>JARWLC010000009.1:38212500-38812500 GCA_033318265.1 Phyllotis vaccarum | reverse complement strand
GCAGAGTCCAGTGTTGGGCCTTTCTGCCTGAGCAGGCTCCAAAGACAGATGGAAATGACGAGATGTACCCAGGAGGCCAGAACTGTCGAGACTCAAGTGAGGCACTCAAGTAGCAAGCAAATGGTTCCTGACTCCTCCACTTGAGTGTCTACTTAGGGATTGACTGCCGCTGATCATGATTTCCAAAGCAGAACATTCATTTGTCCTTAAACAATTTCTTTCCACCATTCTCATCTTAGTAAGAAAAATAAGATCTCATTCATTAGTAGAAATTCCAAAGTATTTGTTATCTTCCTTCCCCATTTGCCTTTCCTGCAAGTTCTACTGACTCACACTCCATTATTGATTCCAAATAGGTATACATCCATCTGTCATTGGTACTACTGAAGACCAGACTGCCACCATGCTTCTAACACTCCAGTAACCAGATGAGATGGACAATTCTCCAACATCCCCCCCACCCTACTCATCATCGCCCTGGTCAGTACAAACCTTTCTCTCTTTAAATCATAACCCATTCTTAACAAATAAGGAAGGATCATTTGAAAGTAATAGTTGTGATTTTAATTTTTTTAAAAAAATAAACTGACAATACATGTAAATTGCTAATAAAAAATCAAGTTATGCATTTTCACTTTAAAAGAAACTTCATGGCCTGGACTGGAAGGATAGCTCCATCATTAAAAGCTAGGCTTAACCATAAATATAAGAAGCTCTGTGGTTAATAAGTATATCATATGATTATAATTTTCATTGAATATATTATATTTCTCTGATATGTGTGCTTATGAAACATGCTATTTTTATCCAACAAGGTGCTGCTTGGTTCTTTCTTATTCTGAGACTTTATTTAATGACTTCTATCTAAAATAGATGAGGGTTTGCCTCTTTCCCAGCCCTCCAGAAACCACAAACTACTTCTATGCCCCCTAATTCCCCTGTTCTTCTACCATAATGTTTATGTGAGCCTATATCATATATTTTTTATGTCTGCCTATGTGCTGCTTGTAACTGAACTGTGCATACTTCCAATAAATTTAGCTTCTACTCTGCTTTCTATAATCTATAGTATTCTTCATTCAAAATATCTAATCACTTAAATTTTTGGTTAATTTCCAAGTTTCATTTGCCTAAGAAACTTTCTACAAGTTTCTTCTAATCTATTGTGTTTGGACATTTTAAAACCTAAAACAAGCTGTTACTCTGCTTACCTCTCATTGCTCTGCACCACATCATGAAGATTCTTCAGGCCTTTGTTTGGAGTTTGTACCAGTGTATCTCTCTCTATAACCCCTTTATTTATTAACTATTCTTGTTGAACATATTTTCTAATAATGTTCTAAGAAAGGGGAATGTGTAGGAAATTTGGATGCACACTTTATACCTGGAAGTGTTCAATTGCATTTTCTTTTAATTGCTAATTTCAGCATGCACACATGATGTTTTGTACTCTAGACTGGGAAACATTTACTGATAATTTTTAAGACATAGCTTCATTGTCTTCTGCTTTTGGATATTGCTGCTAAGTGATCTAAAGCCACTGTGAGTCCAACAACTTACAAAACATAAATTATAAATTTTGAAATATGTCTCTAAAATATTCTAAATAAGATATGTTTTTCAGCTGCAAGACAGGACCTGGGTCATGCCTGTTTACTGTGGTGGTCCTTGAAGACTCCTGGTATCTGGGAATGAAGAACCCTGATTACTGTAATTACTTTCTGAATACCCCTCACACTTGCACATTCTGCTTTCTCTTCTCCTGTTCCTAATAAAATGACCCTGCTCTTTCTCTTATTTTCTATTTTTAAATCTCTCCTTTTTGTGATCTCCTCTAGAGGATTCCCTCGCCTTAATCATCCAGTCCTTCCATTGATATTCTATTGTAGTACCGTATTTTAATATAACAAGATCTGTGTTTCATTGGCACAGCATATTTTCTTATATAACTAGTAATGTCTTTATGCTTTTCATTCATTGTGTAACGTCAGTTTCTCTCAGCTCACCGTCATTAAGTCTTAAGTGCTACCACAAGCTCTGTAAAAACACATACAATGTATCTTTTCCTGTTAAATTCCCAAAGTAGTGTATCATTTTGTTGCAAATATATAAATGCATAGATACCGTGTTATGGACTAAATGATTAAAAATCAGTTTTCCATGGATTAATTCCTATAGTTTACTGGGCTTCTACATAAAACTTTGATTTATAAATGAGGCTGGAGAGATAATTTGGATGTTAATAGGATTTGTTCCTTTTGCAGAGGACCTGAGTTCAGTTTCAGCAGCTACACAACAATTCACAATGGTTCTTACCTCCAATTCCAGAAAGCCAGCTCTTTTTTTTCTGGTCAAAAACTGTGCTCTCACATACAAACAGGTATAACACATGTATAGATAAAATAAAAATAAAATAAATATTTCAATGATACAGCAAGTGACATTTAAAATACAAAATATATTTCTTAAAGTACTGGTAACTGGGAAGCCCACAATATTAAGAGTCCAGCAAAATAATACCTGGTGAGGGCCCACTTCTGCAGAGATGACCATTTTTTCACTGTGAATTGTAGTAAGAGGTTTCTGGCCTGGACTTTCGGGCCTTGCCTCAAGGTTTAGGCCCACAGACCCACAGACTCACAGACCCACAGACCCACAGAGACACACAGATGCTTACTATACTTTTAGACTGATCCACCTAAGGCCCAGGCATATAACTTGCTAACTCTTTACCCTTAAACTAACCCATGACTCTTATCTTGTTCAGCCATGGGGCTCGGTACCTTTTCTCACAGCAGCATGGTTGTCCTCTGCTTCATCAGGCTCCTTTCTGGTGTTCTGCTCTGTGCTTCCTGTTCTCAGAGTTTTCTTAGTCTGGTAGCCCAGCCCATACTTCCTGCTTGCCTTTGGCCAATCAGTGCTTTCTATTAAACCAGTGGGTGGGACAATTGTTTACAATGTAACAACATAATCTCCCACAGTGAATTCCTGTAAAACAAGTCTGTAGGACCCCTTTAGATGCTTTACAAATATTCCAATCTTCCTACAAAAGTTTTATCATTATTACCAAAAGGTGATCTCTAAAAATTTCTGATTCATGTCTCACACACAAGAGTTAATGTTTTAAAGAAAACAAATAGACCACAGAATTGTCCAGATTAACCTAATCTTATTTTTATGAGGCATGTAGTAGACATTCAACTATAAATGATATAGGCATGATTCAAATACAAATTTATGTAGTCTTGAGCATGTCTTTTCTACTCCCCAAACTGTTTCTCTGTAGTGTACTTTCAACCTATTTCTACCTCTAAAACATATGACATAAGGATCATTAAAAGTTAGTTGTAATATGGCCCAATTATATAATCTGAACCTAAAATCATTTTTACTAATGGAAGAGTGTAAGTATCTGTGTGGATAATTAAACCTTTCCTAAATATTAATAAACATAGTTTATCTGTCTTGCATGAAAAATTGGCTCCTGGTTAAAAAAAAAAAAAAAAAAAAACAATATGAGTAAAATAACCTCATTGTGTATTCAGTAAATGAATGAAAATAATTTAATTGATTTGGCATTGGAAAAGACTACAAGAAATATTCTTTTGTTTGAAAAGGCCACCATTTGAAAGTGTGGGGAATATAGTGGGCATGTTTTCAAAAGTTCAGTAAATCAGGAGATATACTCATCCAGAAGTTCTTAGAAGAGCAAAATAGTGGGGATGTGAACAAGAAGGGCAGTGGTGATATATGGAGATTTAAAGTTGACTTTATAAATGAGGGCATAGGGTAGAGCAGTGACATTAGAGGGGGCAGTGATGTTAGGTCCTCTAGTAGCACCTATAACTAATTTATAGATGAATCTGGTGGTTAGTAGCTCTGCTAAAGTCTTGGTGCAGTTAGGGGTGGAAAGGGGAGACATGTGGATATGATCAACCTACCATTTTACCAGCTTGTCCTAAATTAGAAGAAATTTCTTTCCCTGGACCTCTTCTTTATTTAGACACCACAGTCACCCAAATTGGGCAAAATTTCCACTGAATTGGTATCTTTAAACCAAGCCTTGTCTGTCTCTAATCTTATCTCTACACACCACTCAGAGGGATCTTAAAATTTAAATCTGATCATGTAGCTCTCCTGCCTAAATCCTTTAAATGTCTCGAGTTACTCTTCAGATCGACCCCAAGTCATTGTTTTGGAAGGCCCTGCATCTTCTAGCCTGAACTAAGCCTGCAGTAGTCTATATATTACTTTATTCCCCTGTGTTGTCCCATCTGTTAATCCCAGTTCACTTTTCAAAAAACAGCATCATGTATACAAAGAAACTTTCCAGACCTAAAGATTATATGATTTAACCTCATATATTTTCTTAAGGGCTCTTATGCTTCATGGCAGCATATTTTATTTCCATAATGTTTAATTTAAAACTTTCCATTCTTCTTATAGATATCCTATCATCCTTTAATTGAGATACTTAGCCTCATACCTGCCATACACTCTATATTAATATTCATAATTATTATAATCACATCAATTGCTAATTTTAAAAATATTATGAGTTGCTGTTTTAGTGTATTTTAATATATATCTTATATTTGAGAAAACTGAACAATAGAGTGGTTTCAGAGGCTATCAGAGGTGAAGAGGCAGATAGAGAGCATTGATTCTAAAATTAAATTGCTGTCTTTAAGCCTCTTACACATGCTGTGTAGCAAAAGGTAGATGACAGGTGGTTGGAATTTTTAGAGGCTTGTTAAGGAGATCCAATGTGTTTATATCTTAGAATTCAGAATAGCAAACAGAAATGTACAATGGTATTAAGCAATTATTAGAACCATATTACAATAAGTATTGTGTGACTGCTCCTCAAAAATTATTAATTTTAACTTTTATAGTAATCAAGGTAAGAATAAATGTTATCTATCACTAACAGTATATTCTAAACATGTGGTTCAAATACTCCAGTAAACTACTTTTCATTTTTCATTGTTGAAACTATACATATTCTTTACCAGTAGCTTGAATGATAATTGCTGTGAATGTAATAGAAGTACTAATTGAGATACATATGCAACAGGTAATAGTATTGAGGCATATGTTGTTATATAGAGTGGAACTATAAGCCATTTTGCAGAAAATCTAAGGTCTCCTAAGGAATGTATACATCACAGCATCTGAAGTCTATGCACTAAACAAAGTAATATTCACCAGTGCTGAAGAGTGATATAATTTAGTGCTTAGCATCCCATGGGTCTGAGATGGCTACTTTTTTATATACTCTTCATTTTTGATATTCATCGTCTTAATATAAAGAGATTAAGAAACACTCACCAAAACAAAATCTTGATATTATATACACTTCTTTGTCTTAGACTACAAGGCTAGAAGCAAAATGTACACAATAACAGAAAAGCTACAGGAGTCACAGATGTTTTAGCTATGGGAAAACAAGAGCAGAGTTTAGTGTTCATTAAAGTAATGTCCAAACTATGTTAGACCTAAAAATAATAAATAAATAAATAAATAAATAAATAAATAAATAAATAAATAAATAAATACCCTGAAAGTGGAAAGCAACCCTTGTTGAGCATAGAGATTATAATAATCTCCTCCAGCAATACCACACCTATTCAACTAAAGAAATTACCTTTCAGAGCCCCTGAGAAATGCCTAAAATTTCTTTTTCCCTTCGGTGTATACTATTTATTTTTCTGAGATGAGACTTCCTGAGATTTCTTGCTAGTGTGAAACTTTGTTGGAATAGCACATGAACATAGTTAAGCTAGAAGTGGTTATAGAATCAATGGGATAGTATGAATCTAGATCAGATTCTACTTATTGATTAGTGGTGAGAACACATCAGTGTCTAGATCAAGGATAGCACAATTAAGTCTACAAATGAGTTTGCAATGATCAAAGAGAGGCAAAAACCATATAATCTCTTGGAATCGTTAGATTCAGTAAAGATACAGATGGATCAAGATGTTCTAGGAGACTACAATAATATAGAGTTCTATTTCTATCCACTAAGAGTTTCATTCTCTTTTCTCTTCCTAAGTTCACTGGCTTTGGAATGAAGACATGATTTGATTTTATTAATGTCACTTGATGGCAGACATGTTGTCCTGGAAATATCACCACGACGTCTTTTCCTAAGTTCACTGGCTTTGGAATGAAGATATGATTTGATTTTATTAATGTCACTTGAGGCCAGACATGTTGTCCTGGAAATATCACCACGACGTAGGTACTAATGAGATATGTACATCCACAAGGTATTTGAGTTCACCTTTCATGTAATTGCCTTGATAAACTCATATATCTGACAACAAATATGACAACTTTAAACATGTTCTTAAACTGTTTTAGGAGTCTGTGAAGCTAAAAGAGTAGATAAACCTAAAAATTATTATGAAAAGCTCCAAGTCAAAATCTATGTGGTCAGCTAGCATATCATATGCTTAACTAGAGAAAACATAAATATGTTTTTAGGAATCTAAAAAAACAAAAATCAAGAATTCTAACCAAGTACAAAACAATATAAAACTAGAGATGAAAACAAGAACTTAAGGCAAAGAAATAAGAAATGGATATTTGTGCAAATGCAAAACACATATACAAGGAATGTATTTATAGAGCATATATACAACGTATAATATTCCTTTGGAGGAAATGTATATGCTATATGCATATTTATATGTTTAATATATATATAAATCAATTTATTCAAGATGTATTTATCTATATAGTTTTTATTTTTACTTACTTGTGTGTATGTTTGTTGTGGGTCTATAAGTAGTGTGGATGCCATGGTTGATGTATAGAACTCAGAGAACAAATAACAAGAGATCAAAAGATGAATAGAAATCCACAATGCAAGCATTACACCTCAGATTTATTAAACACCACAAGGGGGCAGGGAGGTAAGAATCAAAGGAATAGGATACTTATTTGTGAGATGCCATCTTCTAGATGTATCAGGGATCCTGAACTCATGAAATTCCAACTGTAACTTTCTCTACATAAGATATGCATGATGATCATACCATTTTAAATGGGAATGGGAACTGCGGATAGGGGAGTCATGGACTATGTGTAGTCAATGGCTGATGAGAAGGGAGGACACGTTTTCTCCAGGGTTGTGTCTCCTCATATGCCTGTCATAAATCCTAAATGGCCACCCCTAAGCCCATGTACATGTTACAGATAAGCACCATGATATTCCTAATAATTATTATTCAAGATGAGGTCATAAATATAAATGAGAATTGAAGAAAGGGAATGGAAAAAGGGTGAAAATAATTTTAAAAAAATAAAACAAACACATTGTGGTCATGTCTAAACTCTTCAAAACATTTACAAGTCTAATTCATTTAGTACATTGGGAAAAAACAAAGGAAAAGTTATGAGTAGAATGTGACATATCATACATGCAACTATAATAAACACGCTGTTTCCCATTTCTAACAAATCTTGACTTGCTATATTGTCTGTTTGTTAACTTGGTATCATTGAACAGATCCTGTAGTTTTATGTAATTGAAAAAATTATTTTTCTGCCAATTGCAAAAAGTTACTAAAAGGTTTAACATAAAAATGCAAACACTGAAAGATTTTCTTCTGGAACATAGTTGTTCACATTCATTCTATAGTAAGAAATAGCTTGTTAGTGATTTTGGGTGTAGACCACAGGTTACAATGCAACCATGCAATGTGAAAGTCAAGTGTCAATATCCTTCCTTCCTAATTACATACAGAACTGCCATTCCACAAATTCAGGGGTTGTTACTTGTTCGTTTTCTGAGACAGGGTCTTCCTTTGTTTCTTTAGGACTATGCTCTTGTACTGTAAATACTTGTCACTCCTATTGCTTTAATAAAATGCTTACTGGTCAAATAGCAAGATAGGAAGTAGAGGCGGGACAACCAGATGACAAATTCTGGGAAGCAGAAGAGCAGAACAGCAGAAGACAGCATACAGCAAGAGAGAGATAAAAATGCTGCACCAAGCTAAAAGGTACCAACTGACAAGGCTAAACACAAATAGAATCATGGATTAATTTAAGAGTAAGAGCTATCATGTAATAAGCCTGAGCTATAGACCAAATAGCTTGCAATTAGTATAAGCCTCCTCCTTGTGTTTCTTTGGGACTGATTAGCTGGGGTACTGCACATCTGGACCTCAGGGCTAAGCTAGGACAGAAACTTCTAACTATACTATGTAGCATCAGCTGGCCTGGAAATTTCTATATATGAAGCTGACTTCAAATTCACAGAGATCTGAGCATTTGAGCAGCACTTGCCTCTGCTTCCTGAGTTGTGGGATTAAGAGCATAGGCTACTACTCCCTGCTCCATGAACTTTAAACACTTCTCAGACAGAACCTTAACTGTCTGAGCTGCTTGGGCATGTCCAGAATCCAAGGCATCTGGAGCTACAACAGGAAAATCACAAATTTAAAGCCAGCCTGGGCCACACAAAGAGTTTCACATAGGGACACCTTGCTTTAAAACAGACAAAAAGAGTTATATCCCAGTAAGAGCTTATTAGTGACAAAAATATAGCATGCCTCATGTATATTAAGGCAAGAAAACAACATTTGACTCTCCATGACTTGTGAACTAGCTCACAGCTCCAAGGAAACCATATGTGAAAAGGTAAACAAATGATATTGCCAAGAAAAAAAAAGCGCATGGAAAAGACGTCAGTGGGGTGGTAGGTAGTGATGCTGGCATGCAAGTTGCATGTTGAGGTCAATGTGACTGCTAATGATGTAGGAAAAGAGGGTGAATAGCAACATGTCGCTCCAAGGAAAGGTGAGAAGATACAAAGGACGGTTTTATAATCTATCTTTAGCTTGACTCTGGCACTTAAATCTTATTAGCAATTGAAGAGCAAGAAAGGAGCAAGAGGATTAACTTACATTTTTTAAAGTAAAAATTACTGTCTTGATGGAAGCCCTGTTCCTTTTCAGAATGTGAACTATTGTCTTCCTAATTAATACTAAACCAGTCTTCAGAATAAGACTGGCTCTGTCTGATTTCTTTTTCCCTTAGTCTCCTTTCCCAGAACAGCATCTCTATTTGGAAGCTTTCTGAAACTCCCTGTCTTGGAGAAGATTGTTCCATGGCCACCATATAATATCACTTCATTCCTTTTGGCAAGCCTAACCCTGAAATATATTTCTTTATATCTTATGCACTTTCATTGCAACCCATTCTTCCATCCTGGGTCTGAAGCTCTTCCCTTCTACCAAAGGTTTAAGAGCTTTTTCTGTTTGCAGATTCCTTCTGTCTTACACTGGATTATAATTTTAAAATAAAACAAAAATTCCAAAATGTGATGATTTAGTTTTCCAGATCTACAATGCTCAGGTTTCTTAAAATCAAGGGTTGCTCATGTGTAATTTTTCAGAATAGAGAAAGATTAAAGAACAGAGCAGAATGTACTTTAAAAGAGAAGAGACACTAATAAGAACTGGCAAGGATGCAGTCCCTTTGTGAGAAAGTCAATTAGTCTAGTCACTGTGGAAATTAGCATGGAAGTGTCTCAGAAAACAGCACCGCTCAGGAGTATATGCCTGAATAAATTCAAATCAATATACAAGATAGATACCTGATCACTCAAGTTTATTATTTTCTAATAAACTAACTTCGCAATTGCCAAATTATGGATTACCCTAGGTTCCTAGCTCAGAAAAAAAAAAAAGAAATGTGTACACAACTGAATATTATTCAGTACCTAGTAAGAATGACACCATTTGGTTTGCAGGAAAGTATATGGAGCTGAAGGTCACCATCTTAAACAAAATAAAACAAACTCAGAAAGATAAGAATCATGTTTTCTCTTATATGAAGAATCCATTTTTAAAGATGAAAATGTAAATATTTGGAAGAGGAAGAGTCAATAAGCAAAAATAATAGTTGAAAATGTTCAATGTTGGACCCCATGTGAGAAAATGCTACAGTAAACCCCATTATTCTGAACAAATCATATACACCTATTAAAAAGGTTTAAAAAGCATTCCAAATAATCTGGAAAACAACTCACATTATTATCTAGCCATATTACACTGCCTTCTTTAATCTCACTAAGGAAACCATACAAGAGACAGAGATAGTCTCTATTCTACAGCAACATCCTTGCCTACAATCTACACTTTCTAAAGGTAAATTCATACAAGGCAGTATGCAACTGTCTGGCTATTCCTCTTTCTGCTTTCAGGAACCCCAAATAAATGCTGCTGTGAAGGCGAGGATGGTGACAGGAAACAAAATCTAAGCATGCCAAGTTCACTATGAAGGGACCTAGTTCAGCTTTAAATGAAAAACATACATACTTCTGAAAGTATAAAGCGTCTGCCTAGAAAGTAATTTCAGTTTTTAACAATAAAGACAGATAATTTTCTTGCATCCATTGTTGGGTTTCATTCACATTACAACTTGACTTTAGGCTGAAGAGTGTATTTTAAGATTGGCCCTTCACATTTACCTGCCTTTCCTCTGAGTAACTATTTGCTTCTAATTACAAATCAAAGAAATATGATTAGGTGCTGAAGTATACATTTCCTTTCTAAACCTTTCACAAATAGTAATATGATTATACCTTAAAGCATACACACACACAGACACAGACACACACACACAATGCTGTATTGCCTCTTTGTAATACATTCCCATGTATTATTAGCCTAGTGCTATTTTTTTGTTTGAAAAATCAAAGAAAATTTCAATAAAGTTGTATGATGTTTCAAATGCTCTCAAGGATGAACATGGGTGATTAGAAGGGAAAATGTTAGGTCTGGAGAAGATTTAGGTGGTGAGTGTAACAATTTAAAAACAGTGATTACTACACCATCTGAAGCTTTGTATTTTTCTTCTGGCTATTCTTGGGACAGGGTCAGCAGATACTTCACAGAAAGTCTGCAAAACACCAGTAACCACCATAAAGCAAATGGAAGAAGACAATGATATTCTAGACCTTTTCTTGATTTGCTTTTTTTCTGTTCAATTTGTAAGAGGAAAGCAATATATATATTATATATATATATAATATATATAGAGATATATAATATATATATAATATATATAATATATATGGAGATAATTTTCTATGAATAAATACAAATGAACATATTTTGATATAAACATTTTGAACTACAATTCTGCTATTTCTGACTTATGTTGTCATTTTATTTATTCAACTAGCATTAGACAAATCAAAATGTACTCTTAAATGCCTACCCTAAAAATATTATAAAGGTTCACTTATGAAACACCCTTATTATTATTTTAGAATCTATGTCTTTGTATAACAATATTATATTGTTTTAATAGAACTACTTTTCGAATAAAAATTTCCAATAAAATCAAGTCAGAAAGGCAAACATATGTTAAAAGGAATTCACCTGAAATTCATGGAGTCAGCATATTCTTTGTACATCTATAGGACTGAAATAATTCTGATTAAAATTTTGGCATATAAAGCCTAAAGAAACACTATAACGGAAACTCCACAGGTTTCAAGGTATTTTAGCAAAGCTGAAATTTTCAGGCCTATTGGAAAGTCAATCCACTGATAACATATCTGCTCTAAGCACTTACCTTACACATTAGATTGAGATGAATATTATTCTTTATTCTAATTCAGCTCATCTTACAAAAAGGCATTCAATATGCTTTACCCTGCAAATTCTTCCATGTACACTGCTGCATCTTAAATATATGACCCAGAATTATTAAACCCAAGTAAGTAATGACAAACCATACATAGCCCTTGGATTCTAAAGTTCTTGCTATACACTATGTACATAATTTAAAAATTATCTATGTTTATTACAAGGTTTATTTTTCTTGAAATAAAGCAAAGGTTATAACAACATGAAAAAAGATACATGTGTTATCACTCTTCTAGCTTAGGCTTGATTATTATTATTAAATTTAATAAGTTTACAAAGTTTAGAATGCTGCCTTTTTAGTAACTAGCTTTTGTGAAATCTACTAAATAAGTGTTGTAGTGAATGCAAAATACTCAAGGTAAAATTCTTGCCCTCAAAAGTAGGATAGAGAGATGTAAGCACAAAGAGCCATATGCCAAATTAAAGTGTGACTTTCATACAATGGAGCCAATAATGAGATAATATGAGCAGAGGAGAACGCATAATTAATGTCTCAGCTGAAGTAACACTGGAGCTGAGTCTCAAAGGCCAGGTAGGATCTTAACAAGCAAAACCAAGGGTGGCTAATATGCTTCAGGCCCAAGGAAACATTCTGAGGAAATACATGAAGAATGCAAAATGAAGGCTAAGCTCTGAATCTATCCAGAAGCTCAGCAGGGTCTGCTTAAAACTTATATTTCATTAACTTAAAACTTATAAAAAGAGTTCATATGCTAGTAAAAAGTCAAGCATACAAAGCTTGCTATTCTGGAAACTGTCATGTAATTTGTGGGATTCTATGGAGATATGACTATGGGAAATTTTCATTCCTGTCTTAATTATGATTCTCGAAATTAATGCTTCTTCACTGGTGTTTGAAGCACTGAAATACTATGGTTAATTGTTTTTATTTCTTTATAATCTTCAAAAGAAAATCAATACAAATAAAACAGTCATACAAATGTAGGGGGTTCATCCCACCAGGCACTTTCACAAAACCACAAGATTCTGAAGTTCACAGTATACTACATTGTCACCCAAAGCCATCAAGTTAAATGTCGTGAATGTGTGTGTAAATATACCAGACCCACTTCTAACCTCCAACAGTCTCACATTGGAGAAAAAAACCTAGGCATGAATTGCCAGTGAGTCTACCTGGTAAACAGTGCTTCTAAATAAGAAGCGTGGTTCACCAAGCTCCTGGGTAGTCCCAGAAGTCAGAAGACAGAATTCGGAAGTAGCCTCTTGCTGTCCTGCTCAAGAGACTACACTGTCTACATCTCCTTTTACGTGCTGACTGTCCAATCAAAGGCAACATGTAACCAATGACAGTCAGTAGGCTTCCTCTGTTCAATAAGTAGACAGCATTTCC
The DNA here is from genome assembly GCA_033318265.1 of Phyllotis vaccarum. Taxonomy (NCBI): domain Eukaryota; kingdom Metazoa; phylum Chordata; class Mammalia; order Rodentia; family Cricetidae; genus Phyllotis; species Phyllotis vaccarum. Next base: position 38,799,474 of record JARWLC010000009.1, on the reverse strand, counting down.
TGAAACCGTCTCAGGAGTGATTTTTCTCCATGCCCTTTGCAGACCTTCAGGCATTTTGGTCTTGTTGAGGGAAGCCCTTATAAAGATGGCACCACACAGGTGAGAGATGGGGTGACTGGCTCTTTAGAATTCTCTATTTAAATGTGAAATAATGAGCTTGTAAGCCACAGTAACATTCTTGGACTCAATCAAGAATCATAAAATTAAGAAAGTAATAATACCTTGATAGTTTTTCTATGTAGTAACACAATGTTAAAAGTGGAACTTTACTGCTTAAATCTTAACTGAGATTCCAACAGCCAATACAAATAGAACAACAGCCAAGTGTATCACATTCTGCAGCAGAGATCAGCAGGCACTTTTGAATAATTATATAATAAATATTTAGGAATTGCAACTCATAAGGCTTCATTCAATTTCCTTCATTCTAGGGCATAGCAAACAAGTAGGTGCACGTGAGAGGATTGGCTGTGTTCTAGCAAAACTTTATAGACAGGAAAATTCAGATCTCACATTATTTTCACATTTTAAAAGTTTTAACCAATAAAAAATATAAAACTCATTCATAAAACATAAATCACTCAAAATAAACAACAGGCTACATTTGGCTATCAGACCAACTAGTGCCCAATAGTGAAGTGTTAGACCACCTATGTAAAACCTACGTAAAATATTATAAAACTATTTTAATAGCATTTGTCCATTCATATGTGCATATATATTATGTGTGTGTATACTAAAGAGGGCAGGCAAGCTTAAAATTGTGCTTTTCTTTGGTTGGAAAAAATATTTGAGTGATGGCTGTGGTATTTCTTTTCTCCATAGCTTGCTGCAAAATGATTTGCAAATATAGTCATCTGTAAAAGCACTTGGTGACTTTTCAGTACAAAGTACACTACGAGACTCCACTATACTGCAGTACTGACAAGGAGGGCAGGCTGCTTGCTAGCATGTAGGGACTGTAGGCTGGGTGTTTGCCCTGGTGCTTAGCTTCAGAAGGCAGAAAGAAGCTTTGTCATTCCAGGCGACAAGGCTCCATCCATTCATCACAGGATACCTACATTTTCACTTGAGTCAGAGGGAGATCTGGCATAAATGCATGTTCTAAAGAAGTCTACCCCAAAAGACTGCTATATAGGAAAAAAAAATGTGCTACTCAAGCTAAACAACAAAATAATGTACAATGATGTCTATACTGGGAGTTATTGGCTTGGGCATGGAAGCCACAGGGGACTAAATCTACCTGTCCTAAGAGAGCCTCAGTCAGAATTTCATCTGCGGAATATTACTTAAAAATCTAAATGCATCCCATGAGATCGAGGAACTACCTTTCAATTTAAGGGAAAGCAAATGACAGATTATTCCTGTGAGTACTGTTTCATCTCATCTTTTCTCCTGAGAATTTCAAAGAAAAAGAGGCAAGGAGTAAAGAAACGGATAATACAGAATTGACTTCTTCCCTCCTTAGGTGTCTTAACCTGATGCGCAATGGAATTATGGGATTATCTCAACGAAAGAAACATATCCCACTAACTCTAAACGGGATTGGAAAAGTTTTAATTAAGGGTCATTAAATAATATCATCCAGGCTACAGCTACCTTTATATAAAAAGAATGGCAGAGTCATCCATCCAGGCAAGTTTATCCAATTGGGGCCAAGCATTAAGAGAGAGCAGGAGAAGCATGGCATAATCTCACCAGCCTCATTCTCCCATCGTGTTAAAGAGCAGAGTCTCAGCAGTGGTTAAAAAAAATGGTACTGTATTAAAAATCACTTTTAATTTACTTCCTGAAGTCCTCAAAATTGCCATGGTTGTGACCAATTTCCTTAAAAGCACAGAAAAGTTATTAAATTATATACACACTCCTACACCTTAATTGCCTCTTGGCTTCACATTGATATAACACATCCCCCTAACTTTGGTAACACACATTGATTACTCCAGTAGTAATTTCAATATTCTCTAAGCAAAAATGATAAAAGAATATAATGAATATCTCAAAAGCAGACTACTCTTCAAAGGCAAATGTAATTTCATCAAATATTTATTTCCTGAACATTCCAGGTAGAAATGGTTCATCTTTCATCACTTATGAAAGAAAATTTGAGCATTTTCAAGATATGCTTTTAACAGTGTTTTCAAGTATCACACATAAGTGAAATAGAAACTTGCCAATGAGCTGCAAAGGCAGAAACGGAGTGGTACATATGTCATTTCTGTATTTGGAGAAGCTTCATATATAGAGGCATTTTAACCCTTTCTGAGAGCACAAAGGTTTATGTCAGGAGCCACTTCATATTTCCCTTCAAGGAAAATTACACTGAATGGACTATTCAAATTTTCATGAGGATTTGTTACAGAATGTCCTGTGTCAAACGTGATGTTTTCTTCTTGACCTAAAGTCCACCTTTAAGAAATTTTTTTATTAAAAAAATATCATTTTTATCTATGTATCCCCCAGCTCCCCTTCCCTTCCCTCCTCCCAGTCAGCTTCAACCTTGACCCTCTCCATTCACCCAGTTTGCACAAGAGGACAAGAAGTCCCAAGGTGGGTCAGCTCAGCGTGGCACATCCACTCCAGGTAAGTCCGATTTCCTCATCCCAGTATCAAGACTGGGTTAGGCGTTCCTCTGCAGTGAATGGGCTCCAAGGTGCCAGCCCATTCACAGCAACACAGTCTGATCCCACCCCTTGAGGCTACACATACTGCCTGTGCCAATCGACAGTTGCCTACCCTTGGAGGGCCTAGCTCCTTTTCCTGATTATTTCCAGTGGCTGTTCTTAATTCAGTGAGCTGTCCATCTTTGAAGGCAGAAAGAGAGATCACAATTAATTGTTAATTCAAGTTCAAGTGAAGGCTGAGCACCTGGGGAAAAAGACAAAGCAAACAAACAAAAAACGCTGTTTTTGAGTTCATTTTGGCTTCCACGTCTCTGAAGAAGTACCCAGTGTGTCAGTATCAGCTCACACTCTGTCAGTCATGTCATGAATACATCTTCAAGTTTAGCAAGGCTAAAATGTTTTCCTTACAAATGCATCTTCAAACAGTCAAACTCTGGGCTTTGTAAGACTTTTCCGTCTCATATCATAAGCATATTTTACTTTTAACCTCCCCCGCCCCAGTCTTGGTTTGGTTCTTTTTGTCAAATTTCATTCTGAGCTGCAGACAAACAGTGAGAACCTTGTAATGGGTGGTACTTTTGCTTCTTAATTTCCACAGTGCCTGTCAGTAAATAGCACAGGGCAGGATAGGAAATATTCATGTCGGGCAGGGGTGGGAGAGTGAGTATTGTTTTTGCAGGGTTTTCATCTTCCTAGACATATTGGGATTTGGGAAATTAAACATTTCAAAGATTAAAAAGACTTAAGAGAATGATTTAATAATCATTACAATAACTTCCATAACCTACTTCCCAGTAAGATGTAGATCTCATTAAATCCAACCACAGATGAGCGAACTCAAAAGATGTGCCTGAGTACACAGAGAAAAAGGTAACCAGCTGAAGTGCGATGCAAATGGAATAAAAACACTTTAAAAAAATCAGTTCCAAGTGAGGGAAAAGGTACAGAGATAAAGTCCTCACACGGAAATTGTATCTAATTAGTTAATGGATATGTTAGAGGGAGGTGTTACCCATTTGTTGGTAGAAATAATTTTCTCATTTCCTCCCTTGCTGAAGGGTTTTATTACTTGTGAACCTTTCAAAATGTACCTGGGATCAAAGAGCTTTTAACATCAGGAAATTACCATCTGGGGCAAATTCTTAGAACTGATCTCTATCTTCTGTATGAGAAATTGGAGGTCCTACAGCCTGGGTGAGTTAGGCTGCCGGCCATTGCAGGTATGGTCTTAGCATTGCTACTCAGCGTTTCTCAGCACAGAGCTGATCACCAACCATCTCCTGTCCTTTTATCACTTTGGTCCTTATCCACCCTTTCTAAAGTCACTACTGAAGAAGAGAAATGATTAGCCCTATTTTACACCCTTTTCTATTTTCCAGAACAGCTTTTCAACTTATTGCCAAAATCTACATGCCTATCCAACCAGAAAACTATTTTTTTAAATATAAGTAAAAAAAAAAAAAAAAAAAGAAAAAAAAAAAAAAAGAGCCCTGAGGTTCTCTCTCTCTCTCTCTTTTTTTTTTCCTGTCTTCTCTCGGCCATTCCTTCCTCTCAAGTCATTTTGTCCCTCAGAGTTAGTTGCTTCACCCTGTCCTCAGACTGGTTCCCTCTTGGTTCTGCCTTCCCTATGTGTAACTTCATGCTATCTTACTGCCATTTTCCTATTCTCCAATCCCTACAACACATAAGCCCATCATTCACAGCCCTGCTTCTTACAAGGTAACACGGAATACATATGAATAGCCTCTCTAATAATAATATCTATTTTAAAATTCCTTCTTAGAGTCCCTGACATTATCATTCTATCATCATTCCTCTTCATGTTTCTCCTGTAACTGTGTAATTACAGTCATCAATTTATTCTTTGATCTATCTGTTGAGTAATTACTCTTCATGTTTTAATTTAATTTTGTTTTTTACTCCATAGGTAAACATATGAAGTACTAGGTGCTCAGCATTCAAGAGCTGTTTTTCTAGAGGAACCAGGTTCAGTATCTAGCACCTACTTTGGGTGCCTTACAACTTCCTATTCACTCCAACTAAAAGGGATCTGATGTCTCAGAAGGGTGTGGCACATGTACACACACAGAGGAAAAAACATAATATATACAGAAATTATATACATACAAACAAATCTTTGAAAAGAATAATCAAGTCATTTACCTGGCTTCAAGAACAACATTCTGCAATTATAATTTTTCAATCGCACTGTTTATGATTCATTTCCACATAGGCCCTTGTTTGCTACTTAAGCTTTGATGCTCGGTTTTATGCTCTCTTCCAGAAAATTGGACTACTTTTCTGTGGTTTAAATATCCAAATTACAATAATTTCTAAATGTGTCTACCTGGATGGCATTCCATAGAAAGTGCAATTCAATACATCGTAACTTGGCTCATTTCTTCCCTTTCATGCCTATAGCAACCATTTCAGGACTGTCTGACTCAGCAAAGATTTTTTTATTAACTATTAAAGCTCAACCTATAGTTTGGGCTTGTTCCTAACTCACTTATAACTTAAATTAACTCATTTATGTTAATCTATGTTCAGCTGTGTGGTATTGCCTTTCTTCCATCTTGTAACTCCTAGTCTTTCTCTGTGTCTGTTTCTGGAGATTCCACCTTTCTTTTTCCCAGAGTTCTTTCTGTCCAGAAGTCTTGTCTTTACCTTCTGCCTAGCAATTTTGGGCCATTTAGCTTTTTATTATAACAATTATGGCAATACAACTTCACATGATAGACCAGCCACATTTACATAAGCCCTAGTATAGTAGCAGTATGAAACTCTTCCTTGGCTAAGTGTCTTATAGAAAGGTTTAGAGTCCGCTAAACTATGTCTTTATTTTGCTTTCTTATGATTTATTAAAATGGTATGCCAGAAAATAGAGAGTAATCGGAACAAAAAGATGAAAATTACAGGAAAAAACATTTGTGATTGGGGGAGGGGGAGTCAGTTCGACTTTAGCAAAGATGAAAATAACACACTTTCTAATACTTTGGAGAAAACTTTTTAAATTATTTTATAAATTCAAAGAGGCAGCAGTGGTGGTCTCAGTAGTTCTACTAACCTACAAAATTACTACTTTCTTGAAAATCTTGTTAAGGGAGATCTGTCCCCACAGGAAACCCGCTGTTGTCAACTATTAGGAATAGACACGTGTTACTAAGAGGCAAATAAGAACATTAAATGATGTGATGAAAATGTGGGAACACAACAATAGTGACCATTTAACTGCTCCTGAATTCATATTGCCCAGCACACATCAGTTCCTTTAACATACAGCTGGAAGCCTGAATAGGTAACGTTCTTAGAAATCCTCTTAAGGCTTCAAGGTCACAAAATGTTGTCCAACTTACTGGAGCCTTCAGCAAGAAATATAAAAGTTAAGAAACCAACGTCTCCCTATAATGCAACATAATGAAAACTTGAGCCTGGCTAGAGTTTGTATTACTAAAATCAATCCCGCTCAGAAAGAGCTTTTACTATGTTAAAGCCCCACAAAACATCGCATTTAAAGTTCACAAATCAAGACTTAGGTAGTCAAGCAGAATTGAAGAAAGCTATCAATTCTATAGTCTATCGAAAGAGATGATGAGGATCTTTAACACCTGGCAATGAGCATTTACATTTACATGGAAGACACTTCGATGCCAACTGCCATTCTATTTAACTACATCTACATCATACCTACACACAAAGAAATCAGGAATAAAAAAGTAAACAAAGTTGGTTGGGATCATGCAGCTGTAAGACACAGACCAAAGACTATCTTCAATGATAGAAATTAGTATATGTCCTACATATATTTATCCTTTTAAGATACATGCTTAATTCAGAGGAAATGAAAGAAACATCTTATGAGGGTGACAGATATTATATCTATCCTACTTTGTGTATGTGAACATTTTCACTGAAGATCAGTTAGTGCTTGATCAAATAAAATAAAAAGATATTTCTTGATTAGAGAAACAATTTAAATACTCCAATCAAAACTGTCTACTTTTTCCTAAATAAAAAAAAAAAATCCTAAAACTTTAGTGTTGAAAGATTTTTACATAAAGTTCCAGAGAATGAGCTGCTATTGAAATATTAGATCTTGGAACATAAAGCTGCGAGTTTAATAGAAAGCCTATTAATATTATCTAAATACCTACTTTTGCCATTGATACAAACTAAACTCTCATCTTCATTTCATATACTAACAGCTTACTTGCCCAGACTCTGGTGCTGATGTTTGTTACTCTCATGCACCATCTTTGGATATTATACCTGCAAAGTTCTTCGTGGACTCTAACTCCATCACCTATCACAACTTCTCAGAGAATGTCTGTATGGATAGGCAAGAGATACAATAAAACTCCAAGTAAGATATAATTCCACAAGATTTGACGGATAGCCTGGTACAATAGACCATATTATTGGTGTAGACAAATGTACCTGCTTAGAACACTGTCTCCACATCTTAGCTGACTATATGTTTGCTTCAGTTGTTGTATTAACATAGAAAAATACTGAAGATACAACATTTTCAGAATGCACCACACAAAGACACACCAAAAATAATCTCCCAAACACTCAGACTTAGGAGAAAGCTCTGAGTTTTTAACTGAAATTATTGTGAATGCACAGTTTTGAAATGCAAGTTATCTGGAGCAACAAGAGAAGTAATAATAGAAGAAAATTGGAATATTTATTAACATGTGGTTTGTTCATTTATACACACATAGAATAAATAAAGCAAATTAAATAAGAAAATTTAAAAGGCAAACAAGGATTGTGGACAAAGACAGGAAAAGGGGATAGAAAGTTTTTGTATATGCTTGAGTTCCTGGGATTGATTCCTAACATTAGAAAAAAGAAAAAAAAGACAGAGAGGTTTTCTAAAATTGGTACACGAATGATATTTACTCTGTACTCGTGAGAAAGCAAGACATCCTGAGAAACCGATGTGCACTTTGTGTGAGATGAGGTTATTGTATAAAACCTGTCTCTTCTTAGTATTTAAATTTTCTGAGTATCAAATGGGAAGATCTTTGCCATTACCAGGAACAGTGCCTTCTTTCATCTAGTCCAGCATTTGTCACAGTCCGAACAACAAAAGTTTAATGATCATCGAGTAGGAACTACTGCAGAATTGTCAGATTTTCAAGGGATATTAAAATCATTCTTCTGAATTCAGACACCAATACTGATGAATAGGGCAGACAGTTTAATCTTTAAAGGTGAAATGCTTTGGGATGAGATTAACCATAGATCTGTCTTACAAATAGAAGAACTTTAAAATTTCATAAAACAGAAGAAACTAAAAAGTGGGTCAGTTGTCAGTAAAGTATTAATTTTTCAATACAAGAATTTAATTCTTTTACATTCTTTTCTCAGGTTTCCTTTGAAGTTAATAGCAGCTAAAATGAAATAAGTTTGAATACGGAATCAGCACATTGCACTTGTTAATGTGGGAGATTTGAGTACAAAGAAAATTAATGAGTCCTTTAAACTAATACAATTTTATGTTTTGCTTTGAACGTGGAGTTTCACTGAAAGGCAACGTTTGTGCTAAACTGGTTAAAAAAAAAAAAAAGACACAGAAAGTAGTGGAGTTTCTGTAGTTCAAAGAAATTCCACAGGGAGCCTGCTTCAAACCACAAAATCCCTACCCCTCATTACCCATGTCTAGTAGTAAGGCCCATTATTTGGCCTGGGGGAGGACAGGAGTACACACAGATGCAGACCATGAAAGAAAATGACTCCACATTTAAAGGAATATTTGGAGAAGAGAAATAAAGAATACATCTAAAATACAAAGGAATTTTTGCAATTCTGATGTAAAAATGAATGCCATAAAATATTGAAATATTTTCAGCATCGCAAAATCACACACAACATTGTTATCTCCAATCTGAATGGCTTATCTACTGATACTATGAACTGTTAATTAAGTAATTCAGTATTAGCATACAATTAGATATAAAATATGCCAATTTGGGGCTGTCGGTATTAAAAATATATTTGACTCCAGAAAAATCACTGTTTTGAATTAGCCTGGAGACTCTGTTATATTACAACCACTCTGCAAAACTTTGGTAAACAAGATAAGGATTAGTTTTAATGACTTGCAAGAAGTCATCACCTGCTTCAGGATCACTTTCTACCACACACTAATGAATGAGTCTGAGTTATTTGTCATGTATTTTGTGCATTTTAGAGGAAATTATACCACACTGTGACACATCTTCTCTTCGCCCTACTCATAAACAGGTTGATTTGTGCTCAAAGAATGTAACAGCTTAGAGCTTTTTGAGAATGATGTCTACTATATCAGAAACTGATTAGTCTGTTCCTTGCCGCTGAAGACTCTACAGATAGCAGTCGTGTGCAGCATTGACATGGGAACATTCTGTTTTTCTGTGTAACATTCAAGACAAGAAAGTCACCCATGAAAGTATCTTTTAGTGGTAATTGTCCTAGACAGAATAAGAAGCTGCAAGGTCATTTTTTTTTCTTGTTCCTTCATTTGTTTGCACTGATCTAAATTAATGATGTTATATTGATTTGAATTAATTTTTATTATTAATGTCATGTTGAAAGAAGCAACTATTCTTTTTACATAAATAAGCATTTGACTTTCTTTATGGCACAACCAACAACCTACAACAGAGACTTCCCTGGTGAAAGCAGTACTGACCTAGAATTCTAGCCACAGAAGCTCTGACTAACAGTTTAGGTCAGGAATCAGGTATCAAAAGATTTCCTAAGAACCCAACTTTGAAGCAAACACAGTCTGTATTCATACTCACCACAACAAAAGATCACTGGCTTGCTGCCTGACCAGATACATGATAATGATGCTTTTGATGGCAACAGAAACATAAATTAGTGAGCAACTGCCATGAGCCAAAGCAAATACCCGATCCCCATCATCAAACTGAATTCTTGTATCAGCCTTTCCTATGAAGGGGGCTCGAAGGCTGCTGAAGATTCACTGCCCACACATTAGAGAGAACCCTGTCAAAGCTGGTTTGACGTACTGAACTAGAGATTTACAAGTAAGTCTGATATGGGGAAAGTCATATAATACTAAAACAGTATGAGCTAGGCATTTACTAGACTTTGAAGATCATATATTTTAAGTCACAACAACATTTCTTTTCTTCCTAGTCATATTTTGCATAAAGTCACTTTCCTCCCAAAGCAAAGAACAAGCAGAGGTGCGAAGCTATTTTTAGATTTCTTTCAGTGAATTTTTGTAAAGGGCAAAATGCCCATGTTTTTATACTATGGGGATATGTCAGCTTCACACAAGCCTCAAGTGTTTAGCATGGGAAAGGAAACAATTCAGAATATTTCAGTGTTAACATATTTCACTGATTCAATTTCCTCAGTAAAGAGTCTATAAACACAACTACTCTAAAGACACATACTTTGTCACAATGAGAAAATACATAGATCTGTAATCCAATTCTTTGTGGGTTTTTAAATTTTCTTTTATTTTGAGATTAATATAATTACACCATCCACCTTCCTTTCCTTCCTGCTAAGGCACCCATACAATGCTCTTTGTTCTCTTTCACTGTCGTGGCCTTATTTTCACCAATCATTCCATGCCTACATAAATATTCCTAAATGCATAAATACAACCTTCTTGGTCTGTATGATGTCACATGTATGCATCTTTTCAGTGCTGACCATTTGGTATTATAGAAACAATTAGTATGCTCTTCTGGGTGTCAGGCAATCTTCTAAGAAAGAAAAGCAACCACCAATGCTACCCAGCTGTGACACCCTTGAACTACAAAATTGAAGAACAGTCTTGCATGACAGCCCTACTGGTGCAGTCACGGTAAGCACTTGACAGTAACCAAGAACTCTCAAACTGCATTTAAGATCCAATCAATGAGATGGAAATCATGTATAGTCCTAGAAACCGGACAACTACTGAGGACTAGCAAAGGCATGAATTTTAGAGGAGAATCTTCAACCACTACCTGACCAGCTCTCAGCAAATCACTTACCTTCTCTTGTCTCCAGGGATAAGAAACCAACTCATTAGTTTCTTAAGTCCCACCTTCAAAGAACTCTCAGTTGTTGCTTATTTGAGAAAAAACACACTTGGCCTAACTAAGCCCATAGGTGCCCATACATTTTGTGCAGAAATACCTAGAATATATCCTATTTTAAATAATACTTGATGATGTTATATACAATTATTAATTCTTCACTTCACAATCATTAATAACTTATTTCTATAGCTCAGTTACAGGCATCAGACATTGTGTACTTTAGGTACTGTTTTGGAAGAAGGCTTGATAAACCACAGCAGTGTGTTGTCTAGAATTAAACCAAAACAGTGTGGTGTAATGAGGGCAATATCATGTAACCAGGATTCAGAAGACATCTGTTTAAAAGAATCTCTGGCTTGGAAGATAGCTCAGCTTGCAGAGTCCTTGTCTTGCAAGTGTGAGGAGTTGAGTTTTGTTCCCTCCTTCCACCAAGCTCATAAAATTTATATTTGATGCTATCTTCCTAATCCCAGGTCTATGGAGGAATAGGAGGAATTCCAGGACACACTGGACAAGTATAGGGAGCTTAGAGCCAAAGAGGGAACCTGACTCAAGAAAACAAGACAGTTGCCTCTGAGAAATAACATTGGAGGTTGTCATCTGGTCCCCACATGTTCCTGTGCACACATGCACGCACACCTCCTGCTCACACACGAATGTACATGCACAGGCTCACAGACACACACATATACAAACACAACTATACACACACACATATATACATGTACAGAAACCCTTACCATCTAGACTTTTAGTTTATATTTAACTTTATCATGGTGCACTTGTGGGAAAGGACTAAAATAATCAGATAAGCAAAAGCTGTAGGAAATAGAAGAGTTTGGTTTACTTTTCCCCAAGCGCCTGTATGCAAGTACACATTCTTCGTTGCTGGGTTGTCCCCTCTCCTCTCCCTTCCTGCCGTCCTTCCCCACCCCCCTACTCCAATCTTTCCCTTTGCATTTCAAAATTGGAAATTTTCAAAATGAACTTTGCTTTAAGACTTTCTACAAATATTGACTATAATTTTCCAACCATTTTTTTCAGCATTATTTCTCATCTTGACAGCAAAAGACAAAACTTAAAAGAAACCTGAGAAGCCTTCCTTCGTAGCTGTAAAGTGAAATTAGCCAAAACTACCTAAAAGGGAGAAAAGTGTGAGATTTTGGAGAGTGGTGTGGTTTGTCTTCGAAGATTAGTTTAATCTTATTATAATAATATGTCTGTGATATGAGAATACTGCACTTAAAGTCAGTACACACAAATCATAACTTTTTATTGTTTTTTCAAATGTTCCTCAGTAAAGAACATACTGTTTAAATAGGAAAAAAAATATTCCTTTGTTTCTACATTTTTTAAATAAATTGTTGGATTTAGAACCACATACTACTAAATGGGGAAAAGACTTTTTTCACACTTATTGAAAACTCTCACCAAATAAGAAATGGACATTTCTCTATAAGAAAGAAATTCTGAAATTATCCCAGACTGATCCATCTTCCCTGGTGCTTAGAATGCAAGGCGCTAAATGCATCAGAGTATAAGAATGAGATGAATTATGCAGTTCCTTTGACAGACAGCATGTGAAATTTCTACAAAAACTCTCCGAATCATTCTGTTCTCCCTCTGATTACACACTTGTGTTGAAAATAAGAGTCTCTTCAAATGTTTTAAAACACACATACATATGGATTGCATAAAATTAATATCTTTACCTTCACAGAAATCATTCCAAAAGTACATTTGCCTGTAAAATATATTTAAGGCAGTTTCAGCACTCTGCTAAACTCTATTTTCAGAGGTTCATAATACGGTCATAAAAATCCATTCCAGGATAAAAGGCAGCACCAGGAAAAATGTGCTTCACACTTGGTAGGTAGGCATTCCTTCTCCTTTCTCTCCTCATAACTGATTAAAAGTTTCCACTGAGCGTATTGTAAAAGTTGAGACATGGACCAAACTGGGGAAACTAGAATAGCTTTTAGTTGCATTTTTAATTTATATACAACTTAACTTACCTACATGATGTTGGAGAATTTCTTATACGAGCATGTGAGTCTAGCATAAAGAGTCTAGATCAAAGATGGTGTGGCACTCCAGAAAATGCTCATAGACCCTGCCTTACTTTACCATAGGAAGAATAGAGGTGTGTTCTTAAGTCTTGATTTTGTAAACCCAGAGCTAGTGGGAGAAATGTGGCAAAGAAGCATAATAAGGCCCACAATTAGCAAAGCGAAAACTTTTCTAATTCAAAGGCAAATTTAAACCCCCTTCCTGGGCTTGTGTGTTCCTGTGCTGAAACATGGTTGGAACCTTTAAGCAAATAGAATAAAGGAAGGTGTCATCTGTCTAAGCTTAGATTGCTTCTAGAATGAGAAAACATCTCATCCCTTTGCTACTAGACCATACCAGAGATCTCAATCTAGACTCCTAAATCTCAATAGTTCAGTTCAGTGTTTGCTGACAATCACTTAATGCTTAGCATCTTTGGAGTACTGGAGCACTCTCAGTGTTCTTGGAAAATACTGTGACTAACTTTGCTTTTTCCCTTTATTATAATTCTATATAAAAGAATGTGTTCCCAGTAGCAGCTCAGCCCCTCATATTGCAACTGTACAAAATTAGCCAGGATGCACCTTGAATCAGAGACACTAAGCTTCATGGGAAAGGCAAAGAACTGTAAGTCTGGTTTCTTAATAACATAGGCTGGAGGGCTCTGAATGGACAAGTTACTTTCACTCCCTCTAATGAAGAATTATGGTGTAGCATCTTGCTTCCTGTGGGGAACATATCTGCACTGGTGCCTACAGGATCCTGCACCTCTCCTACCTTCTTCAGAAGGAATCTGTGATAAAGGGCTTGAAAAACAAACCCAGAAATAGAGCAGAGAAAAACAAGAGCACGGGCCAGTGCTGTTTTGAGATGCCCGACTGAGACAGAAACTGACAGAACGTTCAATCCGAATCTATGCTCAAAACGACACTCTTTTGAAAATTTATAGCTTTTAAAAATCAATATCATATGTTGTATCAATATCCATGTTGTTATCAACTACCCTAAATCCATATTTGAAACTGTTCAATTTTGAAATCCTTCTCAATCAAGTTTCTGCAACAGCATAGAACACAGACATTGCACTAAACATCACTTATTTAAATTATCTAGTCAAAATTAACTGATAATCGGTTCTTTAATAGATCATATGAGCAGATACTTCAGGATTGTCAACTAGTTTGAAACCGAATAGACTGTTCTTTCTATCATAAGTGCTTCTACCTGTTGTCAGTTTAAAATCTTTTCTGAGAAGGAAAACATATTTGCGACACCCCCCTCATTGGTGGGGAGAAGACATTCAAACAGAAAAAATAAAGAGCAGATGCAGCTCTGCTTTTAGTAATGTTTACTGTTTTTCCTTCTTGAAAATCTTTAAAATTGTGGTTTTATGTCAGTTTTGCTTTCAAGTTACCTTTGTGCTGGACAAAGAGGTCATTAATTTTCAGAATCCTGTTCCGTTTCCTTGGGCTGCTAACTCCTGGGAGAAGTGAATATTCATTTAAGTAATGACAGAAAATTGATCCGTATAATCTTCTCTACAGTGGTAGACAACAGAAAAACCCACTGCAGTGCAGGTTTAGGAGGTGCCACTGTTTCCTGTGCCACTTCCCCCAGGTTCTTTACTATCCAGCTTGCAATGATGGGATTATACTTAATACACACTCAGGGCATAACACATATATGTACAATCTTTTCTTTTTACTCCGAAAAGTGGGCTGTTTAAATAAATGGTTTACCAATATAAATAATTGTTTTCTTACATCGCCAAATTCCTTTGAACAAAGAACACCTTGATTATATTTTATGTAAGTATAAAATATAGTTATAAAATATAATTAAATTCTATCTTTTTGGCAGGAGTTCTCATTGCGATTAATGGTGGTGATCATATCTTAAGGCTGAAGTATTAACCCTCATATGTACTCAAATGGCTGGTTTCAAATCAACTTGACATGGGCTCGGGTCATTTCAGAAGAAAGAACCTCCACTGAGAAAATGCCCCCACCAGATGAGCCTGTAGACAAACCTTGGATAGTTGCTTTTCATGACTGATTATTAAAATGGAATGGCTCAGCATTCTAGGGGCTGTGCTAATCCTGGTTTGTGGTCCTGGATGCTATAAGAAAGCATACTGAGCAACCCATAGAAATCAAGCAAGTATGAAAGTCTTTCATGCTTTCTTATTGAGTTCCTGGCTCCCAGAGTTCCTGCTCTGACTTCCTTTAACAATGGACTATGATGTGGAAGTGTAAGCTAAAATAAATTCTTTGACCCTGTATTACTTTTCTACTGCTATGGTAAAACATCATGACCAGAACATTATAAAAGAAAACATTTAATAGGGCTTCCTTTGTGAGAACTTTGAGTATATGGTGGTAGAAAACATAGCAGTAGGAACATCTGGGAGCTCATAACTCAAACCTCAAATAGGAAGCAGAGCATTCTGGGAATGGCAAAGTCTTGAAAAGTCATACAGCACCCAGTGACACACCTAGTCCAACCAAGCAGCAGCTCTAATCCTTCCCAAACAGTTCCATCAAATGGTGACAAGCAATTCAAAGTATGAGCTTATAAGGGTCATTCTCGTGCAAATCACCACACCTGCTCAAGCTGCTTTATGTTGTGGTGTTTTACCACAATAGAATCCCTAACTAAAACATAAACATATATGATTTTATGTATCTATAGAAAATTTAGAAACCACAAATGGGAGAAAACATCTAGTATTTTTTGAAGTTTTGGTTCACTAACATGAAGAACTCCAGCTGCATGTATGTGATGCTGCGGCCTGATGTGTGGTCTGTTTACCTTTGCCCTGGATTTACTCACCAATATTGCTATTCATCTTTCCACAGTCTAAGTCAATGACACAGTTCTTCTTGTGTCTTATCTACACTGTTTTAGTGATAATGTAGGGTTGCTGAGTCTTCTGTTTCCTGTCCTTGGTATTATGCTTTCTTCTGGGTAGGCATGATTCTCTCACTTATAGGTCATGCACTTATAGCTCCTACTAAGCAAGTGCATTTGATACACTACTAAAAAAGTTAATGTGTAGAGTCTCCACCCACTCTAATTATCCAACTCACTTAACATGAGTTCTTAAAGAATGAATATGGGTCCACTTCTTACAATGAGAGAAATGCTCTCCTGGAAGTTTATTTTCTTTTTTGTGCAATTCAAAAGAAAACACAGCTCTCGTGGATTAGTGTAAAAGATATGAGTCAATACTGAGAGACAAATTCTCGCTCCAGACCCACCCTGATCAACAGAATTTTTTGAAGTCAGATCTGATCTTTCGGACTTAATGTTACACACATTGAATGGAAGACTCATGAGAAAGAAGCTTGGCAATGCTGGTCCTTTGCAGCATTTAGTTCATATGAAGTTTAGAAGCTTCCAAGTCTACAGGTCACAGCGTCAGTATTTGCTGTTCAGTTTTAACTTAGTGCCTACACTGGAACAAATAATCACAAGCCAGAGAGTTGAATGAGACATTAGTGGTTTCTATATTTCTCACAAGTACTCACTAGGTACATACAGTGATTATACTTTCCACAGGAGAACAAGTCTTTGTGGTTGATAAGTTGCAGAAGTGGCAGAAGAATGCAGAGCTGAATCCAAAATTATGCGACCTGGCTAAGCCCATTTATGGAAAAAAAAAAAAAAAAAAAAAAACCCAGGAAGCCATACCGCTGTGAGAGAGAAACAAATGGAAGAATTTCCACCCTATAGTTTAAAAAGAGATGAATTAAGAGAATGTAATAAAATTTCATTTTTAACTATAAATTTATATACAAACACACACACACACACACACACACACACACACACACATATATATATATATATATATATATATATATATATATATATCTACTGAGCTTTCTACTCCTGATATTTTAATAATAAGAAAATGCTTTTTGATTTGTTACAGAATAAACAAATGCTTGAATGAATGGACAAAAGAGGGTGGGGCAAAGAGATGTAAATAAAGGAGGAACGATAGCATGGAAACAGTTCAGTTTTTCAATAATGATTTTTTTCCTCCTCCATTTATAAACATTTTCTACAATTAGGGCTTGGAGTTTCAATCCAATTGAGGAATACATGTTGGGAGAAAGGAGGTACATATTGGTTTACATTATTACTTATTTAATCTGAAACCTTCTTCCACACCTTCAATTTGTTTTGTATAATTAAGTATAATTCATGTATGTAAACTGATAGTTTTCTTAGAGTTTATATTCTAGATGACAGACAAATGCATTAATAACTCGGGAGAAATATGTTCTACCTTCATGTGTTGTCAAAAGCAGACCACAGAGGGAAATTGGAAAGGAACTATGCAGTTCAACCTGTCAAAAGATAAATGACCAGGGAAATTTTTTGTTTTATTTTATAAAGGTATTCATACTGTGACATTAACAACAAAATGCAACCCACTCATGGGAAGCTTTAGCTTTACCAAGGAGATCCTAATCTGTCATGATAACTGTGAGTGGAAAGCAAGGGAAAGAGAAAGGTAGCAGCTATCTATCAGCCATTAAATAAATGTTCCCTGTGTTGCTATAGGTAACACTGTCCACAATCTTGAATCTCGGGCTTGTTGGATTCCTGCTGCTTACTGCCTAGAATAAAAGCTGGAGATTTTCATCACACTGCTCCTTATTCCTCCACCCATCCATTTTCAGGTTTTTAAGCTTCAGGAAAAGAAAATCAATATCTTAAAGCAGGAAACAAAGATGATCCTTATTTTTTTTATTTTCCATATGCTGGAAGATTCTAGTGGGGTGGTAAACCCTTAAGCTCTTTGACTGGTTCATAGTTTTCTGACTTTGCTTCATGAAAATGATAAATCCACAACTTCAGGTATGACTATTAAAATTTGGAGGGACAATTCTATAAGTAGTTACAAGATTATTTTCAGGTTTCAATTTTGTTACTGAGGTTTAAAAGTCATAGCTGATATAGTTCGTTTTAGACAGCATGTATAATAATAATGATCAGTACTTAACTATTTACTGCAAGAAAATTATAGGGAATATAATGATATTTATGACAATGATTACTTTAGAAGTGAAACCATGTATAGGCACAAATCTTACATTTAAAATTTCATAATTTTCCTATTTTTATTGAAGGAAGATCTAAGTTAAGAAGATTAAATCACACATTAATTTATTTGTGGAAGGGATGTCTTTTACCATACCAATAGATTATTCACATATCAAAGCAACTCCTTTGCATAGCAATAGATTGATCAATTAGGTTTATTAAAAATATATTTAGTCTTCAAAATTCATCTTATAACTCAATTTATCATATGCCCAACAATTTATACTTTTACAACTCAAAATCTCAATCAGGCTCTGCTGCCCACTTCCATTTCTATGAAGGAATCTTGACTCAATATAGATAACTAGAGCTCCATACCTTGAAGGCATCACTCAGACTGTTGAGGGTAGAAATCTTTATTAATGAGTTTGGCAGCCTGATTGAGAACTTGGCAGAACTCACTGTGTTATGGAAGGAGGAGACTAAACAAAATGTCAAAACATTATACGAATTCTTTCAAGTGGGTACAATTCACCCTCTTCTGGTTCCCATCACACTTCAATTTGAGCTGACAGTTGAGCTTAAAGGAATGTATTTGCCTTCTAATTATATATCTGCCCTTTCTCAACATGTTCTGATTAATTTAAAGAACTCACTGTGTCTAATTAAAAACTTGTATGTTAATTAATATGGACATCTCCATTGATATCTGCAAAAACAGCCACTAAACTTTTCAAGTTAAGATTAATTCACACTTGTCATTAGAGAATAAATGTATCTCAAGAAAAATTACCGAGGTGAAAGTTTAAGACTCAATACAGTTAAGTATTTCCTTTAACTGGAACTTATTATATGTGTTTGTTTGAAGGTAACTATCACATTTGCATACATTTTAAAATATGTGCATGTGAATATGATACTCAATTGTAATATAAATGATTGCTCCAACTCATTTATTTCAAAATTAAAGACAGATTAAAAACTTTTTACCAAAAGCTCCAAACTCACTTTTCCTTTGATAAAATAATTTAGTGACCCTTTAATGTCTCATATTCCCAGGTAATCTCCTGGTACTTCTTTATTTCCACTAATGAAAAATATAAAAGTTGAAAATTTGATCTTATAATTAAATGCATTTTAAATGCAAAACTTAATAGCTATACAAAGGTAAGAAATAGCCATCTCATATGCTTCACTTGTGGTTAAAATAGTGAAGTATTTATACACAGAAAATATTCTTGATTGTTTTGAAATATGACCTTCAAAAGATTTGGTAATTTATATAAAATCATTTAGCCAGATTCCATGAAATGGCCAGCAGTGATATATAAAGAAAAAAAACTATTGTATCCCAATATTTTATAGTCATGTCCAGTCAAATAATGATAATGAAAACAAATATTTGAAAAGTATTTGATCTTTAATTGCTTGCAAAGTAAGGAAAAAATAAGCTTCTAAAAAAGGGTTTAGGAAATTTCTTATATTTTTCTTGAATCCCAAGAACATGAAGTTCCACAAAGAAGAGCAGAT
This sequence comes from Phyllotis vaccarum, assembly GCA_033318265.1. NCBI lineage: Eukaryota > Metazoa > Chordata > Mammalia > Rodentia > Cricetidae > Phyllotis > Phyllotis vaccarum. Next base: position 38,780,156 of record JARWLC010000009.1, on the reverse strand, counting down.
GTGGTAATTACTTTCTATAGCCTGGAACAAAATAAGTGATCAATAAATTCTTCTTATGAAATATGTGTTACATTTGAATAGATCACTGAAACATTCCCCTTCCACCTTGTATTTCCCAGAAAAAAAAAAAATCTGGCTTTTACTGCATTCTTTTTTAGAGTTCCTCCAATGAAATGAAATGAAATGTCTGTCTTTTAGTACATGTTTTACTGAAAGTAAGTAAATACTATTTATACAATATGGTGAGATATGGTACCTCAACTCCTCACAGTTCTTACCCCCTTCCTTCCTGCCCACCTAGCCCCATGTCATTTCTTCCTCTCTTTCACTAGAAAACAAACAAAAAAAAACAAAAAAAACAGAATTTAAAATAATAAACAACTGAAAAAAACCATAAACATGAATACACACACATACACACACACACACACACACACACACACACACACACACACACACACACACACACACAAAAGCAAACATAAAACCAGGAATCAGAAACCATATAATAGACAAGCAACAGGTCTAGTAAAACAGAAAATAAGGTCCAAACAAGTCAACATGAGGCAAAAGTTCTACAAAAATATCAGTGAGTTTTATGTTGGCCATCTATTGCTGGACATTGGACCTGACCTTAAGTGTGCTTAATAGCGAGCCTCATTGGAGAAAAGCATTTTATCTCTGCAAGCAGTTGTCAAATAGAAATAGCTTTGTAGTTAGGAATAGGAATCATGACCACTGCATTCTTGAAACACTTTAAATTTCAGATTGGGAGCTGGAGAAATGGTTCAGCAGTTAAGGGCACTTGCTGTCCTTCTAGAGGACCTGAGTTCATATCCAAGTACTCACATAAAGGCTCACAACCTGTCATAACTCTAGTTCCAGGATATCTGAAGCTATCAGCTGGTCTCCAGGAACACCAAGCACACATGTAGTACACAAATATACATTTGAACACATAAAATAAAAATTACCTCTTTGCAGATTGATCCTAATTCATGTAGTTCTTAGTTATATAATAGTATAAAAAGAACCAGACTAGAAGCTAGACATCTTTGGTTGCTGTTCCTGTTAACCAATTACTTTTATTGTGTACTTTTTTGGAGATGTGTTCATCTCTAAAGTCTATCTAATTCCTTATCTAATAAGGTCAAACAAAGAAGAATCTTTGCCTCCTTGTCTGTAAGGGATTATAGTGCAAACTAGACACTTACAGTGAGATACTGCCAAAAGAAACAGCTTGATACTGGTGTTGTGAATTTTTTTAAGTAACTTCAGCTACTTGACAAATTCAGTATGATTCCCAAGACTCTAATAGTACCCAAAAACTACATATGGTTTAGTTTCTATGGAGATTTAAAAAAAAAAACTGCTAAAAATTACAACCTAAAATTTATAAACATGACACTTTATTCATATATATATCCCCATGTGTTATTTGTTAACAAAATTTATGACTAGAAAAGCCATGTCATAAAATCATTTCCTAAACATTAGCTACCTCATAAAACAACATCACCTTACTGGCTGAATTCCTACTACCTAATGGTGATGCCTTATTGGAACACATATTTGCTATTATAAAAGTGTATCTCAGACCATACATTTAGTATATATTTAATAAATACTTAACAACTAGTTAGGAAAATGGAAAGCCAATAACTATAATTAACTATGAGTAAAACTCAACCAAAGAAAATATGCCTCGGCTACAGAATATTGACAATCAATAAGTAAAATGTGAATCTAATCTTGCTTCTTATTCCTAAAATATTTTTAAAATTCTATATTTTGTGATAGAATGCATGTTTCTGGATACTACGCTCTTTTAAATTTATTGATATGTTCATTCTAGGCAAGAAACTACTCTCCACTAAAGTCTACAAGTTTAGTTCAAAATAAAATGTAAAGCATGCTTTCAAGATGGAAATGTGAAGTTAATATAAGATTTGTGATTCCACACATGCATTTATTCAAATGATGCTGAAAAGTATACAGGCTTAGTGCCAATGTGGTTCACTTCTGAAGAATATATTTTGCCTGAGTTGAAATTGCTTAGTAACTGATTGCTAAGTCTATCTCTGCAGACATTGCAGAAAGCCTGTGGCTATCATGCTGATTAGGAGTACAGAAGGAAAAAATGAGAGACACATTGAGCTGGTTTTAAAATTAAGCTAAAAACAAAGGGCAAACAGCACATGTTTCTGGATGTAGAACTGGTACTGAGACCCAAAATGCTGACTTGTAATTTTAATTAGAATAAAGTGGGAGCAGTGAAGAAATGACCCAGTGTGTAAGAAGATGAATTTATTTTACAGAGGACTAGGGTTGGTCTCCCAGAACCCATGTTGGTAGCTCACAACCCTGTGTAACACCGGGGGATCTGAAGCCTTTCTCTGGTTCACACAGACACTTATATTTACATATCTACACACAGATACACCTGTGCAATATACAAAACATTCTTAAATATAAAACAATCCTCAAATATGTAAATAGCATCAGAGATCCAAAGCAGATTATCTGTAACGAAACTAACAATTAAATTACAAGACTGTCATTGAAGACTATTCTCTTCATGGTGGGAGACTGGGGTTGCATTTCATAGACATTAGTAGAAATGATCAGGATAGTGAGAAAACTTGTCAGCTAGTAGTGTGAACGGCTCATCAAGGGTGCAAACCACAAGAGAAACACTTTGAGATGGGAAAGAATACAGAAACTAAGACTGAACTATTTGGGCTACATAAATGGTCAAGTTTCAATTTGTACCCAGTTCCTCTTTGTGAGGTTAGGCTGGCAGTTGACATGCACTGCAGCTTCTACTCACAATATCAAGGCACAAAAAGGTTTAAGACCAATAAAGCTGATGACAGCCGGGAGCTGTCTCACTTGCTTGCATCAAGCATGTCTTTTAAAACTGAGTGAGGAAGGCAATGCTTTTGGCATCACTGAGCCTCCTTATGTTTGAACCCACAGGGGTTGCAGGGTTGTTCATTCATTTTAGGAAGCTATTTAGGTGCACTGCAGATTACCAATCTACCTTAGCAACATCAGAGGGCCTAAGTTAGCTAATATAAAAGTGCTTTGAGCAAGCATAATATTAGATGACAAACTCCCTCAGGTCTTTGTCACTATACTTTTGCTAACCTTAAATATGTTTTGTGTTAGAGATAGATCTGAAAAAGGCTAACACGATTTAAGTAAAAGTATCTTCCCAAACTGAAATCAATGTCTACTAAGATTATTCAAATAAGATTTCATACTATTAGGTTTGCTTTCAAATTGCCTCTTAAGAATATTCACAGGAGAAAAAAAATTAAAGAATTTTAACACAAGTAGATGAATAATGTCAATGTATTGCAGGTTATCATCACTTCAAAATTCCCCTTTTTAAAAAATTACATTGCTATACCCCACCATCTACTACTGAAAGCTTTCAGCATAGAAATAATTCATTCTTTCTTTGTTCATCATTTTCTTATATCCTTTATCACTTTTCTATTGTATTAATCTATAAAAGTTGAAAGTTTGTGTCATCATTCATAAGTTGACTAGGGATTAATGATGAAACATCTAGCGGTAGATAGAAGAAGACACCACTGGAGACAGCTGCTTAAACATAGGGGAAAGTATTTGTGACATCTAAAATTCTGGGGGAAAACTGCTCAAAAATTCGTAAGTCCATTTTAATAGGTGGAAAAATTATCAAACATATAATGTTCTTATTACTTATATCTGGGTTTGGGAGTAAGGAAATGCAGGAATACTGAAAAATGGTTTAAGTTACGGTAAAGTAATATCTCATTTCCCAGAAAAAAGATAGAAGAGTGGATAAGGTAATCAACTTCCCCATGCTGAGATTTTAAGATTCTGTCTTTTCACAGTTACTGTCACAATTCCCGATTTGTACTAGAGCTGTGACTGGGCATATTCTCATGCCTCCTGGTATATCTCAGAGAAATTTTTATTTATACTTTGGAAAGGCTTACATTTTGTAAGAGCAAACTGGTATTTCTTAAGCTACATTGTAATGGTTGAGGTTATCTATTGCTGGAGCTGGGTCATTCTGGGGATTACCATGGAAGACAAAGATCATGATACAAGAGGGGCTGCAGCTTATCTGTGACAGATAAATAGAACAGAGATGACTATTATAGGGCCGAATTTTGCTCCAAAGCAGAAATTCAATACTATAGGACCAAAAGTGTCAGAATTAGATGGTAAATGAGAGAAGAATAAAAATGATAACCCCAAGCTCAACTCCCATTAATCAATATATCATTAGTTCCTCTTAACAGAGCTGTCTCCATGCTAGAAATCTCTCTGGAAGAAAAAGATGACCATTTCTGAAACTTCAATATATCTCTCAAAAGGCACATAAATAAAGTCCACAAACTGTACTATGTTTCCTTCATGACTAAAGCAAAAACAAACATGCAATAAGATGCTTACCATAAAACCAAGGCACTGGATTATAGCCAATTGCACTAGAAAAGTGTCTGCTAATCCAAGCATTTATTCAAAATATCAAGAAAACACCTGGAAACAAAAGTAATGGCAGATAGTTTACTAAATTTCTCAGCAAACATAGGATGGCAGCTCACCATCTGTGGGAAAACTTTGAAAATCCCTATTTTAACAAAGTCTGGAGAGTGATGGGCAAACATGTCCCACACAGGTTGTCAAAATAAAAAGAATATTCATCCCATAGCAGACTTATAGGTCTCCAATACAGTTATTTCTGAAATTCATATAATTCAAATATTGGACCAGCTAAGTTCTCCATCATTCTTTCCACCCCTTATTTCTATGAACCTGACTCTTCCTTCAGCCATTTAAATTTTACAACAAAGGTTTAAGGTTTTGATACAAAACACATAGTTCTAAAAATCACATATTAAATAGTAGCCACTCAATAGTTAAACGACTTGCCACTAAGACTGATGGTCTGGATTTCATCCCTAACACTCATATGGTGAAGAGAGCAATGCCCTGAAAACTGCCTATGACTTCCAAATGTATGTGCCACACCATGGCACACAGAATAAACAAACGTAATAAAAAATTATAAAAGCCAACTGCTGAATATACTGTTACTGATCACTTTTAAAAATATCTTTCATGACAGATCAATTCTTTCTATTGTGTTCTAAATTTCTAATCTGTTAAAGGCTAAATATGTAGGGGGGAAAGAATTGAAGCTAGTTGAAATTCCCAATGCAATGTACAAGATATTTTGTTATTAGAGTCAATTACTGTAAGTTCATTTACTTATTGCTCTCTGGACCTGTAGTAGACAGTGTGTTGTAAACACAATTGCTGCAAAACCCATTTAGAAAACCAGCAAGATAGACACTCAGTATTCAGCCTAGGAAAGTCCATTCCATTCCAGCTTTAAATAAAATGCCAGCTTCTGAATGTCTCAGGCAGTTTACTATGCCTTATTCTGTCCTGTGTAAAGTGGTAAATCTATGGTTGCTATTATCAAAATAGAAAAGTTAAAGATATCCCAGTCAGATAATCTCTTGGGACCCACTAAGGCATATACAAAATTAGTAGAACCAATAGGAAAGGAATCTATAAGAAATTCTAAGTTCTGAAAGTAATTAACAAAAAAATGTGATTTCAGAATTCCATAAATAATAGAAGTATCAAAGAATTTTGTGTATCAAGAACAAAAAGAACACACTGAAAACAAAAATTCAGACCAACAACTGGAGACCCCACAGCCCCCTGGTTCATAACTGACTAAGAGGTGAGTGCCACCCCAATCCCTAGGCCAAGGGGAGACCCTTGGTCTCTGAAACACAGCCTAGGGACATAGTCCCTGGTACCCTACCCATACTCAGCTTGGCCCTAAACCAAAGCAAGCTGGGAGAGCTCCCCCAACCCAAGCTACCCCCCCACCCCACCCAAGCCCAATCCCCAGAAAAATGAAGCTAAATGGACATTCCACAGCTAAACCCTGCCCAACCACAAATGCATCATCACACACCAACAACTGGAGAACCTACAGCCCCCTGGTCCACAGCCAATTAAGAAAGACTACCCCAATAACTTGTAAACTATAGCCCCTGGGCCTATAGCTAATTCTGAACTGACTAAGAGCAACCTCTGAGATAACTGGAGACCTGCAGCCCCCAGGCTCACAACTGACTAAGAGCCAACTAAGAGCTGACTAAGAGGGAACTGGGGAAGCAATGGGAAGACAAGAGTGAAAGATGTCCACAGATGACCACTTCCTAAATATAACACCAGTAGCACAGACACTAAGAGCAACAATTAATAAATGGGACCTTCTGAAACTGATCTCTTACTTTCTGTAAGGTTAAAGTCAATAAGACAAAATGACAATATAAAGAAGAAGACGCCACTAGAAAAAGCTGATGGTTTTACAAAATCAAGACTTGAGCATGACAATGAAGAGGAAACAGAAGGAAACAACCTTAAAAGCAACTTTATGAAGATAAAGCCTTGAAAGTCTTTTTTTTTTATGCCAGGACAAGGCTGTTTATATTACTGTAGCTCTATAGTATAGCTTGAAGTCAGGGATGGCAATGCCTCCTGAAGTTCCTTTATTGAGCAGGATTGTTTTGGTAATCCAGAGTTTCCTACTATTCCATATGAAGTTGAGTATCATTCATTCAAGGTCTGTAAAAAACTGTGGATCAATGGAATTGAACCGAAGACCCCCAACCTCAATCTACACACCTATGAACACCTGATTTATGACAAAGAGGCAAAAATACTCAATGGAAAGAAGATAGAATCTTCAACAAATGGTGTTGACATAACTGGATGATGGTATGTTGCACTGAACTTGATAGAGAAGAAAGTGAGAAATACCCTCCAACACATTGACACAGATGACCATTTCTTAAATACAACACCAGAAGCACAGACACTAAGAGCAACAATTAATAAATGGGACCTCCTGAAACTGATCTCTTGCTTTCTGTAAGGTAAAAGTCAGTCTACAGAATGAGCAAAGATCTTCACCAACCCTACATCTGACAGAGGGCTGATCTCTAAAATATATAGAGAATTCAAGAAACTCAAAAATCCCAAAACCTAAATAACCCAATTGAAAAATTTGTGTTCAAAGCTAAAAAGCAAATTCTTAACAGAAGTACAAATGGCTGAAGGGCACTTAAAAAATCATTTAGCATCTTTAACCATCAAAGAAATGCAAATCAAAATAACTTTGAGATACCATCTTATACCTGTCAGAATGGCTAAGATCAAAAGCACAGATGACAGCCTATGCTGGAGCGGATGCAGAGCAAGAACACTCCTCCACTGCTGGTGGGAGTGTAAACTTGTACAGCCACGCTGGAATGCAATATGGCGGTTCTTCAGAAAACTGGGAATCAATCTCCCCAATGACCCAGCAATATGACTATTGGGCATATCATATACCCAAAGGATGCACATTTGTACCCACCATGTTCATTGCAGCATTATTTGTAATAGCAAGAACCTGAAAACAACCTAGATTCCCCTCATCTGAAGATTAAATTAACAAACTGTGGTTCATCTACACAGTGGAGCACTACTCAGCAGAAAATAAATGAATAAATAAATAAATAAATAAATAAATAAATAAATAAATAAATAAATAAATAAGTGACATCCTAAAATATGCCTGCAAATGGATGGATTTGGAGAATATCCTACTGAGGAAGGTATCACAAGCCTAGAAAAATAGGCATGGGATGTACTCACTCATATGTGGACTTTAGAACAAAGGCAAAGAATACTCAAGTTGAAAACCACAATCCCTGAACAGCTTGGGATCAGAACTTAAGAGAGACATCCAGGGATTCCCCGAGCAGTAGAAAATAGAAATCTCTTAGTAAGTTGGATCACAAAGGGTTGCAACCAAGAAGAAGTGGGAACAAATCATGTGAGAAGGAGATGGTTGAGTGAGAGGATCAAAAGAGGGAGGAAAAAAAAAAGAGACGGATATCGTGGTAGAGGAAGCCAGTGTGCATTTGGAAAGAGACCAGATGCTAGGGAAACCTCTAATACTCATAGGATGTTGCTGGCTAGGTCACCAATGAATGTGAAGAGGGTGCCTAAACAGGACTTCTCCTAGAATCAAATAAATAACTCTCCTATGTGTCATCACAGAGCCTACATCCATTGTTAATACATTAATTCATACATTCATTGTTAATGAATAGAGGTGGAGGCAGAGATCAATGGTTGAGCACTGTGCTGAGCTCATGGTCCATCCAGAAAGGTGAGCACACGAGTCTTTATGAGCAAGGGGATAGGGTTTATGAGGAGAAGTGCCACAGAAATTGCTGGCTGGAGCTCTAGGAAGCTCAATGAATCAAGAACAACCAGTGTGGAACATCTGGAAAAGGATCTACGCCCTCCAAGGGTAGGGGACTGTCATTTGGCATGGGCAGAATGTGGAGCCTGTAGGGGTGGGATCAGACTCTGTTCCTGTGCATGAGTAGGCACCTTGGAGTCCATTTCCTGCAGAGGAGCCCTAACCCATTCTTGACATTGGGATGAGGAAACCGAACCTGCCTGGAGTAGATGCATCAAGCTGAGTTGACCCACCTTGCAACTTCTAGACCTTTTGGGAGAGGGGATCCAGAGATGAGGTGGGGGGGGGGGCAGGCTGAAGGCAGACTGTAAGGGATTGGGAGGAAGGAAGGGAAGGGAAGGGGGATACATGGAAAAAATCCTGTTTATATATATATATATATATATATATATATATATATATACATATATATATATATATGTATGATGTGGGAATGCCTTTCTGTATGCTGTGAATCTCAATCTTTAAATAAAGGAGCTGTTTTGGGCCATGACAGGCACCATAGAAGAAGTAGGAGGAGGAATCAGAATAGGTAGGAAAGGAAGGGCGGAGTCAGATGCAGATCGAGCCAGCCCAAGAAGAAACATGTAAGGAGCACAGGTGAGCCACGGGCCACGTGTCAGACAGATTAACAGAAATGGGTTGAGTTAAGATGTAAGAGCTAGCTAGCAATGTGCCTGAGCCATAGGCCAAACAGCATAAAGTTAATATAAGCATCTGAGTCATTTCTGGGGCTCTGAGCAGCTGGGCAGCTAAGCGGTCTCAGGCTGCAGGTCTGTGGGTCTCAGACCTCTGGCTGCCCGGGACTTAGAAACCCCACTACTACAGATGGGAACAGCGGGCAGGCGATGAACGGACGATGGATTCTGATCCTGTCTCTCCAACCACCAGGAACCAGGAAGCAGGCCCTCGTGTCCCAGAAGCCCCTTATTAATGGGGTTGGCCACACCCCCTCCAGGTTGGCCACATCCCCTCCAGGAGCTCAGGACCCAGGATAAGTGTCTTAGGTCCTTATCAGCTGACACCTGAATCCCACTACATCTGGCATCCCTGGGTGGGCGGAGTCAGAAGCAGATGCAAGCCAGCTGCCAAAAGAGCAACATGAAGGAACACAGGTGAGCCACGGGCCACGTGGCAGACAGATTAATAGAAATGGGTTGATTTATGATGTAAGAGCAAGCTAGCAATGTGCCTGAGCCATAGGCCAAACAGCATGGACTTAATATAAGCATCTGAGTCATTTCTGGGGGCCTGAGCAGCAGCGGCAGTGGGTGGCTAAGCGGTCTCAGGCGACAGGTCTATGGGTCTCAGACCTCTGGCCACCTGGGACTGAGAACCCTCACAACTACATATATATAGAGAGAGAGCAATAATTCAATAATGTGACCCAAAGAAAAGTTAAAATCTTTAGTAGATATATAATATATTCATTACAAAGAATAGACATACAAAATAATCATGTGAATTATTTGATGTCTAAATATATTTTATAGGAAACAGGTAGGCAATTGGAAGATGGAATGATGAAAAATGGAAGGGCCAGAGATGCCAATATCAACAATGATCACCAAGATTTTCTGAGGAAAGATAAAATTAGAAACCTTCAGAGCAGATAGCCCATAAATATTGGATTAACAAATAAATGGTTGGCAACATTAAAACATTCTACTAGTGCTCAGTTTAACCAAGTTAAAACTATTGGTTACTGTTTAGAAACCATAAAGGATATAAGTAGCACTGAGGAGATGTACTTGAACTAACCTAGTATTTCAGTACCATCCCATGAAATACAAAATGGCCTAGAGAAAAGAAATCATATTGTTTGCTATATTTCCTAAAATTCATCTTTGAAACTTAAACTATAATGCAATAGCATTGAAAGATAAGAGGTGATTAAATTATTAAAACACAATGTATATACTACGGCATTCTCAGAGAATGAATAGAAAAAGAGAAAAGAAGAGTTAATTGGGAAAGAAGGTTCTGCTTTCATAAAGGCACTAAAGCTATTATACAGTAGTGAGGCTTCTACCAGAGCTATCCATCTTGAACAGCTCTACAGAAAAATGTAGGTCCTATAGAACACCTGCTCTATCAGTAACTGAATTTTGGCTATCTTGATTTTACATTGATCATGTATAGATAATCACAGCTGTTATATGCTCATGGGTGTTATTGCCAGGCCATTTCCTGAAGACTTCATTCCTCAGCACTCTTTCTCACCTGACCCTCTTACATTACTTTTACCTTCTCTTCTGAGTTGTCCCTGTTCTGTGGTAGTGACAGAGTGAACAAAAACATTCCATCTGTAGCTGAGTGCTAAAGTCACTTATTCACTGAATTTTGAATAGTTATGAGTCCCTATATAAGCCAGTATCCTCTCCAGTAAGATTCTCTGACAAAGACAAAAAGCAGCCCATGTCTATGGGTATAAGCATAAACATTAAGGAAATATTTTGACAACATTGCTATTTAGCAAAATAACAATAGCAATTCTACCCTAGGACCTAAGGCCTTCCTAGCCATTGTAATTTTTGCTAGAATTATATTATCAAATACAAAAAACTGTTATGTGGAACATACCTCAAATTAAATAAGAAAGCAGTTGTTTACCCCCAAATTTTCGTGCCACTATTAGACCAGTAGGCACATCTTTCCTGTTAGGTCAATATTATAGTATTCATGGTCTGACATTGGCTAAGATCACTGATAGTTTTCTTCTCTCCTATATCCCCTACATGGCATGTTCTGGCACTAAGAAATCTATCAAGTATGGAGAAAGTTCCTAGTTTGTGTAATTATGATTTCTCTATATGTTGCAGTTAAAGTCTGTTGAGTTCTCAGCAAGAGCCCTACCATGTCTTGGTCAAGGAGGACCTAGGGATCCCCAAACTAACAAAAGTTATTGTATTGTCCTTGGTTACCCACCATCATTACATGGGAAGTTGAGTACAGTAAAGAGTGATAAAGCAGGAAACTAAGTCTTTCTTCATCCCCTTGGCAACCTTAAATATATGTGAGTATAAATCACACACACATACACTATATCACACACAGAGACACACACATTAAGAGCATGATCAGAAAAAGATTAGTAGCATAATTGACAGAATACTATAAAAGAAAACAATAATGATGAAAAATTCTGGTATATACATCAATTATGGAGGTCATTCAGAATATCAGAACACAGTTTGATAGAGCATCCAAATGTCTCTATAGAGAATCCCTATATGGATTTTCCTATAGGGAAAAAGAGAATGAAATAATTGGAAGGGTTTCTTCAAGAGTAAGTAGAGAGGAATCAAATAACATTCCTTTTTTAAAATGTCTGATCTAGACATAACAGTTACAGAGAAGAGACTAAAAAGAGCCCAATGTCTTGGTAGTTTATAAGGTCCTAATAATAGAAGTTACAGTTTTGGAGAAAAATCCAAAAATGTATTTAACTATTCATTTCTAAAAGGTTCAACATGACAAAAGAAAAAAAAACTGGCATGTGTGTGAAATTTCAAAAGTCTGTTTGTGAAATAGCACTAAAAAATTCAGAAAATGCTGACACTTTAAGAAATAGTAGACAGATTAAATTGAGAGACCAAACAGTAGAAAATACAAGAAAAAATAATTATATAACTAAAAAACAAATACAAGGAGAAAATAAGAGAAAATAAAGAAAAACAAGATATAATTCAGATCGTGGGTCCGTGTACCAGTACTGGAAAAAGGCAGAATGTTTACAGAAAACATGAGAATAATATTTTATTTTGGTTATCTAATTACATTTAATTGCATCACTTTAGTAGATAAACAAACAAACAAAAAACCCACAATGTATCTAAGGTGGCTGACTGAAGCTCATTTGTAAATATAGGCAAAGAAAATTGTGAGTAAATGTTATCAATAAAATTTACAAAAATCATTTTCCAGAAATAGCTCATGTAGAGCACAAATAATGATGGGTAAATGCATTCCAACTCTGTGTTAGAGGTGGGTTTAGAGAGATTCACTCAAGGACCATTCATTTTATTAAACAGTACTATATAAAGTAATTGTCTTCCGAGGGAGATTACATCAAAACAGACATTTTTAAAGCTGTTTAACTCATTGGTCAAATTATAGGATGAGAGTCCAAATATTCTAAATAAGTAGCAGGAAGTTCTCCTCTGTTCGCAAATATAATGAAAGAAATTATCTCAGCACCCCACAAAGCCAACTGTTTTTATAGCAAAGTCAATTTGTTGCAATTTCCACTATCACCTATAAGCATGTTAAATATAAAACTCAATCAATTAATTTGTCAAACTACTTAGGAATAAAATAGTTGGCTTATAAAGCTGAATAAAGTATTTTGTTTGTGATCTCCACCATATTTTGTCTATCTAGATTATATTAATTCAATAGCAATTTTTCAATCAAGTTTCATTCATCAAATAAGGAAAACATCTTAACATTACATTAAGTAAAATATGCAATTTTTTTCTTTAGTTTTAAACGAAGAAATAAATATACAGAGACATAGGTAAAACACAGAAAAGGATATAAAAGAAGAAAAAGCTTAAAAGTTAGGAATTTAATAGTCTATTCTCAAAAGTCTTGAAAAATCATAAAACATAGAATGAAGACAATGAATGACACCGATTAAAATAATGCATTTAAACAGAATTGTTGTGGGACTATGCTTTTGTACTGTAAATATTGGTTTAATAAAACACTAATTAGTCAGCAGCTAGACAGGAGGTAGAGACAGGACAACAGGACAACCAGACTAGGAGAATTCTGGGAAGCAGATGAGGGAGAGAAACAGAAGACATCAAGATGCAGAGGAAGCAGGAAAAGAATGCTACTCTGAGAAAAGGTACCAAGCAATGTGGTTAAACATAAAGAGAAATATGGGTTAAAGTATAAGCGTTAGCAAATAATAAGCCTGAGCTATAGGCCAATCAGATTGTAATTAATATAAGTTTTTATGTGATTATTTGGAACCAGTAGCTGTGGGCAGGTCCAAACCTTGGGGCTGGGCCAGGCTAGAAGGGTCAGATAACTTCTGACTACACAGAGCAGTTTTAATTAATAATCATACTTAAACCTCTATCTCTTACCATAGCTTCTCAACTCTGACTTCATCCCATACCATGATAAAGCCAGCAGTTGAGACTGTATTTTGGTAGAAAGTAGAGTTTCATGGACAAAACTATCCAAAATGACACAGATGAAACAATCAAGTAATTTTTGGAAGTCATGTTGCCAGTAGAAAATCAGTGTAGAGCTTCTAGGGGAACATAGTAAGAGAGAATTTGTTTTACAGAAAAAAGATGTACACAAAGAAGAAAAATGCTTATAATGAGCACAGATTGTCCACACTTGTATGCCGAAAGGCTAAAAAGTAAAAGACAAAAGTAGTAATCTCAAAATTATAACCAAGGAGAAAGTTTGATATATTCCAAATTTATAAATAAATTAAACCTCTAGGCATCTCTTCATTAAAACCTGACAGGAGTCACATAATCAGGAAGTCAAGTACAGATAATAACAATGTGTTGTATATTCAAAAATAATGAAGTGACAAATGCTTGAGGCATCAGATATTTTTAATGTGATTTGAATATCATACATGTATTAAATATAATGTAATATAGTGAATTATAATACATGTATTAAAATTTTATATTACTTTAAATATTTAAAATGTCTGTGCTTTAATATGCCAATTTAAAGTATATATAAATTTTAAAAATAAACAAAATACAAAAATGGAAAATTCAAAAGAAACAACGGTACTGAAGATTTACTTGATAGTGGTAACATTATTCAATTATCCTACCTCTCATAATTTACTAACATGAAAAATGGAATTCTTGAGAAAATCATATATTTTAATAGTAGTAGTTTTAATATTGCTAGTAGCAGACACAATCATGAAAACACTATACTACAAAATATTTTACAGTAAACAAAAATAAACTGTACAAAATATCAGTGGGAAAAAAATCGTACTCTACACTATGTTTCAAATAGTTACCAGATTAGCCATTTATTTTTATAAATACCCAAAGAAATGTTATGGTTTGATTTCCTAGATAAGGATCAAATAATTTTACTAACTATAAGACTTCCTTTCACTTATCTAAATGAATCAATATCCCTCAATTTGTCACATGTTCTAACTTTTGCAAACATCTTTGCCATCAGATTAGTTCAAGGTCTGACATTAGATATTAGCCACACTATAAGCAAGTGAGTGATAACCAACCCAGAGATAGGATAATTGATGTCATTATTTTTAAAAAGAAAGCAATGGAATCCAAGTGACATGACACGGAACAGGAAGGGGAAGGATCTGGTGCAGACAGGCACTAAGCAAGAAGAGGATCTGGAGCTGAGAGACTGTAGTGAAATAAGTAATAATCATTGGCATGTACAATGGTCTGTATGTATGAAAAGACCATATTAAAATAATTCAAAAAAGACAAAAGTATTCAAGTCCCAGATTTATGCTAATCTCTAAACTTATTTAAAGCTTTTGTAGCTTTGGCCATTTATTTAATATTTTGATCAATGTCTTTGGGACTTTCCTTTCTGATGAAGAACTACTCACAGTGAAGACACTCTTGGCTTTACTTCTTTTTGGTCTTTTAATCTGCATCTCAGACACAGAACAGCAGTCAAATCACTTAATAGCAAAGACAATAGGAGTCTAAAGACAAAGTAAGCATAGTGTTTGGTTAATATTAAAAAATAAAGGAGGGAAAACATTTTAAAAAGAATGACCATGGAGGAGATCCTCCAGGCAAGACACAAAGTGAGCAGGAGTTAGGTTAAATGAGGTATACTCATGACACTTAGTCTCCACCGTCAAATTGACTAGATATACAATCACCTAGGATATTGTGATTATGAGACTGTCTCCAGAGAGGTTTAACTAAAGCAGAAATACCATTCTACATATGAGCTGTACACCCAATGAACTGGAGTTCCAGGCTTAATTCAAATAAAAAATGGATAAAGCAGCCTGTGCACCACCATTCATAGCTTTCTGTTCTTTGGCTGGATTTGATGTGACCAGCTGTCTCAACCTCCCATCCCCATGGCTTACTTACCATGGTGGACAGCATTTTCTCAAACAAGAAAACAAAACAATGTATTGCTTTCTTAAGTTGCTTTCATTAAGTATTTTTTTTTCCTCAACAAGAAAAATAATTAATGCTGTAGTTAGCTCTTCAAGGTAGGTCCTTGGCTACCTGTTTTCATATACAGTTCACACAATCCTAGAAGTTATCTGCACAAGTCATTTTAACAACCACATATTCAGACAGTCTACATCTCAGTCACATTTAATATTGAGTGGAATATAGATAAGTTAAGTTTATTTCTTTCATGTGTAGTCATTCATGAGTAGTCATTCCTTACTTCTAGGTAAGCCTAATGTACACTTATTGTTGGTATAATGCTATTACACTATGTAAAGCAGATGAAACCTGATACACTTTGAGGATACCCTAAGATCTGCCAGGGATGAATCCAGCCTATGAAAACTGAGTTCTAATAAATTCAAGCAATAGGAAGCTGAGCTACAGATAAAATGAGAAACCAGACAAATCCCTGAAGACGCCAAGAAAGAGGATGAATTAGATCTTCCTTATGTCAAAATCTCACTTTTATGGAATTGATAATTCAATCCTAAGAATCAAATTTCACATTTACACAGGAGTATCTTAGAAAGCAACTTTAAATTTTCACCCACTATGCGTGTAGGCTGGCCTTTTAATCTTGGCTCAGATACATTTATTTAATGATATTCAACAATTAGGAAATTTTGAAATCCACTGAAAGACTTCTGACCTTTAAAAACTTTTACCCATAAGTTACAACAGCATGTTTTCTATTAAAGACATTCTTATGTAATACTGTGGGGATATGTTTCAAATATAATAAAAACAATCTGAGATATGAGAGGGATCTAGCCACAGTCAGTCTAGGAACATCAGACAGTGGACACTCACACCTTTAATCCCAGCACAGGGAATATCTGGTAGTGGTGACCTATGCCCTTAATCCAATCAAATCTGAGTTGAAAGTCATCTTAGTTTACAGGGGAGTTCCAGGCTCCCAGGCAGGCAGTGGTGATGGCACACCTTAACTGAGCAAAGAAAGTATTTAAGGCAGATATAGAAAGACAGAGGAGGCAAAAGAAGCCAGGAGGAGCGAGGCTGAGGAAGCTGGAAGACAGCTGAGTGAGATCTGAGATCTGACTGTGGTGTTTCATTTCTGATATCTATGTCTTTCCCAGAGATCTGACGCTACGTTTACTTCATTCGTGCAACATAATACTTCATAGAAAAATATTCCTTGCAATCTTGTAGTTTGGGAACTGGCTTCTTTTTATCATGGGTGGTGTGTGTGTGTGTGCGTGTGCGTGTGCGTGTGCGTGTGCGTGTGTGTGTGTGTGTGTGTGTGTGTGTGTGTGTTTCTTTCCTTAAAAAAAAAAAACTTCAAAATGGACTTTGGGAGTATAGTAGGCTGATAGGAATAACAGAATTAGATTTACTGGAAGGGCCTACTGTTTCTATCTATTGCATTTACCACCTACACCAGCACATATATCCAGAGTCATAAAGCTAGTCCAGTGGTTAAGAGCATTTATTGCTCTTCTAGACTACTGAATTCAATTCCCAGCACCTATATGGCAGTTCACAGACTCTGTAAATCTAGGTGATTTCATATATGCTTCTGACCGCTGTGATGGCCAGATATTCATGTGGTACACATACATACATGCAGGCAAAACTCTCATACTTATAATACAAATATATTCATGTATCATTCCTGCATTGAATATTAAATATTATTCACATAAAACTAATTCTACCATTTCATCCAATTTTAAGCACCATATAATAGAAACATATTATAAAAAAAACACTAGGGCAGCTATACAACATAATTTCTATTATTGTTCAAAAGAATCATGGTACAATTTGCATTTATTAGACATCAATTCTATTTTTATATAGTATTTGGCAGACTGGTTTCAAATTATAGATGACAATCTTTAATATAAGTAGAGAAGTGTGTTACTAGTTTAAATGTAAATTTTTATTGTACATTTATATTAAATGTATATTTATAATATTATCAATAATAGAAACACAACTTTCTGACTTTTTTTCTCATCACTGTCCTCCACTGTGATCAAGGCAGGTGGAGAACAGCAGCAGTGCTGAGTAGAGCAAAGCACAAGCTTTGCTGCCAGTCAGTTCTCTTTCCATGCCACCTGTGGGAGTAAGCTCTGAACTCCTTAGTTAAATCCCACTGTTTGCAACTTTCAAATAAGGATGGTCTTATTTTGTAAGATTAGCTGTAAGTATTCATTCAGACAGTGTAAAGTAGTTCATACCCTTCCCGGTTCATGGGAATTGTCAACAAAATTTACAGGTCAGGCATCTTAACTATTTCTTTTCCCCAGGACAGCACAAGAGGTGTTAGAAGGCCATTAGATGAAGACCCTTCCATATCAGAAGTCTTTAGTTGGAAGGCACTTTGGAGAAGTGAGACAGATAAGGGGGCTCTGAGGAGGTACCCTGATCAGATTCCCCGTGGCAACTAGGTTTCCACATCACCCCTGCAGCACACCTGGACCTGTGCTCAAAGAGATGAAAACTGTCATTACCTTTTGTTCAATATTCAGTTCATACTATCACTCCCATGCCATCCCTAAAGAGCTACCAAAAAAAATTAAAATAAATGCGGTTGTCTGTGCACACAGCAAAACAAATTCCTCTCTTGCTCAGCCACGTTACAAAGCTCATCTGGGATTTAGCTCAAACTCAGTTACAACTTCACAGTTCAACTAGGTCTTTAGCCTGAAAAGACAAGGTGAGAACTTATCCCATTTAATATTATGGAGTAAGTCAAGTAGCCAAGAGTCATGTACAGCTCCAAACAGCTCCAGAATGCTTTCAGCTTTCACATCAAAGACACTGGAAGTTTGTTTCTGAACCATGCATATGACCTGAGTGCATTCACAGTGGCACATCAGGGGCAGGCAGGGGACCAGCCTGCTCAGACAGAACCTTACTGCTTCTATCAGGGCTCAATGGCGCCTGTTCTCACATTACTATAGTTAACCTTGGGCTAAAGTACATTTGGATAATAATGGCATAAACTTTTTCACAGTTCACTTAAAACTTTATAAGGGCTGCTTCTTTATAGCAGAGAGTGTATTAATATATAAAACAAAAATGCTTTTTAGTTTAACTACTTGGCCATGTGTGTTTTCAGGGTCACTGTTCCAGCAAAATGCAAGCAACTTCAATGTTTTTTAATAAAGTGAGAGAATGTAAACCTTTACAGTTCAGTTGAATGAAGCTGTGTGACCTACATACCACGTATTAAAAACAATTACTATGCTGATGCCAGACAGTATGGGGTGTATTACCAGAGCTACCATCATTAGACATGCCTCAGCATAGCAGTTAAAGAATCCAGATGGTGGCTTTCAGCTGTATCTCCATGGTGTCCCCTAGGAAGTTTATGCTATAATCATGAGCTCCTACTTACTTCAAAGTTTCACCAAGCACAGTCAACAGGAGACAGGGCTTCCTGCTGCTCCTGGTGGACTGTAGCTGCACTAACCATTACCCTCAGCAGAAATCAAAATGACATGTGGGATCAAATGCTCAGATCCATGGTAGCAAATATGTAGCCCAAGGGCAAAAACTGGTGCCAACAGGAATTTCTCAGCCCAGGTTCAATTTTGTTTTATGACAGTTTTTTTTTTTCTTTCAAATTTATTTTAGCATTCCAATGTAAATTAGGGGAAGGGAAATTGTTTTATCACTTGGTTTTTTTTTATGAAATGATTCTGATCAGATTTTATTTAAAAAAACAA
This sequence comes from Phyllotis vaccarum, assembly GCA_033318265.1. Taxonomy (NCBI): domain Eukaryota; kingdom Metazoa; phylum Chordata; class Mammalia; order Rodentia; family Cricetidae; genus Phyllotis; species Phyllotis vaccarum. The sequence continues at coordinate 38,760,924 of JARWLC010000009.1, read as the reverse complement.
AGAACATCACAAGTAAGATTTTAAAAGCAGGTAAGATGAACTAAGCAAAGTCGTGATCAAACATGCTGTCTTTAAGAGGACAGTTATGCTAAAGCTGCTAGGGTTTTTAAAAAGACACTTACATCTTAAGCATAGAGTTCTTAAGTTTCTTGAGTATGGCCTCACCCTGCTGAAAATCATGATGAGAAATTTCTCTTAGGTGTAATATTTTATTATAGCCATGTACACACCTAACTTTGCATTGGGAATCTATGAGTGTACAGTTTTATTATTGGTCTCTCTGTTTATAATTAGTAATCAGGAATTTCAGTTAATTAAGCCTACTACCATTTTATTACATTTTTAGAAATGTATAATTGCAGCTTTGATAGCATCTACCAAGCTGTAGAATGTCTATGTGCTTCAAACTCAAAATTCTCTTCAAAAGTAAAACCTACATCAGTTCACCAACACACAAAGAAACAAACTAATTTTGAGTTGTATTTTCAAAAAAGAATATGAAATGACTGAACATCAATAGCAAAGTAGCAAAATTTCTTGGAAGCTGATAAATAAGTTAACTCTGTGTGTAATAATAGAGTAAAATCACTGGAATACAATGATTTTGAAATAATTTATACAAACTAATGGGTTTCTAAAACGACTTTTCCCTACATCAACCCTCCCACTCTGCCTGTTTCTCCCTTAACTCCCAACATCATTCTGTCTTAACTCTCTAACTCTCCTTTTCTCTGATTTCTCATGTGTTGGCTTCTACTTTTTAAAAAAAGAAATGCAATGTGAGACAGTGGGTTTCCACATGACTGGGTTAGCATCCCCTTCACCTTTTGATTTTCCCTGGAGACCTTACATAAAGCTTTCCCTCCCACTCTCCCACCTCCTACTTTCCCTTCACCTATTATCTACCATCATCTCTCCCTTACCTTGTCTCCCTACAAAAAGCCTAAAATAGTTGGGTATCCCCATAACTGCCAGGATACTATTGCATTAGTGGGCATATATTACCTGGCAAGCTGATATTGTAACATGCACTATTCACAAGTGAGTAAAACCATTTTTTATTTCCAAGTAGGCAGTATCACCTCTTCAAGAATTATAAAACATAATTTTTTTTGTCTTGCCACCAAAGTTGGCAAGGCACTGTCTATGGCAATAGCCTGTATTGCGTGGAGGACCTATGGGGCCTTTCTGGCTTTGTTAAATGAACCTGAAAAACCTAGCCATCCTGTCTTTTCTCAGTAGAGATTTACATGGTTTTCCATTAATATTCTACTCACAAGCTTTTGTATGGAGTTCTTCCAATGTGTTGTGTGTGTGTGTGTGTGTGTGTGTGTGTGTGTCTGTGTGTGTGTGTGTGTGTGTGTGTGTGTGTGTGTGTGTGTGTGTGTGTGTGTGTGTGTGTGATTTTGGAAGTTTACTTTTTATTTCTTTATTGTCCATTAATGTTTAAATTTTATGATGAAATATTTAGGATAGAAAGTGGTCTAGCTTCAGAGGTGCTTAGAGCGCGGCCCGACTTAAATGCCAGCAGCTGACACAGGAGGTATAGCAGCATGCTAGACACATCCATACCAAAGTAGTCAAACTCAATGGTAACATCCTTTTGTTATGAGGTTTTTAAATATTACAAACATGCCAAGATTGGTCAAGGCACTGCCAGATCAGCCAGAAGGTAGCTCAGAAGAAGGTATTATCGGAAAATGGCAAGAAAGAGTTTCTCATATTGCCTTGTGGGAGATGAAGATCCTAAAACTTCTGAAATACTAGAACATGATCAATCTGATGTAGACTTGTTAATCAAAACCTTCCTAATCTAACTGTCCCCCATTAAGTTCACACATCTGAGACCAAGAAGAGGCCGAAGATACTCTTGTAGCTTTACTATCTCTACAGGAATAGGATCCCGGACAGGATATGAATCTGCCAAGGAAAGATATTCTTAATTTGAGAGAGGCCATAAAGCTAACAGATTTTGGGCTTTCCCCTGTCTTCAGTCTGTCCCAAACCAGGTCACTATACCAAACACGTGGTGATACTGTGGTAACAGGCCAAGAGCTGCTAACAAATAAGTGTGATTTCTGCTGTGCATCATGGTGGAGATGTGAACTCTTGGCCTACCATGCAGGACAACTTGTAGGAGCAGCAGCTTCACTAATAAGCCATATTTACAGTTCCATAATCCCTGGAGTGTTATCAAATATGGACAGATATGAGCTGATTGAGGGAGTAAATCTGCAAAAGTCAGAAACAGAAGGGGAGGATGATCTGAAGGCCCATAGAAACTGGTTTCTGTAGTCTGGACCTCATCAGCATGATGCTGTACTGTCAATGAGGATGGCTCAGCTATGACTTCTTTTGGTTTATACTCCAGGCTCCCAACCTCAAAGGCATGTTGTTTACTCACTTGACAACTATATTTTTATCCCTGGAATGAGTGCACTAGAAAGGCGGCCAGATCACCTAGAAGCCTACAATCAGAGGAAACATTTGACCACTTATCAATCAGATGAACTCTGAGCATGTCTTCTGAGGCCAGGATAGGTGCTCTTCCTCCTTAGGGTTGGTAGGGGACTACTCCTTATGTCATGTGATTCATATGGTGGACATGATAAGGCATTGGGGATTCCTTCAGAATATACTCACTGCCCCATCCTGAGCACCAAGAACTACCAGCCAAGTGGACCAGAGTTCAGCATTGGCTTTGAGATCCAGCGAGGCACCTGATTAGCTTCTGGATCCTCTCTGAATTTCTAGTTGCTGCTTCTAAGGTCTCTACTTCCCTTGAGTAGGATGTGGGTTTGAGGAATCTCAGTCACCAGTGACTGAAAGCTTACAGTTGTGGAAGGGAAGCACAGAATCCTTAATATCAATAATTCTATCAGAGTGAGAAATTTCGAGAACTAAGGTGTCTCAGATATCAATTATCCTTGTTCTAGAGGATAGAAACATGAGGACTGTGTAAACTTTTAATTTTTCAAAAAGAAAATTATATTGTGTGCTGTTCAGCTGTTGAGAGATATATTTGAATTCAATTTAGTCAGTTACAATTAAAGTAAAAAATATTCCATTAAAAATGAATAAATACTAGGACGACCACATGGCACAGGGCATACAAGTTTTATACATTTATTTACCAAATAATTAATTCCATGGATTAAACAATGAAACAAAATCACCACTTTAGTGAAAATTAAGAATTTTATTCCAATATTGTTTTAAAAGCTATTATTTCTAAAAGCGAATCAGATTTTATATTAATATTTTTGAAATTAATGAGCAAATTTGAACTTTGTCATTGCTTTCAATGTGGTTACTAAAATGATGGAAAACTATTTCAGAACACTGCAAACATCAACCTAGAGAAAAAGTGATACCTTAATATATACCTTAATTGATAATTCTTAAGTGTACAGCTAAATTATTGCTAAAATATATTGCTTTTTTAGACAAAAGGTAGGTAAGATAACTGTAGAGAAATAAGTATGAGGGGGTGAGATAGGAGTGAAAAATTCTGCACACCAAAAGCAAACCACACATTTTTGATGAATGCAATTTAAGAATAATGGCTAATTTTGTTTTCTAATTTTTTGTTAATTTTCCATTTTTATGGGTCTTCAAATTTTCAGAATGTTACATAACCATTTGGGGTGGGGGGTTGTCAATATTGCCTCGGAAAGTGAAATAAGCCTTCCAGTTCATATCTTCTAAATGTGGACAAAGAAGAAACAAGGTAGGTTGGCTTCAAAGTGAAGGTAAAAATTTCTTGTCCAAAAATTGTCAACTTCACATTTTTCTTTTCTATCTCCTAACAAATCCTAAACCTTACTGTTACAAATTTCTCAGATAATTAAGCTGTGAAGCACTCAGTTACAGCCAATCCTCCTTAGCTCTCTACGCAGATGGTGAGATTACAGAATTAGTCTTAAGTATATTTGTACACATCGTAATACCAAAAGTCAGAGATGCAATAGTCTTATTAACATTTTGTCCTGAAAAACACATCAAAGGCTAAACTAACATGGCTTTACTCACAGATAAAATTTCCTAGCCATCCTCCTAAGTCTCTTTCAACTCTAGCTAGAACAAGACTACCACCATGAAAGCTATGTTTCCAACAATCCAGAAAGTATTTCTCAGTATTATTTATGTAGAGCTAAGTACTGCAAAAATCACATGCACATCTGGGTAATTAAAGGTTCATCATCTGATATTTAATTGAGAAACTTGATAAAGGCAGGACTCAACATATCTTAACCAAAAGCCTCTATGTAAGTTCCTTTCTTTATCTTCTTTTATAGCTTGGCTCCAAAATACATCACAACTGTTATTTCATGTCCTCCCACACATTAAACACACATATAGGCAGCCCACTAGGTTGCAGTGTTCTCCTCAAGGATGATAAAAAGGCTGAAATGAGCTAGTTCAACTAAAGATGTGAAAATATCCCTCAAAGTACTTAGAAAACGAGTATGCAGTCTATGAGGTTTTCATCTTTGAAAGAATGCGGAAATAACAGTTCCTTACATAGTGGAAAGTTATACATCATAGTATCTTCAGTAAGACCGAAATAACTCACTGTAAGGATAATATGTATTATACCATCCCGCCAAAAGAACTTAGGCCAATTGAAGGATCCTGATTTGTGGTAATAATATGCAAGGTTAATAACTTTGAAATAATGGAAAGAGCAAAGTCAATCGTGGTATAAATACTGCCATTTTTTGCAAATAATATTTTATGGTAACTGCTATGGGGTAATAAGTCCTAATGATGGTAAAACTAGATAAGTTTAACAGAGAAATTTAACTTGTCACATTTAGACAAGTTTCTCTTTCTTCACATCTGATTAGAAATGATTTAACTTTGTTTTCTTAAATTTGATGAGGCAGGGTCTTATTATGTAGTAGATATATTTAAGTTCTACTAAACAAATTAATTGAATAAAATATTACTTATTGTTTGGCTGCACAGGATGGGGAATTATACTCCCCCAAGCGTTAGCTATTGACAAATAGACTTCATTGATTAATTTATATGTTGATCCTCATGTAAAATCAAAACATAAACAAATAGTCCATTGAGCCCTGAAGGATATACTTTTGTTAAGCTGCCATTGTTAGTTAGGGGAAAGCAAACAGGGTAACTGTAAATATCAGACAGAGACTAGTTTTTATATTGCAAACAATATTTGTAAAATTGAACATATATGCATAAAAATGTATCATTTTATTCCCCCCAGAAAATAGGATGCCATAATCAGTAATGACATACTGTTCTAAACAAGGTCCTAAAGATGCTGAACCTAGGCTTCTAATATCAGGACACTTCTCTTCCTCTACTGCCATTCCAGCTGCCAAACTGTATCTTAGCCTCCCACTGACAATTACAAAATAGAAATAAAATGAATAACATTCATTCCAACATCAGACATCTTCAGTTCTGTCACAACCCTTTTAAAAAGAGTATAAAATGGTTTGCACTTGAAAAATTGTTAATACAAATACATAAATAAATCTCACTGTTTATACAAGTCTTGATTTACAAAATTATTAGATCATTTTATTCCATCTCTAACATTTAAACATCAGTAAGTCATGTCATGATGAGTGTTGCACTGGCAAAATTGTATGTTGAAATAGAAACACTTCTCTGAGCTGAGCAATAAAGCTCACACTTTGGGGGTAGGGTGCTGATTTCACTAAACTTTCCTAAACATTTTAATAGTATATACCTTTTCTGAATGCATCTGTAATTATAAAACACTAGATATAAGCATATAATATTATATGGTTTTTGTGACCAAATACCCTAATACTGATACCTGTCATCCATATAGTTAATCCAAAAGTGTGGCACTGGATTCATCATATGCTTTTCAAATTGACCTTCACTATAACTTTGAATGAAAATCACTTGCTCCGCATTAGGAATTCGCAAAACACTATGCAAATTACAATGATAACATAAAGTGATTATCAATTTATCCTTGTTCTCATTTTATTTTATTACATTTATTTGCCTTAAAAATCACTTATATGAAGAAATTAAAGAAATAAAGCTATATAAACAATCCCAGCTATCTGTAATGGTAAAAAAAAGTTGTACAGAAATTGATGTGTTAAATATAGAACCTCACCACCAACTCTATCTACTCTCTTTAGTAGTACTTTTCACTACGCCACACCCCAAAAGTTATATGCAGTTTCAGATCTTTGGGGTCATCACAGCGTGAGGAACTGTATTAAAGGATCATATCACTAGAAGTTATGGGAACCATGGATTTATAGGGTCTTGTTTGCTTGGTGTCCTCCATTACCTCTGTCTTTTATATTCTTCCTGCCATCTCTTTCTACCTCAATGGCATTATTAAATAATATGGGACAGTAGTCATCTAACTTTGATAATCTTTAATGAGATACTGAGATAATTAAACATCTCAAAGAAAATCTTAGGAAGCAATGGTACCAATATGGACTTGTTTTAACACTTTCTTATCTAATGCTTTATATTACTTCTCTTTCTTGAATATGTACATGATCCTGCTTTTGTCATTCTAGGAACATTAAGGAATCTTCACATCCTACTTTTCAAGCTACCTGTGACTTCTTTTTCCATTCAAGTTATTTTTGTTACAATAACACCATTTCACAAATTATTTTAAAAATATCAAATCAACTGAAACATAAAGTCATCAGACTTAATGTGTGTCTTAGCCAAGGTTTCCATTGCTGTGGCTCAACACTATTACCAAAAGGGAAAAAGGGTTACTTCATCTTACAGTTTATGGTCCAGGATGTCAGGACACAAACTCAAGGCAGAAACTAGGAGTTAGGAACTGAAACAAAAGTCTTAAAAGTGTGTTGGTTACTGGTTTGCTCTACATGGCTTCTTTAGTCTATTATCTTATATATCTCAGGACAACTTGCCCAGAAGTGACACCACCCATAGAGGCTTTGTCTTATCACATCAATCACTAATTAAGAAAATGTTCTATAGACTTTCCTTCAGGCCAATTTTGAGGAGGCATTTTCTCAATTGAGAGTTTCCATTCCATTCTAATTTGTGTCATGTTGACGCAACCAACGTGCCAGAACAATGTATAAGAACACATGCACACGGACAACTGAGGAGTGGGGGAAAGCATGCGTAGTGTTACTTATTCCCCAGTTCTGATTACAAGAGGCTACTGCACAATACAATGGATTGATTATAAAGGCTACTCGGGATGACATTTAACATTTCATCTTTTCATTAATCATGACAAATTTCTGACTAATGCAGCACCTTTCGGTACAGCTTAAATCACAGCATGAAGCCAAACCACTTAATATTACAATATTTGACAACACAGAAGTAAAAAGTACAGAATAATCAATAAAAATAGATCCCACACTAGGGGAAAGGCAATTAAACAGACTCAGGGGATGATGACTGGCTTTGCTCCTTTCAGATTTTTCAAACAAATCAATCAAGCTCGCGGAAACAATGCGTTGGAAGAATCTCAGAGATTGTTCACAGGCAGTTGTTCATATTTTCTGACGTGATCTTCACTGTTCACAAGGATATTCTTGGGAGATCTTTGCCTTCAGGGTTGGGCGGATACAGCTTTCATCTGGAAGTTTTTATGGTTTTATCAAAGGGACATAAAACAAAAGGACAGACTCTTAACTCTTGCCCTGGATTGAGGTATACTTATTCTCTTTTTCTTAGGCAAGTAAGTATTCAAAACTCTTAAGTCACTAACAACTTAGACATACAGCTTTATAAAGTCAAGTAAGATAAATTGTATAAGTTACGGTAGCTGCTAGGTGCCTACACGAGAAAGTCCTAGTTCATCTTTGTTGCTATTTTACAGTCATCAAATCACTTTTTTATTTAGAATGTATTTAAAATAAACTTGTTTTGTATTTAGTTTCAGGAAGACAATATTCAAACATGAACAACGTATGATGAGGGGAACATTGACATATTTATTCAATATCTTAGTTTTTAAATTTTTGATATTAGAATATAATTGCATCATTTCTCTCTTACCTCTTCTCCCTCCAGACTGTTGATATTCCTCATCTTGTTCTTCTTCGATTCCATGACCTCTCTATTCATAATCATATGCATATGCCTATATGTACATACACACATATTCCTAAGTAAAATTTAATCTGTTCATAAATGTTACTTGTATGTGTATTTTCAGAGTTGACAATTTTGTATTGGATAACCAATTGCTCTTTTTTGGTTAAGACAATTTTATCCTGACTATAGGAACCAAAATGATCAATGTTGAATAGCATGTTTATTGGAATGGTTTCTCAGAGTCGCTTTCTCTCTCCTTACACAGTCCTGTGCTTTCACCTTAGCTTACTTCTTCTGCTAAAGCTATGAAGTGTCCATGATATGGCTTTAAACACTGAACAGGACATTATGATGGGGAGTTTATCTTCAGAAGCCTAATGAGGCAGAGAAACTTACAAACATTGGAGCAGAGTTTACTCGCTCACAGTTTCATGTGGAGAAGGAGAGAGGGAGACACAGAGGAGACAAAGAGAGTCTGTCCTTGACGTGTGTTCATGGTTATACACGTGAGTTCTGTGAAGGATTTGTCTGGACGTCAGATTTCTCTATCTCCCACAGGGTAACAATGAGAACCACATGCCAATCACTCAGTAAAGCTGTTTGTGAGTTGGAACATGCAATCTCTGTTAGTTAGTTCTTAGACCTCAAATCCACTCTAGCTCCATCAAAGCACTTTAAGGTACAGATTGTATATGCCAGCCATCTCTCTACAAGACTGAAGATGCCTAGACTTCTTTGTAAACCAAGATGGCCTGGAAGTTGGTATGTATCTCAAAAGGTCTTGGACTCACGGTAATCCTACCTACGGCCTACCACGGGCAAGGCTCACAGGTGTGAGCTACTCAGCTCTCTCTTTATATAGCATTCTGCCATCATGTTACTTTCTTTTTACGTTAATAATACAACATTACAATCCCCTAAAGAGTTAGGTTAAAATATAGTCTAATGGCACGTAGGGGTTTTGAAATACGATTCTAGCTAAAAGGAGAAGAAAACAGTAAATTACCAGAGAATCCCATTAGAATTTATCATGGTAAATTCTACTTCTAACCTTTCCCTCAGCCTCTCTTTGTAAAGCTATCGATCTCCTGAGCAGTTTGTTTTAAAGCATGTTCCTGAAGGTTAAATGAGTCTTAACAAGCGAATTTCTTCCTTTTAAGATGACAAACTATATATCCACTCCTTGAGGAGGGAGTTTAAAAAGAACAGGCCAAAATTTAGTTCCATTACTATGTGGAATAATCATCCTTGGCCAAGGTTCTATTTCTTCAAAATTAGTTTGAACACCACTTTCGCTTTTAATTGTGAATTTACTTCCTGTCTTTTCATTTGCTCTAATCTCTTAATTGCTAGACAGTCACAGATTTCTGCGTAGCAAATGTATTTCAAATGGAGGAACAAGAGAGAAAAAGGGGCCCTGTTATATGAGTAACCCTTTTGCTATTCTTCTTTAGCTTTCTTTAGCCACCAACTTCTGATCAATAGGTTTAAGGCATGGTGCTAGTGACCCAGAGCAGAACTGAAAGCTAGAGGTCCTTTTCCTGCATGCAATTCAAGATCCATCAGGCCAAGCTGTCTGAGAGTTCCATGCCTCAGCGGTTTCAGGGAGCACAGATAATTAGAAAAGAATTGTGATTTGATTTTTCTTTTTTTTCTTTTTTTTTTTTTGCTTATGCTTTTGTCTCAGTCTGTTGCTCGTGATTTCTTCAGGAGCCACAGATCTGCATCTGATCACCCAGGTGATAGTTCTGGTGTATGGCTGACCTCTGTAAAAAAAATATTATTTTTTAATGTCACCTTTTCTGTGTTGTGCATTTTTATGATTTTATTTGACAAATGTCATTGCTTATCTTAATGTGTTTTAATAATACGCAACCAGGATATCAGACTTTATTTTAAAAGTATTGCTCAAAAGAAGATGAAAAACAGTATTTAAAAACTGACCAAATTATGTTTTTTCTGGAGATGCATTGCTTTATTTTGAATCCTTCCAACTGAAAGTGGATAAGGAACCTAGACAGAATGGGTCTATTTCTCTGCCCTATCATTTCAGATTATAGTAGACCAGGAAGTAGCACCATGGGACATTCTGTTTCAGGCCGAGCACTAAGACGACTCAAAATGCACATCTCCAGAGTGACAGGCAGATACAATAGCTTATATATTCAGACCCAGCATAGGTCAACACATGCCCCCTCCAAAATAAACAAGCAAACAAATAAACAAACAAACAAACAAACAAATAAATAAATAAATAAATAACTTTTTTCAGTAAAAAGAAAAGCAATTTAATTACTCTGTACACCCCCAGACATTTTGTCTCTAGGCATCAGGAACACAAAGAACCATAACTTCCTGACTCTGGTTTGCACAAGGTTTCCACAAACTGTGAACCATTTACAGCAGGAGGGTTTCTTCAATGGAATCAGATGCATGGCTGTCCGACAGGTAGCTCTGTGCTAATTTTATTCCTGATGATGATTCATGAGAAAAAGGGAACAAGGGTTTGTCGCCCTCCATTTTCTCAACAGCCTTCTGTTACCCTCAGAACAAAGCTGACTTATGTCCTCAGGGATAAACTAACCGTGATCCAAATGGTGCTGGAGCAATAGATTTCCTGGTTCAGTATCAGCACCAGTCAGGTACTGACTCCTACAGTGCCAGACACAAAGCAAGAACAGAAGTCACCCTTTGTTGCCCTAGAAGCAGGTACCCGCGGTTCGGTCTGAGAGGATCACTCTTCCTCTGTCTCTAGGGTTTATCCTCTTGTCTGGGACTCTCTAAGACTCAGTTCTCAAAAAATTTCCTCTCAAAGATACACCCCTCCCCCCCCCCACACACACACACTAGGTAGATTTTCTTCTTCCTACATTTGGTTTACTTTGTTATCAGAAAAATAAGTGGCCGTGAAGCTCTTGAGTACCCATTGTGTGCTGCAGGGCAGGGGTATGTTTCCTTTATTCTTAAGAGACCACCAAGACAAGAATTACTTATTTTATATCATTTTTTATTCTATAGTACCCTTCATAATACCCACACATGATTAGTATAATAATGACATATTTCAGAACGGTTAATGAGATCCATTATTCTAATGTTTCTATTTTAATTATTTTAGACACCCAGAACATCTTATCAGAATTTGGAGTTAACTACATTTTCATCCTAATTATTAAAACCCTGAGATCTGGGGTGATAGGTTTGTTGTTTTTTTTTGTTTTTACTTGGCTTTTTGTTTGTTTGTTTGTTTGTTTGTTTGTTTGTTTTTGTCTGTTTTAAGATAGAGTTTCTGTTTTGCTCTGGATATCCTGGAACTTACTTTGTAAACCAGGCTGACCTCGAACTCACAGAGATCCTCCTGCCTCTGCCTCCCAAGTGCTAGGATTATATGTGTGCACCCCTACCACAACCTGTGATCTGAGTTCATTTCTCAAAGCCTGGTTTAAGAAAAAAAAAAACCTCTAGCATAACAGCTGTTTGTATTCCCAATGTTGAGGAAGAAGAAATAAATAGGATCTGGGGGTTCAGTGTCCAGCCAGCCTTGCTTAGCTGGTGAACTATGGATCAGTGAGGGACCCAATTTCAGAAGAAAAAAAATCAGTGGAAGTCTCCTGAGGAGTCCTAAGATTGACCTCTGAACTCTACAAATGTGTGCTTCAGTGATCATGTGCCTTATTAGCACCACATAAACACATATACACACACAAACAATTAGAGGGAGCAGTTCAGACTGTCATTTCTTACATTTTTCTCAAGAAAAACAAAAAAAAACAAAAAAACTTAAGGCAAGCTTCTCAGTACTGGAGCTCTGCTTCTCATCTCTGAGGTGGAAAGTGTGATAAATCTCTCCTTTAAACACCAGGTCTTTCTCATTTAAAGCCCCGTACTCAGGTTGTCAGGAGCCATACTGTTCTTTACAGTCTGTACAGTGTAGTTTTTCTTCCTGCTCTGTATTTTGATTAATTGTCCAGCTGGCAGCTCACCAGTGCCTTCTTCAGTTTTCTTAGTTGAAATCTATTTTTTTTGTTGACACTTAGGTTTTTCTATCTTCCTAATGTCATTTTTCCATCTATCATTTTCTTTTTCATTTTCCTGAAGAAATGAGTCACTCAGAGAGATCTTTTACCCTCATCTTCCAGCACATGTGGAAGGAAATGGGCGGTATCTCAACCTGTTTATAGAATGCATTCTTCACTCCATTTTTGTGCTCTCGGTTCCAAACTGTGCATTTCAAAATGAAAACATTCTCTTCCTTCATACAGCTGAATTGTTACAACTGTTCTGTTGTACAAATTAATTGATTAACCAATCTAACAAAGGTATATACACACTTATATTATGACTACTGATGAAGAATTCCAGAAAGGGCATGAAACTGCCAAATAAACATAATGCTTACATCTATACTCACACACACACACACACACACACACACACACACACACACACACACACACACACACACATTTTGTCATATGGCTGCTGAATGTGAATATTAATGTGTAGGTGAAGGAAAATATTAACAATGAGTCAACCATCACTATTTCCCACATGGTTACTACATATTTTCAACTGTCCCAAGGAAACATCCATTGTAATTCCCCAAAATATCTAAAAATTCACTATTCAATCTCTGAGCCCTTGGAATGCACAATCTAGTTGGAAAGAAGGATAGAAAAGTAATTTCTCTAACAGGGTGATGGCATGTGCCTCTCCAAACAGCATTTGTTCATCTCTTGTTCTTCAACTGCAATTTAAATAGAATTTCATCTCAAGTACAGTCTCACTTCAGTATGAGACACACATATATCTCAATTCATTCAACATTGCTTCCTGTTTGTATAAATATCTTCACGTGTTTAACTTCCAATGGGAGATTAAAAGGGAACGACAGCAATTACATGTTACTACTAACATAATTAAATTACAGATTACACACATACACACACAAACACAAACACACAAATGCTTATGAGCAGGAAAAAAGAGAAAAAATTAGTGTATGCACAGCAAGGAATATTCTTACTCATCATTAAAAATGAAATTCTGGCACCCATATGGCATGAGTCAATCTTGTAAACATTCTCCAGAGTGAAATGAGTAAGATAATATGACTACTATTGCCTGATTTTGTTCACCTGAGATATCTAAGACAAATTCACACCCCCCCCCAACACACACACAGAGTGTAGAATAGTTGTGACCAATAGCGCAGGATAATATACTATTGCTGAGTGAACCAAATTTCTATTGAGGTGATACAACACTTTAGAGACAGCCATGAGGATCTTCAGCACTGTGAAGGCACTGTATGCCACTGGATATTTTATTTAAAAAATCAAAACAGTAGTAACTTTCTTGAATAAATTTACCAAATATATTGTCTACTTGAAGCACTAAATACTTACTCAAATGAAGAGCACACAAATATCATCACCAACTTAGTCCAAAGTGCCTCTTTCTAGTTGCTTCTAAGCAAGACAAGACAGGATGACAGGGGCACACATCAGCCATCTTTTATTGCCTCTCTGAATACCAGATTCCCAAATTCAATCTAAACAGGATGTTGTTCTTTCCCAAAATATTACAGGTATCTCTGATGACATTTGATCAGGTCAAAAAGTGAAGGAGTCAGAGAGGAACAAAGTGGGCAAGGAAAGTGAAAATAGGCTATCTGAGATGGCCTGAGAGAAATATCACAGAAAAATTATAGAAGGGTGTGGGTAGATATCTAAACAAGATTAACAGGAGAAAGGCAGGAGCCACGTGCCCTATAAAGCATCCAAGCCAGTTTTCCTTTAGTTCTCTCTCTGCCTGAGCACCTGTGCTATCTAGAAGGATAAAGCTGATACCACTCCATCTCCACATCACAGTCTTCTGTCTTTGTCACAAGTTCAAGTCTTTGTCCCTCCCAGAGAAGGAGCTGGATAAGCCTCTAGAGCAGTGGTTTTCAACCTGCCAGTTGTGACTCTTTTGAATGTCAAATGACTCCTTCACAGGGTTTAAATACCTTATGTCCTACGTATCAGTATTTACATTATAATTTATAACAGCAAAATTAAAGTTATGAAGTATCAACAAAAAATAATGTTGTAGATGTGGGTCACCACAACATAAAGAACTGTATTAGAGGGTCACAGCATTAGGAAGGTTGAAAACCACTGGTATAGGTGGCGGTTTGTCCCTTTAGTACAAAAACCACTTTTCTTCCCAAAAAGAGCTACCTGAAAACTTATTTTGGGAGATTCCTTATTGTCCTCATGAAAAATCAAACAAGAACGTACTTAACTGCTCCATATAATCAAAGCAGATCATGTACAGAGGTTTTAAAAACTGGACTGTCACTGGGACCATAGCCCAGAAAGACAGAGAACATACTTATTGACTCTAGTAATGATTTAAATGGGATCCATTGTCTTATAAAGACCATTATGTAATAAAGAAGATAAAGAAAAATCACCTGTTATAAGAGGAATCAAGAAACGTCAGACTTTAAAAGCCAACATCAAGATAATCAGATGCAGAAATTACCAGACAACTTAAAAGTTATTAGAGCTTACTACTTTTTAGTGTGGTGTCTCACTCAGCCATGGTACAGGGAGGAGGGGTTAGTCCTGCCTCTACTCAGATGCTGTGCTGACTACTCAAGGGAGGCCTTATTCCATTTGAAGAGCTTAAGGGGAGTGAGATGGGAGAGAGGGAAAGAGGGAGATGGAGGGGAACAGTGGATGGTATGGAAATGAAAAGAAAAACCTATTGAAAAAAGGGGAACAAATTATTGTCACAAAAATGGCCTTGGTAACAAGGTTTAGACTTTGTAAGGGACTCCTGAACTCATCATAAAATATTCATTTTAGAAAATTAGTGAAATGTGTGAAAAGACATTTCCTGGATAATTTGCAGACGTGAAACACACACATGAGAAAATGGTTGCCTTCACAGTCAACAGTGGAATGGCTAAGTGATGTGGGATGTCTCTCTGTATGCTGTTAAGAAAGGAACTGTCTTGGACTATGGCAGGCATCTTAGAAGTAGGTGGGAAAATCAGAGCATAGATGGGGGAAGGAGAGCAGAGTTAAGAGAGACTCAATTCAGCTGCTCAAGAATCATCATGTAAAAGTAACACAGGTAAACCCTGGGACACGTGGCAAGACAGATTAATGGAAATGGACTGAATTAAGATAAAAGAGCTAGCTAGCACTATGCCTAAACCAGAGGCTAACCAACATAAAATTGATATAAGCATCTGAGTCATGGGGGGAGAGGGGGGGGGGCTAAGTAGTAGCATTTAGGTCCGGACCTTGAGACTAGGCCAAGCCAGAAACTTCAGATTACAACTAAGCATGAGTAGTTTACCAAAATCTCACAAAATGAATGAAAAATGGACCATAATTACAAATGCAGATTTAAAGTTTCAGAGGTATTTGGGGATAGAGTTTCTTATAAAATTGAATAGGAAATTATCGTAGACCATACAACAGTACTTTTATGCAGTTATCACAAAGACATACAGCAGACAATTAAATGAAAACCCAAAACTATCAGCTTCACTTGTAAAAGGCAAACAGCTGGAATCAATTCAGATTCTTCCTGTAGCTGAACAGTTAATACTGTGGTACCTCCACATCAGGGAATAAATACTACTCAGGAATGCGAAGCAATGAACTATTGATATAAAGACTTTGCTTAATCCCAAGGTCATTATACTTAGTAGATGAAGATAGCCTTAAAAGATGTCTTTTATCTCATTTCTATGACATTTTTGAAATAGAAATACTTTTAGGGGTGCAAATTCTCGAAGTATAGAGAAGTATGGTTATAAATGTGAAAATCTCATCATCTTTGCTATGGAAATTCTCTCTCTCTCTCTCTCTCTCTCTCTCTCTCTCTCTCTCTCTCTCTCTCTCTCTCTCTGTGTGTGTGTGTGTGTGTGTGTGTGTGTGTGTGTGTGTGTGTGTGTGGTGATGTAGCATTAAGGAGTGAATAGTTTTCATCAGGAATGAGTGAATAAGCTCATAATCAAATCTTCACCTTTTCCTCCTGTTTCTTTAATCTATGTGTAGTTCGTAGGTACTGGCCAGTCTGTTGCCTGTCTGTCTTGTGTGCCTGTCTGCTTATGCATTGTATGTGTCTGATCTGACCGTATGTCCTTATAAAGGTTGTAATGTGTTGCACCTGCATCTGATGTGTATCCTTGTGTTGGCACATATGCCTCATAAGTCTTTGCTTTATGTTTATTGAACAGTCAAGAAAGTGTGATATGGAATCCCATTTTCAGAAATCTTTAACAGAGTTTTAGAAATAAAGAAGTGACTTTAATGACCTCAGTTGACCTAGAATAGCACTCAAAACCACAGACTCATCAATGTGTTTCCTAATGGTGCTTCTAGCATCTATGGAGTATATGTTTAAGGTTCCTTCCAACCCACTAGTTCTTTCAACAAATGATTACCATAGTACACACATATGCTGTTGTAAATGCCGATTGTGTGGTAAGCACAAAGCATAGATGCTTTTTATCATTCCCTTAAAGTCAGGTTAAACTTAGCAGGCTGAGCACACAGTTGTAAGGACCTACATAGATTCCATAGTATGGCCTGATTCCATCTTGACTCAAGATCAGAGAATCTGAGATTGCCCCCCACCTCCCTATCTCCTTTTCCCTCATCCCTCCACCTCTTACCCCTGAAGCTGCATGATAGGATGCCTTGGCCAAATGTAAGGGTACCAGGTGTCTTGAGAATTGAAGAAGTGGTTACACCTGTCTGTATTTGCCCCGCTCCTTTGCTTGGTATAAAAAGGTCAGGGGAAATAAAATCAGAGCAACAGGGTATTCATTCAGTGCCCCCTAACTCTAAGTTTTCTGTCTTGGTCTAATTCTGTCTCTATAATTTTAATCTATACTCCCCTCTCCAGGACTGTACTAAACATTAGAATAGCCACCAACATAGAGTAGGTCAGCAGCCTACCTACATAGTTATAACTGTTTTCAAAACATATTATTAGCTTGGTTGTAAGGTCTGGCAAAAAGTTAGTTCTCTTTAAAGGCAAGAGACATTTTCAGAAAGGAAATTTAGCATATAAAATAAAATGTGCTTTCAGCTCTTTCACATACCTTTCCCATCAAAATATTACTTTTCTCCTTAATTGAACCTTGATTTTTATGCTATTCATTTTAGAATCTAAAAAGTCTAGTTCCACTCACTTGTGCTAACAAACATTTTAAATGTACCCAGTGGATCTGAATCAAATTACACCAACCCACTCATAGTCAGCTTGTAAGAGCTGGTAAGTTCTGCCCATTCATGTGAGTATGACTATTTTTGCTTTTTTGCAAGTGGCTGTAAATTATGTGCATTTAATCTGTATCTATGTTACTAACCAACATGTACTTAAATTAAAATTCAAAAATTAAAATATGTTTATGAATTTTTTTTTCAAAAAAGAAGTATTTTCGGAAAAAAAATATGCCACCACAATGATGGAATCACAAAGCTACACATGATAAAATTATACAGATTCAGAAACACACACATACACAAGTGGAGAAATCTGAGTGTGATATTGATATCACAACTTTAATATTGTAATACAAGTTATAGCAATTGGAGCATAGATATAGATGTATAGATAAGAATAATCTAGATTTTTCTTTAAAATTGTAGTAAATTATTAAGAAACTTTCAGATTTAAACAAATACAGGAGGCCATATAAAGAGAATGTTCATCCATTTGCATTTCTTCTTTAAAAACTGGGAGCTCCAGAAACAGTTGACCTGAGATACTGAGAGCGCATGGACTCAGCACTGACAGCTGGGGAACCTATAAGGGACTGAACTAAGCCCTCTGAATGTGGGTGACAACTACATGGCTTGATCTGGTTGTGGGGCCCCTGGCAGTGGAACAAGGATTCATCCCTGGTACACGAACTGGTTTTTTTGAGCCTATTCCTGTGGTGGGATTCCTTGCTCAGCCTTGATACGGAGGGTAGTACTGTCTCAACTTGGTATGCCAGACTTTGTTGACTCCTCAGGAAGGCCTTACTCTCTCTGAGGAGTGCATGGGGTTGGGTGGTGGCTGGGGAGGAGCAGGGGATGGAGAGGGAGGGAAAATTGTGGTTGGGATGTAAAATTAAAAAAATTCAAAGCTATAAAAAAAACTGTGTGTTCAATTCATCTGCTTATTGCTGATATGAGGAGCAAGGAGAAAAAATACTTAATTGAGAAAGCAAAGCAGGACAAGGAGAAGATGGCAGGATGGGGAGTAAAATGGGGGTGATATGAGCAGAGAACAGTGAGATCTGTGAGTACAGATACACGTCGTTTTATGTTAATCTTCATAATAAGGTTTTCCAAAATCAAAAAAAAAGGCATGCCAAGAACAAAGGAAACTGTCTAGACAGTTACAAATTCAGAGAAAAATTCTGCTGGTCAGGAAAGTCTGCTGCTGCATGCTCATTCCTTCAGCATTCTGAAGACCAAAACAGAGGAATCCTGTGTTCCAAGCCAGGATAGGTTACATTTCACATACACGCATAATTTGGATTGTATAATGAGTTCCAGACTGGTCTCCATGATACAGTAAGACTCTGCACTAAAGATATTAGATAATTAAGGCTGGAGAAATGGCTCTACAGTTGGATTCACAGCACCCATTTTATGGCTGACAACATTCTGTTCTCCCATATTAAAGGCTCCAATGCCCTCTTCTGGCCTCCACGGACATAAGATGCATATAGTACACATAGGTACTAAAATGTTCATCCCACTTGGCAAGATGATGGATACTGGCCAGGTCAATACCTGGAATTCCCAAAGCATGGTCCCAAAATACATTTTCCAGAGGCTTATAAGGGCAATCTCCCCAAGGCTACACATGTCTCACCTTCATCCAATCTTGGGCAAGCATATATGTGACAAACTTCCTGACTATGTACCTCCCACCTACTTGTGATTATATCTACATCCTAGATAGTTGGAGCAACCAAGCTTGTTTACAGAAGTGAAAACACATGGCTCTTTACTTTTAAGAAGAACAGTCTCCAGCATGCAAGAAAGTAATCTGTCCTTGGGCTACTGGGGCTTATAGGTTAGAGGCCTTTTTGTTTTAGAGATCTCTTAAGCATAGTAATACAAACTTAAAACACAATTTTAGCTATCACATTATATGCAAAAAACCCATGTATATAAATTAACGTAAAGCTTTAAAATATTATTTATTTTAAAATGTCAACAGGAATTTTGAAATAAAATGGTAAAATAATTAATAGTTCCATATAATATACCAAACATGCAAAATAATGAAAATTAAGAAAAAGTGGCCAGTAAAACAATTGGAGGATATTGAGCAAGATAGACTTCAAGAAATGAAAAGTGAGTTCTGGGAATAGAAGCTATATATGAATGTTCACAACAATGAATACAAAATCCCCAGATCCAGGTTCACTGTTCTGAGTTTTCAGAAAAACTAAGAAAAAGCACTGGCTTCTAAAACACCTTATAATAAAAACCTCCAGTGACATAGGAAAGACCAGGGAACAAATGGCATCAAAATTCTCCTCTATGGTATCATAATTCTCAGTTAGAAACTCAAGGCAATAAAGCCATGACCTTAGCATTCAGGAAGGAAATATCGGACTGCACCGGATACCACACTAGTGAGGCTGTCAGCCAAGCACAAACAGCAAACAGAGGCATCTACACCAACTTCAGAACTCAAAAAGTTTGGCCTGCCTAGCATATGCTCCCTCAAGAACACTACAGTATTAGTAATAATAACAATAATAATAACAATAATTATGACACAAAGACACCAATCATGCAGTTTCTTTTCTCTCTCATCCACCAGAATGAGAAGTTAATTCCTGGGTCAGTGTGAGTCGTTCCTCTACTGGGAAGTAGAGGCCAGCAGAAACAAATGACACCAGGGAAGTAAATAGGTTGGCACAGTACCAGGCTGTTTGGGAATACATCAGGCTAACAGCAGGGAGGGAAGAGAGAGGGTTAGTGTGAAATTGGGAGAATGTTTAGACTTTAAGATGGGGGGGGGGTTGGAAGGAAAAGCCAAGCAAGAAGGTCAAAATCTCTTTAATGTAAAGAAAACCTATAGCTAAAAAACATCAAAATACAAATAAATTTTATATGCTTTGTTACTTTGTGTTTATGAGCAGTATTTATGTTTTATTTCCTACACTGATATTAAAATTTCATATGCCAAACTGTATTACGTTATTATGAAGAACTCTTGTACCTGCTAGCATGGAGGTAAATACCAGGGCAGGGCAGGTCAATAGAGGGACTACTGAGTGTGACATTGGAAGGGACAGACTGCTGGCTGTTCATGCATACAATTTAGTACTGCCTTAAGTTTTAACTACTTGTGTGTTTTCATTGCACAATTACATAAAAATAATGTAAGTAATTTTAGAAATTTACAACACATAAAAAATAGAATTATTCTTATACACCTGTCCGCTGGACTGTACCAGGAATTAATTTTTGTTGTATTTTCTAAAATTATCTCTTTAAAGTAGTTCATTAAAACATAAAACTTTCAATTACGGAATTCAAAAATAAAATTTTCCTTGGAGAATAATCTTCAAATAGTCTTTTGAAAACAACATTGGGGTTGTCGGTCTAACACTTGCAAAATTTTGGCAGGGACTGAGCCGAGATGTTTGGACAAGAATCACCCATAACTGTCCTTGCCTGGATAGATCCATGTTTGACCATCAAACAGAAGAACAGAGGGCCCTCTAATTGAGAATGATAATCAGCAGACTACCGCAGTCCATGTTTGTGGAAGTTAATTTGGTTTGATTAAGCCTCCAAACCATTCATATTAAGCTCGAAGCAATATTCTAAGTACCTGCTGTATGTCTCTAATGGGCTGGATTTTGATTTAGGATTTTAGGATATTTAAACTTGATGATGTATCAATGTGATATTAACAACTACATGTACCTTTTGTCTTTGAAGTGATCTGATGTAGCTCCAAATTAATACAGTCCAACACACACACACACACAAGAACAAGAAAAGAAAACATAAGTAGGTTTTGCCATTAAAATCTCATTCTATTTTGCAGGTCATTTATAAAGACCTTCTTTGTACTCTTTTTGTGGTGACCGTTGTCTTAAAGAAGAGTTTGAATGCCTTGTCACTTTTTTTTATGGAGCAGATAGAGAATCATCTATTATATGAGCTAGCTTTGGTTTTAAGGTTGTGATATCCCTATCTGATGTTTCTGTCAGTGATACGATCCTTGTCTGTTGGAACAGCACAAATATTTTTATTTGGAGAAGAAACTTCACCGATGACTTTGGGACTATTTCTAAACATCTCTCATATCCCTAAGTGCAAAATGTTGTTTGAACAAAATGCAATCTCAAGAAAATGCTGATGAATCAGCCTGCCAATATTTTTCCATTTGTTAGTTTTGTGTTTGATTGATGCCTGGAGCTATTGTATAAATTTCCATAATTTATGCAAACAATGATAAGCAAATCACATTTCAAAACCAATCCTGTTAATGACACAATAAATTTTCTTAAACACTAGTGGCTTGACATCATTGTTTTCATTATTACCCAGAGATATAAATATTCAGTTAAAGATAAGTACATGTCCATAGGTTAATCTTTTTATAAAAGTAATATTCGCTGATAAAAATTATATGCTTGTAGTTTTGGAGAACGCAGGATCAGGACTCACAAAATGAAGTAGATGAAAACACTACTGATAGGCTGCTGCAGTAGAAATACAGTTCCTTCAGTTGTACTAGACAGTTGTTTACAAGTACTATCACTTCCAATGTAATATATGAGATACCTTTATCACTTTGAATCATGTCATATTTTGATATTTCAAATAGATACTATTTACTCAGTAAGATGTCTACAACAGTTTGATTTTGTGTATTTTGTGTATTGGAACTATGGGGAGTCTGAAGGAGATCTATAATATGTAGGGGGCACATAATTCACCTATAACATCACTATTGTAATTTTATTGTTTAAGGTCTAAATATTTCTCAGATATAAACATAGACTGGTATCACAGAGTTGAAGAAAGAAGACATTTACACAGGGTCTTTGCTGTCAGAGGTCACAGACACCAATGTCACAAGAGGCTCTGCCACACTCTGCCAAGGCTGAGAATGACTTATTAGCATGCATTTTCTAGTGTCCATGATTTTTTTATTCTAGAAAAAATGGTTACCAGTTGGAAAAGTATCACGACTGTATTCATACCTGTCTTTCTTCTTGGTTTAAAGCCACCATAACCAGGTACCAGCTCAAAATTCAACACTTTCAAATATAACAAGCAGGAATCCCCTCCAATCTGTTGTGTTCACTATACATAACAGTATTAGGCAGAGGGAGAGAATTTGTAAACTACCCATTTACTACCCACATAAAATCCAGTCCATCTGCTTCCTATTTCATCTTGCTGACCATGAGTCAAGTGATCCATTCTCTCGCTTACAAAGCTATAATAGATTTCTATCTCTCCATTTCTTGATTGACAATCCCTAGGGCTCATACCTATTAGTAAAAAATAGTATAAACTATTTTTTACAAAACATAAAACATTATGTGATTGATCCCTCTTATATGATTTCTTCATCTCAAACTTAATTTTGCAATTTCTACATGGTGCTAAGGTCACACTAGGAAGTGCTTTCTCCTGGTCTCAAGATGTGACATTTCTTTTTCCCTTAGCTTTTCATAATCTTAGATGACCATTCATTAAAATGCCTAGGACTCCCAGAGAGGACATGTCTTCTTACTTGTTTACATTCTACATTCTCTATTCTTTTCTTTTCATTGACTTTTGTATGCAGTTGTTTAGAATCTCTGGCTTCTGTCAAACCAAGAATCAGCATGCCTTCTTTTGTAATGGATAAAATAGTTCACAATTTATGTTCCGTGGGTTGCATGGGTCACTTTTAAAATTATCCAAGATTGTCCTTAGGGAGAAAGCAGCCTTAGGCATTAAGTGGGTGAGTGGGTGCTCCAGCAGTCTACTATAGCCTATGGACCATATATCCTTTCCTTAGATGACATTGTCTAGAAAGTCACTGGGCATACTTTGAAATATTACTGCTATACTCAGTTCTCATCAATAATATTTGACATGTAAGGAGTTTCTAAGATGTACTTTCTGATATATTAATTAATGTTCACAACAGAGTAGAATTTTGTTTCAATATTAATCAACTGTAAGGAGATTTCAGTATTTGATGCTATAATTCTAATTTAAAAGCCAAGAATAAATGAACAACTATGTGACCAAGGAGATTACTCTTAAAGGACCAGATTTGTTCTTGATATGCCTGCTAGTCTAGGACAAGCTAAAAGCCCAAAGAGTTAAGTAATCAGCACATTTGCCCTGATATGATCTTTTAAGCAGAAAAAAAAATGTTTGAAGGAAAATGGAAATTAAGGAAAGAAACCATGCTTAAATTTTCTGTTTCTACCCACTAGAAAAACTGGCAGAAAGAACTCAGCAAATCTTCATTTTCTTTTCTAATAGACGAAGAACAGAGTAATTGGGAGAAAATAAAGGAGAAAGAAAAACAGCAACTTAGAATCACTGAGCAGTTCACTTAGATGACATCTGAGAACTTCAGTATCTGCCAATTAGACACTTCAGCTTCACTTAGAAAGACTTAAAGACATTTTTTCCCAGAAAATCGACGATCTTTGAGACTTCCCCTTAAGATGATAAATTGACTATATAATATTGTATCATTTTCTTATTAAATGAGATTTTTTGGAAACAAACATAGCAGAGTTAGAAGACAAAAGAGGGAACTGCTCATGTGTCAGGTACCAAAGTAAAATTTTCAGAAGGGAAAGCACGCTCCTGGGGAAAGATCACCAGATGCTCCCAGGGATTAAGAGACTAGGTGACTGTGGAAAAGTGGAGGGATGGGAGATGTTGTCACCAGTCAGAAGAGAAGAACCTGGCTCACTGCATAGAGCTGATGCCTAGAAAACATTGAGACTTGGGTAATGGAAACTTTGAATCTTACTTCTTTGCAACAAGAGTCCAATTGAAATTGGATCTGCATTCAGTTACAGAACTATGGAAGTAAAAGCTAAGTCTGAGTATTGTTGTAGAGCCAATGAAACTTGTAGGGTCATATAAAAACTTGAAACAAATTTGCCAGGCATGTACATGGGAGAAAAGGACTTCAGAGAACTACAGCACAGAGGCTGTTTATACAGTAAACTCAGAGATTTGCAATCAAGAATGGGACCATAAAACAATTTGAATTAATAATATAAGGGTAATAGATAAAACACTTGAATCAAAAAAAAGCAGATTTTATGAAAGATGGGTACATATCAAAAAAATAATCAAGGGAAGTAAAATCACTAAAATAATACCACTAAATTTACAGAGATATAGAGGAAAAAATGACTATACTGGATCAAGAAATCAAGAGTTTCAAAGTTTAACATAAGAATAATAGAGATAAACTTACCATAAAGGAGTGAAGGGCCAGGGGAGATGGATCAGCAAAATCACCTGCTATGCAAACATGAGGAACTGAGTTTGAATCCCCGGCCTACGTGTTGTAAAACTTAGCATAAGACTTTGTCCCCATTCCTCCAGCATTTGGATGGTAGAGAGGGTAGACTCCTGGGACCAGCCACTCTAACTGAATCCACAAGCTTTCAGTTGGTGGGAGACCAACTCAAAGCAATAAGGTAGAGAGCAATAGAGAAAGATATTCAACATTTCTCTATAGCTTCTGAATTCCCCTATACAAATACATACTCACACACACTAAAACTACACACACACACACACACACACACACACACACACACACACACACACACACACACACGCACACCCCACGCATATTTAATAAAAAGAAGAGAAGAAGCACAGACAATTGTATAGATATACTTAGATAAGAGGGTGGATATCTTTCTTCATATTACAAAGCATCTTGACTTCTTTTTGACCTAATATTTTTATTTTTTAATTAACTTACAAAGGATGAATTTCAATATTACATTTTCATAACATTTTTTGGCCAATCCACCTCCCTAGCTCCCTTTCACCATTCTTCTGTTCTCTGCTTGTTCCCTTTCTATTCCTAGGAGACTCCATTCGACTTCCCTGTCACAAATATACATTCCCCTCATTATCCATTTTTCTCTTTTCTTTATGACTTCTGTTTCCCCATCTATGGTCGCCTTTCTTGTTACTTTATCTATTTCTCATGCATACACATGTATTTACACAGGCAAACAAACTAAAATCCATAACCCATGTTAAGAGAAATTATCTAATAACTTCCTTTACAATCCTGGATTGCTTTATTTAATATTATTTTCTGGTTGCTTCCATTTTGTGTATATAATATTATTGCATGAACTCTAGATAGTATATAATAAAAATACATAGCCAGATGTTGAGGTAAAGCTGGAATATCAGAAACAAATCACAGCCACACAGCCAACTCCTCAGGCCTGTCTCCAGCTGATTGCTTTGGAGTCTTCAGCCATAAGGAATGGAAAGTGTGTGAGAAAACTAAAAAATAAAAATAAAAAATAAAAAATAAAAAATAAAAAATAAAAAATAAACCTGTTTTCTTGCTCAGCCCAACTCTCTTAACTTCCTCTGCCCATGTTCCCAAAGCTAGAATTCAAGGTGTGGATTACTACATCCTGGCCTCGCTTGGCTCTGTGGTTGACTCTGATATTCCAGATTAATTCCAGGCAATTTTTTCTTTGTCCTGTTCTTGTAGAGGTATCATAGGCAAACAGTCTTTGAAACCAGTAACTAACATAGGCCATTCTTTAAGTAACAGAGAAGGCAAAGAAATTTCAGATTGCATAGAACTTTTGGCTGAATCACCTTGTTTATCACTCTTAGGTCTGTTACCATTCTCCATTTTTTCCAGATCTCTTTTTGATAACAAATACAGAAGAATTTCAAAGTATGATAGATTCTTAAATATGCTGAGCATTTAACTGTCCCTTCACCAGCTGTTCTAAGGCCTGAAATTTCTCTTTGGTTAAAGGTCATTGGTGAACTCATATAGGCTTATCTGTTAACCATTTTAAAGGTAGCTTTGTGGAAGTCAAGGCATTTACAAATTCTATAGGTTGGGTTAATCCAGCAGCATATCTAACCAAATGTCTTCTAGAAGCTCTTATTATTTCCTCTGCACTCAAAAAACATAAAGACAAGACAATAACCCACAGTATCCCTACTCTCTGTGTATTTTCCAACTTTATGTGGCATTTGTGTCTGTGTGTGTGTGTGTGTGTGTGTGTGTGTGTGTGTGTGTGTGTGTGTGTGTGTGTTATTTTATTTCTCTTTAAAGGACTTTCTCTGCCCTTTTTCTCTTCTCTTCTAAGCCTAAGCATATTTTAAAACACAATTTAAACTGTTTAGTGGTTTTGGGTTTTGCTTTATTTTTTGTCTGTATTGGTTTTTACTGTTTATCTCTTTTATGACCACACTGTTAATCCACTAAACCTGGCTAGTATTAAAGGCTTGGATAGGGTAGTTGAGTGACTCCACCAAGATCCTTAGTCTAGCCTCATAGAGAGTTTAGCTTCAAAGCAGAGGTACTGGCAGGAGCCACATTTATCACCCCAACCATGGGAGATTTTAGGGTTTATATTGCCACCAAATAGAGAACCTCTATCCACCATTATGAAATATTCAGCAGCAGAGCCACACAATTTGGCTACTAAGGCATAGTCAGGATCCTCTCTTAAAGGAACAGCACCTCTGCTAGCTACCAGAAAACAGATCTGACTCAAGAAAATGCTGCTACTAAGAAGCCATCTTGGATTCGATTCCCTTTTGGTATGTATGACCTGAAACCTTAAATCTATCACATGCAGCTTGTGCTTAGACTAAGGCATCTGTGAGACTTCAGGAACTGGTCTTGTGCAGCTTACACTGTCTGCCACCCAACATTTTGTAGGTCAGGCCCACACAGCACACCATGACCCTTTGTGCCACCACCCTCTTGAGAGACACAACTTGGAAGCTTTTTTGACTCTATTTCTGTGTTCTAAAACTTTTTAAAACTTTGTCAGGCTTCTCGTGGATGTAAATGCCCCACATTGGAGTACCATTTGTAGTAAGAAGTTTCTGGCCCAGCCTACACCTGACATCCTGACTAGCAATCTCAAATAATCACATAAGTCTTATATTAATTACAAACTGTTTGGCTTATGGCTTAGGCTCATTATAAGCTAATCCATTTCTATTAATATATGTCTTACCACATGGCTAGTGGCTTTACCTGTGTTCCATTACATCTTGGACTTTTGGGCACTTGCTTGTCTCTGTGTGACTCTGCCCTCCTTTCTCTTTATTTATGCTTGGATTTCCTACCAGCCTCTAAGATGCCTTGCCATAGGCCAAAACAATCTCTTTAATATCCAATGATATTTCACAGCATACCAAATCTCACATCATAATTTTCTTTCTTTTTTTTTTTCAATTCTATCACATGAATTCAAGGCTGCCATTCCACATAAATCCAGGGTGTGATTATTATATACCGATTTCTTTTGTAGAGAAGCATAATCTACCCAAGAAGTTGATTTGGGGAGGTTTCTATGCCTCTATCTCTGCTCTATTTCTATGGGTTTAGCCTCATCCTTCCACCTTCCACCACAGCCGAAGCCTTTAAAACAGTAATGACTATATTTGACTCATCTTTAGGGACATTTGGTTACAGGTCAACCAAGAATTTAATATTTTTGTTTTGTTTTGATTTTTTGCAATCTTGCAAGACAATGTTGAGATTGGTTCTGTTAATTCAACTGAGTGAGTTTGAACATCGCTGTGTTCTCTTTTACCAAAATTTTCTAAAATGTTCATCTTGGCACTTATATTAACTGGCTTTTAAATGATAAAACAGAAATAATCAAACAAATAAATGATATGTATAATGCTATTTATGATAGTACCATCTACATTATTTATCTTCTCCTCTACTGGTTTCAGTTTCGTATTGTCTAGAGTAATGTCTAAGAAAGTCCAACCACCTTCTATACTGCTACTCTTTCCCCTTTTTCATGTGGGAAAAGTTTTTCTTTCTGCCTTAAACAAATTCCCCTTTTTATGAAATTTAAATTTTCTCATCAAACTTGTCAATGACAATCCAGATGACTGTGAAGGGGGACAGCTACATAGAGTGATACCAGCCTAAGAAGATGATCCAAAAAAAAAAAAAAAAAATCACAACCCACTAGGAGATGGAAGTGGCATCCAAAAATCTTACCCAGATTAACATGGAAAAAAACATGCATGATGGGCTCTGCCTAAGGCTGGAGGTTAACTCCAAACAGAAAACCTAACCAGTCAGTAGTGAATCTGGCCATATGTAGCTCTGACTGGCAAGTGGTTAATTTTCAAGTTTGTGACCCCCAAAGTTGGTTGACAAATATTGCATTAACTCTAGTTAGTATATAATAAAAACATGGAGCCAGATATTAGGGGGTAGATGGAGTATCAGAACAAACCACAGCCACCCAGCCAACTCCTCAGGCCTATCTCCAGGAACACTCCAACTGAATGCATCTGAGTCCTCAGCCAAATGGGAATAAAAGTATCTGGGAAAACTGAAAAATCCTCTTCTCTTGCTCTACCCAGCTCTCTTAACTTTCTATTTCCACATTCTTAAATCTAGGATTCAAGGTGTAGGTCATCACACCCTGACCTGGCTTGGCTCTGTGGTTGACTCTGATATTCCAGATTAATTTTATTAAATATGCATCACCATATATTACAGTTTGACTTTATATTGTGAAGAAATGTTTTCTTATCTATTTATCTGTTGATGGAAATCTAGGTTGGTTCTATTGCCATGCTAATATAAATACTGAAGCGACAGATAAACACCAATACTGAATACTCCCCAATCAGACGAATAAAGAATATCTGGTAACTCTGAACAGAGATTAAAATAGTGTAAAATTAACAAAGTACCAAGGGAACATATTCATCCATTTAAAATCCAATAAATATGTATGAAAATAAGTTTAAAATTTTCTGAAACAAAGGTCCAGAAGGATTTCTATGACTTTTAGAAGTGACTCCTTTTTGTGTGCCTAGGATAACTGCGAAGATGCATAGAAATGATTGCTATAACACTGCACAAGAAAGACAAAAATGATGTCATGGAGAGGTTTGGGGAAAAAAGGTAACTATAAAATTAAACCATTAAATTCTATCAGATATTTGAAAATGATGTCAATTCCTGGCCACCTCTTCAAGAAAATAGAAGAAGGACTTCTGATCTTATTCTAAAAGTCCAGTAACATCCTAAGACTCAAGTCAGAGATATGGCAAGCAAAAAAATAATAATTTTTCTCATGAGCCTAAGTGAAAGTTTAAAAATGAAATCTAACCATGTACAAAATAATTCTACCCAAGACTACCTGGGATTTACTTCAGGTACTCAATGTTGCTTAGCTCCTAAGTACCAGTCAGTTCAATGTATCACACCAATGAGGTAACAAAGGAAAAAGTACATCATCATTACAGTAGGTGTGGAAGAGTTCTGAACACAAACTAAGATTCTCACAGTCTTTACAAAGTCCACAAAACCAGGAACTGAGAACCATCTCAATTTGGTAAACAATCAACTCCCATTAGTTGGTGAGAAACCAGACTTTTCTCTCCAGCATCAAGAAGAATACAAACACACCTCCCCGACCACTCCCATTTGACACCAGCTTATGATGCCAAGAATGGACAATTAACCACAAAAGAAGAATGAGCTGTACACGTGATTGGCAATGTAAAAAAAACGCATTCTAAAAATATTCCTAGAAATGAAAAATGATTAAAGAGCTACATATACAAGGTCAACACATAGACTCCAAAGGTTTTCCTATACTCTTACAATGAACACTTAAAATTACATTTTTTAAAAAACATAATTTCTGTTAATATAAAAAATGAGAACAGATTCACAAATTATGTACCAATATGCAAAAGGAATATCATAGAACACTAATAAAAGGTGTTCTATCAAATATTTAATCAAATATTTAAATAAGCAAAGATACTATCTTTATTTATAAATAGTATTATTTAGCATGTTAAGATGTCAGTGTTCCACACCCCATTTCAAATTATAGCAGACTATTTTATTGAGATTAACAACCCCACTGTCAAGCTAACATGAGCAGAAAAAAACGCTTTAATAACTAATATAATATTGGCTAGGAATTTGCTTATAACATGGACACTATTCCACTTAAAAAGGTACAAAAGCTCTAATAATCAGTATTTTGTGATATTTGTGGAAAATAAAGAGATCAATGAAGCAAGGCAGAAATTTCAGAAGTGAGGTCACATCATCACTGAGCTGATCCTGGACCAAGAAGAAAGGGAGTTTCTCTAACAAAATAATAATTGTAAATAAAAAAATCAGCATAATTTGAGAAATATGCATGTTACAAAGCCGAAAGTAAACTTCTCACATCATAACTTTTAACATCAATTAACGTGTGTAAAAAACATTTTAGTTATCAAAAATGTTAAATACAAAACTACAAAAATGTCTAGATAGTAAAAGATCTGGGTGAAATTGGGTTTAGTACTAATATTTTAAATATAATACCAAATAACCTTTTAGATATGAAAGCCAAGTTAATAAGTTTGGCAACAGTAAAATTAAAGCCATCTAAACTGTGAAAGATACGATGCAGTGTAAAGAAAAACTAGACTAGAAAAACCACTTCCAATAATGTTTGACAAAGGATTTTATAAAGGATTATTTCACATAGAGGGATATTATCCGAACAAATGAGCACTCTTAAAGTAGTAACAAAGCAAACAATCTAATACACTGACAAGTATATATCAATGAGTGTTGTGGGAAAATCTTTTTGAATGCTCTAAAAATACGTCTCTGTCCAAGGCGCCTTCTGACTGTTTTAATAAAGAGCTGAATGGTCAATAGCTAGGCAGTAGAAAACAGGCAGGACTTCTGGGGAGAAAGAGGACTCTAGGAGACAGGCAAAGATGTCTGCAAGACATGGATCAAGGTGGGCATAAGGTACATGTGGTAGAATGTAGATCAAAAAAATTAGGGTTACAATTTATAACAGCTAGTTGGAGTCAAGCCTAAGCTAAAGGCAAAGCTTTCATAATTAATAGTAAGTCGCTATGTCATTATTTGTCGGCTGATGATCCCAGAAAATCTGACAAGAAAGTTTGCTACAAATGAGATGAACAAACATTTCTAAAAGAAAATACAGATTCAAATATAATGTTCAAATATTATATTCAAATATAAACCCAGATACATCCATAGAAAGCTTCAAATTAAAGCAGTGAGGTGCCACATACATCTAACTGTCATACAGCAACTTTAACGATGGTTTGGCAGATATTTTTCCCCATGCACCCTCCTCAGCATTGATTAACCTAACTTTCATACAGAAACAGACACCTGAATATTTATAACAAATCTGAACATAACTATGAAACTTTGAGAACAATTAAGATGACTTTTGATAGTTGAATGTTTCAGCTGTGAATTACTTAGTGTAAGTTATGGGCTGCTGGCCCATAATAAAATACTAAATGAAACATGTTGCTAAGAAAAAACATGGTAAAAGACACCACTAAATTATGCAATTACATATAATATGTCAGTCTGAAAATGACAAGACTGGAGGCCGGCTACATACAAAAGAGGAAGAAGAGTATGGGGGTTGACTTGCTTGGTAGAGCAATTCCTGTACAAACATGAGAACCTTATCGTCTTCCCAGAACCCACATACAAATTTTAGGCATAGTGGCACACAACACTTGGAATGCAGAATCAAGAGGATTAGAAGGGATGGGGTAGGGGGCCTTGCTAGCCAGCCAACATAACCTATGCTAGGGAACTGAGATCCTATCTTGAAAGAAGTAGATAGCACCCCTGCAGATGACACCTGAGGTTGCCTTCTGGCTTCCACATATGCATAAGTAACCACACCCAACTACCTGCCACTCTACCCAACACACATGTAACATTATATAGCACATACACAAACACACACATCACAAGAGAAGGGAATTGTTGAAGTGTTTGCTGGGGGCCAAAAGGAAGGGGATAAACATGTTGAACATGGAAGAATTTTAGAGTAGAACATTTCTACAACAGAGCAATAGCAAATTCACAGAACTAGATGATATTTGAGACCAATTAATTAAATTATAGTTACACATAAACAAAAAGTTCAAAAAGACTGTCACATTGTCACAGTATAATGACAATTTATAATAATTATGTACTGTGTATTTCCAAAGAAGTTCTTACCCCAAAAGGGTGATCAGTGTGTGTTAATGGAGATAAATGTGTTACCTGTTTAAACATTATACTAAACACACACACACACAAACATATACATATATACATATATATATATTGCATTTATGGTTATTGATTTATTTAAAACAGCCTACAAGTAATACTCTTGAGTTTGCTTTTGAACCCACACCCATATGTGTAAATATAAATGATGGTATCAGTTGCTTTTGGTCTTAGAATAGGAATATAACTCTTGGTTAATTGTGAGTAGACAACCCCAAGTAAAACTCCTCTGAAGCACCAGAAAGCAGGTATAGAAAATGCAAGTGGGAATGGCTCAGTCAATAATGCTTCATTGACAACCCCATGGTCACATTTGCTTTTATAAGGAGAACTTTCTAAATCAAAGGTAAAATATTGGGAAAATACAACAAGGAAACATTTGTCTTATCTGTAATATTTCAGATTACTGAATCAGTAAGTAAATAGGAAGAAATTAAAACTATTAATTCTGGGTCTTGGGAACGTATAATTTCTTTGAAAATTAAAACAAACACAAAGTTTACTGTTTTTATGAATTGGGTCCTTACGATATACCTGTCCCCGAGAATCACTAAACATTTCACAAAACACAGATACATTTGATGTCACCCATGTTCTCATAGCTAATCTCTATATAAGCATGACAAACACACAAATGGACACACACACAATAGTAGAGGTAGACCTATGATTACTGAACTGTGACCCACACTGAAGGAAGGAGGGGGAGGAGAGAGAAAAGCCTAACCAATTCTGAACCTACAGATTAGTAGTGGAACATTCAGTTTTACACCACCTAGCTTGAAAATTTCATGGAGAACACCATTTTCTCATTTTATATTTTTACTCAGTAACAAAGAAATTGTTGAAGAGCATAGACTTGCAACCCGCAGAGAATGTTGGGGTATGGTTTCTCCCACTTACAAGCATCGATTTTTGCACTGAAAATTATTTTACAGAGATAGGCCTAGAAGTCAGATGCTGATGACTCAGGTAGAGTGGAATGGTCAAGAACTGTCACATTTAAAGTCTTGCTCACTCACTGTGATGCTTTCCAAAGCTAGATGTCCCTGAGCTTCTTGAGACACAAGGTACATGACTGAAGCCATTCAGGAAGGTTTGTTGTGTTGGTACAAAGACCTCAAACTGACCAAGAATCAGTATAGGTGTTATACCAGCCTGACATCCTTAGTGATACTACATTGTCTCCCAATGCTCAGTGTCCTCATAATACTGGCACACTGCAAATAACACAGCATGTGCTTTAATTACTAATATAAAACTACGTGTCAACATTTGAAAGATTTTCCAGACAATTAACAGAATCTGAAGTGACAGTTTGATAGATCATCAAGGATACATACACAAATACCTATTACGTATATGTGTACCTACATATGTAGTATATGTATCTCTTGTAATGATTTATTAATAATTTATTTTGAAAGCAAAAATAATTCAATAAAATGTGAAGAAATCAAATCAGTGAATAATTTGAGTGCTTTAAAAGAAAATTTGAGCCTAACGTAATATCCTTGAATTGAAACTATTTTTTAAATCGAACATATAACTTTCTACCTAAAAATAGTTTCAATCAGCACCAACACTGAAATATCCATAACTATAACTATATATGATAGAGTCTATCTCCATTTTGTTTTCTGTCTTTCCTTGTGATGATAGCAAAGACACTTCTCTCTCATGGCTTTCCCGATGTCCTTTTCCTTCTTCCCCTTCCTACGACATCCTTGTTCATGGGCTTCAATACAGCCCCTCTATTGCCAAACATACAGAGGAAGACTTCGCTTTATTCTACTTTTCTCTCTTCCCTTTCTTACCTATAAACCCTCTCATATATTTCTCTAAAACATCCTTCAGATTCATGACCTCTTTTTTGTTTTATCAATTGTTGTTAGATGCAAATAGGCATATGAGTATTCATATAGAACCAGTTCAATGCCTAAAATGCTGACTGCAACTATCAATTCAGGAGTAACAATGAGAATACTTGGCTTCTAGTAAATTTCCTAAGATATGTGGCAGTCTTCATGCTTCTGAAATAAGATATAACTGATGCCTCAGGTCTCTTGTAAAATACAAGATTATTTTTTGCATATGTACTTATAGCCTTTTCATGTAACCATTTGTATTTCCCTTTCTTCTGCAACAAATTAGCTCTCAAGATTAACTCTGATAAGGTCATATATTCATAATGTGTAAAATCTGAACAAATGGTATATTACATATTGTGTATTTATATGTGAGCAAAAGTTTTCCCTGGCTAGAAATTGTATATAATATTATACATACATCAAGAGCCAATATCTAACCATAGAAGAAAAATGCATTTGAGCGTATGGTCATGCTGAGTAGAAAGATAAGTCATGAGCTACAAATGACTTCTTTCATAATCTATGGTTGAATTAATTCTCTCCCAAAATCATGCTCAATTTTTCAATGTATATTAAAATGTATATTGACAGCATATCTACTAGAATATTTGGGGAACAAATAACCTTTGGGGGTACTTTAATTTTATCTATATTTTGAGACAAAGAAATGTTTCCTAACAATAATTATTTTTAAATACTGTGAAAGTAAAAAGAAATTACTTAAGTATATTTTATTCTTCTCTTTATATAAAGATGGAGTTTTCACAATTTGAAATATAAGTTTGACCTTCCTAATGAAACAGCTGATAGACAACTAGCCATCAATTAGAGTTCTATATGTTAACATCAGACCTTTTTTTCTATATAGATAGCTCCAAAATATTACTATTTGTAGTTGGCCAAATATTCTGTCTAAATAATCCACATAATATATGTAATTCTATGTCAGTGGATGGAAGAATTGGAAACCAATAATCCCTGAGCATCCTTAACTACAAAGGGTTAGGATGCAGCACTTTCTGGTTTTCCAACTGCAAATGCATCAGACTGAACAGAAATCAGACCTTTCCTGTCTTTCTCTCTGAAATACCATCCATACAACCTTTTCTTCCTGATCACCCCTGTACACATGGTATACAACATCTCACTAACAAATTATCTTTGATTTACTAATCTATTAATTCCCTGTATACACTGTGGGAACATAAGCTTTACATGTGAAACTCTTCCTTCTGTTTACTCCTGAAGCACACAGTACCTAGAACTTCCTCAGAATTTTGGTGAAATTTATTAACAAATAAATTCCATTTCATGTCACCAAAACAGTAAGATTCTTCACTAGTTAGAAAATCCATGGATCTCTATTTTCTTGTCAAGATTCTGGAAAATATTAAGGAACTAGCCAACTCTGACCGCCTGGGAGAAATTCCAGATGTCTTGTCTTCATCATTTTCTCTCTGTTCTCTTCTGCTGGTAAAGGTTGGAGGCTGGGTCATGGCTCCTAGTCTTCCTGGACAGACCCGGGACAGGTGCCAAGCTCCTAAGTGCACATGGGTATTCAACACTCTTTCTTTGCATTTATGTGTTCCTTTTGACACTTTCCAGTATATTTAGGTCATCACTTGTGATGATTGATATTTAGATTATTTTAAGTGAAGGTCAATTAGTTATTGCATTTATATTACATAAGTCAAATGAGATGTGTGTACAAGAAGGCTTATAAAAACTCTTGTACAAATGTGAGAGTTCTCTCTCGGATTTCTGAGTAAAGCCTGGATGAGAAAAATTATATATACTGTATAGCAATAAGTATAAACTTTGACCACAAGAGTGCCAGAGAAAACTGATTTTCTTATAAAGCTGAGTGAGAAAAAAAATCCCCAAAATACCATTAAGATATCTAAAGAAAAATTACTAATTGAATGATTAAAATTTCTGAAAAATTGAATATTAATGAATATTTAAGTTTAAAGTTGTAAGATGAATGAAGTATTAAGTTTCAAAAGAAAGGTATTGAGTGGTCAATAGACAATAAAAATATGTTTTAATCTCACTAAAAACTGAACTCATTACTATAACAGCAGTAAAATTTCAATCATTTTAGTCTTGGGATCAGAAGGCTAGCACCTTGGAGTCCATTCCCTAGAGAGGAACGCCCAACACAGCATTGACTTTGCGATGAGTGAATAGCATAAGCCTGGAGTGGATGTGCAGCTCTGGGCTGGCCCACTTTGGGACTTCTTGCTCTTTGTGGGGAAGGTATGGGTGGATGGGCAGGGGCAAGGTTGTGGGATGGCTGAGAGGGATTGGGAGGGGTGAAGGGGATACATTGATGGAGATGACATTTTTTTAATGAAAAAATAGAATAATTTTTAAAAAAAATCTGAAAAACAATAATTATATCCCAATATCAATTTTGATATTTAACACAAAATAAAATCATGATTGATATTCTGGAAATAAATTAAATTATTTTAGAGGTTAATATAAAATCATGCATCCAAATTTAATATACATATTCTCTAATTTTAATCTAAATATAAATTACATATATGAGCAAAGATATAAGCATATTAAAATACTTAAGTTCAAAAAGCTTGGATTTTAGATATCATTATCTGGGAATACTGGCAAATATTCAAAGAAATGTTTTAGAGAGATCTCAAATGTAAGTACAAAATTATTATATTATCCACATGCAAATTGTGAATGAAGGGTGGAAGTAATGTATTTAGTATTTTCAAATGTCTGTATTTTGTGTGAAATGATAAAGAGCATCTCAGATATTGTCAATATGTTCCTGTTCATGAATTTTCTCATTTTGTCACCCTTCATGCTGATAGTTAAATTAAATGCAATGTAATGGAATAAGGAACACACACACACACACACACACACACACACACACACACACACACACCACTTTTATTTCATGTCTAGCTTCAGCATTTCCTGAGATTGTTGAATAACAATGTTTGTTTATGATCAGATTTCACATTTCTACTTTACCATTTGTGCTTGGAAGAGTGGGTAGAAGGGGCATTCAGACAGAATCCAATAGAGTTTGGCTAAGGCTAGCAAACATGCATGCAGCTCCTTGCCTGGGGAGAAAGAATACTAAGTGAACAGAGCTAAGAAACCCCAGTCAGGAAAAACAAAAGAACATGTCAGTGTTTTTGATTATCCACTTGTGACTCAGCTAGAATCTGGAGAACCTTAAGGTCATTTAAACAGTAAGAAATAAATAAATCCTAATAATTGCTAATACAAAAGACATATTACTTATATTATCCCAGAGATACGAAAATTGGACTATAACTTTTGATTGTGGTTTTGTCTTACTACTTCTTATAATACTGTATTTCAAATCTTTGACACTGTAAGATACAGTTAAAATTTTTTTTGCAAAAATTATAGTCAAAAAGTTGCTTATTCTTATATTTCTCTACTTGAAAGTTGAGATGAACAACCCTTTGAAGGGAAGCAAAGAATCTGCTTACTGCGGTGCTCCCAGCTCTCACTGCACTTTGGCAAAAAAAAAAAAAAAAAAAAAAAAAAAAAAAAAAAAAAAAAATTGACATGAACCCTTCAGTCAGCCGTGCAAACCCAATGTGAAATGATCCCAGGGAAATTCAACTACTTATAGAAGAGGGGGAAAAACAGTGTTCAAGTGATTTCTTTAAGCCTCTATATTCAAATTGGTGAGAGCACAAGACCTCCAAATTAATATACTTTAAAAATCAAATATAAATAATAGTGAATTCCAATTAGTGAAATCTTGGATAAAGGCTTCTCAATTATTTTTCAGCTTATGAATTTTTAAAATATACATACAAACTAAATTATATTGACTTGACTCCACAGGAAAAGCAGGTCAGCCTTCAGAGGTAATGTTTTCTAGTTTTAGAAACAAGGTGGGTTTTTATATTCATCGTATCTAGAAGGCACTTAACATGCTTGACTTGGTTTGGAGATGTGCAAGCATGATCGACTGTTTCCCTTAGCAAATCAGGAAAAAATAAAACAAAAGGAAAACACTTAAATTGGTATGAAAAATAAACTTACAACCTCAACAGAAAAGAAAACAAACATAGTTTAAAATATATATATAGGGATTAGAGAGAGGGTTCGTTCATTGGTTGAGAGCAACTTTGGCTTTACCAGAGGACCTGGATTTTATTGTTAGCACCTGCAATCATCAGTAACTTCACTTCCAGGGGATACAACTCCCTATGGTGACCTCCCATTGGTACTAGTCACATATGTGATACCTTCACATACATGCAAACAAAATATACATAAAATGAAATGAATAAATCTAAAACTTAAAATAGAAATCCTAAAAAAGAAAATTGTATTTATAAGTTCAGCATGGTTAGAAAATAAAATTTGCCTCCCGTGTGTATATATATTAATGAGTCATTAATAGTGAAAGCAATTCTCCCAAGGGTAGCAGGCAAGCTAGAACAACTATGGAGCAAAATTGGGTACAAAAAATACCAATAACATTGACAAAAACCCCTAGCCTTCCTTCTTTTATGCAACCTGCTTTCTCATTCTAAGCACAGGACAAAAAACAAACAAACAAACAAACAAAACACAATGGCATTAAAACACAAATGCTAGCATGCCTCTTACCTACTCAAGGTTTTAAGGCCTCCCTTTCCCACTCAACAACCCCATAAGCTGCCCCAGACCTGTGTCTGCAACTCTCATTCCATTTGTTCTATAGTCTCTTGAGTAAGATGTTGTAATTCTGCTGCACAAATCCTCATTGATCTTATAATAAAATCCCAGTGCCAGATATTGGAGCAAATGCTAAAAGATCAGAGAGACAGAGGAACAAACCACAGCCACTTCTCAATTGGCCAAATCCTCAGCTCAAAGGGGAAGATCCTGTCTCCACAAATCCTCAGACTGAATAGGGGGAAGTGAAGGCAACCACAAGGCGGAATGGAAAGAGAGCGGAAATCCCACTCCTTTCCCTGCCCAGTCATATCTCTTCCTGTTTCAACTTTCCTAGTGCTGGGATTAAAGGCACGCATGCTTCCCAAATACTGGGAGCAGAAGTATGGGATCTCATGTGCTGAGGTTAAAGGTGTGTGCCACCACCATCTGCCTCTGTTTCTCTTTTGGCCTGGAGGACTGGTTTAATCTCATGTTGCCCAAGATGACCTTGAACTCACAGAGATCAGTCTTCCTGTGCCTATGGAGTGCTAAGATTAAAGGTGTGTGTCACCACTCTCTGACCTCTATGGCTAACTCTGTGACTGGTTCTGTCCTCTGATCTTCAGGGAATCTTTATTTGGTATTCAATACATCACCACATAATACCACTGGCATGTTTTTACATGTTTTTCCTTTTTCTATTAAAGTGAATTGTAGTAGTTAGTATTCAAATGTTTTACCAATTTTGTATTTCCTGAATAGATGCTATCCGGTCACTTTGTGTAATTCTTTTTATATATTTATGTGTTGGATTTTCTATATTCAAAGCTCCATGGTCTCTTTGCTTGATGAGGAATTCATTAGAGAAACTTTCATTCCATGTCTTTGCATCAGCCATTTCCTTTCCTTGTACCAACTTCCTCCCAGGTATATATACACCAGGTATACACCGATTGTTCCTCTCCCCTTCCAGTATTTTATTGATGCCAACCTTTCAAATGGGAATTCCTTGACATAAGATTAAACTGTTAGATTTCCTCACTACACCCTCTTCCCCTCCCTGCCTTAGACTATCCAGGTATTCACTAAAAGATAGCATCCTGAATGTATTTAGTCACCTACTTATCTTCTGTTCTCTATTTGGGTATTTATTTTTTCTAGCCCTACATAGTTAGTAACAGTATTTAATAAGTATAAATTGAATACAAGAGTAAATATTTGCTAGATTAAAGTTCAGTAAAGCATTAATAATTCCATCGGGGAAAAGAGTTGATTGTGACATGAATTCTAAAAGTACATCTCGATGCTGGTGCTTGTCGCTGGTTGCTAGTTTCATGAGTTGATTCAGGGGATAGTTTGAATCAGGGTCTCACTAAAGAGGAGGCTATGTCAGAAGCATGAAAGACCATACAGAGAAAACTGAGGAAGTGTACCAAACCACAGATTGTTCCATAGTAAGTATATATGAATATATTAAGCCTAGGAAAACAGCCTTGCTCTCCAATTTTAGAGTCTTGGGCTTCCTTTTTAGTGCCATTCTTTCTAACCTGCATCCAAGTCACTGATGCCAAACCACAGCTCTCACCTCAAATACAATGTGATAGTTTATTCTAGGGCCAGGAATGACTGTGGCCCAAGAACACAGATTCAGATCATGTCAAATACCATTTTTCATCACGTTAATAATCATGAGGTTTTTATAATTGCATAATAAAGAAAGTCATATATCAAGACACTTCTCAAATACATTGATAGAAACATCAAGTAGACGGGTTATAGCTTCTGCTATATATCTGATGCTTATCTGGTGACATTTGTAGCACTTTTTTTTTTTTTTTGGTGGAAGCTGGTGATCTGATTAGTTGAAACATTCCCAAAGATTTTATATGGCAGAAGGATTTCAAGTCAGACACCGAGGTGAGGTGAAAAATAAGTTGCTATTAATGAACCAAAGTAGCCCAAGATAACCTTGTTCTTGCTATGCAATATTCCCAGTCTCCAAAATCACAGGGTTCTAATCAGTCAGTCAGTATTAAGTAATCTTTAAAATAACTGCGGCTTTTTCCTGAAAACTTCAGTTTTCAGGAAAACTGAAACCATCCAGAAGCCCTTTCTCTTGCTAGGTCATTACAGCCGCAGAGCCTTCGTATTTAAAGTAGACCCCTAAGCCCTCGCTGCATCTATTGCACTTTCTGTAATATGGGGCCTGGCTACACTTCTGCCCTCATACTACAGCATGTGTCTCCCTCCAAGACCCTGGCAACTGTTCTTGCCATCGAACAAAACGAACAATCTGAGATTCAGGCTGTTAGCCCTCCTGCACCTTTTTTTGGAAACACAATGGTCCAGATGTACAATGGGACTACTTCTTCACTACCTGCACAAAGTCATTTCTGCTTTTGTTTACTCTTAACCAGCTTAGGACTGTTTTCCTAAAAACCCAATATAAAAAAAGTTCCCTTTTTTTTTTTGTATGTCTTCTTGGACTTCTTTTATACACCTTATGTACTACCACTGCTAAAGATGGATCTATTTCTGTAATATTATTTTTCTATTACCTGTAACCATAACAGGACCAAATATATGCAGAATTTGTATTAAAGGCATAGTGCTT
Source organism: Phyllotis vaccarum (assembly GCA_033318265.1). Lineage (NCBI taxonomy): Eukaryota > Metazoa > Chordata > Mammalia > Rodentia > Cricetidae > Phyllotis > Phyllotis vaccarum. The sequence goes on along the minus strand of JARWLC010000009.1, from coordinate 38,719,326 downwards.
TAATGCAATGTATGGAGAGGCTGAAAGCAAATAAAGTTTATCTTAGCCACTCTTCCTAGAAATAAAGAATCTAGAAGTCCAAATGTATAGCTTTTCAGAGCCCAAACAGTTCATGTTTGGGGAACTTTTTAATCATTCAATGCTCCCAGTCATCCTCTGCCCTAGGAGAAAACGCTATGAACCACATGAATTGCTGGAGTTCTCTTCACAGCGGGCAGCTGAAGCAATCTCTTGCTGGGTACCTGCTTACCAGCACAAAGCAGTCTTAAAGCAAGCAGCTAAGACAAAGGGGGAATAAAAAATATAAAAAGCCTCCAACTGTAGAGCTTTTTTCATCTGTATTTAAAACAACTGTTTAGAAACTTTTTATGTTTTTTCTTTTTAAATGACTGTGTGTATACTTAAAGATACTGAAATATTTAGAAGGAGGGGATCATGCATTAAAATCCCCAAATTCCCTTATGGGAAGAATTATCTAATTCTTTATAACCTACAAAATATTCATCTAATCACGGAGTACACTACAATTTCTTGTATCCAAGGTAATAAAAAGGGAATTAAGTCACATGTTTTCCATACTAATTTGTATCTACTTTAAAAATTGAATCAGAGAATTTGAATACTATCCATATTCAATGTGTGTTCCTTTTTAAATTGCTGTTTTTTTCTATATTCTAATTTTTACAATAATAAGTCTATGAGCTCTAGTTCCAGAACATGAATAAAAAGTTTCAAGTACTTAAGAAAAGTTTGAAGGCTGTAAAATGCCAAGTTCTCATAAAGAATGTTTTTAAAGCAGAGGCAGGAATAACTAAGAGCTAAAACTTAGATGAAAACTTAAAGTACTGACATTCTCCAGTCCTTATGCGCTCTCTCCAGTCAATGAGAGACTTTTCTATTAGAATGGAATTTTAAAAGATTCCTTACTAGACAAGGAGACCCAGAAGATTTCATCCTGTAAGTGTCAGGTAGCCAGAAGTGGCAGTTATACAGGTGTGGGTCAACGAACAGCCCCATGGCAAATCATCTCCACTATTCATTTCACACTGCATTATATAATCATGGGCTCCATAACTGAATAATTCCAAGTCTCATTGTATAATTTCATATAAAAAGTAATTCTTTTGGAATCCATCTTTAAAATAAGTTGCAAAGCATTATCTGTATAATCTATGCAGTTCTTTTTCTTGCTTGTGTTGTTGATAATAATTATTTGTCTGGTTTTGCTGGTAAGAGTTAGATCCAAGGTCTTGCACATGCCAAATGGTCTACCCTGCATTACATTCCCAATGTATTTTCTTCTTTTGACCTTACTACATTGTCAGACAATAATGTATATTATCAATAGATTTTCACAATTTCACTTCTAATAGAAACAAACCATAAAATCTACAAAGCAAAAATCCATTGACTCGCTTTTGCTGTGCAAGATTGTTTTTGAACATTTAAGCACAGAAATACAACAACAAATGTATTCAACTACCATCTGTGATAAATGGATAGGTAAGTCTGGTATTTCTAGAAAGATTTTGTAGAATTGCACACTGCCACCAACACCTGTCCTTCCCTCCTATAGCTCTAAATGGAGACTCCTTTGCCATGTCCAGTTGTAAGCAACACAACAACACTGCTGATAAATAGAAACAGAGGTTTCCCTCCAGGATTTCAGGCCATCACTATCTGACTGTGCACTAACACACACACACACACACACACACACACACACATCCCTCAGTGAAGACACAGTTTTCTGAAACTTTTCAAAGAAATGAAATGGGCAACTATTGTGTTGCTGTTTTCCACATAGAAAAGCAAAGGTCATGCGTGCTTCATTGATATGACTCAGATGTTATCCATATGAATGAAGAGTTTCCATGCAACTTGATCATGAAAGTGTCTACCACAGGAATTCTCAGAAAAAAAAAAAAATAACTGCTTTAAGTGGGTATTTCCTAAATGGGAAAGGCTTGTGATGATGCATTGTCAATTTTATAACTGTGCAGTTTTTAGAAAGTCTTAACCACACCACAATGAAAACACTATTGGTAATTCATTCTGCCTACCCCACAAAGCTTGGCCTGAAATAGTAAATGCTTTTGGCTACATTTACATCTCTGATTAATTTTTTTTTAATGCAGGAAATATACAGTCGTGTCATTTAATGAAATGAACACTGACACACATAGCTTCAGCTTGAGAAAAAAATAGGAGCAAATTTCATCACACACAATATGCGCACAACAGCAGGGCTGTGCAGTGATCACCATGAAGATTTTAAATACATGTTGTTCACAGTTTTCTGTGCATCTACAACTCCTCCTGTTGCCATTAAAGGGAATTACTCAAGTGTACTTAGAACAAGTAGGCATCTTGACTTGCACAGTCAAGCAATAAATTTACATAACTCTCAAATCCAGTTTTTTATTATAGTGTTAGGGTTTTTTTTAAATCATTCCTACATTTTATGACAGATTGAAAGAAAAATAGATAATGGGGAGACATTAAGTAGTTTAAAATGCATTTTACTAAATATTCCCATTTTCCTTAATCACTAAGCCAATAATTTAATCCTCTTACCTACTAAATTGAGCTTTCTATTGTCAACATGTAGAACAACCCCCAAATCCTCCAAAGGTCATCTGCTTATATAGTATAGCAGATGAGGCAGATCTTGACGTACTTCTTACTATCCTGTACAGTTTTCCTGGGCAATTCTCTATCTGCATGGATCAGGCTTTGTTTGCACAACTACTTCTGCACTGACAAATGAACGACCACCACAGAGACAGACTGATCAGGAGAATACCCAACATCTCAAAGGCCCAGCAGCTGTTCTTCATGAGATGATGAAAACAGGAAGTCATGTGGGCAAATGACCTATGTCTCCAGTTGGAATCTATGTGACATATGGGGAAACTTTTATCTGATTTTAAACTGATTGTTTCAGAGGTTTTTTGTTGTTGTTGTTGTTGTTAACATTGTATGAATATTTTAAAGGTTCCATAGATGGAAAAATTTACATTAAGGAAAAAAATCAATTTCAGTAAATATATATGCTAACTTGTTCAGTTATCCATCTACCCAGAAAGTCGGAGTGCTTTTCTGCATACATCTTAATTAGAAGGCAAAATGAGAAGAGAGCTCAAGGTTATCACAATGGGCATAAAATTTTAAGATTTAAATTTTCTCTCAGGTCCTTTGAGTATTTTTGTGTGATTTTTCACCAGGTTCTCATGGTCTTTGAGTTTGGTTTGGTATTGAGCATCTTCATGATGTAAGAAGATATGAGGATTGTTCTAGGGTATAAGGACATCTACACAAGATGCTAGAGAGAGCTGGAATAGAGAACAATGTATACAATATTTCAGAAATAAGTAACATTATTCAGGACAATACATCTCAACATTGGAAAATACAACCTTTGATTTGCAGTTTAAAAAAAAAAACAGTTCCTCTCATACTTTTAGGTTCTTTATTTAATTTCTCAAAATCAAAACAAATGGCTAATTTCTGACTGAGGAGAGTCCAGCTGCCCCCATGGGTGAGAACACAGAAACTGCAGCTCTGGCGTAAGGAAATGCTGCATATGAATTCATCTTAGTGTGTCCTCCGGGAAAGATGACCGATAATGATCCCCTTTGGCTGCTGTTTCTAATCAGCATTTCACAGTAGCATCTGACAGCAGATCATATGGGTGGTTGAAGTTTTATACCAGAACTACTCATGATACTGGGATAATTCACATAAGGTATGCATACAAAGTATATCCATGACTGAAAGCAGAACTAACTTCTGATGAGTGTGTGTAAATGTTTCCCAGTGTCTCAGATCCATTATTTTAATCACATCATTGAATAGTTACATTTGGGTTTTTCTTCCCTTTCTTTACTACATGCAATAAATATAAGTAAGTCTGCTGAAAATATTACAAGCTAAAAATTTTGACACTAAATGAAGCTTGCTACTTTGGACTCCAGGAACTGTGGTGAAAAACACTAACTGTCAACCCTCTTATGACTACCCTAAAATTGAGGGGTGGGAGATAAATTATTACTAGAAATGTCCTTCCTAGCAAACCACTGGTTTTCTTAGCTTCATATACTTTGGTTGTATTACAATCGGCTATGGTTCTTAGTGTCCCAAGACCAAAACAAAGATATAGGTGGTGGTGGGGGGGGATTATCTCTAGGGAAATCTGAACAAGAAAAAGGTTACCATATTACACCTGTACTTAAAAATCTAAAGATAATGTAAAATGTAAGGGATTCCTGCACTCATATAGAGATATATTACAGCTTTTCATTTCATCTTATGCCAACTCCATGCATTATTTCTAGACACAATATTGAATAGTTGGACATACCTCGAGAGGTATCTGGATTCTTCAACGAACTACTTAATTTATCCTAAGGATACAAACTAGTTAACCAAAAGCATAGTTTTATCACTTGCAAAATGTGGGTTGGAGTTTGTTTTTGTTTTTATTTTTGAAGTTGTTTTGAAAACTATATGATAGGGTAATTATAAAATTAGATGGAGGAGTGAAATTTTTCTATACAAAGAGCTTTCAGTGAATGGTGTTATATGCTCTCTATTATTGGCTTAACTTTAAAAACAAAAAATTCAGGCCCATTCAAATTAAATAAAGTAGTGATGTAATTATAGCCCTCTTGGTTAAGTGTACAGTCTCATTTTAGTGCATTGAAATAGAACCACTTCTCTGGGAGTAAGGGGTAGGGTTTGGATAAGAAAGGTCATGTCTTAAATGTTTCAACACCAAGGAGAAGGTTTGTCATATAAATGTCATTGGATCATTGCCCTCTAAAACTAATCAACAGGTCATTTTACCAATAGCATGCTATTTCCTGATACTAGGAGATGATTAACACTTTGGGCAGTGTAGCTTGGCTGCAGGAAATAGATCACTGGAAATGTGTTCTTGGTGCTATACCTTGTTTCTAATCCCTCTCTGTCCTTTCATTTGATTCCTGTCTGTGATGGATCCCCAAGTCCATTCCACCATGCTTTCTCTACAATAATGGTCTGTGTCATCACAGGCATAGGAACAATGAAGAAAAATGATCATGGGCTTTGAGATTGTGAGGCAAACCAAAGGTCATATCTTCTTCTTTCAACTGTTTCTGTCAAGTATTTGTCACTACAACAAAAAAGCCTACTTAGCACAATGTATTTCATCTAGATGACATGAGGCTGGTACAACTTGTACTCAGCCAAAACAGTTGGCTCATTCGGTGTTACTTCCTCTTTCTCTGCATCTTTTGGATTCCCGTTTCCATACAAGGAATCTCATGATGCAATATGAGCAAGAGCAACACCAGATGCTATTCAGAAACACTGATGCTGTTTTCCTACTTAGGCATCCCACAGTGGGAAACTCTCCTGGGTATAGGGTAGCTCAGCACCACCATGACAGACGCTGTGAGAGGAAAGGCAGACACAGTCATGTTAATGAGAAGGGAAACTTCATATTCATTGGAACTGTCAGATGCCAGTGACAGAAAGTGAACACAAGAGACAAGACCTTTGCTCATATCTTAATCTGTTTTGTGCTGCTAAGAGATAATTTGTACTGAGTCTTTGCCCCACCAGCCAGCTGCCAAATGATGACATAGACTTCTTTATTTTGAAATCTCAGCATATAGCTTAGGTTTCTTTCTAATTAGTTTTTATAACCTAAATAAACCCATTTCTATTAGTCTACATCCTGCCACATAGCTTCTGGCTGTTACCTGTCCTCCTGTGCATACTGTTTCCTCCATATCTGGCTAGCAATCCTTTCTTCTTCCAGGTGTTCTCACTCTGTCCAGAAGTTATGCCTATATCTCCTGCTTAGATGTAGGTTGGTCAGCTTTTTATTACACAAGTCACAGCAGTAAATATTCACACAGTATACAAATGTCCCACCATAATAACTGGGTGGTTTATACCGAGCAGTCATTTACTATCTCGGGGTTCTGAAAATGAGAATTATAAGACAGAAGAACAAGCATGTTCCAAGGCCAATCCTAAAGAATCATCTTATGGTAAAAGGACACAGAGAGTAAAGGAAGACAGGAGATGGTTTGTCGTTCTTGAAGAATCTACACTCGTGACAATGGCATTGAGATGTCAATGTGAGTCAAGCACAAGTGCTTGACGAGGTTTAACATGGAGAGAGAGAGAGTGAGAGAGAGAGAGAGAGAGAGAGAGAGAGAGAATATATAAACACAGAATTGTGATGGTACCAGAAGAATCCTGTTGTTTTAGAGTCTCTGTCTTCCCAAATAGTATGTAGGAGTTACTTTAGTCAAATGAATCATTAGTTGTAAATAAATGACATCAGTATTCTAAAACTGTTACTGTAAGTACACCAAAGACTTAATATAAAGATGAAAAGTCATAAGCTTTTCAGGAAATATGAAAATATGATATAATTTTGTGCATAAGAAGATTTTAAGAACAGATCCTGAAAGACCAGAAAATAAAATGCAGATGTATTTGATTTTAGATCAAATATTATGGCCATCAAACCCAAAACCCAAGTGAAAAGATGAAAATTGGGAAAACATGTTTATACAACATACCCTGGAGATAATGTTCAGAAGACTTCTGAAATAGTTTTGTTATACATGTAACCAAACACCATAAAAAGATGTTTCACATGTTAGAATGCATAAAGTAAACACAATATCCGTAGTATAAAAATGCAAATTTTGAAAGGAAGAAAGTGGGAAACTTCTAACATTTGTTCAATAATGTCGCAAAATCTTTAAAAACTAGCAGCATTTGAAACTAATGAGAGCTTAAAAATATTTACATTCATTTGAAGTTGGTAAAATCATATGTTTTTGGAGGAAAAGACACCATAAAATATTTACTAAAATTTAAAATATATAACTTTACCCCCATCATTCTATACCTGGAATGTATACAAGTACATCAAGATATATACATATGTGTACATATATGGCAGCACTTTTGCAGAAGAAAACACTTGAAATAATATGAGTACCCACTGTGTATGAATCTTTAATTGTGTTGTGCACACTCTATACAATCTTCTCAAACTCTTAAAATGATTTTTATACATTCAGTTTTGAAAATATTTGAATATGTTATTGATTAGAAACAAGTTAATTGATGTTATCCATTATCACAATATTAACTTAGTGATATATAAATAGATACAGTTTTGTATAAGCAAAGAATATTAAAAGAAGAATTTGTGTAGTTCATTCAAATGGCACCTACAGGGATAAAGACGTGAGGATAAAACATAAGATAAAATCAGTCTATGTTACACCTTTGCCCTTTGGATTGTACTTCATCTAATTGACACCTGGAATATTAAAGGCATTAGAGTTATGAGAATAGAAGACAAAATAAAATGCATCTATGATACTCTTATACCATTTAGATTTTTACTGAGAATGTATATCCTAAAATTCAAATAATTTAATATAGTGCACATAATATGATGGGACTAGAGACAATGTACATCTAGAAAGATACAAAGCACATACAAGTGATTTGTTTCTTAGCAGAGAATTACCACACAGAGCATGGACTTTTTGCTAAAACGTGGCAAAAATGCAGAAATAAAAGTTTCATTGCTTAATAAGAGGAAATGTTATAACGAGGGTTCTTGGTCTCGGGCGGCCAGAGATCCAGACCCACAAACCTGCAGTCAGCCCCAGACCCCCTAGCCGCCCACCGGAGCACAGGCCCCCAAAATAACTCAGATGTTTATATTAACTTCATGCCATTTGGCCTATGGCTCAGGCAGATTACTAGCTTGCTCTTACATCTTAACTCAACCCATTCTCATTAATCTGTCTGCCACGAGACCTGTGGCTCACCTGTGTTCTTTACATGTTGCTTCTTTGGGCTTCTGGCTCTGTCTCTCAGACTCGGCCCTGCTTCTCCTACATATGCTCTGATTTCTCCTCCTACTTTTTCAGTGGTGCCTGTCATGGGCCAAAACAGCTCCTTTATTTAAAGATTGCTATATACAGCATACAGAAAGACATTCCCACATCAAGGAGACATATAGGATCCAGGCATGATTCTCTCATTAACTCCACAGATATTTCCTCTCATAGGTGAATTCTACTTTAAAGTGTCTCCCCTCAAAGAATAAATAACTTACACATCTAATAAACTCAGGAACATCCGTAAGATATTAGGTTGCTTATACTTCTTAACTTTATGAATAGTGTGACAATGAAATTTCTTAGCAAGCATCTGTAGAGCATATGATGTTAAGTCCTTTAGGAATAGGCCATGGAGTAGTATACCTAGGTCATATGGTTTTAGGTTTTGACATTTCTCCACACTGATTTCCATTGTCCTCACCCATCATTAAAGAAACCTGTTTTTTTTGCAGGAGATGGAGACTATTTCCACAAACCCGTAACTGATCAAAATGCAGAGAAAAAATGACCAGGGGATGATCAACCACAATTGATGCCAACTGATACAGACACGTCATTACCCCACAGCTAAGGTTCAGGAAACAGCAAGGAAGGGGAGAGAGCAGATTGGAAGAGCTAGAAGACCAGATCACCTGCTGTTCAATCATCAGTCTCTATTTTTATCGAAATATCTGATAAAATCCCTCTGATTATGTGACATGGGGAAAATTTTCATATCTCAGAGGATCATTTGATGAAACCTGTGATGATTACAAATTTGACCTTACAACCCACTTCCAGGAAAACATAATATAAATACATATACACAGTTGTACATGTTCATGTGTCCAAGAATATTCACAACAGGACTCTTTACACTACTGAGAGTTGTGTATGTCAGTTAGTGGTAAAAAATATATATAACTAATTCCATAAATGAATATTATTATGGTCTAAATATGAAGGCTCAGAGATATTTGCACTTAACAGATATTTTGTATTTGATATACTTCATAAGTCATAACATATTGCATTACTGAAATATATTTCCATATTTCATGCATTAACTATGCATACAAGTATATATACATATACACATATACACGGCACTTATGTGTGTATAGACTCAGATCCATAGGCATTTATATACTTATTAAAGACAATAGTAGTTTCACATTACTTCAGAGGGAAAAAACATGAATTCACTACTACACTATGCACATTCCCATGTGTCTTGTAATTTTAAAAGTATAAAGTTAAGCAATAATTAATTACCTACTTTTAAGGAATTTAAGATGTAATTCAACATGATGGTAATATAATTTCTCCAAGACTTTATCTTTTAAAAGTTTGCACTTTCTGTTTTTGTATTCTTTATCCATGCATCCCTTACTATGCCCACTTTTGGAAAACTAGATTTAGGAAAATTACTTTATAATTCAAGATTAAAATGTATGTTCATTGCCATCTCATGATCACTCTTATGTCTTCAATACTACTTATAACTATCTGAAATTATATGTTTGGTTCATGATCTCATTAGAATGTGCATAATATGAGAACAAAGGTCATATCTTTCTGGTTTTTCCCTTAGGTGATAAGTATTAAATTCTTTATCTTTATTGAATAAATGAGTTGCAACAAAAGAAATACATAAAGTACGTCTGCATTATGGAAAAAGAATGAGGAACTGTAGCCCAGAATGGCCTGTTTTGTGGGTTATGTTGTGCCCATCCTGATCTTTATCAGGCATGGCACATATTGACTGCTAACAGCTCACAATTTCCCTTTTCAGAGAGTAATCACGACTACTAAAGAATACTCTTCTCTCAAGAAATGACTTCTCCAACCCTGGGGCAATTCACAATGGAAGCTCAGCAGCTTGTAGATCAGGACAATGCTGAACTATGATTTGTGACTTAGAGCTCTGAAAAAAAAATTGCCTAATGCTAGGTTTCAAATGGCCCATCTGTGCTCAGTAGCTCACTACTCTGTCGTATACTCACCTACTTTCCTTCTAATGGCTCCAGAAGCCCTGGTAGCAAAGCTGTGGGACTCTGAAATAAAGGGTATCTGAGTATGTGCACCTGGGAAAAATTAAACTAGTTTTCTCCCAACCCTCTTTCCCTGGATCAACATTCCTGATGGAGGAGGAGATTCCTTCTCCAATCCATTCCTCCTTGAAGAGTATCCAACATCTTAAAAGTGACAGGGTTTCTCTGCAGACAGTAACTGTACTCTCATGGATTTGCCACATATTTGTTTTTGGCCATATCCCTTCATACTCTGACTTACAAACCTGTGCCTTCTGAGAAAAGAAATTAATTGCATGTTGAAAGACATATAGGGAATTACCAGTAGTAACAAGAAGAACCTAGCATGTTGAACAAGTGTTGATGTTGAGCACTGTAGAATTAGAGCCAGAATGGAATGCTTACCATGTTTAAGCAGCATCATACATGACAGGGAATGTATTATTTGACAGAAGCCTAAAGAGATCTGAGATGTTCTTGAGGTGACTTGATGCATGGAAAAGGCAGTGGCCATTCTGTGTTGCATAGTGAAAAGAAATTCTTATGATTATTATGGAGGAATTGAGAGATTCATTAATAATATGACAGTAGAAGGGTCGGTCACCTTAGAGCAAAAGATATAGAATTAACTAAATCCTGTGGGAAGACCTATAGGAAAGCAATTCATAAGGAATAAGGAATGCATTGGTGAAAAAAGAAGGGTGTGGGTGGAGGATCTATTACAACTGTCCTCTGCAGACAGGAGCACGAAACAAAACTGCAAAACCAGGTAGGACAAGGAAATCTCAGAACAAAGGTATCACATAACCAGAGCCATCAAATGTGACATGAAATAGGGAAGAATATTGGAATTGAAAGCAGGAAGTCTGTCTGTCAGAAAGGTAAACAACCATCTAATACAACTTGGAACTCATGGAGAAAGGTAGATAGAAATAAAACCAATTAAAGTATTGTTTGACATAACAGACCATTGTGAGGAGATATTCTTAGTGTTTGCTGCCATAATAAAAATTACCAAAAGCATCTTGAGAAGGAAAAAGTTTGTTTCAGCTTACAATTCTGAAGACACACTCCATTATGGGGAGAAGCAAGGACAGAAACTTTGAGTAGGAATCTGGAGGCAGAAGATGATGAGGAAATTGTGAGGAGTGATGGCTTGCTCCTCATGGCTTGCCCAGCTTGCTTTCTTAAAGCAGTCATTCCCATCATCTCCAGAGTGGCTCCACCCAGAGTAAGATGGACTTGCCTGTAGCAATCATCAATCAAGATAATGCCCCACAGCCTTGTCAAAGGCAAGTCTTGTGGGGCATTTTCCTAATGAGTACCCCTTCCAAAATGACTCTAGCTTTTACCACATTGACCTAGTAACGGCCTAACATAGAAAAAAAAAAATGAATACGGAGATAGAGACCAGATACCCAGTGGAAAGTAATAACACTGGCATATATTCCCATTTCCAGGCGGGTCTCATACCCTGAATCCATCATTTGTCTAAAATGTTGAGTTCCCAGGAGAAAAGAACCAGAAGGCAAGCACAAATTATACTAAATCTTCCAGTCCTCCCTCAAATGACGCATGGCTTGTTATTCACATGACCATACACTAAAACACTTTCTGCTCACAGTCCATGTTGGTGGAAACTAGAATCTTATCTGGTCTTGCCCAGCATACAATGTGGAACAGGCCAGCACATATCTGACTGTTTGGTTTGTTTGCTCCTTTCTGTCAGGATCCATTCAATAACTATCTCACCAGTTACACATAACTCCAAATGTTCTCTTCTATCTGCCTCCTTACTCCAAATGATGCTGATTCTATCATCATCTCTTACTCTTATCTATGAAAATAACTTGTTTTTGGCAATGCTTTTGTTGCTCTATTCCACTCTTCTGAGAAGTCTATGAAAGTTTTCTTAAAACTAGAATCATACTGTATCGATCTCCTTAGAAATGATCAGTAGCTACCATTCCACCGCATATCAAACTGAAAGCTTCTAATACCATAAATTAGGACCCAATACAGTTCAAGCACAGTTACCTGTGAAACTCACCTCTAGCAAGCAGTATCTTCAGCTACATAACCTTCCCTCCACTTTGACTATGAAATACTTCTTGCCTAATTCATTATTGTAAATTTTAGTATTACATTTTCAATGGAATTCTCTTTTGGGCATCCCATGGTCTCACTCAGGTGTGTACTCTCCTGTCCCTAAACATCCCTGTTAATAGTCATGCTTAAATCTATAATAAAACATCTTTGTAAATTATAACTGCATTTTTGTAACAGTACAATTATTAACGAAAGTAAATAGTAAAATTATGATGAATGTCTTTTTTCAATAACTGTCATGTATGGCCAGATGCCATTATTTATCCACAATTCTGATTCAGTATGTATGTGCAAATGCTAACAACTCTATTTTAAACCATAATCATGAAACCATTATCATGTCTACTGGCACCTTAGTAATTTTGAAGCATTATCAATATTAAGTCAATTTTCATTTTTTCCACAAATGCTTTTTAAACTTCCAGCCACTTATCTCAGGGAAAAAAGAAGGTAAAACATCTTCTAATTTTCACAACTAAATGCTTTGTTCTTTAGAAGGAGAGGTATAACTTTCAATGGTCCCAAATAATTGTGCCAAGTAATTGTAACAATAATGGTTTAGAACAATGACATTCGTTTCTTACCACTGGATAAAGGGAAATGACAGAGCAGACATTCCAGGACCTGCTCATCTGGACTTTGGAGGAGGGCCCAGAGAGACAGCATTCTAACTTCCCTCTGCTCAAATCACAATCAAGACCTGATTGCAATAGTGGAATAGAGGAGCTCTACATATTTCTATGTTAAACACCTAATTTCTCCTCTTTAGTATGTAATTACTAATCGATTACCAGAAACTGAAGCTAATAAAGAAGTGTTGAGATTCTTTCCCCCATAGGAAGAGGGTAATGATCCTGAATTATGCAATATTTTAGAAAATGGATAAAAACCTTATTTGCAATTTAGATACTCTCTATCCCTTCAATTTCCATTCTGTGAAGTAATAGCCACTTTTACTGTGAACATACCACACAATAAGGACTTTATAGAAATATTAGCCACTCAAGTGCTGCTTCATGCATTTCTCTGAAGGCATGGATTTTGACTGCAATGCCCAAACCCAAACAATACTTTAAGAGAAATGATCCCTCCTCAAATAATCATGATTAACTCTCCCTCTCATTGTGAATCACATGTTTGTGTTCCCATGTCAAGTTTATATGCTGAAATACAAATGTATTGAATCATGATATTTAGAGAAGGCATTTCTGAGACTATCTATCAATGAGAGCAAAGTTTAATGATGAAATTAGTGTCCTTGTAAGAAGAGACACAAGAGAGAACCTTCTTCCAACTTCCATCTATACACTATGAGGTGATGGCAACTTGAAGAACAAACACTCTTTCTAGAACTGTCATTCTGATCTTGGGCCTTCTGGTCCATGGGGAAGTAAATGCATATGGACCAAGCCACCCACATTGACAGCAGCCTGAACAAATAAGGCACAAGGCATAGGCTAAGCTGCTATAATAAGAAAGGGGGTTATCTGAATGTCCTAATATATCCAACTAGGAATATGGTTGTGAGAGTAAGAAATGAAATAATAATGGGTAATCTTGAGAAGAGAGATCTAGAAATGAAATCTTTTCTTCTCATTGACATTTACTAGCTTTGGAATTTGGGTAAGTTCCTTCTTTGTATCTGATTTTTCCCCCTCTGAAACAGATATGGGAACTGAGTTAAATAAATCTTTGGGACCTCCTGAAACTGAGAAGCTTCTACAAGGCAAAGGACACCATCACTAAGACAAAGTAGTTGAGTGGTTGGCCAAAGGCACAGCATGAAAAACTCCCAAACAACTCACGCTGTTGCCAGTACTATAGGTTGCTCTCTACAAACTGATGGTAAGTCCAACAGCTTAAGAAAACACATAAACACTCACTGAACATAGAAAAATCCAGGTGGTGCCTACAAAGAGCCTTTACCCCTATGTGCTAGCATCCTTGGTACAGGAAGGTACTATATATACTACCAAAGCAGAAATACCAATACAACTACAATCTCTTTGATCTACAATGGTGTCCTAACTCAAGATATCATAGTGCACAGGTTCCATAAAACTTGTGGGAGTAACCAACCAATTTCTGATTTGACTTAAGGCACATTCTAGGAGATGTAGCCCACACCTGACACTACTTGCTGAGAACCTGAGACTGGATAGACCAGGGACCTATGGTAAAACCAAACACTACTGTTAATAACAAAGCAAAAGAACAAGAATGTAACAATAAAAGGACTCCGAATGAAATCTGTTATATTCGTAGATCGGTGTCTTGTTCAACCATCATCAGAAAAACTCCCTCAGCAGAAGAAAGAAAACAATACAGATACGCACAGCTGAATATTATGCAGAAAAAAAGGCCTTGGAATACTCATCCCTAAAGGGGATGTTTCCATCAAACCCCTCTCAGGGCTAAGGGAATCCTGTGGGAGAGGACACAGAGAGAGTGTAACAGCAAGAGGAGACCGAAGATATCAAAAAAACATGCTCTCTAAGTCAGCAAGATCGATGCACATGAACTATCAGAAGCTGATGCAACATGCACAGAGCCTGCAGGGGTTTTTACCAGATGGGCCCAAGTCCTGAAAGGAGAACTGGACACATGCCAGCATCCCTACTACAGAAGCTATCTTCAATTCATAAACACAAAGTAAAAGTAGTTTTCACCAAGGGAGTCTCAATGGGGACAAAAGCTACTCTTAAGGGTAGACTGTACATCTAACAGTAGATGGCCAACAGAAAATGAACTCAAGAAACTCAAGGCTCCTAGTTATATAATTTCATGTCAGGGCTTTTAAAAAAATCTTAGTTTTTATTTTAATTGATTTTACTTATGTATTTTCTTTCTTTTTACCTTAAATGTTCCTTGCATTAATATTATTGCTCCAGTTTAGTGTTTTTATTTTTCCTTAGAATCTTGTTTTTAATGAGACAGAAAGGGGATAGATAGGGATAGAAGGAGGATGGGATACAACTAGGAAGAACAGAAGGAAGAAAAAACGTAATCAAGATATATATTATGAGAAAAATATTTTTAGTGAAAGTAAAAATGATTCTAGCTTTTTCAAATTGAGCTACTCACTATCTAGCATAGGGAACAAAAATAAATGAGGCAGAGACCAAATATCCAGTGTAGAATAATAATAGTGGTGTATATTCCCATTTCCAGGTGATTTTTATACCCTAAACCCATCATCTGTTGAAAAGGTTAAGTTTCCAGGACAAAAGAACCAGAAAACATGCACAGTGATTCAGCATGTTCCAGCCCTCTAGTTATATATGGCTTGTTATTCAGATGACCACATGCAAAACTAGTAATGTGGGATGTCTTTCTGTATGCTGTGAATATGTGTTGCTACCATTGGTTAATTAATTAAAAAGATATTTTGGCCTATGGTAATACAGTTTATAGCCAGACAGGAAATTCAAACAGAAATACAGAAAAAAAAAAAGGAGGAGTGTGGGAGATGTGGTCCAGTCACCCAAGAAACAAGATGTAAAAGTATTGGTAAGCCACTAGCAAGTCATAGATTTATAGGAATGGGTTGACTTAAGATGAAAGAGCTAGCAGATTAGAAGCCTGAGACATAAACCAGTTTGTCAATATAAGTCTCTGAGTAATTATTTCATAAGTGTCTGTGGGACCATGGTAAGAGAGATTTGTCTGGACTGCGGGGCTAAGTAGGATCAAAAATCTTTCATCTACATACTTGCTGTACAAAGGCCATGCTTATGGAAACCAAGAGCTGATCTGATCTTGCCCAACATAAACCTGTATAACAGGTCAGTACATGTCTGACTGTTTAGACTTTTCCTTTCTCCTTTCTGTCAGCATCCATTCAATGACTATCTCACCAGTTACATATAACTCCAACTTCTCTCTTCTATCTGCCTCCTTCTTACTCCCAGGGTGCCGATTTCATTATCATTTCTTCTAAAATAACTTGTTCTGGGCAACATTTTTGGTTCCCCTATTCCACTCTACTTAGAATTCTCTGATAGTTTTCTTACCGATGCCAGAATGCTGCTGTAGTGATCTTCTCCTTAAAAACGATCCATGAGGTCAGTATGTACTGTATGAGAATAAATAAAATACAAAGGGAAAAAAGATTACTCGCTTTCAGTTTTCACACATCAAAACTATGTTATAATTTAGGGCCAGTTATAGCCTAGCCACAGTTTGCTTGCAATATAATTTTCCTTACATGTTATTTCATATGAAAAAATACTTTAATATAAATTTGGGCTACAATAGTAAAACAAAGCCCTGTAGATCTGGCTCAACTGTCAAAGTACATGCTGCTTGAAAAAAAAGGTAAAAACGCATATTTGAACCATAGAGACCATATACAATGGTGGAAAGAGCAATATGACCCCATAAATATTTCATCTAAACTTCACAGTGTGTTTGGCATACATATGACTATTAAAAACACACGTTAGTAATAATTAATAATAAAATTTGTAAAAAGTATCACCATGTTGACTTTGATTAATGTTTATGACAGAACAGCCCCTAGATGAAAGAAATAGCCAATCAAATGGAAGAGAGGAGAAAAGGAGAGAAGGAAATTCTTTACATCTAAATCAATGTTTGAAATTACGCTTGGAAAGTAAATAAAAAACAAAATAAAGAGAAATAGAAGCATTCCTATGAAAGGGTCTAGTACAGGAAAGAAAAAAATGGAAGAGAGAAAAACTCAGACATCGCATGCAATATTTAATGCTACCACAGCTTACAAATATGAAACTAAGATTTAAGTAGGTCAATTATTACTTTGCCAAATGTTATACAGCTGATAGATAAAGCATTCAAACTTTAGCCTCATGCCTTTGGATCCATATTATACCAAGTTATAAATTTATGCATAAATATTTATTGAGCACTCATTTGAGTGTCAAAGACTGCAATTAAAAGCAGAGACACATCAGTCAGTCTCTATAAACAGCCTATTGGGCTTTGTGGGTGAGTGAGGAAACTGAGCTGCCAGCCAATAGTCTCACTGCCCTCTCATACATTATTTCAACTCTCAGTGTTCTCATGGCTATATACGTGTGTGTGTGTGTGTGTGTGTGTGTGTGTGTGTGTGTGTGTGTGTGTGTGTCTATGTCTGTGTCTGTGTCTGTGTCTGTGTCTGTCTGTGTGCATGCACTGTAACCATTGAAACTGTTTATATGTGTTCATATATGTGACTTTAAACTGCTGTGCCCCATTCTCTACTAATCTAGCTTTGACAGAAGAATTACCCTACTTCAGATAAGAATTAAACCAACATTGCTAAGAAATATTTAAAGAAGCTCCTAACTGGAAGGAATTGCTTCAGTATGTCCTTAAAAACTAAGATTTAGTAAAATCCCTCACTGTAAAAATTAGAAATACATGCATTCTCTGAATTCCTACAAACCACATTCATCTCCACTCTTTATATTCGTTTGCTGTTGTGTTAACATATGAAGCCAACTGACTTCATTGTCAGGGATCCAAATCAGAAAAGCCATCCATTTTTCTACACTTGCAACGCTCACTGTCTCCCCACAGTGAGAGCTCCTCAATGCAGGGAAAATTAGTGGATAAGCAGGCCACCCATGTCTTAAGTGGTTTCCCAGGCTCTCAAATAAAACCTGCCAATCAATTTCAGGCTCTGTAAGAAGGACATCTGCAGGATCCAGGATGGACTGATTTTAGAGGAGCAGTAACAATACATTTCTCCAAGACTTCTCCCTGTAAGGCAGTCATCAACTAGACAGAAAAGTTTTAGTGACCCATATTATCTTGAGGAAAAAATTCTTTATCTGGGACTTGAAAGAAAATATAACATAAATTGGCTAAAATAGAAAAAAAAAACCTGTTATTGATTGATGGATGGATGAGTGAAGTGTGTGTGTGTGTGTGTTTGCTTGTTTTATAGCAAAGGTCATATTATATAGGATACCTGGTATTTGTTATATAGAACAGGCTGACCAACTCACAGTAGTCCACTTGTACCCAAGCTACAGACGCTAGAATTATAGGTGTGTTCCTCCCTGCAACACACCCTGTGCATTATAATTTATGTTATGTTAATTTGGTTATTACATTTACTCATGTGTGTCTATACATGTGAGAGTGTGTGTGTTTGTGTGTGTGTGTATGTGTGTGTGTGAGAGAGAGAGAGAGAGAAAGAGAGAGAGAGAGAGAGAGAGAGAGAGAGAGAGAGAGAGAGAGAGAGACAGTACTTATGTGAAGGCTAGAGGATAGCTTTCTGGTGTTTGTTTTTCCTTTTTTTTTTTCTTTTTTCCTATCATGTGGATACTGGGAAACCTGTAGCTTCTGCTACATCTCAGTTTTTCTACTACACATTCCTATGGTCTATTTTTAGTGAAATGCAGAATCACATATATACATATATACACATACACACAAACACATGCCTGAACACACACACAAATTAGGATACAGTGTTGGGCAGAGAGTGAGAACAGAGATAACACACACCTAAAACAAGAATTCATTTGATTTACATCTTTAACCTCTCAATTAAAGAACAGGATACCCTTTTCTACCTGGTTAATCACTAAACCTGGAAGAATTGAACTGTATTTTACTTTCTAGAGATAGTTTCCCTATGAACCTATGGGAAAATCTCAGTCTCAAATTGTGAAAAATGCTTTTAAAATGTCTTGCAAGTTAATAACTTTAATTCTTGCAAAGCTACGTTTATTTGACTTCTAATTTTGAATGGACCTAAACGACAAATTAAAAGCTATTAAACCTTGGCTGAGTCTGAGTTCTCAGTCGGAAGTCCATTCTTATCGAAATAAGACAGGACCCAACTGCTCCAAGACATAAAGCTCTCTTTATCTCAAACAAACATAGCTAGAATATTAAAAAAGGAGGAAGAAGTAACATTCTCTGGAAAGGCTTAGCATTGTATTACCTGCATGCACACTTGCTTTGCAAAATCTCCCAAATGAACAACAGTTTGTATTATCCTCAGAGTTCAGTTCTCCAAATCCTCTCTAGCCTGTATTTCTTAGCTCTCCCAGCAGTGCTTGACAGCTTTGTAATTTCAGTCAGATTTTCTGCAGTTTTACTTCGCTGTTGTCTGGATGGTTTTATTATTTACCATATTCCTTCTTTCAGACTGTGGGTTTTTATTCTGGTTTTGGCTTTCCGGGGTTTTGGCAGGCTACTGCTATAAAATACAAGAGCTTTGGAAGCTATGCAGATGGCAGATATAGTACTGTGAGCTTTCATTCATGATGGGCTTCCGTCTTTTTTTATAACAGGTGGGAGAACAGCCAGCTCCTATTTCCTGTGCCTTCTTTTGACATATGTAGGCGAGACTGTGGGATTGACATGCAGGGCTAGGAGACTGCTGGCTTGAGTAGGCTCTGGTTGTTGGAATTGAAGGGGAAAATATCTGTGGTATTTTGCGTGCATCTTCTTCCACTTGTTTTCTATTTCGGTATGTTTTGACTTTGCATTTACCTTTAAAGTTTACATTCCCTTCCTTTTAGAAGAGTCAAATTATTTTCCAAGGTTTTATTTTGGTTTCCTTGTATGTCTCTTTGCAAATGCACATAATTATAGGGTATTTCTCAAAACTTACAAAGAATTACATCTAAAATAATAATGTTTTCGCTCTGAACTGTATATTAAACTTGTTTCTAGAAATTATCTATAGAAGTGTAAAGCAATCACTTTCAGATATCTTGATACAGCGGATCAAACTTAGATAATCTGCCCATTTTCAGGATAAAAATATTGCCACTCACAAAGCTCACATATAGGGCCACATATCATAAACCAAGAGAGTACATGCTTAATCATATAAAATTTCACTAGAAAACTGAAAACAATCAAGTCTGTGGTGTTACAGTTTCCCTTGGTGGTGCTTTTATACTGTCACAGGAAAAGTTGAATTAGTACATTATATCAACTTATGATTTTATTCTCTGGCATATTATAGAGTGTCACATTGATTTATGGTTCTACCATAGAAAGGTTCACAATTTTGCATCAAGCTATACATAAATAACATTACAAATAAGAAAGCCCCTGGGACCCATCTTCCCTATGGCCCTAAATATCACACTTCCACTCAGTGAGTGGGGCATGTACTATCTATGAGTCCCTAGCCATGAGAAACATGAGCAACAATTCTATATATCCCTAGAGATTTCCAACTTCTCGCCCAGAATCAGGTCACAACTTATTTCCACTGAAGACTCGATTTTTCAATAGGTCATTGGTCTTCCTAGTTCTTACTTTAAAAATTCAACACCATTTCCCCCCTGATGATACACCAGAAAAAGAAAATACCCACAACTGATAGTTGGCCTGGAGGGCAAGATAATATTCACATTTAAAAACCACCATAATTATAATGTAGGCTTGGAAGTTCTGCAAACCTGGAACCCCAAATGACAAAACAACCCTTACACAGTAGGCATTGAGTCACAGGGGTGGTTGTCCATTCTTCAGGCAAATAATGCAAGTATAGAGTTTTATCATTTATATTATCTAGATATTTAATTTACTTACTCTAACTAAACTAATAGAAGAACTGTGCAGGCAGTAATATAAGTTAATAAAACTAAATACTTATTGCTCCTTAGTTTTATATCTTTAAATAATTATATAATCATTCCTTTTGTTTGTTTTAACTTTGAGATGATGATGCATTTACATCATTTCCCCTTTCGCTTTCCTTCCTTTAGATCTTCCCACATGTACTCCTTCTTGTTCCCTTTAAACTCGGGCCTATTTTTTTTCATTAATTGTTATTGTGTGTGTGTGTGTGTGTGTGTGTGTGTGTGTGTGTGTGTGTGTGTGTGTATACATATATATTTCTAAATACATAAATACAGCTTACTTGGTCTGTATAGTGATACTTGCATGTATATTTGACAGAATGACAGATTGGTATTGAATTAGTTGATGTTCTCATGTTCTTTTCCCTAGGGAAGACTATTCCTTCTTCTCTCAGCGTTATTTAGTTTCCCGTACCTCTTTGTATATGCTGGAGACTTTGTGGGCTTTCCCCTGTCCACGTTAGCATGTCTATTGGTATTGTATTTGCTCAGCTAATGTTTAGGATATTGGTGAGATGTATAAGGTTCTTGTTCCTTCATAGGCATTTTTTTCTTTAGGTTGGGAAAGTTTTCTTCTATAATTTTATTGAATATATTTTCTGTGCCTTTGAGTTGGGATTCTTCTCCTTCTATCCCTATTATTTTAAGTTTGGTCTTCTTATGGAGTCCCAGATTTCCTAGACATTTTGTGTTATGACTTCTGTGGGCTTAGTGTTTGCTTTGAATGAATAGTCTACTTCCTCTATTGTATCTTCCACGGCAGAGATTCTCTCTTCCATCTCTGTGGTTATGCTGCATCTGTAGTTCCTCGGATTGTCCATTTCCAGCATTCCCTCTGTGTTTCAATTTTCAAATCTTGAACTGTCTTTTTCACCTGCTGGATTAATTTTACATTTCTTTTCTTGGCTTCCTTTACGAGATTTATTGATTTCTTTCCAATTTTTTTGGTTTGTCTTTTTCTATATTTCTTTAAGGATATTTTTCATTTCCTATTTAAAGGTTTCTATCATCTTCATAAGGTTATTTTTAAGGTCATTTTTTCTACTTCTTCTACATTGTTATGTTCAGGTCTCCTTATTGTAGAACTGCTAGGTTCTTCTGGCACCATATTTCTCCTTATGTTGTTGTAGGTATTCTTGCACTGATGGCTACCCATCTTTTCCTCCAATTGGTGCAGGTGGCATCTGTGTCTCAGGGAGTAGCACTTGGCTCAGTTGGCACTTTTTGTCCCATTAGAGCTGGTGGGGTCAATTACTCAGGTAGCATTTCTTGGTCTAATAGGAGCTGATGAAATCTGTGTCTCAGGGAGATGATGAGGTCACAGGGGATGGGTAGGTTTAGGAGAGTGAGTGGGAATTGTAGATTAATGGGTCCACTGGGAGGCGTTAATGAGAGGCCTGTCTGCAGAAGTCTTCCCTGACAGCATGCAGGAATGGGTGAAGTGGAGAGACATGTGTTGTGCCCCAGTGCCTAACTCCCAGATACTGCCTCTGTTTATTTCTTAAGTGACATCATTCCTGTTCAGACATAGTGTATTTAAAAGGCAGAATTTCATTATGTTCTGTCTCACATATTTTCTTCATTCATCATGTACTATTATATGAGAATTTCCTATATTTTCTTTGTAATGAAGGTAAACAAAATACAATTCTTCCTAAAAGTAAGTGTTCTCTATGTTTTCTTGATAGTTTATCTCAGCAGTTTCCAATCTGTGGATTCTGGACTTTTGGTAAATCACAGAGAAAATTACAAAAAAAAAAAAAACCAAAAAAAAAAAACCAAAAAACAAAAACAAACAAACAAACAAAAAAACCTAAATTGTGTATCTATTGCCAGTAAAAACTGGCAATATTGTGACTTTATGATTTTGTACAATTGTATTTCAAAATTTGTAATCCTGTCTTAATAATCTTGTAATTTTGTTCATTTTAGTGATAGACAATTCATGTTGTCAGTTACCTTATCACTGTGTTATACAAGTCTATGGTTCTATATTTGTATGAATTTAGACTTTTCTAGACGGGAATGGAGTTTTCTGGCTATTGATATTTTGCTGGGAGGATTTATTCTCATAGACTGATGATAGGACACATTCTTAAACATTCTTATTAATCCTTTATTTTTTATCAAGAAGATTTAGAAAATCTTTCCAATAACAAAATTATGGTTGCTTCTAAAAAATTCTAGGAAATTAAACACTGGATAGTGTCACAAGCAACATCCTGAGGGTGATGTCAAGATGTTGTTAATATGAAAATTTGTGGTCCTATAACAGGAGTCATTATATTTTGAATATCTATTAATATTTTACTCTAGCTATTTTAAAGATACTTCAGTTAACTCTTGATATAATACAGCTATAGTTCTATTATGAAAAACACTAAGTGTGGACATAAAGTGTTTCCACCAAAAACTGTTGGCTATGTGGTAATACATTTGCTACCTAGATTTTCTCATTCTACAATATACTATAGTTCACAAGATCCAATAGCATATAATAAATACAATAATTTTGTCTGTCAATTCAAAATAAATAACATAAAGAACAAAAAAGAATATAAAAATCTTCAAGGTGAAAAGACTAAGTAACATGAAAATTCAGACCTATAAGAATAACACCTGACCTCTCAAGGGAGACTTTGAGCAGGCATGGATAAATGTTCTGCAGACTCTAGGGGACCACAGATGTCTGTTCAGACTACTATACTTATAAAAATCTTTCAATGACATTATATGGAAAAAGGAATACTTTCCATAATAAAAACAAGTTTAAACAGTATCTATCTATATATCTAGTCTTATAAAAAGCACTACATGGACAGCTTCAACCTGAAGAAGAAATATAATATCCAAGAAAATAAAAGACCAGTTAAATTCAAAATCAAATAAGGGGAAACACAGAACAACATCAAAATAACAGGAATCAGCAAACACTGCTTATTGATAACTCTCAAGATCAATTGTCTCAATTCCCAGATAAAAAGACACAGACTTACAGAATGGAAGTGAAACAGAATAAAATACAAAAACACATCAAAAAAGAAATCATTCACCATGATCAACTGGGCTTCAACCCAGAGATACAGGGATGTTCCAACATAATCAATAAACGTAACTCACAATATAAACAAACTGATAAAAAAAAAAAAAAACAACTGCTAGGTCATCTCATTAGATGCAGAGAAGGCCTTTGACAATATTCAACACTCTTTCATGATAAAAATCCTAGAGGGAATAGGGATACAAAGACATACCTAATTATAATAAATGCAGTTAACAGCAAGCCCATAGCCAACACCAACTTAAGTTAAGAGAAACAAGGAAATTCCACTGAAATCAGAAACAAGTCAAGGTTGTCCACTTTCTTTATACTCATTCGGAATAGTACTTAAGTCTTATCTACAGAAGTAAGGTGCTTGAGGGAAATGAACAGGATATATTTTCGAGGAAAAGTAGAAGTATATTTATTTGCAGATGATATAATAGTATACATAATTGATCCTTTAAAAATTCCATGGGCAAACTCCTACAGCTGAAAAACACTTTTAGCAGAGTTGTTGGAAACACAATTAACTCACAAAAGTTAGAAACCTTTCTATATAAAACTTTCAAATTAAGAAAGTAATCAGTGTAACTACATTTTTCACAATATCCCCAACAAACATAAAATATCTTGCTTAAACTCTTACCATGCAAGTGAAAAAGATGTATGATAAAAAAAAATTTTAAGACACTGAAGACAGAAAATAAACTTAGAAGATACAATCATCTTTCATATCTATGTGTTAGTAGGATCAGATATAAAAATGGCAGGTATCCTTTTAAAAGCAATCTACAGATTCATTGTAATACCCATCAAAATTTAAGCACAATTTCACAGATTTCATATGGACAAGTTCAGCTTTATATGGAAACACACACACACACACACACACACACACACACACACAAATAAGATAGGTAAAACATTCCTGAATACTCAGATAACTGCTTAAGGTGATACCATCTTTGAATTGTAGTTCACTGCTATAGTAGTAAAAAATCATGGTATTGGCACAAAACAGACTTGTTTGTTAAACTGAAGATCCAGATACAAATCCACACACCTATGAACACCCAATGTTTATTATGGAAACCATAAATATGCAGAGGAAAAATAACACCTTAAAAATTATGCTGACCAAACTAGACAACTACATGTAGAATATTCCTAATAGATCCATACTAATTACCCAGCATAAAACTCAATTCCAAATGGATCAAAGGCCAGAACCAGATACACCGAATCTAGTAGAAGTGAAAGTGGGGAATATCCTTGAGCTCACTGGCACAAGAAAAGACTTTTGAACAGACCACCATTAGCTTAGGAACTAAGATCAACAATTAATAAATTGGAATTCATGAAACAGAAAAGCTTCTCTATAGCAAAGAACATCAGTAGCTCCCTGAAAAGGAAAAAAATAAATAACTTCAAATCCCAAATAATCAAATAATGGGGACATCACTGCTATCAACTGAAACTTCAGTTACAACAATAAATTCTGTCTAATCGAGTTTTTCAACAAGGGAGTACCACAGGAATACCCAAATAACCCAGGCTGTTGCAAATGATATGGTTTCTTCCCCACATAGTGATGGCAAGGATCGATTGCTAAAAATAGCACTGCAAAACTCATCAGAAATGGAGAGTTCAAGCTAGTGCCTACTCATAAACCTTATCTTCTACTGTATTCTTGGTACCAGAAGGTACTCTGAATGCTATCAAAGGAGAAAGGTAACACCAACCAGTTGCAAACCCTTTGATCTACAATGGTGATCTGCCTACAAGACCTGCTAGTACAATTGTGGCATAACGCTTGTGGAAGTAACCAACCAATATCTTATTTGATTTAAGATTTATTCCATGAATAGAATCCACACGCCACAGTGTCTGGGTGACCAAGAAATGGAAACTAGATAGCCCAGGGATGTAGAAGGAAACCAAGTACTCAAAGAAATATGTAGCAAAAACAAACAAACAAACAAAAAAAAACCCTTCTACTAACATACTGCTACACTCATGCAAAGGGCATAAAAGGCCTTAGGCACACAAATAAGAACAGGAGAAGCCAAGAAAGTTAAACACACAGCTTAAATATTCAATAGAATGAGATGCTTAACTATTTTCCCAGAATGCTGGGGGAAAATGTAGTTTACCACCTGGTAATCCTTTGTACCTGTTGAGCCCATCCTGCTTGTATTTTCCACAATTCATGTTTTACTTATCCCAGACCATTTTCCTTAAACCTTGAACATTACTTTTGGGCCATAAAACTCAACCTTTCAAGATATAAGTTGTTCTTTACAGCAGCCTGAGTGTTTTCTGAGTTATCTTAGGGTTAGGCTAATCATAATACCCACAGCCATTATATTTTTCTTGGTCAATATTCCCATACCCTAATCTTGGATACCATCTCTGAGTCAACAGTACTCATTCTTGTGAAAGATACCAGATGTACTTATGTGTCTTTAAAAAGTTCTGTTGGGACTGAGTTCATTGTTAGCAGGAAAGGGTGTTTTTTTTGGGGGGGGGACTGGTTTGTTTATTTGTTTTGCTTTTTTGTTGCTTTTGATTTTTGCTTCAAAACTTGCGTTGTGCTTAAATATGGCTAAAGTAAAATTGTCTAGTCATAATGTAACAAGTCTTGGTCTAGCTCTGGCCATGAAAATCAGGCTGGTCTCAGTTTCATTCTCACCTCACATTGATCTTGTCTCCCCTGCCTGTTGTAAAGCCTTCACTGACCCTCCCACACACTCATAAATCAGTGCATTGCTCAGCCAACTCAGTGAAGCTCCCTCCTGCAGCAGATGGGAACAAAGATAGATATGCACAGACAGACAATATGCAGAAAGTGGGAGACCTCAGAGCACTCATTCCTAAACTATGTAGGAGAGGGAGCAGAAAGAGTGTAAAAAACAAAGCAGAAGAGGACACCAAGGAAGTAAAGCCTTCTGGACACAACAGTCTGTAACAACTCACAGAGACTGGGGCAGCATGCACGGGGTCTGCAGGAGTCTGTAGTACATGGGGTTCTGGACACAACAGTATGTAACAACTCACAGAGACTAAGGCGGCATGCACGGGGTCTACAGGAGTCTGTAGTGGGGTTTCTGGACACAACAGTACATAGCAACTCCTAGAGACTAAGGCAGCATACACAGGGTCTACAGGAGTCTGTAGTCCATGGGGTCCTAGGGCTGAAAGGAGAACTGAACACCTGGCTCCATCCATAACCAAGACGTTATTTCCAATTATAACCATTTGCAAATGAAAAATTGTTTTTTTCCAAATGAGTCTCACTGAGAAAAAAAACTATATTTAGCTCTGCACCCAGCAGTAGAAACCCAACGGAAAATGGATTCAAATGCACCTTTGGAGGTTTCTTGTCTCATAATATTGTGTCTGGGATTTTTAAAAATGTTTTCTTTTTACTTTTACTTTTATTTTATTTACTATTATCCCTCTACAGGTTTTGTGCATAGAGTCTGGCTTCCTCTTACATTCCGGGATGTAAATCAGTGGGTCTCTGAACCTGTTTCTGTTTCTTAAGCTTTTCTTTGATGGCTCCTTCTGTTGGTTTGTTTGTCCTACTCAAATTTGTGTTTGTTTACCTTATTTTATTTTTATCCTTTGGATGCCTTTTTGTTTTCTTACAAGAGACAGAAAAATGGAGGATTCGCATAGAGGGGGGTATGGAGAAACTGGGAAGAGTAGAGGAAGGGTAACTGTAAGCACAATACATTGTATTTTTTTTTAAATTGTTCTCAATAGCAGAAGAAAATTTTGAGAGAGTAACAAATCCCTCCCAGTTGTTTGCCCATCTTCTGTTTATACTTGGTTTTTTATGCTCTTCTCTGCTGGAACTTTGTTTGCAATTTTCTCTGAAATATTAAAGGTTAAAAAAGTCATTACTGTAAAAAGTTTCTACATATAAGTCTGCTTAGATCACCTCTCACAATCCTATACACTAACATTAAGTTTGCATATAGCTGAAAAAATATTTAATATTTAATATTTATAGCTAAATTTATTAGCACTGGAGTTGGAAGATAATTTTAGAGAGAAGGAGCTATTCATGAACTCGGCACCAAATCTCACAGTTGTATTACAGTGGCCAGGCCTCTGGGTTACTTTTAGAAATCTTACTGAATATAAATTCAGAGATAAAGGAAATGGCTTGATCAAAGAATAATATGGACCCACAATTCAAATGATGACCTAAGAGAACAATGAAATGAGATGAATCCCATCTAACAGTTATTGGTGTCACTTTAAAGAATGACTCAACCATTGTGAGACAACATAAGCCTGGCAGCACTGTCTGAGATGGGTGATAATGAGGGTAGTCTTTATTACACCTTTGTTTTCTCTCTGCTCATACCCTGTGTACATAACTGACTAAAGAAATAAACCAACTTCCAAAAAGGTCCAGCTGGTTCTGCACCTTGTGGAGAAAAAAATGAAAAAAAAAAAAAAGTTCTCCTGTATTATAAATCCAAAGGGGCTTAGCTTACAGTATCCTTCTGTTCAGCTAAATCCTGAAACTGTGTTCTCGTCAGAGGTTAATTACTAAAGACATAAACTAATAGCAAGAGAAAATTAAGTCTAAGAAATCCAAACATAGAAAATATTAGCTTCATCAGTGAGTCATTCAGGATTTGATTTAAGAAATTAACAATCTCACCTCTAAATTGTCTCTATTTTTTATGCTTAAGGGATAAAATATGCCTCTTCTTATTACGTTGAGATAGGAACAGAAAACCAAAGACATGTCTCCTGGGTAGATCACTCATTTAGCTGGAACCTAGAAGTGAGAACATTCAAACAATACAGTTCTTATCCAATACAATGCTGGATAGGTCTGGAGAGATGGCTCAGCCATTTAGAGCCTCTTAACTTCTCTTGCAGAGCACCTACATTCTGTCCAAGTATCCACATGGCAGCTTAGAAACAGCTTAAACTCTGGTTCTGGAGGATCTGATACCTTATGCTAGCTCATTAATGTGTGTAGTGTATAATAAGACTCAGAAACATATACATACACATAAAAAAGTAATTTTAAGAATAATATCCTAGATGCGAATAGAGATACATATCAATGGATAAGAGCACTTGCTGCTCTTACAGAGAACCAGGATTTGACTCTCAGTACGCGTATGGCACCTAACAACCATCTGTAACTCTACTACCAAGGGATCTGCCACCCACTTCTGGCCTCTTTATGCACAGTGTGCTAATAATACACATACATGCATACAGGTAAAACACCAATATACACAAAATAAATAAATCATTAAATATAAACACATATACTAGGGCCCTAGGAAATGGAAAGTACTTGCTGTACAAGTGCAAAGATCTGCATTCAAATCTTAAGAACAAATATAAAAAGCCAGGTGCAGTAGTTGGTATCTTTTAGCCTAGTGGTATGGAAGGATAAATGATAGGACCCCTGGAATTGGTCCCATCTAGTCTAACAAAATCACTGAGCTTGGGTTCAGTGAAAAACTTTGTAACATTGAAGCATCCATCCTCAGCCTACAGGCCTAGAGTCTCTGGAAGACTTTTTTGAAGCAGTAAATTTGAAGGCCTATTCCAACCCTTTTTGCATAATATCAGTCACTTCTCCCCGTGTCCTGCAGAATGTCTGGCAGTTTTCTCTGCAAAGCAGGAACCTGAAGGACCATTTCAGCTACTTCTGCCAAAGTTCATATGTCACTTTCTTATGGGTCTTGTATGTCCAGTTTATAAAGCAAACTGTCAGGCAGTTGAGGTAAGAGCAGTTTCTTGTCTAGTCTCTGTCTTATGCCACAAAGAAAGTTAAATTCCAGATGGAGCGTCTTAGATGCCCATATTTTCTTGAAGCAGTCTTTAAAGTGTTTAAAGATTACCTATCTAACTGAAATATATCTTTGTATACCAAAAAAACCTATCATGACTATAAGTTTGGTTATCATAAATGATTATTAATCTATATTTACTAATTATATATTATAATTTTAATTAATTTTAAATGAGTCACATAAACATAATAATTTAAACAAGACATACATTATATCTCATACATATAGTATAGCAAAACTGACCTCAAATTTGTATCAATAAACCAAAATTTGTGTCAATAAATCCATACCAATGTAAAATATTTAGAGATTAATAGTTGTTTTTTTGATCAAAGTAGATTCAATATTTTTTAAATCATTTCTATATTATATTTCCTTTCTCCCTAGAAAGGGATTGACTATGACCATTAACTATTTATATAAAAAACAAACATTTATAAACAATATTTGGGGAACTTGGGAATAGCTTTCTATACAACTTCCTGCTGATTGGGGGCACGGCAATCTTATGGGGGTCCTAAAGCTGTATTATCTTAGTCAGGAGTCTTGAAGCTGATGTGGCTATGTCTTCCTATCAGCGATTTGGGTGGGGAGGTATTATCAAATTTAATTTTCTTTATTCTAGAATTAATCTACAGCCTCTCATTTTCTGTAGTAATATAAACAAAATCATATCCTTGACTTCAATTTTGAAATCAAGGCATTTACAAAATAAATAGGTTGGATTAATCCAGCAGAGTTTATAATCAAATATCTTTGCAACTCTTGTTCCTTTCTCATCAGTCAATCAATTAAAAGACAACATAACATACAATATCCAGACTCTCAGTGTATTTTCCATCTTTACATGGTGTGTGTGTGTGTGTGTGTGTGTGTGTGTGTGTGTGTGTATTACTTTGTTTCTTTATAAAATGACTTTCTCTTTTTTTGTTTTCTCTCCCTAGCCTACATATATTTTTAAATACACTGTAAACCATTTAGAGGATTTTTAAAATCTGTCTTTACTGAATATCTTTTGTCTTTTCTGATTCTGACTACACCTTTAAGCTGCTATGATGCGGCTAGTATTAAAGGCTAGGCTATGGATGCTTGGCAGAGGTACTGGCAGGAACCACATTTACTACCCCAACTCTGGAGAATTTTAGAGTCCACATTGTCACCACCTAAACACCGCTGCTTCAAGTTTCTTCAGCTAAGAGGGAGTCAGAAAACCTCTCTTTAAAAAGCAGTGCCTTTGCTTCCCACCAGCAAACAGAGCTGACCCAAGAAAATGCTGCTTCTAAGAAGCCATCCTTGACTCTGTTCTCTTTTTGTCTGTAAGAGCAGTAACTTGAAATCTGTCATAAGCATTTTGTAACTTATTTATGAGTGCCACTCTGAACCATGACCTACTTGAAACATACAACTAGAAAGCCGGTTTTGTTTCCCTTTTAGAATCTTTTTAAACTTTCTCAGGTCTATGTAGATTGAAACCCACATGGGAAGGCCCTTTTTAAACAGAGGTTTCTGGCCTATCAAGCCCAGCCTAGTCCCTAAGGTCCAGAACTGCTAACATCTGCTTGGCCCCAAATAATCACACAATGGCTTATATTAATTACAAGTGGTTTGGCTTATGGCTTAACTAAACCCATTTCTATTAATCTATGTCTTACCATGTGACAAATGGTTTTACCTGTGCTTTATTACATCTTGCTCGCTTGTGTGGCAGCTCACAGTATCTCTGTTTGACTCTGCCCTTCTTCCCCATTATCTATGCTTGGATTTCCCACCTGCTTCTAAGATGCCTTGTCATAGGCCAAAACAGTTCCTTTATTAACCAATGGCATTCACAACATACAGAAAAGAATGCCACATCAATCACTGGTTTGTAAAACAAATCAATCACAGTATATTTTACCTGAAATTTAAATCTGAAAAGTACATTCCAAGGACTTTTAGAAACTTCAGGAGTCACCTGCTCTAAACTCCAAAATTAGATTTAGAAAAAAAAAAAAAAGTTAGTCATAGGCATTTACTAACTTGGAGTTCCAGAAATAGAAGATCATTTTTCATTTTATTCAACTCAATTCCTATGTATAAATTACATAAGCATTATTTACTGTTTCATCCCTGATATGATGCCATTAGTATTTATAAGAATGAGATGGTGGTTACAGTCAATTTTATTATTGTTACAAATTCTTAGACTACCAAATAGCCAAGGAAACAAAGAACTTTGAAGGTACAAAACAGTAGTATTTTTATTGTGTCCTTAGCCAATCCTCCATTATGTTGAACTAACCTTGGTTTCATAGCTACTCATTTAGCAGAAAAGAAGTTCCTCTAAGATCTCAGCCAGCTCTCTACTTCATGACATTTTAGACTAACACCTTTTAGTACATCCCAAAAGGTCTCAGTTCTTCTCTTGTTTTGGGTGCTTCTCAGACAACCATTAAGGCCAGGTTTTTATCCTGCAGGAGATGAAGCTATATATGTGGCAGAGTTCCCATGCAATAAAAATTAGAGGCTAGTAGAGAGTTTAAAGCAGTGATTCTAAACCTTCCTAATGCTGCCACTCTTTAATAGTTCTTTGTGTGTGGTGACTCCTAACTATATATTTTTTTCATTGCTACTTCATAAATGTAATTTTGCTACTGTTATGTAAATATTTTTGGAGATAGAAGTTTGCCAAAGGAGTTGTGACCCACAGGTTGCAAATCACTGCTTTAAAGCCTTATTTATACAGCCAGTATTTTGTAGATAAATGCTGCATTTTGGTTCATGGTTATTTAATGTACTTTGAGAATGAGGGCTGTAGGCAGAATAGGTACGGAATTATTAAGCCCACATGTGCTTTTTTCCAGTGCTACTAACAGGTAGGATGGATCATAAACCACTTACTTTGGGACACAATCTAAGAGGGATATAGTAACTGGAGAAAGTGTCCTTAATCTTGTGATTATCATTTCATAAAACTCGCATATCATGCTGAATGGTTTTTTTTCTCTAGCTAAAGCTCCTTGTATTATCTCATATTGATGCTGGTAATGCTTCCAGAAAAAAGTAAAAAAAAAGAAAAAATGGTCTTAGTCAATAAAGAAAGGGGTAAATAGAACTTGTTTGCTTCCTTAAAGTAGTACTACAGCATTTGTAAAATACATCCATCACATCATACAGGGCAGTAATAGAGGAACAACATAAAGAGTTGGTTGTCTAGTCCCTGCCACGGTATTCTCTAGTCAGTTGGTGACAGAAGGACATCTGTAATAAGTGGCTTTTTTGACCAGTGAGAGTGGTGAGAAACACATCCACCAGATGCTTTTGTTATCTTAAAAGGCAGAATGATATCTAACTTGAACCACAAGTTAAGCTTCTTGAGACCTTCAGAAATTTAAACCCCTGTCTCTCACCTCTTTCTCGCCAGTGTATTTCACAGGCAGCTTTGCTAACTGACTGAACTGGCACAAATAGACTGTCACCTAGAAATAGGACTGTCTTTTTATGTGCGGATTGATGGACTAGGTGTCAAGGTTTCTTAGAGCAGTAGCATGACAGGGGCAAACAGTGTAACCCATAGACCTGATATTGACAAATGTCTTACCTTGCCCAAATGCTTCTATTTGTCAAATTGTCTTTGCTAAGCCATTCCTAAAAAGAAAAAAAAATGTAGAAGTTTATGGCAGGGTTTCAAAAATGAAGTATTCATTAAAAAGGTGTTTATAAATAAGTATTTAAAACATTAAAAGGAGAATCTGTCTTAATTTTGTGTTTCAACATCTTCAAATATAACTATAATCTTGAATGTCTAATTAGCAATGATGATCCTGGCTTTTCAGATTTTGATTAATTTTTTATTTTATTTATGTCTTTTCTTTCCTTCGGAAAGTCATGGAGAATTAGAATATAGAATAAATTCTATAACACAAAATAGAAATTATATCTCTTCAGAGTTTACATTTAAGTATAATTAATATAAGTATTTAAGAAAGTAATAATAATAATATATGTCATGGTATAAATATTTCTTTGGGAAAACTAATAAAACTGGTATGTTATCTATGTAAAAGGGCATCAGAATTAAGGACTATCCAACCAACCAACCAGTCTCATTTATATTACTACTTTCAATATTGACTTGAGAGTGTCCATTGTCTTTCTGTGCATATTGGTTCCTTATCACGTATCCTGTTAACTTTATAATACAAAATACCATCAACTGTAAATTTTATATATTTTTATATTATTTTAAATATCATCAAGAAACAAACTTATAACCTTAGAAACATTCTAATTTCAGAGACATTATAATATTGAAATATATACAGCCTACAAGCCATGTGAATAGTTCTGGATACTCATATTTGGAGAAAAAAGCTAAAAGGAGACGAAGGTGTTCTGCAATTCGCTCTCACGGCTTTCCCTCATTTCAAACTCCTATTTTGGAGTTCAGGAAGAGAAGCCAATCCAACTTCTACTTTTCATAAAGAACCAGTAATACCAGGGCAAACCCAACAGCAATCCCCCTTACATTTGCTGGGATTTTGTTAAATGGTTAGAGAACAAATTCAGGTTGAAGGAGAAAAACCTTCACAGGCTCAAACAAGCAAACTACACATCAGGATATAACAAAAAGGATCATCAAATTATTGACACCAGAAACATGCAGATGATCCCAAGATAGAACTGTGCATTTTAATTATATTGGACTTGAACTTTCCTTGAAAACAACACTTTTCATGAACAACTGCCATCCATTAGGAATCTTCACTCATCTTAACCCCTTTCTGTTCTCATGGGCATGCTAAGTTAAATTTGAAAGCAACACTCCCCCTGGACTTCTGCAGAAATGCATTGACTGATGAGAAATGTAGTAAAACCCCACCCAGATCTTGAGAATTCAGGTCAGAAAAAAAATTGTCAAACAACAGACTCATTTCTGTGCACTCTAGCAAGATACTCTATCAAAAATATATTTTTCCTTCTGCAATGAAAATGCATGAACATCTAATAAAATTTTAAAGAAAGAAGAGAAATGCCTTTCTCAGGCCTCTATTAAAACACATCCTAAAAAGACTTATGGAAACAGAGACTTTCTCCTAAAGCCTTTGTCTTGGCCACATAAAACATTCTCTAAAGTCTCCAATAAGGTCCATGTGTCACAAATCCATCTTCTACTTACCATGTTCATTGAGTGCTGAAGGATCATCACACTCTTCACACAGCTATTTAGACATGACCTGCTTCCTTAGCCTTCTAGCTGTTCACTGACATGAATTGTAAGGGTATTGTGTTGTTTCATGGTAAATAATTGTCCCACCCACTGGTTTAATAAAAAGCGCTGATTGGCCAAAGACAGGCAGGAAGTGTGGGCGGGGCTACCAGACTAAGAAAAACTCTTAGAACAGGAAGCACAGAGCAGAATACCAGAGAGAAGCTAGAAGAAGCAGAGAACAACTATGCTGCTCTAAAGAAAGGTACTGAGCAGCATGGCTGAACAGGAAGAATCATGGGTTAGATGAATGGTAGAGAGCTAGCAAGTGATATACTGGGCCTTAGGCCGATCAGCCTAAAACTATAGTAAGCATCTGTGTGTCTCTGTGGGTCTGTGGGTCTGTGGGTCTGTGGGTCTGTGGGTCTGTGGGTCTGTGGGTCCAAAACCTTGAGGTTAGGCCCGAAAGTCCAGGCCAGAAACCTCATACTACAAATGGCGCCCAACGTGGGGCATCCATCTTCAGCCTACAGGCCCAGAGTCTCTTTTCATTTCAGTGAAGCAAGAAATCTGCTCTGTCCATTTTGGTGTAGTTCAGTCATTTCTCCTTGTGTTCTGTAGATTGAAGACTCTCTTCAAAGTTCTTTTTAACTTTCCCTTTGCAGTGCTTGTTGGTTATTGGTCTCGTGCCAGTATTTAGTTTTAGATGGAGTTTACCACCACTTTGGACTGCATTCCCAAGCAACCCAACTCTAGGAAGATCCAGGCCCAGCTTGCCAGGGGCCGCTACCACCTCACACCATCCACAGGCCATCTCTGACAGTTTTATCTGAAAAACAGGAACCTGAAGGACCATCTCAGCTTGTTCTGTCAAAGTTCAAAGGTCACTTTATGAGGGAACCTGCATGTCCAGTTTAAATAGCACACTGTCAAGTAGTCAATACAGGGACAGGTTCTTGTCCAATGACTAACCATTGCCACAAGGAAAATAGATTCCATATGGAGTTTCTTCAATGCCCTCTTTTCTCTTGAAGTATATTGGGGCTGCCAGGAGCAGACCTGTCTCACTGTCCAGAAAAGTCTTTAAGTTCTAAAAATATTTTAAAATCTATGGATCTTTGAAATTTTTGAAGAAGACCTGTTTATCTAAAATATATTTTTTGACCTTGAAAACATATCTAACATGACTATGTCTGAATGTAATGTCTAACTACTGACTTGAATTGCTTTGTATTCTAATTAATTGGAAATAAAAACTTTCATGGACTAGCAATTTGGATTACAATGTTAGATAAACTGATTGAATAACATTTAGAGTTTCTTAGCTGCTGTTTCAGTAGAAGTCCAGAGACTCTTGATTTCTCATCTTATTCTACTTTAGAAGCTACAAGCCTTTGAGTTTAATTTTCTACATTATCAGCAGCAGCTGTAGAAAGCAAACATCACTCTACTGTTTTTACTAAATGATGTTTCTCTCATACTCCCTCGCTATATTTTCAGCACAACTGAAAAGCAATTGCTTTTGTATCACAAAACATCAGCCCTGTGACATTTCCTACAATTATATATTAGATTAGTGTTACCCGTCATTTCCCTTTACGTTACTCTTATTATTTCATGTTCTAGACTTTAGCTTTCCCATCTGTAAAGTGGGATTACCATGGAAAACACTATTTTACAAGAGTTATAAAGATGGGACCATCGTACAGGAGATTTGGCTCTATGGGAAATGTTATGTAGTATCAAGATGATGGTTTGAACAAAAATGTAAACTCCAAATCACCAATTAACAGCTCTACACCTCCTCCTGTGCTATTTCATTGCTTACTGAGAACACTATCATCCTTTCTATTGTGAGGCCTTAAACCTTTGTGCTTCCTATAAGAATCATCCCTCAACACTCTTTGGACTTCTTTGCTGTAGGATAAAAAGTCTGAGCCCACTTCCATGTTTCAAAACCTTCCAAAACCCACTGATTTCTGACCCTAAAATCTCTAGTCATTGAATCATTGAACCCCAAAACCCACCAGTTCCCTATCCTGGAAATATCCATCCAGAAAATCTCCTCCTCCAACAAGCCCTATATAAGCCTGTCTCCTGTTCAATTCCCTGCTGCTTCTCTTCAGAGGCAACTACTATCCTGTGTCCTGCCCAATAAATCTCTTGTGTGAGATTTGCAGTGTGGTGTCACTTTGTGCTATTCCTTGGCTTCCAGCTGCCAGTGTGCCTGTTCTCCTCATAACTGTAACACTTACACTTATATCATCCATACCTAAGACTATGCGCTATTTCTAAATTAGGTATCCTTGACACTTGAGGTCAATCTGCATCACTTCTTGTGACACTCTGGTCTAGTCATTTCATCCTGGTATTCCTGAGTCTTTAAATTCCACTGTTTTATCTATGCAAAATTTTATGATTGGTTTCTTCATGGAACTCACCAAAGACAGATCATGTTGTTGTTATTAGCTGTCAGAATTTGGGCAAGTATTTAACCTCTTTTGATTATATTCCCCATGTGTAAGCTATGTTAATTTAATACCCTTTCTTAAAAAGCATGAAAGATAAAGTATCTAATCCATGCTAAGTATCTACTAGTGCCTGCCTGACAAAAATTCAAATCCATCATATATTAGCTTTTGCTTTTTCAATGAAGAGAATAAGTAATTAAAGTAAACACTACTATATAAATACTAAGTAAACACTACCTGAAATGAGACTGCATTAAAAGTGAAGAATGATAAGAAATTGTCCTGATGCTCATAAACAGAGGCACTTGCTAAGAAATGCACAGAGATGGATTGATGTGGGAATGTGTTTATGTATGCTGTGAATCTCAATCTTTAAATAAAGGAGCTGTTTTGGTCCATGACAGGCACCATAGAAGAAGTAGGAGGAGGAATCAGAGCATAGGTAGGGGAAGCAGGGCAGAGTCGGGCAGATCAAGCAAGCCGCTGAAGAAGAAACATGTAAGGAACACAGTTGAGCCACGGGCCACGTGGCAGACAGATTATTAGAAATGGGTTGATTTAAATGTAAGAGCTAGCTAGCAATGTGCTGAGCCATAGACCAAACAACATGAAATTAATATATGCGTCTGAGTCATTTCTGGGGGCCTAAGCGGGCAGCTGGGCAGCTAAACAGTCTCTGGCGACAAGTCTGTGGGTTTCAGATCTCTGGCCGCCCGGGGCCAAAGAAACTGTACTACTACAATGGATGGTCCAATCTTCAAAGTTGGTGGGGTTGTCAGTTTTCCATGACAATTATGATCATTTACTAGGGGACACAAATTTGGTCTCAAATGAAACACCAGAGTATGCTCTGGTTTAATTCCTTGAAATATGAAACTGTTAACCTAATGCTTAATAAGACTACAAAGATATCCCAAAAACAATTATTTTTATTGAACAACACTGTTTGGTCCCCCACATGGTTGATTTACTCCAAACATACAAGTTAATGCAGTTGGTGAGTCCGACAGGGTTGACCTACTCTGGGCTATCTATACTCTAGACACCTAAAGTCATAGCATTGCATGTGTTTTAGTAGTTCATACTGCCTTCAGGCTGTTAGCATTAAATCTCACTGTGACTCACAGAGGACAACATCAGTAGCAGGGGGCACTGTGAAGCTTG
This sequence comes from Phyllotis vaccarum, assembly GCA_033318265.1. Taxonomy (NCBI): domain Eukaryota; kingdom Metazoa; phylum Chordata; class Mammalia; order Rodentia; family Cricetidae; genus Phyllotis; species Phyllotis vaccarum. The sequence continues at coordinate 38,680,986 of JARWLC010000009.1, read as the reverse complement.
CATGAAGTTCAAAATAATTATTTTTCTACACAGTCCTTTGGCTATAACTAGTAAAGCCATTGATCCTTCTATTCCTGAGAAGTTGCCAACATTTCAGAAAACAAATTGCAATGTGGAAAGGTTGTTTATTATAGTATAACTTGGAGAATACATTTCTGGTATATCATTTTAATTAGTGAAGACATGATTAATAAAGTCATGTTTGTTACTCTCAGGATGTCCATGGTGCAGTTTTACACTTTGAGCCTTGTGTTTAAATGATAGAGCAATTTGTGGGGGAAGAAACATCACTGGCTTCAGAGGTAAACACATTCATCTTCCCATTAGGTCAGAGGAAATCTATCTGCAGACAGGTTATGTGCCAGGACACTGATGTATGCCATAAGGATGCACTGTTATGAACTCTATCTCAGCAAAGTCTTCCAGATGGAAAATAAATTTGAAAGCATCTCTAGAGAAAAGTGCTAACAGGAAAATTTTTACTCTCTCTCAGTTACATAGCTTTGCTTAAGCATAGTTCCTCTTGAGAAAAGTCAGTGTGCATGTCAGTAGCAATTCAAGAAAGCCTGAGACCTAACCAGGCAAGCAGAATGATCTTAAGTAAATTCAAGAAATTTTCCTATAGGATTACATCCCAGTAAAATAAGTTTTCAAATAAGTTATATGAGTTAACTGAAGTAAACTAACTCTTTAAAAAATAAAATATGCACACTTATTTTTGCTTGACTTCAGGAGAATCTGAGAAGATGGGAGATATTTAAAATAAACTGCATAACTGGGAAATATATTAAACATTCAGGAATACATCAGAGAACTAATGTCACGCAGAATGATTCTAGGAACATGGAGTAAGATATATTAAAAGTAGATATATTGTCTAAGGAGGTTCTAGAGAAATGCCCAAAAAACAACAGGCACTATTAACAAGAGATTTAGGACAATCCTCCTAACAAGTTACTGCTAAATGTCAGTACCAACAGCTGTCCAGTTCAAATAGACACTCTTATAAGTTAGCAGGGACATAGTACTCTCTATACACCCTCTTTGTGTTCTCTATCTAATATATATGTATATCAGGAACCCATGAACTAGTTATTTGCATTATAATTTGGCAAGATGCTAAAATATATTTATACTCAAAGGTAACTTATCAGTGAGTTTTATGACAAAATTTTTCATGAGAAATGCAGCACATATCTATTCATCTCAATATTAATTCCATAACACACAAAAGTATGGGTACCTTCATGAAGTAACCAGTTTTATTGTGATTATTTACAGGAGTATGGGAGAAGGGTTGCTTATAGAAGCAAAAATGGGGCAAAGACAGTTAGATCGCAAAGGCTCACCCCAGCATGGATGACAGCTCACAAATGCTGGGAATCCTTGAGCACACTCTCCAGAATCAACACAGCTAAAAAGGCTGGAGAGTGTCCTTTCAAAGTGACTCAGTTGGTAGAAACCTCTTCCAGGCAGCCCTGCTGGTTTTCTAGATAGCTATTCTGGTATCAAAGTCTCCTTTGTAGATTTATTTGTCTGAGAGTCTTCATTAAAGCTCAGATTCCTTCTGTCCGAGAGGAGTTATCAGCTTTTAGTGTTTATTCTGACAGAGAGGGTGCCTAGTGAATCTGGTCTGTATGTGAGTTGTTTGCTTTCTAAGCTTAAGAAGCTTCCTATAGAATGAAATGCTGCAATCTTGGAGGAAACTTATACAGCACGGTGACATCTGTATTGCTGGCATTTTCCATATTGGCTATAGCACAAATTCAGTTTGTATGATACAAATAAAATGTTTAGAAATTGTCAGAAGAAAATGGATGAAAAGATATTTAAAAATTGCACTGGACATACTGAACCTGCCCAGGTTTGCAGTCAACCAGTCTCAGCAGAGGCTCAATGGAAATATTGGAGTGCAGTGCATAGCACAACACTAGCCTCCTCCCAATCAAAATGATGTTGCATAAAGTTAGTCTAGTTAAAATGGAACTTTTAAAGAGCAGGCAGTTTGTAACAATTAGAAAACATTCAAATTTTAAGCAAAAGCAAAATCACCCATCAAGTGAAGAATAAGAAATCTCTCAACCAAAAAAAAAAAAAAAAAAAAAAAAAATTAACGAATTCCAGTGCTAAGATACAAGATATTAGAACTATCTTTATAAAAAGTTGTAAACGCAACATGATAAAACACAAGCAAAAAAGAAGCAAATGTAAATTTTAGAATTGAAACAACTAAAATTTAAAAAGAAAAAAATCTTACAGTTCAACACTGAAATACAAGAGCCAGATGACAAGCAAATAAGAAAATGCAAAGTCTGAATGAGATAGAAATAGTACACTGGTAAGAAAAAAAAAGAGTTGTTGGGAGCTTCTGGGGTTTATCCAAAGATATAACATTCATATCAACAAGAAATACTAAAATGTACTAAAACAATAATTTCTGAAATGTCTTAAACTGAACAAGAAACAAAAAGATTCTATAAGCTGTTGGAAATCTAAATAACATGATGCAGAAGAACCTTTACCAAAACAAATACTAACCTTAAAAAATTAGACAGTGGAAAGATACTTAAAGCAGTCGGGGAAAACTGAATCTTCAACATTAAGGAAAATGTATTTAAACAAAGGATTTCTCCTTAAAAAAAAAAAAACAGAGTAGCAAAAAATGACACAGTATTTATGAAGTTAAAAAGAAGCATAATTACCACACCAGATCTTTATCCAGTATAAATGTTATTCATTAATAAAGGGAAAATATTTTAAATTATGGATAGTAAATTGTTGCAGTATGCCTATCTTAGAATAATGGCTAAGAAAACTTTGTGCAAACAAAATGAAAATAATAAAATAATTTTGAAAGTAAGAAAAACCAGGAAAAACAGAATAGGCCAAAAGTACCTATAAATGTGATGGTCTTTCTTTTTTTGAGATTTTTCTTAAGGTTATAATTTATATTGGCTTAGGTTTATTGAACATTTTTCACTAATATAATTTATATCTATCTTATATAGATAATTCTGTTATACATACACAATTTGCTGTCATTAAAATGAATTAAGATTTTACATCTTTCTGAGATGTCTAAGTTGTTTGTTAAAGTAAATGTCACAGCACTATGTAATAAGGCTATATAAACCATGGGTGAAATACTCATGTGACATAAATGGGGGAAGGTAAAGAGACACAGGAAAGACCCTTGCATGTTTTACACAAACAATAAAAGTAAAACCAGTGATCTTTTAATGTTTTATGAATTAATAAATTGTCCATAGCAATTATAAAACGATCCTAGCATAAGAAGTGAACACACAGTTTACTTTATAAAACTATGAAAAAAATAAGTTAAATTTTAAAGAGAAACATTAAACATTATTTTAGATTCACAAAACTGGAGTCCTAAAACAAATGTTCAAATAACCCACAGAAATATAAAAACGAGAGAACAGAGAACAGAAACAAATACCAAGAAAAGAATAATAGTTAAACCCAAATTGCAACAACACTTAAGATTATTCTAAGTGATCTAAGTATGCAAATTAAAAGAGAAATATTAGAATAGTGTATAGAACATGATCCAACTTCATATTCTCTATGAGACATTAAAACAACTTGAAAGTTAACAGAGGAAAAGAAGGTACATTCTGCAAACTGTAATCAAAGTTAAATAGAAATGAGCATCTATTAGATGGTATCAGATTATTCACGGTGGAAAAGAGCATTATAGATTGTTGAAAGGATTAGTTTGCCAAAAAGAATTATCTTGATGCATATAAAACAAATATTGGTACATTCTTCAAATGCAAGACAAACAAAAAGTGGGAGATGAGAAAATCTACAAATGTATTTGAAGAAATTAACTCACTTTTTTTCAACAAAATTTAGAACAAATAGACATAAAATTCTAATGACTATAAAAGACTTTTAAAAAAATTGATTGTCATTTCCAAAATGTGCCGTATAATAGTACAATTTCTTCTGGTTTTGATGATCTGAGATTATTCCTGTGTTTTATGATTGTAGTTAACCACCTTATGTTGGAGTTTTCCTTCTAGCACTTTACATAGGGCTGAATTTGTACAAATTGTTTGAGTTTGGTGTATCATGGAATACATTATTTTCTCCATCTATAATGATTGAAAGTTTTGCTGGGAATAGTAGTCTGGGTTGGCGTCTGTGGTCTGTTAGAGTCTGTAGTACATCTGTCCACGTATCTTCTGAATTTTAGAGTCCCCCTTGAGAAGTCAGGTGTAATTCTAATAGGTCTGCCTGTATGTGTTACTTGGTAATTTCTCCTAGAGTTTTTTAATAGTCTTTCTTTGTTCTGTGTGTTTAGCACTATTTTTATTGTATGCATGTGAGATATTTTATTCTGGGCTCTGAAGGCATTCACTAGAAGGAAAACAGAATGTTCCATCAGGAAGTTCTTGTTTAGTCTCTTGAAATGGGGCAGAGACTGGAAGAGGTAAATCCAGTAGATCTCCTATAGAGCTGAGGATGAGACTGGGGGATTAAATTTGGAGGAGGAGAAGTAGAAGGAGAGATCTACAGTCAACCTACCGGCTTTATTGCCTATGGACATTATCAGGGTGCTTCTATGGGATACTCAGGTGTTGTGGAAGAGGCTGCATCAGGTGTCCCACTGCAGAGTTTGGTATGAAATTAGGAAATTGAGTTTGGAGGAGAGAAGGGAATAGTTCTCTTACCTCACCTGAATTTTGGCCTGCTCAGCTGTTCCCCTGGAATGCCTGCTGGTTTTCAAGGCTGAAATAATGAAATGAGTTGGGATAAGAAATGTTGGAGAAGAAAGAAGATCTTTGTTGTTGATGCAGTCAGAAAGGAAAGTGAGACCACAGTAGATGTTCGACTACAGAGCTGGGGATGAAACTGGGGAATTGGAAATAAAGGAACAGAAGGAGAGGTGAATCTGCAAATTAGCCTCCCTACTTCCCTGGAAAGACTCATCATTGAGTTTTCAGGTGGTGCTTGCTGGAATTGGAGGCCGGTGATTTAGTTTACTTTTAATAATTATATATTTGGGTAGTACAGGTGCCCTCAGAGGTCAGAGATATCAGATCCCCCAGAGACAGAGTTACAGATGTTGTGAGCTGATCAATATAAGAAGTCCCTTCAAAAAATGTCCAAGTTCGATGATGTCACTGGAATATTCCACCAAACACTTGAAGAATTAGCACCAATATTACATAATCTTTTCCAAAATGGAAGCATATTTCTTACTTTATTCAATAAATCTAATTTTATGGTACAAAAACAAATAAAACCCCCAAAGTAAGATATGCCTTGTGAGATTATGTGACCAAAGGGGTCCAAATAATGATGGAGAAACACACAGAGATAGCTTACATGAGCTACTGGGAATTCACTGACACTGAACTGACATCTGGGGAACCCACATAGGACCCAACTAGGCTCTCTGAAAATGGATGACAGATGTGTGTCTTGAGCAGTTGGTGGAACCTCTGGAAATGGGATCAAGACTTATTCCTAGTGTATGACTTTTTGGAGCTCATTCCCTATATAGGGACACCTTGTGAGAGCCTTGATTGGGGGGGGGCAGGACTGGATCCTGCCTCAACCTGATATCCCAGACTTTATTGATGCCCCACTGGAGGCCTTATCCTCTTTGAGGAATGGATGGTAGGGTTGGGTGGGGGAAACTGGGGAATGAGTGAGAGAAGGGAAGGGAATGGGAAACGTGGCTGGCATATAAAAAAAACTTTTAAATGAAAAATGTCAAAAGACATGCTTCATGAATATGAACAAAATATATTAATGAAGTATCATCACAGACAATTTAGTAGTTTATTTCTCAAATTATACTTGAAATTTTAATTGTTCCAGAAATATAAGGTTGACTTTTAAAGAAATAAAACACTGTAAAAGATTGTAAAGATAAGCCACATCATCTCATTAATTGATACATAAATGTTGAAAATTGCTAAACCTCAAAACCACACCTTAGAGTAATGTCATCTTAGCTTTCCTTCATACACTTTATATCCCAGTAACTATGGAGCACAACCGTATACAGCAACTATGTAAAAAACACTCAAGTGTTGTCAGTGTGAGTACAAGTAGGGTTGCATTATATGACAGTGTTTGTGAACTTCAAAGACAGCACACTCAGCAGGCTTTGGGCTGATTAGCTCCTGATGGAAAAAGATTTGAAAAACTATAGTCAACTATTCTCTTTTTCTCAAAGTTACAAGGTCTCTCATCTTTCTCTCCTTTTTCCTCTTTGAAGGGAAGATCTAGACGGCCCAAGTTTGTACATTCTCTTTTCCTATCATCAACCTTGAAGGTTTAATTCTGACTCCAAGATCATAGGAGAAAGAATTTCACTCAGTTTGGTTCAGATGTCTAATGATTAAATAAATTAAAGCCTGATTTTGGTAGGTGAGAGCCCCTGGGATCCACAGAACTGAGAATCCATTTTGTTGAGAGATAAGCAGTATGCATTGTTAGATTCGAGAAAATTCTAAAATATCTTTGCTGTCAAGGAAATTATGATAAAATTGAACTTGTATTACTTGACACCCCTGCCTATTTTCTGATTCTATACATTCTGTTAAATGAATCAAACCCACCTTTTCTGTGAATGTCTATCTGTATACTCTTTTCTTCATTGATCTCTGCTCCTTAAAATCCCCGACATCACAAGGAAATATAACGATCCATTTAAGATGTGATGATGCATTGCCAAGCATGATTCATGGTTCACTATTATTTTCCATGAATTTGTATTGGCTCAGAAATTATAACTAACATTTTTCTGTTTCTATACTCTGTGTTTGAAAGTTTGGAGTGTTATGTGGCATGTTCTCACTGTGTATCTCAAGCTCACTTCAAACTCAGGAAATCTTCCTGTCTTAGCCTCCTAAGTCCTGAGATAACAAGAGAGTCATCATACCAAACTTTTTTCCAAATGCTCTTGATGTTGGCACTTCTTAGATATATTGATAACCTTATAGAAGAACAATAAATTCTGTTTGTTGAATGATGATCAACACATTTTTAGAACACTTTCAAAATAGAATATAAACAGATATGTATTTTAAAAGTGATATAAGAATGTAGACAATATAAAATATAGTGATCAAATTGAAGAATATTCAATAACTAAATGGTCATTTTCATATTCAAATATTTTTGCAAAGGCCAGGAACATGAATTTATTTGTCACTGTTATTGAATTACTCTGTACAGATGATAAGAAATACCTCATATTGTTTATTGGCAATGTGCATGGGTAGAGAAGTGCTAAGTGAATTATAAAAATTAAAACTGAATCAACTATGATGTCAAGGCTCAGTTTTATGCCTATTCCTTTATTCATTCTTTATAGACTACTTGCTATAGTACTATGGGAGGTACAAAGAAATAAAATAAGTTATTCCCACTTTCAAAGAACTCATAATCTAATAGAGGAGACAATAAACATTTAAAAGTTAAAGATAATAAAATGTTTCCCTTGAAATCTTCTATTTCTGCAATTATAAATGACCTCAATCTACTCTAAAAATCTATCTCCTTGACACTTTCTTATGTTGATCTGTCCCTTTTTCTCATTTAAACTTGGTCACTGTATTATTTTCTTCCAACCTATTATGTCTCTCCTTTCAATTCTGCTCCTTGCTGTACCCCATGCTAAAACAGTATTTCCCTCAATTTTCATTCTTTTTGTTCCATGAATTTACCCATCCATTTATTTAATACATCACTGGACAAATACTAAACATTTACCATATACAAACACGGCCCCTGCCCTTCACACGAGCAGAAGAACAGCTAGTGAAATCGAGTAGTTGTCTCTGTCCTGGAAACTGGCTTGTTTATAAATCAAGCCCTACCCTCTGCTTACCTGTACTGCAATTTAATCCTGACAAGGAAAAGTGAGTGACACAATCAGATATGTTCAATGTCAGCAGAAGTGCGTTGTTTCCTTCCTTGCTTCCACACTGAATTTAAATTATAATAATTTTGAAAGAACTTTCTGTCTCACACCACAAATGTTTCCTCTTCAAGTACCTAGTTCTCAACATCTTCCCCCTAGCAAACAGCCTTTCCTCTTTCCATACCACGAACTGTGACCCTGCCTTGTGAGAACCTTTCTTCCAGGATCCATCTTCTCTCCTGGTCACTTCCCCTCCCTTGAGATGCCATTTGGCTTTTATTATTCAGATCTTGCCCTCTCTGATTTCTCAGAACATACTGTTCAACTAACCAGTCACAAGACCCTCTTTTCATGGTCAGCCCTACCATGACCATTTTTTTGTCTATGAATATAAAAATGTCTCTCTTATGAAGAACAAGGAAAATCCTTTACTGATCACCTTACTGTTTCCTTTCCATAAGAAAATAAGTGAAAAGAGTGAGCATCAGTGAAGCATCCTGGATGCACCCTGAAAGATCATGAAAGTCAGCAAAGCTCTCCATGAAGATACACTTGTGCTGCTAGTTCAAAAGTCTCAACTACCTGTTTGTAGCCTTTTTAGTCTTATGATACAAAAATCCACAGAACTGTCCTTCTGTTTGTGCTAATACATAAATGCAATAAAAGCAGAGATGGTATTTCATCACATTTTGCCTTTGCCTTCACAGGCTAAAACAGCTTGTAACAGCACAAATATAAGCAGAGAAAAGGAATAGTAATAGGGAAAAGGACTCAGAGCTCCTTACACCAGGAAGGAGCCGGGATCACCATCTGCAGTAAGGATAGCTGTGTCGGGATCACCATCTGCAGTAAGGATAGCTGTGTCGGGATCACCATCTGCAGTAAGGATAGCTGTGTAGCTTCTGGATATGGACATGGTTCCTTTTCCTTTCTTATTCTGCCTCTCTTCTCCCTTACGGTCACCTTGCTGTGGCTTCCCTGCAAGCTCTGCTTCTGTTTGAGCTTCATAATTCTCCATCTTTTGATGGCAGGGCAGCTTAGAAGATGAAATTATCTGCTGGAGAAACAACAGAATCTATTTTTCAAATTAATAAGTAAATACATAAATAAAATACCAGTGTTTGATCCTGCCAATACCTACAAGATCCGGAGACGCAATGGCTATAAAAAGTTCACACCAATTGCAATATCATTTCCATTATTTCTCTAGTCTCCTATTCTGAATTCGAAGCAATTTATCTAGAGTTCAGACATTGCCACTGTGATTTAGTTTCAGCTTTATGGCAACTTCGGGTCTCTAATGCATACGCTTCTACCATTGATTTTGTTCCCCTTCAGCTGCTGCTGTAAATGTAATTGAAATTTTTTGTTTTTTCCTCCTGACCTAAAGTTAAAGGGAGAAAAAGTCTATAGAGCAGTCAGTGCAGTGTCCTGTGCGTTTCATACACTCCATTAATGAGAAGTGGTTTCTTTTGGGAAAGGACTTTTCTATCATTTTCCATTAACAAGTTATGCACTGGGGGTGGTATTTATTTTAATTAATTAGTTAATTATCCCCAGCCTGACCACATTTTCAATCCTTTCCTCCTCACTTACCAGATCTTCCCACCACCTCCCCTATACCTACCCCCTCATCCATTACTATGTTTCTCTTCAGAAGAGGGCAGGTCTCCCATGAATATCAACCAAATATAGCATAGCAAATTGCAGTAATACAGTAATAATATTAAGGCTGAACCTGGCAACCCAGTATGAGGAAAGTGTCCTACAAATAGGCAAAAAAGTCAAAGACAGCCCCTGCTCCTACTGTTAGGACTCCCACAAAAGACCAAGCTACACTACACATGTAGAGGGCCTAGATCATCCCCTCGCAGGCTCCCCAGTAGTCAGTCAGTTCAGTCTCTGTGAGCCCCTGTGAGCCCAGGCTATTTGATTATGAGGGTTTTCATGTGGTGTCCTTGACCACACTGGCTCCCATAATCATTCTACCCCTGCTCTTCAGGATTCTCTAAGCTCCACCTAATGTTTGGCTGTGGGTCTCTGCATCTGTTTCTACTAGTTGCTGAATGAAGCCTCTCTGATGACAGTTGGGCTAGGCAACAACCTATGCATATAGCAGAAGATCATTAGAAATCATTTCATTGGCTTTCTTTTTTACTGACAAGTTACACATTTTTAAATCCCAATAACCCTCCCCATAATAGCTGTTGGGGACATAGCAAGACATATAGACAATAAACCACCTTATAGGGAAATTGGGCACATTTTAAGTTTCTGTTAATTGTCAATATTTTTTATATGATGAACTAGATATTTTTCAGGATTTAATTTGAGCCCTTGTGGTTATAGAAAACAAATATGGCTCCCAGACAAATAGAAGTAGTTTTCCTTACACCAGGAGGCTGACAGACTTGTCTGTCACATGCTGATTCTCAGATACAGCATGCCTGTCTTTCATGTATAATCCTTTGACACATACAGAAAGTGAAAGCCTGAAGGGCCAGCCACATTTCATCCATTTCCTTTATTTTATCTGAACTTTCTCCACTGAAATGAAATGCCACCGTTAATATGCACTAGATTCACCTATATACTTGGGATTTTTTTTTTTGATGACATCGTTGATTATTTGGGTGAGAACTGTAGAGTAGTCCAGTAAATTCTATATGTTATTAATATATTTGTAGTCTGAATGACTAGATCTTTCTCTTTTTAGTCACATATTTTGGATTTGATTGCTCTTGGTTGCTGTAAATAATTTTTGTGCAAAAAGCCCCCAAATATTATAAAATTTTCTATTTTCAAAACTAAGATAATGTATTTATATCTATCAATATTAGTTCTTCATTTAAGATTTTTATCATGTAATACAAACTTTAATACCAGTATTTTTCATGAAATTAAGGAGAAATCATTCATAATAATTAAATTATAAAAATTATTTCCAAGTTTAATGAATTTTCAAATGACAACACTGTGTTTGTAAGTATAGAAAAACTTGCCTCTTGGGAACCTAATCTTCCAATCAGTAAAAAATTATTTATTTTCCTCTGTTATTTGTTTATATTTGACTGCTAATGGATGTTTAACTAAAGAGTCATAGGTATAGGTATAGGTCTGCCCAAGCCCTAAACACCTACATAATAACCATGCAAAACAACCACCAGACTATCACTCAAAGCTTCTCTTAGCTTTAATTCACTATATTTCTCCAAAAAAGTTTTTGCACTGGCTTAAATGGATTAGTTTTGCAAGTTTGGACCCTATATATTTGAAAGCTTATAGCAGTGCAATTATGTGCCACCCACTCTTTGGTGTCTGAAGGACTCATTGTTACTGTAGATGGAAAGTGTTTCTAACTGCTATATGGTATTCTTTCTATAAACATAACATATTTGTTCATCACACTATTAATGTACATTTGAATAATTAGTACTATAAATCTCTTCATGTATAAAGACTAGCTTTCTTTGAAAATTATTATTCTAGATTTCCTTAATATCCTCAAAATGCATTTTAGAAATAAAACATGAAAAATTTTATGACCAGTTTTGATTATAAAATAGCAATGACCATATTTAATAGTAATAGTTATGCTTATTTCTTGCTTCAGAAAACAAAAAATAATCCACAGAATTACAGTTTATTCAAATTTTAAACTACAGAAAAACATCAATACAAATGCTTCCTTAGTCATATCCCTCACTATCAAAACATCTGGGTGTCTACATTAATTCCTGAGTGATCAACTTTTCATCATGATATCACAAGACAGTATTTTGATATAAATAAGAAAGTATAATATGAGGCTTAAAATAATCTTCCAAACATGTTCTCCTTCAGAATATGCCACTGTGGGCTCATGGAAGATAAGAGCAATCTTTTTCCCCAACCCACACACCTCTGCACTTCAAGTCTTTCAGATTAAAAGAAGCCAGAGACAATACACATCTATAGCAGGGGTATAGCTTTCCAAGTTAACAGGAAACACTTGGAACAATTTGCATCATTTGGAGCTTGCATATTCCTCAAAGATCCATTGTTAAGGCTTGGATACCAGAATTACCGCATTGGGAGATGGTGGAATTTTTTCAAGGGCAAGGCCCACACATGATTGAGGGTATGTTCCAGAAGAGGATTGTAGGAACCCAGTTAGTTCCTCTTCCTTTCTTTTGCTTTATAACCTTGTCATACCTTACTTCAGTCTCAATAGAAACTAGGCCACCAGTCATGTACTAGAGCATCCAAAACTGTGAGCCACAAGTACACCTTCTGTCAAATATAATTTATTAGCTAGGGTGTTTTATTATAGTATCTGAAAGCTAATACACAAGCAATCTAATTTCAATGAGTTTCCATTTTTCCATCCAGAGATGAAAGTAAAAATGCTTACTTTATAAGGTAGTAGTGAAAATGAGCTGATGTGTGGCAAGATTGCAAAGTGAGGCACACAGTTTCCTTTGCTTTCTGATAAGAGAAGGCAAAACATTTGGTCACTTACCAGATCAAAAGGCTTAAAACATTTTTGTCAACAGAAACTTACCCAGCGAAAACTCATATACAACCATATATATATTATATATGTAATATATATATGCATGTGTATGTGTGTATACTCCTGGATATGTACATTCATATGTATATTCATAAATTCCTCAATACATAAGTGTATTCTTTTCAGTCTGTATAATGTTATGCGAATGTATGCTTTCAGGGCTGACCATTTGGTATTGGATAATCAATTGACATATTCTTTCCTGGGGAAGACTAACTTTTCTACACGAAAAGAAGAGGCCATGGTTTTTAAAAGAGTAAAGAGATTTATATGGGAAGGTTTTGAGGCACAAGAAGAGAAGGAAGAGATTATGTAATTGTATTAATATCAAAAAAAATATTTTAAAAAAACGAAACATTCTTTGAAGTGTGTGCCTAAATTTTTCCCAACTTGTAAAGGAAAAAAAACATGGTAACTGAGCAAAATTCTCTTCATTGGATTCAGGAAGATTGTGGGTCCATTTTAAGAAATGTTTCCTTGAGAAAAAAATCTTACTCAGTCTTTTTTTCATAGCTGAACCCAGGAAATGCATCTGAGAGTCACACCTAGAATTACATCAAGAATAAACTCCTTTTTGGTTCACTCAAAGGAGAATCAAAACATTTACTCCTACTGAAACATTTCTATACCACAGGCTTGTCATGTCTCCCCATGGCCCTTAACCTCTCTGAAAGCCAATCACTGGGTTTCCTTCATTTGGTCATCACAGATCCATTTATGGAATCCTTCATTGTTTCCATCACCTTTCTGTGAGACCCTGAAAATGCTACACATCTCACTTCAGAGTTCCTCAACTCGGAAGAAATACCCCTCTCTAGAGAGAGAAACATTTCTCCAACACAAGGTTCTGAATCTCTATAAGCGGATCTGATTTTATAGGTGACTGGTGGGAAGGGACAGTGCCTGACAAGATAGAGACAGCACTTCCAAAACTATTTCTAGTATCAAACACTTCATTGGTTGGCCTTGATATCTCATTTGTATGATGTCACACCCTTGACACTAGCAAATTGAAGCTAAAACTAGTCTAGAACCTCCCAATTCTTAGTCTTGTGTAGGCAACGATTTGGTTAAGTTTTTGTTATGAACAGTTCCTATATCAAAGAAAGTACACTATTAGCTTAGTGAAAAATGTGTTGCAATTTTTTTAGGACCAAACTCAGACTTCCACTAAAGATAAGATAAGGTTATGGGTCAGGTTCTGATTTAGTCTTGTTTTGTGTACACATACACACACACACACACACACACACACACACACACACCACACCACACCACACCACACCACACCACCACCACACCTCCACACACACCACACACACCACACCACACACCCCCACAACCCCCACATGCCAGAGAGAGAGAGAGAGGGAGAGAGAGAGAGAGAGAGAGAGAGAGAGAGAGAGAGAGAGAGAGAGAGAGTTGGTAAGACAATAATTTCAAAAACAAGAAATTAGACTTAAAAATTCAAACAGTTTCTGGGGTTACATAATTATTAGTAGGTTGAACTAGAAAACAAGTAAATGTCAGACTGACTCTTCAACAATGACTTAGGGGAAGGCATAAAATCTTTAGGTTGTAAAAACAGTTTTCAAAATATTTTTACTCCATGTATCCCATAGGCCAGTGCAGAAAGTCACAGCCAAGAGAAAGGAAGACATATTTAGGATCGAGTTCCAAATGGGCTGAAAATTGCAGTCAGCAAGCACATAAGGGATAACCCAATGTCCTCAAGCTTTGGCAAATCCACTCCTCTGAAAATAACCTTGAAAAAGCCATTTCTCCCTTTATCAGGAGAGATCAGGACTTTCTTAGCCCTCTCTATGGTGTAATGAATAGGTCTCCAAGACCTATGAAGCAAGCTTTGTACACTTAATGTGGCTTGTATATCGGCAATCTCGTGCAGAGTCTCCATTTATTATATTAATAAAATGTTGGTCTAAAAGAAAAGAAGTGAAGTCATGTTCTTGCTACACATCTGTGTTTAACAATTATTTGCCTAAAACACATTGACTCATCAGTTAATTTCCTGAACTAAAGTAGTGCATAAATTAAATCAGAGTCTCCATCATTGGAGGATAATGACAACAGAGTTATAGATTTAGTCATATTATTGACTTAAAATAGTTCTTTTCCCGGAGAAATATTAGTAGATAAAACTACTACCAGGACAGTTAATAATAATTAATGCCTAAGGTCAGAGGACAAATCACTTTTAGCCCCCATAATGAGCATTTTCTGGCTACTCGTTTGATTTTGACCTAGTGAGCACAGATGTCAGAAGCACATATACACTCCGTGTCATGTTAAAACATAACTTTTCTCAGCTAAATGGCTGTCTCTTGCTGTTGTAGAATAGCAACGCACTGTACATCTGCCCCATCTTGCTAGTCTTTCTTCAGGCAATGTTTATAGAGTTATTATTTTCTTACTGGTTTAGTCTTGGTTGGTTATCAATTTGTGTTGCATACAACTGAGTTGAAAGAGAGGCACACTGACAGGATTCAGATAAGAGAGATAAGTGAACTAAAAGGCAAAGTCTGAGAAGAATCTCAGATGAGAAGCATTTCAGCAGCCTAACACCTACCACACTCAGGACCGGATAGGGTTGCTGAGAAAACACCGACAATGTAAGCATAGGATTTTGCAAGAAAATGCAAACATAATTTTCTTCTTCATTGAACTTGATGAACTGACAAAACATCCCAAAGAAAAGCACTAATAACTATCATTCATGAAGCTCCTTGCAATTAGATGCATACATACACACTCCTCATTGTGAGGTCAGAATAATTATCAACCCCATTTAACAAATGAATTCACCAATTATTGATAGTTAATGTATTTTTATAAGGAAACCTAGCTAGTAAGAAATGGAAAACCACTAATAACATTCAGATGGCTCCTTGTAATTGAAACACACACACACACACACACAGCACATATTTTATTGTGAAGTTACTATAATGATCATTCATATTTAACTCATGAGAACCTCAATCATTAGTAATTAAATTTGTTTGAGCAAAGAAACCTAGCTACAAGAATAAAAATTGGACCTTGAGCCTTGGTCTGCTGGAAAAAAATGTGATTTCCATTACAGCAAATTATTCTTAATTAGCAATTCTTTATGTGACAAAAAAAACAG
Organism: Phyllotis vaccarum; assembly: GCA_033318265.1. NCBI lineage: Eukaryota > Metazoa > Chordata > Mammalia > Rodentia > Cricetidae > Phyllotis > Phyllotis vaccarum. The sequence goes on along the minus strand of JARWLC010000009.1, from coordinate 38,665,374 downwards.
TAATTTCTTTCTCTGAATCTTTTCTACTAGACATAATTTGCTAAGTACAAAAGTTCCATGATCCACTTTTATGATCTCAGAAATGGAGGAGGAAGATTATCATAATATTCCTAGAGGATAAAATGATCCCTAGAGTAAACAGACTGGGTTGGGAGCTACAGGGGATAGGAGGAGAAACAAAGGAGTTGTGGGGTCAGTGCAAGAAGGAAACAAATAAGAAAGAAAATGCTTTTGCCCAGAATCAAAATGAGGCCATATGAATGTTTAGAATTGAGTGTTCCAAAAATTCTAAGTTGAGTTGAGCATTAAACACCTGATGTTTTCATTGTTGATCCTATACTGTTTCACACATGCACACACATGGCATAGCACGTTATGCTATAGTACAGTGCAATAAAATATAGTACAGTGTAGAGCCTCATAAAGACAGTGCACTTTGCTGGATAGAAATCATTATCTAAGTCCTGGGAAGATGGCTCAGTGGGTAAAGTGATTGCTATATCAGTATGAGATCCTGCATTTGAATCCCAAATGTCTGTGTAAAAAGTTGGGTGTGACAGCTCATAGCTGTAGTTAATCACATGAGCACAGAGATATGAGGAGCAAAGAGACCCTCTGGCTAGCCAGTCTTACCAGTCAGTAAAGGATGGGATCAATGAGAGTCCACGTCCAGAAGTAAGTGAAGACCACAACACTGGCAGATACCCACCATCAACCTCCAGGCTGTGCACACACACACACATGCACACATAAACACATACACACACAAACACACACACATACACACACATACACACACAACACACACACATTCACACACATACACACACATACACACAACACACACACATACATACACACATACATACACACACAAACACACACACATACACACACATACACACACAACACACACACATACATACACACACAAACACACACAACACACACATACACACACAACACACGCACACACATACACACACAAACACACACACATACACACACATACACACACAACACACACACATTCACACACATACACACAACACACACAACACACACACATTCACACACACATGCACACACATACACACACAAACACACACACACATACACACACATACACAAACAACACACACACATTCACACACATACACACAACACACACAACACACACACATTCACACACATACACACATACACATTCACACACATACACACATACACACACAACACATACACACACAAACACACACACATACACACACATACACACACAAACACACACACACATACACACATACACACACAACACACACATACATACACACATACACACACAAACACACACACATACATACACACATACACACACAACACAAACACATACATACACACACATACAGAGAGACAGAATTTATCCCTCCTGAAATAGCTTCCTTGGCTTTCCAGGTAGAAAATGTAATTCTTTTCATTTATAATTTCCATAATAATATTTATTCTTGGATTAAAGAAGAAGCAAGTTGAAATAAACAAATTCTAGTCAATGTACATAAAACCATATGCCTATTTAAGTAGAGGGACACAGAGTTAAATATAAAGGTAAGCCTTTGTGGAAAAACTGGGAAAGGGGAGTATGAATAAAATCAAAAAACATTACAAGAAACACTTAACTAATTAAAATATCAAAAAATAATTTATTCAAAATAGATTAGTACTTTTAACATATGACAAAAATGCCATGTTATCATCTATGCCTTGTGAAATAAAAACTGTCTGTAAACCTTTATTTCTTCTGTGCAAATGTTTTTCCCATAATTAAACATATGGTTGTATATTAAAAAAAAATTTATTATTCCTGGCACATGAACTGACATCTTGGAGCCCATTATTATTTCCACACTAACAAAGAGATCATGAGGTACTTTCATTCACAATAGTATCAAGAGCTATCAGGAAACATGATCTCCTCTCAGAACAAGATACTTAAAATCATCCATTTGTTCAATTTGTTTGTTTTACAAGAACAATTTCATTTCATTAGGTGTATTAAATAACAGAGAAATTTAAAAGGGAGTTTTCTGTGTGTGTTTAGAAAATATTGTAGAAAACTGGGGAGTAAAAGATCATCCTAATGCATTTCAACTTGACAAAAATAAAGATGTGAGCACCAGACCCTTTGGCTAAGCAAATCTTGAGATATTTTGATCACATTTACCAAACAGAAGATATATGGGAAGATGAGACATGGACATATTAGCTGATTGCCAAAGCAAAGACTCTCTTCCTTCTGCCATTTGAAAATCAAGACTTGGGGACTGGGAAGGTTGTCCAGCGGGCATCAGTATCTTCTACCAAAAGATGATTAAATACATTTGAAAAGCACAAACTCAGTTGTGGTCTTCATTTCTTAATCTCCTATGCATGGACATTGAAAACTGAACCTCTTTGTGACCCCAGTTAGATAAGCCCTAATTTGAGTAAATCAATCCATCAATATCCCACATTTACTTTAGGGCTTAAGTTACTCAAGGCAGTAAGTTGAACAATGGGGAAAACTATGATCACCCCCAAAGACAACAATAATATGTTTTCTTATTCCCACATGAGTTTAGTGACATTTTGTATGATATCCCGCACTCTCTGGATTTCATTTTACTTGAGTCTAGTATCATAGAATTAAAGATTTCTGGTTGGCAGACAAAGGCAATCCCCTCTCCTCATGATCTGAGGAAGGGCAATGATTACCAAAGTGAATCAGTTTGGTCTGGCATATCCAGCTGAAGTAGGACTGAGTCCCGTCCCCTAGTGTCAAGGCTGAGTTATGTGTTCCTCTATAGAGAATGGGCTCCAAGATGTCAGTTCATGTGCCAGGAATAAACTCCAGTCCTACTGCAAGAGGCACCATGAATTGCTCATGATGCTCCACTGTCATCTCCATTCAGAAAGTTTAGTTCTTTTCCATGAAGTTCCTTGGCTGTCATTTCAGAATCTGTGAGCTCCCAATAGCTCAGGTCAGCCGTCTCTGTGGGTCTCCTCCTCATGATCCTGATCCCTTTGCTCATATAATTTCTCCTCCCTCTCTTCTGAGCTGTACCAGGAGCTCAACCCAAAGCTTAAGTATGGATCCCTGCTTCTGCTTACATCAGGTGATGGGTAAAGGTTCTACAATGACAATTAGGGTGGTCATTGATTTGATTATAGGGACCGGTTTAGGCACCCTCTCTACTATTGCTTGGAGTCTTAGCCAGAAATATCTTGTGGGTTAGTGGAGGTTTCCTTAGCACAAGGTTTCCTTTAAGCCCCACAGTGGCTCCTTCTGTCAAGATATCTATTTCTTTGCTCTCCCTCTCTGTTGTTTCCCACTCAACCATCCCATTCTCTCATGATCCCTTCCCACCTACCTTTGCTCCTTCCCCCATATGATTCCATTCTACTCAGAAGATCTTCTCTATTTCCCCTTCCCAGGGGGATCAATGGATGTCTCTCTTAGGTTCCTCCTTTAACTAGGTGCTCAGGGGTTGTAAATTATAGCCTGGTTATCCTTTGTTTTACTTCTAAAATCCAGTATGAGTGAGTATATATCATGTCTATCTTTCTGAGTTTGTGTTACCTCACTCAGGAAGATAATCTCCAAAACCATCCATTTGCCTGCAAATTTCAGAATATCATTTTTTACTGCTGAGTAATACTCCTTTGCATAAATGTACAACTTTTTTTTAATCCATTCATAAGTTGAGGGTCATTTAGGTGTTTTTCCAGTTTCTGGGTATTATGAATAATTCTGCTATGAACATAGTTGAGCTAATATCCTTGTAAGAATATGCCTCTTTTGGGTATATTCCCAATAGTGGGATTGTTAGATCATTGGGTAGATTGATTTTAGTTTTCTGAGTAACTGTTCTACTGATTTTTAAAGTGGCTGTACAAGAATATGTTCCCACCAGTGATGGAGGAGTATTGCACTTGCTCCAAATCCCTTCCATCTTGGGCTGTCAACTGTGTTTCTTATCTTAGCCATATGATAATTTTAAAATGGTATTGCAGAGTTGTTTTTAATTGTATTTCTCTGATGGCTATGGATGTTGAACAGTTCTTTGAGTGTGTTCCAGCCATTTGGAGTTCTTCTATTGAGAATTTTCTATTTAGCTCTATACTCCATTTGTGCTTCAGTTCTTTGGGATTTTGACCATTAGTTTCTTGAGTTCTCTATATATTTTGGAAATTAGTCATCTGTCAGATGTAGGGTTGGTGAAGACTTTTTCCCATTCTGTAGGCTGTTGTTTTGTCTTATTGACTAAGTCCTTTGCCTTATAAAAGCTTGTCAGTTTCAGCATGCCCCATTTATTAATTGTTGTTCTTAGTGTTTACACTACTAGTGTTATGTTTAGGAAGTGCTGTGCCAACATATTTGAGGCTATTTCCTGCTTTCTTTTCTATCAGGTTTAATGGGTTTATGTTGAGGTCTTTGATCCACTTGGACTTGAGTTTTGTGCAGGGTGATAGATATGAATCTATTTGCATTCTTCTACATACCACTATACAGTTATGCCAGCACCACTGGTTGAAGATGCTATCTTTTTCCATTGTATATTTTTTACCTCTTTGTCAAAAATCAGGTGTTCATGGGTATGTGGATTAATGTCAGTGTCTTTTATTATGTTCCATTGATCCACAAGTCTGTTTTTATGCTAGTACAAAGCAGTTTTTATTACTGTAGCTATATAGTATAACTTGAAGTAAGGGATGGTAGTGCCTTCAAAGTTTCTATGATTCAACAGGATTGTTTTGACATTCTATTATTGAACAGGATTTTTTGTTTTTCCATATAAAGTTGAGTATTATTCTTTCAAGGTCTCTGAAGAATTGTGTTGAGATTTTGATGAAGGTTGAACTGAATATGTACATTGCTTTTGGTTAAGATTGATATTTTTACTATATTGATCCTGCCTATCCAAGAGCATTGGAGATCTTTCTATTTTCTGGTATCTTCTTTAATTTATTTCTTCAACAACATAAAGTTCTTGTCAAGCAAGTCTTTCACTTCTTTGGTTAGAGTTACTCCATGATATTTGATGGTATTTGCAGCCATTGTAAAGAGTGATATTTCCCTAATTTCTTTTTAAGCTCTTTTATCAGTTGTGTATAAGAAGACTTTTGAGTTAATCCTGTATCCTATTATATTCCTGAAGGTATCTATCAGCTGTAGATTTTCCTGTTAGAATTTTAGGGGTCACTGATGTATACTATCATATCATCTGCAGTTTTGAGTTCTTTATTTCCAGTTTGTATCCCTTTGATCTCTTTTTGTTGTGTTCTTGCTTTAGATAATATTTTGAGAACTATACTGAACAGATAAGGGGACAGAAGACAACCTTATCTTGTTCCTGATTTTAATGACATTGCTTTGAGTTTCTCTCCATTTAATTTGATGTTGGCTGATGGCTTGCTATATACTGCTTTTACTATGTTTAGGTATTTTCCCTGTGTTCATGATCTCTCTAGGACCTTTATCATGAAAGAGTGTTAGATTTTGTTAAAGGATTTTTCAGCATCTAATGAGATGGTCATGTGGTTTCTTTTAGGTTGTTTGTATGATGGACATCAGCAGTCTTCCTATATTGAACCATCTCTGCATCTTAAGAATAAAGCCAACTTGATCATAGTGGATAATTTTTTGGATATGTTCTTGAATTCAGTTTGCAAGTGTTTTATTGAATATTATTGCATCAATATTTATGAGGAAAATTGGTCTATAATTGGTCTTTTATGGTTTGAGTACCAGGGTGACTGTAGCCTCATATAAAGTATTTGCCAATGTTTTTGAATTTCTGGGAGAATTTCATAGTGAAGCCATCTGTCCCTGGTTTTTTGTTTGTTTGTTTGTTTGTTTGTTTGTTTGTTTGTTTTTGCTTGGGAGTCTTAACTGCTTTTATTTCTTTAGGGGTTATATGTCTGCTTAGGTCACTTATCTGGTCTTGATTTAAATTTGGTAAGTGGTACCTGTACAGAAAGCTGTCCATTTCTCTTAGGCTTTCCAATTTTGTACAGTACAGGTGTTTAAGTATGACTTTATGATTCTCTGGATTTCCTCTGTGTCTGTTGTTATGTGCCCCTTTACGTTTCTGACTTTATTAATTGAATATTCACTCTCTTCCTTTTAGCTAGCTTGGATATGGTTTGTCTATCTTGTTGACTTTCTCAAGGAACCATCTCTTGTTGTAGTGGGGTTTCTTGGTCCCGGGCGGCCAGAGATCCTGACCCAGAGACCTTCAGCCCCAGACCCCTTAGCCACTCACCGCTGCTGCTCAGGCCCACAGAAATGACTCAGACACTTATATTAACTTCATGCTGTTTGGCCTATGACTTGGGCACATTTCTAGCTTGCTCTTACATCTTAACTCAACCCATTCTGCCATATGGTCCGTGGCTCACCTGTGTTCCTTACATGTTGCTCCTTTGGGCTTTGGGCTCCCTCTCTTTGACTCTGCCCTGCTTCTCCTACCTATGCTCTGATTTCTCCTCATACTTTTTCTATGATACCTGTCATGGGCCAAACAGCACCTTTATTTAAAGATTGAGATTCACAGCATACAGAAAGGCATTCCCACATCACTTCCCTCTTTCTGTCTAATCAAAAAGGAAGGTTTCAATTTTAACATAGCAAAATTACATATAGCAAAATAGCCATCAAGCAAGAATTATAGTTACAATATAGAGTTTATTTGTATTTAGCAAACTTGAAGAAAATACTTTTATCATCTACCTTATCCTTATGAATCTAAAGTTTCTTATCCAATATACCTTTCAAATGACTAAGAAAAACTATACCTATAACTATCTAATCTTCAACTACATCAAAGACCACAAAATGATATATTTACACAAGTAAACCAGAAGTGCAAGTAACTTCCAAAATTTAGAAATGACAGAGATGACACCTATCTGCCTGGACAGTCACCCAAAGTTCCTTTATAAAGTTGGGACATCCATCTTCAGCCTACAGGCCCAGAGTCTCTTTTCATTTCAGTGAAGCAGGAAATCTGCTCTGCCCATTCTGGTATAGTTCATCAGTTACTTCTCCTCGATTGCTTAAGAATGACTCTGACAGTTCTCTCTGCAAAGAAGGAACCTGAATGACCATCTCGGCTTGTTCTGCCAAAGTTCAGAGGTCATCTTCCTATGGAACCTGTATGTCCAGTTTAAACAGCATACTGTCAAGCAGTCAATATAAGAACAGGTTCATGTCCAGTGGCTAACCACTGCCACAAAGAAAGTAGACTCCATACGGAGTTTCTTCGATGTCCATTTTTCTCTTGAAATAGATTGGTGCTGCCAGGAGTAAATTTGTCTCACTGTCCAGACAAGTCTAAGTTCTTAAAAATATTTTAAATGCCATATTCTGTAGGTCTTAGAAGTATTTGAAGATTACCTACCTAATTGAAATATATCTTTGTATACCAAAAAAATCTAACTAACATGCATTTCTTAATTATACACTACAATTTTAAATCAATTATATAAACATATCTTAAACAAGTAGAAAATACATACAACATAACAAAAATTGAGCTTAAATTTGTATCAATAAACCAAGTCCACACCAATGCAAAATATTTTGAGATTAGCTGCTAGTTTTTTGGATTAAAGTAAATTCAATAATCTAATTTTTAAAAAAATCATTCATATACCATATCCCCTTTTTCTTCTTAGAAAGAGATTAACTATGACCATTAACCATTTATAATGAAGACAAACATTTATAAACAATATTCTGGGAATTTGGGCGTAGTTTTCCATTACTACTTCCTGCTGATTATGGGGCGTTGAAAATCTCACAGGTTCTTGAGACTGGATCATATTCTGTAGCCTGAAGCTGCTACAGCCATCTCTTCCCATCAGAGGTTTTTTCAGGGGGTCTTGGTTGGTGAAACCATAGGAACCTGGAAGCAATTCACAGGTTCTCATCTTCTCTGGAAACAAAAGCAGAACTCTTCCAAAGCAATAAATTCTTAGACACAAATTTCAAAATCAAAATACCTTTAAAATATGTATTCTTGTTTAACTTAGTAGCCTTTGCATTTGCAATCCATTTTCTTTTTGCAGTAGCTCATAAACAGTTAAAAATTAAAAGAAAACACAGTAACAACCAAAATCCAGATTTCATGTCTATTTTCCATCTTTACATAGCTTATTATATTTTTATTACTCTATTTCTCATTCTAAAGACTTTCTCTATTCTCTTTCTTTTCTCTCTGAAGCTTATGTGCCTTTTACATACATTGTAACCTGTTTATAGGGTTTTTTAAAAATCTGTTTTATTGTGAATCCTTAATCATCTTTTAACCAGAAGAGCTTTTAAAATACACTCTCTTAAAGAGCTGCATAGTTTTTGCAGATAAAGCTGAATCAGTAAGTTCTCGTAAAGGGACCGCATCTCTGTTTCGTGGCCAGAAAACAGAGCAGACTCAAGAAAATGCTGCTACTAAGAAACCATTTGACTGTTTCCTCTTTATTCAAAGTAAACATAAACCTTAAATCAGTCACGTGCTACCTATCAAGTCTTCTGTGAGACTTCAGGAACAGGCCTAGTTGCAGCTTACACTGCCTGCCACCAGTCCACTGGCGCCATTTTGAATGTGACCCAGACACCATGCTTTCTTTGTACAATGACCTGCTTCAGATACACAATTTGGAAGCTGCTTTTGCTCAGTTTTTGCTAAAACCCTTTTTAAACTTTCTCAGGCATTAAGTGGATATTCAATTCATGTTGAACGCCATCTGTAGTAGTGCAGTTTCTTGGTCTCAGGTGGCCAAAGGCCCAGACCCACAGACCCCTTAGCTGCCCACCCCTGCTCAGGCCCCAAAATGATTCAGACACTTATTTTAACTTCATGCTGTTTGGTCTATTGCTCAGGCACATTGCTAGCTTGCTCTTACATCTTAAATCAACCCATTTCTATTAATTTGTCTGCCATGTGGCCCGTGGCTCACCTGTGTTCCTTACATGCTGGCTCAGTCTGTCCCTGACTCCGCCCTTCTTTGCTTACCTATTTTGATTCCTCCGCCTACTTTTTCTATGGTGCCTATCAAGGGCCAAATAGCTCCTTTATTTAAAGATTGATATTTACAGCATACAGAAAGGCATTCCCACAATCTCTTTATTTCATTGATTCTTTGTACTATTCTTTTTGTTTAAGTTTTATTGATTTCAACCCCAAGTTGATTATTTTCTGTCATCTACTTCTGGATGTGTTTGCTTCTATTTGTTCTAGAGCTTACAGTTGCACTTTTAAGTCTCTTGTGTGAGAGCCCATGCTGATCTGATAGGATACAAGGGGTTGTTCTCATTTCTGTAATTGATATTTGTCTGAGTATATAGTTTATTTTAGAGAAAATTCCATGGGGTGCTGAGGAGAAGGTATAATCTTTGGTGTTTGGGTGGAATGTTCTGTATATATCTGTTAAGTCCACTTGAGTTATATTAGTTAGCTTCCTTATTTCTCTGTTAAGTTTCTGTCTGATAGACCTATTTATTGGTGGGAGTGTGGTATTGATATCTCCTACTATTAGTGGGGGTGTAGATATGAGGTTCAAGCTTTAGTAATGTTTCTTTTACATATGCCCTTGTGTTAGGGCATAAATGTTCAGGAATGAGATTTCTTTTTGATAGATTTTTCCTGAGATAAATAAGTAATGTCCTTCCTAGTCTCTTTTGATTGAATTTAGTTTAATATATTTTGGTAGACATTAAAATAACTACACCTGCTTGTTCCTTGAGTTCATTTGATTGGAATGTCTTTTCCCAAGTCTTTACTCTGAGTCATTGTCTGTCTTTAAAGTTGAGATGTGTTTCTTGTGTGCAGCATAAGGGTGGATCTTGTCTTGGTATCCATTGTATTAGCCTGTGTCTTCTTATGGGTGAATTGTGTCCATTGGTATTAAGGAATATTTATGACCAGTGATTGTTAATTCCTGTAATTTTTGGTCATTTTGTGTGTGTGTGTGTGTGTGTGTGTGTGTGTGTGTGTGTGTGTGTGTGTGTGTGTGTGTGTGCACGTGTGTCTCTTCTTTGAGGTTTCCTTCTGTGGGATTATCCACTGCTTGTGGTTTCATGGTTATCTCTAGCCTCTTTAGGTTGGAGTTTTTCTTCTAGTGCTTTCTGTACATTGGATTTGTGGGTAGGTGTTGTTTAAAGCTGGTTTTGTCATGAATTTTTGTTTATTCCATCTATGGTAATTGGGAATTTTACTGACTATCGTAGTTTTGGCTGCATCAATGGTTTCTTCATGCCCTTAGAATATCTTTCCAGGACCTTCTAGCTTACATAGTCTACATTGAGAAGTCGGGTCTTATTCAGATGGGTCTGCTTTTATAAGTGACTTGGCCCTTCTCCTCTGCAGTTCTTAAAATTCTTTTTTCTGTATGATTAATGTTCTGATTATTATGTGGTGAGCAGACTTTTTGGGAAATCTAGTCTATTTGACATTCTGTAGACTTCTTTTGTCCTCATAAGCATTTCCATTTTTAGGTTGGAAAATTTTTCTTCTATGATACAATATATTTTCTGTGCCTTTAAGCTGATATTCTTTTCCCTCCTCTATTCCTATTATTGTTATGTGTGGTCTCTTCATGGTGTCCCATATTTTCTGGTTGTTTTGTGTAATAACTTTTTTGGCTTTAGTGTTTTCTTTGACTGACTTATCTATTGTCACTATTGAATCTTCCGTACCAAAGATTCCTTCTTCCATCTCTTGCCTTCTGTTGGTTATGCTTCATCTGTAGAACCTGTTTACTCAGATTTTCCATTTCCAACATTCTCTCCGCTTGTGTCTTCTTTATTGGTTCTCTTTCAGGTTTAAAGTCTTGTGCTGAGTCCTTCACCTGTTTGATTGCTTTTTCTTGGCTCTTTGGTCTTTCTTTAGGAGATATATTGTTTTCTTCCAATTTTTTGTGTCTTTTCCTGTATTTCATTAAGGTAGTTTTTCTTCTTTAATTTCCTCTTTAAAGGTGTCTATCATCTTTTTAAATATATTTAAGGTCATTCTCCTCTGCTTATTCTATATTGGAATGTTCAGGTCTTGTTATTGTAGAAGCACTACATTCTAGTGGTGCCATATTGTTCTTTATGTTGTTGAATAATTTTTTTGTACTGGTGTCTATCCATCTCTTCCTCTGATCAGTGCAAACATTGTTCATATTTCAGGGAGCTGTTTTTGGCCTACCAGGTGCCTGTGGTGCAGTTGTAGCTCTTGGAGTAATCTGAGTCAGTGGAATCTGTGTCTTAGGGAGCAGTTGAGATCCTCAGCTGGACCTCTTGTGGAGAAGCTCTCCAGAGGCTGTGACTCAGGAAGCAGCTGAGATTAGAGGGATTAAATATGGTTTGGAGAATGGATTGAGGTTTATAGGGTAGAGGGTGTGATAAGGGGTGTTGATAATCAGGCTTTCATGCAGGGAGCCTGCTTGCTTGCCTGCAGATAGAACTTTGATGGGTTTTGGGGACATGTTTGAGTCATGTTTCCCAGACCTGGGGCCTGTCCTAGCTGGCCTGGCTGGCTGACTGGGAGGAGAGTAATTCATCTCTTCTTCCAGGGCTCTCAAGATTCTGTGTCTCAGGAAGCAGCTAGGGTTAAGGAATGGGTGGATTTAGGGAACAGACTGAGGCTTATGGGGCAGATGTTGTAATAAGAGGTTTTGATACTCAGACTTTCATGCAGTGATCCTGTTCTCTTGCCTACAGATAGAGCTGTGATGAGTTTATGGGGCATGTTTTGTGGCCTGTTGGCCAGACCTGGAGACTGTCCTAGCTGGTCTGGTTGGCTGACTGAGAGAATGGTAACTCACCTCTTCTGCTGGGCCTCTCACAGAGGTTGTGTCTCCCTGAATTCATTTTAATTAAAATACAGTAAATACTTTATTGGTTTTAGTTGTTGAATGTGATAACAGCTTAGAACATATAGCACCGATCTTATTTACTTTTCTTAGTATTTTATAGTTTGGAAATGATATTTTATTAAACTGATAAATGCATCTAATATTTCTTGTTTTGGGGCTCTTTATAAGAAACAAGCTGTAGGCGTCATATCCTTCTTTTCTTCCTTTCTTTCTTTCCTCCTTCCTTTCTTCCATTCTTTTTCAACTAATCACCTGCAACCTAATCCAGTCCATTTAGGAATAGAATAGAGAAGTAAATATTATTCATCATCTTGCTTTTATTTCTGAATAATTATACAGAAATTAGTTTCTACCATAAAATATGTTTTCTAATATAAATGTTAGAAAAAGTAAAAAAAAAAATGGTAACATGTAAAAACCACCCCAACTTAAAGCATCATTCTAAGTATTTTGAGATAATTAGAGACTATAGTATTTTGCTGTTATAAGCCTTGGAAAAGATAAAAAAATTTACAATAGTTTTAGGAAACAAAGATATTTCTGTATAGTATGGTATTCTGTGATGTATACATATTTAAAATAAGAACGTGTTAATTTGAATTATAGATGAAGAGAAGCAATGAGATATTTTATCTTTTTATAAATGTATTGTTTTTTCCAGAAAGATATACATGGATTTTGTCTTTTGAGAAAGTTCCAGCAGTGGAATAAACATTCTCCTTGATGCCGAAAAGGTATGTTCATTTTTAATATAATGGCTGGCATTTATGACAGGGTCTACTTGAAATAAAAGGGGAAAAACAGAAAAGCCATTCAATTTCTTCTATAAAAAGAAAAGTTTTTTTTTTTTCACTGACAAAATGAGTATAATAAAAGGCAAACATTTTAACAAAAAGTTGAAAATTCATAATAAAAAAGTACATGAACCCAAAGCCATATTTAAAGTGAGTGACTTCAGAGTCAGTGTTTAGAACGGTTAGTTGGAGAGGTTTTTTCCTGGAGTCACTTTATAGGTGTAATGAATCTTTTCCAGTGAAAATATTTTTTCCTGATCATCACAGATGTAAAATCATTAGTCATTTCCTGGGTACTTGAATGTACCATAATCAACTCTTATCCTCATAGATAAACACCCAATAAAACAATTCCATAATTGCTGGGATTTCAGGGAGGTTTTAAAACTTTAAATCAAAGCTAATGCACTTTGAAGCTGAAATGAGTCCAATTAACCTTGGTTGCCAGAGGTCTCTAAATTCTTCCCAAGGAAAAAACAGTCTCAACAAACTTCAAAAAATGTTTACTTTGTTAATTTGCAAAATGTTTTATTTTTACTTATTGGGAGTCAGGGGGTCTCCGGAATGATTTTGTTCACCTTAGCTACATATCCCCACTGTGCCGAAAGCTTTAAGCGGTTACTTCTGGTTGCTACCAGACTAAATATGCTCTAAAATCCTCTCTGGTGAATATATATATATATATATATATATATATATATATATATATATATATATATATATATATGATTCTCTTTACAATGTTCTTGCAATCAGCCATATTTTGGGGTGTTCTAATTCTATAGGCACATTGCTACATTTACCTAAAATTAGGTTAGATAAAACCAAAATGAGACATAATGAACTCAACATGTCACATGTTTAATACAAATTCGGCTACAGATGTGAGATCACATGTTTATCCTCCAGGAAAAAAAAATGTGTAGATGGGGGAGGAAATAATGTACGTCGGGTAGAGTAGTAACTCACAAAATTTTAATAGTAATTGTATCTATCATTTAACCTTTTGAACAAATGTATAAATAAATACAGCTATATATTACTCCCACTTCATAGATGAAGAAACTGACTCCAGAGATCTAGGGCCATTAGTATACTAAAATAATTGGCTTTTTGTCTCAGATTTCAGTTTAAGGTTTGTACAGTGGCCATCATACCTTTCTACATATTTTACTGTAGAGTGTCTATACAGTTTCTGTATATTGGGACTTTAGAGGTCATATTGTCTTAGACCATCTATGGCTAAAACCTGCTTTGGAGAAACTCAAATCTCCCATTAGATCATGGGTTCTATACCACTTCTTAGAAAAATGAAAAAAGGAGCTGTAATCTAAGTTTTATAAAAATTATAATACAATAACCAAGTGAATGGAAAAATAGCTTATAGCCCACATTACTCAAGCATCAGACGAATTATCAGTCAAGTACTCAATTCTTTTGAGTTGTGATTTTTCTTTTTTGTCTTCATAAACACATCAATGATGTTACATTTTTTAAATTTTTCCCTTTTACTGAAAATAGATTCTTTTATGTACATCATATCCTAATTATAGTTCCCTCCTTCTACTCCTCCCAGTTCATTCCTACCTCTTGTCCATCTGATCCACTCCCTTTTTGACTCTCATTTGAAAAGAACAAGATTCTAAGAGATAATAACCAAACATGGCAAAATAAAATATAATACGATGAAGTAAAAGACCATCTTGAAATTAGATGTGTGAACCCAACAGAAGGAGTAAAAGATCTAGGAGCAGGCACAAGAGTCAGAGACTCACTCTTTCTCACAATCCGAGTCCCATAAATTAATTACCTAATATCATAATGTATACCCAAAGGAACTAGTGCAGACTCACATAAGGCTTGTGCTTGCTGATTCAGTTTTTGTGAGTTTATATGTGTTTTGCTTACTTGATTCAGAAGGTTTTGTTCTCCTGGCGTCTTTCACACCCCTTTGACTGTTACACTCAACCTCCCCTTCTGTGGGATTCCTTGAATTCTGAGAGAAGGGATTTGATGGAGACCTCCAATTTAGATGGCTCTTTTTACACATGATGTTTCATGGTGTGTCTTCCATTTGTTCCCATCTGCTGACAGAGAAATTTCTCTGATGATGATTGGAAAAGGCACTGGTTTATGAGAATAGCAGAATATCATTGGGAGTCATCATATAGATGTTATTGTTTTATAGTAGCATTTGGTTTTACTCCAGGCCTCTGGGAAATCTAGTCTCTCATCCTTGGTTGCTCAAACAGTATTGAGTATAAAAGTTTCTTCTCATTGAGAGGGTCTTATACATTGATGGCCTAATCCCACAAGTTTTATGCCCACTATTGCTCAAGCATATTTTGCAGACAGGACAGATTGTAGGTCAAAGATTTTGTGGTTGAGTTGCTTGTCCATATTTCTCTTTTGGTATTTTGCAAAGTATCATCCTACACCAAAGAGATTAGGCTGTAGGGGTAAAGTTTCTATGTAGGCACCAACTCAGCTTCTCCAAGTTCAATTAGTTGTGTAGGTGTTGTCCTCAGCAATGGGGCCCTGCTTTCAGTTTTCAAGAGCAACCCTTTGTCTTAGCATCAACCTGAGATGTGTGAGAATTTTTACAGGAACTTCTTACCCCAAAATTCAGTTTAATGAAATCTAGTCATGCCACTGGAAGTTTGACCTGGCAACAATATGGGAGTGTAAACTTGTACATCCACTATGGAAATTAATATGGAATTTTCTCATAAATTTAGGAATCAATCTACCTCAAGATCTAGCTATGCCATAGATAGATAGATAGATAGATAGATAGATAGATAGATAGATAGATAGGTAGGTAGATAGATAGAGATACATAATACATACACACACATACATATACATACATACATAGCATATCTTGGGCAAATACTCCAATACTCCAAGCAGGGTTCATCCAACCACAGCGACATGTCCAACTCTGTTTATTGTGTCTTTATTTATAGCAGTCAAAAGGTGGACATAACTTAAATGCACCTCAACTGAAGACTAGATGAAAAAAATTGTACATTTACACAATGGAATAGTACTCAGCTGTTAAAAGTGACATCATGAACTTTGTAGGTAAATGGAAGTAACTAGAAAAAAATCAATCTCCTTAGGGAAATTCATACCCAGAAAAAATATAGTATGCATTTGCTTATAAATTAATATTAGCTATTAAGTAAATGATAATAAATAAACCCAGAGTGGTTAAGTGAAGAGGATGGGTCTATAGGGGAACACATGGATCTGTTTGGGAGGAGGAAATAGAATAGATTTTACAGGAAAACTGCATAAGGGTTGAGACAGAAGCAGGAGATTGAGTGTGAGGAGAGATGGGGGAGAGTGAGAGAGAAAGTGTGTGGGGAGAGACAAATGGAATGTAGGGGAAATTTTGAGGGAAGGTGAAGAAAGTTAGTGCAGTAGAAACTTCCTGGAATTTATGAAGGTGATCTTAATGAAGACTCCAAATAATAGGAGGTTTGAACTGTTAATTTTCATTCATACAAATATTCTAAACAAAAAGACTATTTTAAATAGAGACTTTATCTAATTACAGTTTGAAAAAAAAGAAGCAATATATGGAGAACTCTGAACTCTGACAGACATGATCAAGCTTTTCTGTGAAGAACAATTGGGGGAGGAGAGAACATGAAGTTATTGTGGTAACACTCAGCAACAACACTGGCTTTTGGCTTTTCTCAACTGGCATCTAAGCAATGCTAGTGTATGTTAATATGTGCATAACACATGTTGCTCTGGGTATATGTTCTATGGGTATACAGAAATAATATCAAATTCCTACTTAACTTTTGTGAATATAATGTGAGCATTAAAATGGCAGTTCATATTGTCCATCAAAAGTTTCCATTTTGCCTCCCAGGAACATTGTAGCTTTGTAATTATCAATACTCTTAAGGTCATAAGCAGCCATGAATTCACCTTGGACAAGGCACGTACACATACATGACATGTAGTACTCTGGCAAAGGAGTATCACAGGTAAGGCTGAGTCTTCCACTTCTCATTTTCCTTTGCTGCAATAAAAAAATAAAATAAAAAATAAAAAAAATAAAAAAAAAACCTTCTCAATCAAGGACTTAACATGGTACAAAGCAGAAATCACATCTCACTGGAATTTTTATGCAATTTGAAAATAACACAACTTAACCTTACCCATCCCAGTGCATTGCTACCCTTCAAGGTTCAGGATAATAGAGAAGTATAAGAATACTCCTATTTTGCAATGGTAGACAGCAAATCCAGGAAGGATTAACCAATACTTATCAATTACTATTTTCAACAATTATAATAATTCTCTTCTGCACTGTTCAACACAGTACTGATCAGCTGTATAGGGCTATTTATTACTTATGGGCTTATGTAATGAAAAACTACATTTTCATTTAATTTAGGTTTAACATGTGACAAGTAGCTAGTGTATTAAACAACCTTTTTTCCAGAGGCATAAAACTACTTAGTATCAAAAGAGAATTAAAAAAAAATTTCCTTAAATCTGAGTTTAAATTTCTATAAAACATGAACAAAATTGGCACTGATCCTGATATTTATAGGAAGAATAACATCTGTTTTCCTCTGGTGCCATGGCTCTCTATAAAAACTGAAATAATGGGTCCCTATCTTCTTCAGGTACCTTAATAATCTGTCATTTTCTATGTAGTTATTACAGCAGGTGGCAGAGATCTGTGACTATATCCAGAAGCCATGACCTTTAAACAATGATTTTTCCTATCTGATTGTCAGCCTTATACTTGGTTTTGATTTGGTAGGGAGTTTTGTGTCAAATAACATCACTCCTGAAATTTCTTTAAATGTTTATTATGTGCTCTTGATACTCATATGGATTTTATGTATTGTTCTCTTCTTATTCCTTCAGCTTATAAATATCAGCAAAGCCATGAAGTACAAAATATAAAAATACCCTAAAGAAAGGCTAATAAATAGAACTTAATTCACAGTGCTGTATTAAAGAGTGATGGCTGATTTGTTCTAATGACAAAGCATTGATAGGAGATGGCGAGAGAGAATCTAGCACTGCCTTTAGTGGTGACATTTATGTCACTGCTGAGGAACTACTGTGTGTAAGAACCTTATAGATATTTATTTCCAGCACCACCAAGTACCCCTTTTTCACATGTTCAAAGTTATACATAAAAATTCAAAGGGTGAATCTATTCTGTAACTTCCTAGGAAAACTAGATAGTAGAAACTAAGAGATATAAATATGGTTTTCTGACCTCCAGCCATCATATATTGACTGTAAAGTTAAAAGAGAAGTTCAACTGCTCCATATGCACTGTCTTCTAATAATAAAAATGTTTCAATGCCCAATGGCATTTCAAATGTTAAGAACATGCTCTACTCTAAAATAAGAACTTGTTTAGACCCCAGGCATGCTCCTCAAAGTGCATCTTTTATGAACACTGTCTATAAAATGATGATAATATTGCCAATTTATAGATTTCTTCAAAAGATTAAATCAAATAAACTGCCAAAGTACCTGGCATTTTGCCTAACACTATAAAGGCTTACAAATAGTTTGCCTGTTTTCTTTCAGCATTAACATCCCAGTGTCTTAAGTAAAATTGCCTACATAAAACATTCCTTTGCTTTTCAGCAAACACTAATTAACTAGCAATACTGTATGTGATTTTTTTTAATAATCAGAATGTGGTATGTAACTAGCAGCTATTATTTGTGCTTTTGATGTAACAGACTTTGTAGTACACCAGTGTATAAACCATAAGATGTATCAAGTTCTAATCTAGAAATAGAAGCATTTTCTGACCATTAATGGAGTCTCAACACTCAAACTAAGTATACAGTAAGCAGATTAAACCCCATCAAAGCAAACTTATAACCAGTTGTAAGTACTACCTCATGTCAAACCACACACTATACATCACATAATTTTAAAATGTTGAAGTATTTGGGGTCATCAGTTTACTGGAAAGTAACATATGCTAAGATTCAACTGATAGAGCATTGCAAATTAAAGAATTGAGGAGTTTTCTAGAAATAATATTGAAATAATTAGAGAAGCTTTTATAGCTACATACATGTGATTTTTATTTATTTCCAAAATGTAGATTTCTTAGATGAAATTCAATCTGAAGCATAATAGGAAAGATACAAACTGGACAGCTTGAAAGTTTTCTTATAACTATGTGGCCAATTTCATCAAATTTAAAATAACCTTTGAATAGTTGGTAAAATATTATACAATTTAGAAAGCATTGTAGAAGCTTCTGAAGTAATTGTTGAATTTTGAAAAAAAGACAGGAAAAAGGAAAGAAAAAGAGAAACAGGAGAAGGAAGGCAAAGGAAGAAAGGAAAGAAGAAAGAGCAAAAGAAAGAAGGGGAGGAAAGGGGATGAAGAGAGAAGACAAGGAGAAAAAGTTAGGAAAAAGAAAGAAAGAATGAAATGAGGTAAGAAGGAAGGAAGGAAAGAAGGGAGGAGGGGAGGGAGGGAGGGAGAGAGGGAGGGAGGGAGGGAGGGAGGGAGGGAGGGAGGGAGGGAGGGAGGGAGGGTGGGAGGGAGGGAGGGAGGGAGGGAGGGAGGGAGGGAGGGAGGAGGGGAGGGAGGGAGGGAGGGAGGAGGGGAGGGAGGGAGATACACTAGGAGGGCTTTTCCCACACGGTTTTAAGATATCAGCTACAGCAAGCAAAGGAACTACAAATCAGTATTTTCGAAGGAAGAAGAAGAACTAATCCTTTATTTAATTGTTTGGTTGGTTGGTTCATAAGTGTGAAGACTGGGTATTCATGCCTTTACATGATATGTCAAATAAAGGTCTATGTATCTTTATCCAGTGAATTTTTACAAGGTATAATCAATAAGAAAATGAAAGGCTACATAGATCATGTTGAATATTTGAGAGGAAATTCATAAAATCAACTCTTGAATCAGACCATACA
Organism: Phyllotis vaccarum; assembly: GCA_033318265.1. Taxonomy (NCBI): domain Eukaryota; kingdom Metazoa; phylum Chordata; class Mammalia; order Rodentia; family Cricetidae; genus Phyllotis; species Phyllotis vaccarum. The sequence goes on along the minus strand of JARWLC010000009.1, from coordinate 38,645,738 downwards.
CAAAAATTAGTGTGTGGTGTTTTAGAATAGAATTCAATAAAAATAAAGTAGAGGATAGAGATAAAATAAGCAAAGACTATTTAAAAATTTGAAAAATCCACAGGATGGAGAAAAGAAATGGGCAATGCCTCAAATGATACAATTAGAGGAATCTGAATTCAGATCATTAGATCAGATCTTCAATAAGAGATATAATAAGAATAATCCAAATTCAGATTCAGAGATCAGATCTTCAACAAGATTGTAAAATAAAACTTTGCCTAAGGAAAGACATATCCACACAGATAAATGCCGCACACAGCACATAAATAGATAAAACCAGGAAAGAAAATCAATGTGCCATATCATGACTAAAACAATAAGTATACAAAACAAAGTAAGTGTTTTGAAAGCTGCAAAAGAAAAGACACAAGCAATATATAAATAAAATTTTATCATAAGAACAGTTTCTTAATAGAAACCCCAAAAGCAAGAAAAGCTGGAAATAATGCATTTGAAGTTCTAAAGACCTTGAAGGACAGCCTAGACTAACATGTCCACTAGTACTAACATGTCCACCATGTTTGAAGGAGAAAGAAAGTCTATGATATAAACAACCTAAAAACTTTTTTTCCAACAAACCAAATGTAAAAGAAAAAAAAAATACAAGAAGCAACATTTTAGGTTAAAGAGGAAGAAGCATTGCCAAGAGGCTGTGGAAATAAAAATGAAGTCATAATTACTAAAAGTCACTAAAACAACAACAAAAATCTACAGCAAAATGACTGCAATTAACACACACACTTCAATAATATTTTAAAATAGTAATGGCATTAAAGTTCCCATCAAAATATACAGGCTGTCTGAATAGATCAAAAAACAAAATTTATGTATCTTTGTTCAAAAAAACCACATCTTAGATTTGGAAAGAAAAATAAGGGGCATCAAATGGTCTATCTAGAGAGGAAATATGAATGTAGAAATAATTTACAAGAAAGTGGTTTTGTGTACTGGAGGGCTGAACCTAATGTTTTGAGCAGTGTGGGCAGTCCTTTATTAATGACTGACACTTCCAGACTTATCATGTTTCTTTCTAATGAATAAACTAGAATAATAAAATCTCCTATAATATAGTCTATAGAAAAGTTAAAGTAGAGAACACTGTATGATATAACTAATTTCTTAGTAATTTTTTTCTTAAAAGACACATACATAGTGGGGATATTAATATACATATTTATTTCTGACCAAAAATGTATAAGCTGTTAGACATTATTGTGGGAGATTGTGTTGTTTCATTGTAAATAATTATCCCACCCACTGGTTTAATAAAAAGCACTGATTGGCCAAAGGCAGACAGAAAGTGTGGGTGGGGCTAACAGACTAAGAGAATTCTGAGAACAGGAAGCACAGAGCAGAATGCCAGAGAGAAGCTGGAAGAAGCAGAGGACAACTATGCTCCTCTAAAGAAAGGTACCGAGCCCCGTGGCTGAACAGGATAAGAGTAATGGGTTAGATTAAGGGTAGAGAGCTAGCAAGTTGTATGCCTGGGCCTTAGGCCGATCAGCTGAAAACTGTTGTAAACGTCTGTGTGTCTCTGCCGGTCTGTGTATCTGTGGGTCTAAACCTTGAGGCTAGGCCCAAAAGTCAAGGCCAGAAACCTCATACTACACATTATTGGGGATTATCTTTAGGGAAATGGACTGGGTTAAAAAGAAAGGTTTTTCCATCATTTTATATTTTTCACTGTGATTTACATTTTGCCATGGAAATGTTTTACTCCCTTGTATATGTCAACTAAATCATTTCAAAAACGACACTGTTTTTCCCTCCAAGTTTTACGTATTTAAAATAATCACTGAATTTTTAAAGGATTACTGAATTAGTTAAATATTAATTTTCATAATAGAAAGTGAAGGTAAGAAAGATGAAGCTACTTGACATTCATCAACAGTATTGGTAAGTTAGACATCGAGAACTGAACTCTATATTCATTGACTCTGAATTGATTCTTATTTCCAATACACCAGGTACTCTTCCTTGGGCCAAGTGTTTCAAGCCCCTGAGCATATACCTAGGAAATCTATTTAACGTATCCTCTAACATGCTTCTCCAGAAAGGTGAGGTAAAGTTCCTGTCATCTTTCCTTATTGGTGTGCCTCTTTCAAATGGCAGCATAGAGAAAATGAAAACAAACAACAAAATATAAATAAAAACCTATTCGGAAGAGGCAGCTCCTAAAGAATGACAAGTCTTTGTAACTCAGTTTGAGTCCCTGGTGTTGAAAATGGTGGAATCTGTATCATCCTTAAGTTAAAGATGTGTCCAGTAACCCCTATAATTGCCAGCATGTTCACTTCATTGCTGGATTGGACCAGTGCTGGTGTAGCCAATAAATAGAATATGTGACATTAACAGAATGAATACTATCAGTTTAATTGTTCCTCAGTGGTAGGTGGTTTCTAAGATGCAAAGCATTGCCTATTTTTGTATACTTTTACATCCATTTACTTTTATTCTTCTCCACAAAGCTCTTCTGTCAAATCATGGAGTAATCTCATTATCTCATAATCTAAGTAATTCTTTATTGCCCATAAGGCCATGCAACTCTTACTTTAGAAAACATCTTTATCCGTACAAACTACATGACCAAATGTTAATTTTTATCTATTTGGATATTTTTAAAATACCTTTAACACTACTCCTAAGTAGAAGGGAAAAGTGGTCACAGTCTATTTTAAGAGGGCATAAGCCAGAGAGAGAGAAACTCATCCATTACTCAAAGTTAACATTCAGATGATTCTAGGAAAATCTCCATGAAGCGATATATATCTCTGTTTATGTAGACCAATGGTTCTCCACCTTCCTAATACTGTGACCCTTTAGTACAATTCCTCATGCTGTGGTGACTCCAACCATTAAATTGTTTTGATGTTGTTCCATAACTTACATAACTGCACTGTTATAAATTGTAATGATAAACATCTGATAAACAACCCCCAAAAGGGCCAAAATCCACAAGTTAAGAATCACTGGTTTGGACCAAAGGTCCTTTCAATTTACTCTATTTGGGCTGCTTTGCCCTATCCCCCAGATATACCATTTCTCATTCACAGTTACTGCTGCTGTGCCTACTCAAACCTATATTTTGGAGTGCTTCTTACTCATAAGACATGCTCTAATCACATTGTCAGTGTCAGCTCAGGGTCTATCATGTCCTGTGTTTTGAAGTGGACAATGTCTGCCTTCAGAAGGGAAAACTTGGCTCACATACTCAGGTTATCATAGCTGAGGCCTTTCTGTTAACAGTCATCTCTAACTTCTCCCCAAATTATTCTGTGAGATTCTCTTGTGCACTGTAAATAGTTGTCCCTCCACCTGGTTTAGTAAAATGTTGATAGGCTAGAAGGCGCAAAGGAAGTATGGGCGGGGCTACCAAACTAAGAAAACTCTGGGAAGAGGAAGAGCAAAGCAGAGATGGTAGGGATACTCAGAGGAAATGGAATGATAATGCTCCTCTGAGAAAAGGTCCTAAGCCACATGCCTAATCGGGTAAGGATTATTAAGTAATATGCCTGAGAAACGTATTCAAACAGAATGTAATTAACAAAAGACTTTGTGTGATTATTTGGGACAGGGATTATTAGTTGGGATCTCTAGGTTATGCTGGGCCAGAAACTTCTTACTACAATATTATGCCTAAACTCCAAGAATCCAACCAAACATTTACCTTTACCAAGATACTTGATCCTGATGTATGAACTAGGGTTCTCGTGTCAGCTTTCTTCATAATTAATCCTTGTGATTTGTAGCACATAATATAACATCCTCAAGACGTATTTCTACATAGGTCTTTCCACTTCCTAGTGCTAAAGTTGAGGTAAACTTGAATTTCCTTTGGTGTTTGAGCAAATATTTTCTAATCAGGAATTGGCCTGAAGACAAACAGTATGGGGTAACAGGAATGAATACTCAGGAAAATCCATTATAAATGTCATGATTCTTACCTTATAAGTGGTTTGTGTAGCATCTAGGAAAGGAAAAGAGCTGCTCTTCTCTGTGAAGTAAGGTCAGATACATAGTCTACCAAGAAGAGTAAGGGTTATTTCATTATGGGAGAATTTCAGGCTTTTATGTAAAAGAATTAATTTGCCCATGTCTTCATGCCCCATTATTTCTTCATAAGTTCAATGATTTTCTATAAGGGCCAATTGGTCATTTCTTGTCCAATTGAAGATTAAAGTACCCAGATTGGGTTATATATAATTAGTTGTTGGCCAACATGTACCCATAGGGATTCCCTCCAAAACCTAAGATGTTTGTCAAGACTAAAAATTGCTCTCCATAAACTGACAGCAAGAACCCATTGCTGAAGAAAAAAAAATCTATACATTCATTGAACTCAGAGATATCAAGCTGTTGTTTATGTAGTCTTTACCCCTGTGTTCCAGCATCTTTGGTACAAGAAGGTACTCTTCGTCCTATCAAAAGGAAATGCAAACACCAAGAGAGCTTCAAGTACTTTATCTATAATGATATTCAGGGATCATGAAAGTAACCAGCTTATAATTGATCTACTTAAGGCCATTTAATGAGATAGAACCCATAACCAGCAATGCGTGGGTGACCAAGAACTTAGGAGCCCAGGGAACTAGGGAAAAACCAAACAATACTGGAATACTGGTCGGAATTTTTTTTTTTTTTAAAAAAAGCATAGTAAAAAAAATGCCTTGTAATAATAGTATGTTATAATCATAGATCAGTGCCTTTCTCAGCTATCATCAGAGAAACTTCTTCATACAGTGGATGGCAACAAATATAAAAACCCACAGTCAGACATTGTGCAGACAAAGATAGGTACCTAAAAACACTCAGCTCTAAAGGGCATATCTCCATCAAATACTTGGTCTTGGACCCCAGGGAACCCTATGGGATAGAACATAGAAAGAGTGCAAGAGCCAGGGGGATGTAGGACAAGAAAATTAGGCCCCCAAATCAACATTATTAAAGCACTTACGAGCTCACAGAGACTAAAGCAACATGTAAATACATAACGGCTTAGAGATTAGTGTTTCTATACAGTTCCTTTATGACTGTGTGACAAAGTTGGTCTACAATTCTTGTACCTTCTCATGGGTTCTTTTTCTTCTGTTGACTGGTCTTGCCCAACTTCAATGTAATAGTTTTTTTTTTCCTTTTTTACTTAATGAACGAATGAAAATTTGACACTTGGTGCCATGGAATAATCCTGTACACTATAAATATATACTACACTTGTTTGGTTAATAAAAACTGACTGGCCAATAAGCAAGCAAGAAATATAGGCAGGACAGTCAAATTGAGTTTGCGGAGAGAGTCAGAGGAATGGGTAGCCAGCCAGAGAGTAAGCAAGACATTCAAGAGTGGTAAATGCTATGAGCCATAGAAATGGGTTAGGTTGGAAGAGTTAGTAATACACGGGAGCTGTTTGCTTAGCATTTATAATTAATATAAGCCTCAGTATGTTTATTAGGGAGCTGTTGGGAGTTCAGAAACTTCTACCTATACATTAGGATAGAGTTTAACAATCGAACTGCCATTTATATCTTCTGGAAGAGAGAAAATAAGTTGTTTTCCCAGTGGAGTGACACTGGGTATATATATGACTCCAGGGCAGGCTTTACGTTTAGAAGTAGATGACCACTGCATACTAGACTCCACATGTTTGTTGTGTGCTTTTATTTGTTTATGGCTTGCCATTTTGTTTGTGTTGATATTGTTGTTTTGTGGTGTTTTGTTTTGCTTTCTTGATTTGGGGGAGTGTTGTATATAGTTTGGGGGGGTTTTGAGAAAGAACTTAAAAGCTGGGTAGATAGGGAAGGGGAGGGTCTGGAAGGACTTGGGGGATAGGAAATATGATCAAAGTATATTTCAATTTAAATTTATTTAAAATAATAAATAATAAAAAAATCATTTGTTCTGTGTTTCTTAAGAAGGCACACAACTTTGTACTTAGACAACACTCTTCAGCATAAATTGTCAGAACCTCTTTAGTTCTGCTATGGAGGGCTTTTTCCACAGCTGACTTGATTTAAGAATTTAATAATATGTCTGTTGTTTCTATTTTTAAGGTTTCCAGAGCAGTTTTAAAAAGTCAATTGGCCCTTGTGTCAAGTTATTGTCACACTCCTGAGGTGTCATAGTCACCATGTACCCCAATACCTCACCTTTTTCATACTCTCATTTTAATCCACTATCAGGGAGTCTTAACAAAGTGATGCTCCCAAATATGATGTCTGAGGACTCAGAAGCAAACTCACAAAGTTTGGTGTTTCAATCTGCCTGGTTCAAGGATATGAATTATTTTGAGAATAGATCCTAATAGCAGATGGTCATGTTAAGGTAGTTCATTTGAACACTCATTATAGGAATAAAAAGAGAAGTTAGGGAAAGCAAAACAGAAAACTTAGGAAAAGCCAAATTTATGTTTATTGTATAGTCTAAATTTTTGGTCCATCCAGCCCAAGGTCCAGACCTGCATTTCTGTAGCCACTTAACTCCAAATAATTATACAAATGCTTATGTTAATTACAAACTGTTTGGCTTTTGGCTCAGGCCTACTGCTAGCTAGGTCTTGTGTCTTGACCCATTTTCATTAATTTATGTCTTGTCACATGGCTTGTGGCTTACCTGGGTTTTATTTCATCTTGCTTTCTTCGGCAGCAGATCTCTCTGACTTTTCCCTCCTTCTTTTATATCTATGTTCAAATTTCTTGCCTGGCTCTAAGATATCTAGCCAGCAATAGGCCAAAACAGTTCCTTTATTAACCAATGGAAATTCATAGCATATGGAATGACATTCCACATTCTGACTAATCAAAGAGGAAGGCTTCAACACACCAAAATTACATATAACAAAAGTGCTATCAATCAAGAATTACAGTTACACTATCTAGTCTATTTTATATTTAACAAAATAATAGAAATATTTTATCATTTATCTTATCCTTATAAGTCCAAAATTTTATATCTAATTTACCTTTTATTACAACTAAGAAACACTATAACTATCTAATATTCAGATCCATAAAATACCACAGAAAAATACACACACACACACACACACACACACACACACACACACACACACAATATTACCTGAGCAAATAGGAAATGCATTGCAAGCAATTTCCAAAACCTTGAAATGACAGAGACATGTGGCTGCCTGGACAGTCATCCAAAGTTCCTTTGTAATGTTGGGACATGCATCTTCAGCCTACAGGCCTAGAGTCTCTGGTATGCCTTTCGATGAAGCAGTAAATTTGAAGGAATGCTTCACCCATTCTGGCATATTTTGATCAGCTGCTTCACTCTACGTCTCGCAGAATGTTTGGCAGTTTTCTCTGTGAAGCAGAAACCTAAAGGACCATCTCAGCTTGTTTTTGCAAGATTCAGTGGTCACTTTCCTTTGGATCTTGCATGTACAGTTTATACAGCATACTTTCAAGCTATGAAGGCAACAACAGTTTCTTGCCAATGGCTAAATTTTGCCGCAAAGAAAGTAAACTCCATATGGTATTTCTTCAATACCCATCATCCTCTTGAAGTATATTTGTGCTACCAAACCAGACATATCTCATATGCAATTAAGTCTAAGTTCTTAAAATATTTTAAATAACTTTTCTTAACTCAGAATGAATACACAACATCTCATTTTCTATGGAAATAAAAAGAAAACCTCTTCTATGGATTTCAATTTTAAAGTCAAGCCATTGACAAAAAATATAGGTTGGATTAATCCAGCAGCATTTACAATCAACCAAATGTCTATTAGCAGATCTTGCTCCTTTCTCAGCAGTCAAACAATTCAAATACAATACAATAACATACAGTATCCAAACTCTTTGTGCATTTTTCATCTTTACATGGCACATTATATATAATATAATATATATATATGGTATAATATAATATAATACAATACAATGCAATACAATACAATACAATACAATATAATATAACATATATATAGTTATATATTATGGACTTTATAATTTTCTTTTCTCTCCCAAACCCTAAATATATTTCGAAAAACACTGAAAATCATTTAGAATTTTATATTAAATGTCTTTGCTGTATCTCTTATCTTTTCCTGACCACACATTTAATCTGCTAAGATGTAGCTAAGATTAAAGGCTCAGCTGTGGGGTTTACACCCCAATTCTGAGAAATTTTAAGATCTACACTGTCACTAAGTAGAGTCCTGCTGCCCACTGCTCATGAACTCCATTTAAGTTTTTGGCAACAGGGACTCTTAAAAGAGCCACACAGTTCTTGCCACTGATGCTGAGTCAGAACGCCTCAGTCAAAGGATCTATGCCTCTACACACAAGCAGCAAGCAGAGATGACCCAAGAAAATGCTGCTACGAAGAAGCAATCTTTGACACTATTCCCTTTTTGTCTGTAAGAACAGAAACCCTAAATTCATTATTTGTAGCTTGTACTTGAACTGAGCCTTCTGTGAGACTGTGGGAACACATGTTGCAGATCAAGCTGTAGGCAGCCAACCCACCATTTTGTAACTCAAGCCCCACTCTGTACCATGGCCCACTTGAAAGAACAATGAGGAAGCTGTTTTTTGGTTCTGTATCTGTGTTCTAGATCCCTATATACGTTTCCTCAGGCTTTATGTGGATACAAATGCCCCGTGTTGGGATGTCATTTATGGTCTAAGTTTCTGGCCTGTCTGGCCCAAGATTCAGACCTGAGATCCTGCAGCCACTTCTCATTAACCTGTGTCTTATCACAGGGCTTACCTGAGTTTCATTGTAGCTTGCTCTCTTGGGCATTAGCTTACAGCATCTCTCTCTGACTCTGCCCTCATTCCCCTTTATCTATGCTCAGATATCCAGCCTACTTCTAAGATGCCTTGCCATAGGCCAAAATAGTCCCTTTACTATGCAATGGTAACTCACAGCATACAGGAAGATATACAACATCAGTACTATTAAGTTGTTTTCCCTTTAGGACATTCTCAAGAATCTAATGAAATGTGGCCAAAGCTATTCACTTAGAGACTAATCTAAAGTGCATTTGTTTATGCCAGAGCTGCATGTTAGTCAATAGTATTCTCATGATCATGTATTCATAACTGATTATTATTGTAATATACACATATATGACTTCCATGGGTTCCTAGAGGCGTGAAATGAAACTTCAAGCAGGAAAGAAAAGTTATCAACCTTCCAAGAAGACAGGATGCTAATAAAACTAAAAGTGAAATGTAAGAGGCATCTCATACTTCATATCATCTTCGTAGGCAGCCTACTATATTAGGTCCTCTGATTACCTCATCTTACATTGAAGAAGCAAATTCACAGAACTACATCTAGTTCAATTGTGGTATTAACAGAGCCAAGAGCTAAAGACAGGTCTTTTGATGTGTGGCTCTTCACCATAACCCTAACAAGCTTGCCAACATGACCAGGTTCCAAAAAAGATAAAGATAAGCAGATGATCATGCTGTCTGTGAAAGGGCTTTCCTCAACAACAAAACATTTGCTGGTCTTACCCCAAACCAGAAGGGATGGTGGATACCTCCTTAATCTTAGCAAGTTCTCAGATAATAAGGAAAATAGCTGTACTGTAGCCACCTTTTTACCCCAAACCCCAAACAGAGGTCACTAACCTGTGTGCAGATGCTGCTGGAGTTTTGAGAAAACTCAAAAATTCCCTGATATATTGCAAGGAATTGGGATTCTAGAAACTCTGACACTAATTGCTGCAGTTAGCGTGATAGACTCAATAGAACAAATAAAGCAAACAATAAAGAATTCAATTATAATTCCACTTCCCAGAATGAGTATTTATTGGATACAAATAACTTTGTTTCTTGTGTAAGAGTTGTATAAAATACCTGATTATGATTGCTGAACAGCCTGCAACCCAGTGGGTGTTGTTTCTTTCTTTTTTTTCTTTTATTTTCTTTTTTTTTTGTTGTTGTTTTTTGTTTTTTGAGAGACACAGCAGGACCCAGTACAATGTCATTGTTTTCTCCTTACAGAATAATAAAGCAATTTCAGAATCTCCAGTATCGTGAGGCAATTCTAATGGTTGGTTTTGATATAAGCAGCAGGTACTACAAAGAGTCCTCTCTTTAGGACATACTCTCTAAAATATTGACAAAAGAAGGCAAAGATGTGGGATTGCTTGCTTTTGGATATTTCTCAGCACAGATGGGAATTACAAAAGTATAAAAGGCAAGCTTATCATCTGCAGAGATAATGCAATAGACATAATAAAATCACTAGACCTCCTTGTATATGTCAAGTGTGGCACTGTTTGTGCCTGTTACCATGCCTAGTTCCTACCTGATCTTCAGTTCTTTGGGAGACTAATGCCTACATATAGAAGCCTTCATACCCCATTCTTAGTCAGAACTCTATTAAAAATAACGGAGAGACGCCATCATGAAGCTTGCCATTGATTTCTTTTCCTATATAATAAATTAAAATTTTTAATTATTACAGCTCAAAATAATAGTACAGACCATCCAGCCATCAATTTACTGAGCATATTTTTATCAATATGTTTGCCATATCCACAGTACACCAACAGTTTTATGATCAGGATGCTTTTGTATTCCTTACTATTATTTACCTAGAATTAACACCCTCTAAAGTTATGTGCTTTATAATACTAACTATATATTTTAATATTTATTGATTGAACTAAATGCATGTTATACAATATGCTTTATATTCTCCTTAAATCATCTCAATTTCCATGACTGTATATCCATATTTCAAATTAGAAATTTATATTTTTTTTCAAATATCTCTATGTGGATGGAGAAACTAATGAAACTTGTAGATTTCCCAGTCATTAATCCAGACAACTGTATGGCTAAAATTCACACTTAATTCTGCAACTTGCAATGCATGCTGATTTGCATCATGCTGACTCGATGGCAGGATAGAGGGGTGTGACAAATGCAGCAGCATTATAAATCTATTGAGATCCTTGGCTCCACAGAGTGATTAAGGGTCTACACAGATGTCTAAGCACAAACAAAGCAACTCCAGTGCCCTCCTTCCAAGAATAACATTTCCTTCCTCCATGCTTAATGATCTTAGCAGATATTCTCCTGTCCTGTAGTTTCCAGCCTTCATCTTCACCCCAGCCAGTATTATCATTCATCCTATCTGTCCAGAGAAGTAATTCCTGCCAAAGTTGGGGCAAAGGAGAAGATATTACACTTTCCTTAGAAATAACCATGTCTGTGCATAGAATTTATGAAGGGCTTTGCAATTTTTTCAAAGTCTTGCCCCAAGCTTTATTGTGTTCAAGTCTCATAACATCTCTATTGGCTCCACAATTTAGTTGCCAATGCTGTTTTTTTATAACTAAATACTGTGATATAAAATTTAAGGGAGAAAAAGAAGGGATTTAAAGCCTATTAAAAATATTCTTTAAAAGCATCACATTCTATCTTATTTTAACCATGTTGATTAAACATGAATGCTCTTAACATGATAAATTAAAGAATGCTACAAATATTAAGCAATGATGAGAAATGAACACCACTTTAGTAAAAGACTTTATTCTATCCATTCTTCTAAGCTATGATTCTGTGAAAGCCATCAGTGATGACAATTCAACATCCAAACCTTCAACATGTGTAATAAAATGGCAACTTCTTGATTATTATTCATTTACCTACTACTGACATCATGCCTTATCTGTCTCCCCAATGCTGCTAGAGTCTTTAATATAACAGAGGAGTCAATAGAAAAAAATAAACAAGGCTTCTAAGCAGAAGAAATATTTGTCATGTCGAGTCAGGAAAGCCCTGGAGAAACACAAGTCTTAAATGCACACCAGATGGACAATGCTGGTAGCCAAAGGCACTGTCTTAATAATCTAATCATTATTAAGGGTGTCAGCCTAGGACATGTAATCAAATATGAATGTGGGATGGGGCCAGAACACAAGTCAAGATCTACAGTGTGGACTCCCTTGAATAAATCTCCCTGAAAAATAAAATGTATTTGAAAAAGTAACAAACATTAAAGGTCGCTAGTAAATTAAATCTGCGACCTTAATGACCTTGACAGTTAATGTACTTCTGTAATCATCATATAGAATAGCTTATTCATCTTGGCCTCACCTATAATACTGTTGTTTCTTCATCTAAACACAAATTCCTGTTAGTGAGAAAAGATTCTCAATAGCTGTTAATAAACTGTGTATTCACATCAAGTTTGCTACCTTCACATTTGAGCTCACAGTATGCAATGTGAACTACGGTCTTCCTGGCTTCAGTCCACTGCTCTCAGAGTGTAGCACATTGCCTGACTAGCTTTACACAAAGACAAAATGAGTGTTTCTATCAATTTTAAGATAAAAATATTAAAATATAGAAACAAAAATCTATTGGAAAATATACCTTCTAAAGCAACAACAGTTGGGGTTAGAGTATTTTAAGACATACAACAAACATGAATTACTATTACTGACATATAAAATAATTATAAATTCATTAAGAATTAAGCAAACTCTCATAAGATTTGAGCTGGCAGCAGAGCACCAGATGTGTAAATAATTAAAAATCCACACTTCAAAATTAGATGGTACTTCTTGTCAAATGACTGGTGGAGAGCATTTATCTGAAGTGAGCATGTTTAGTGTTCAGTGAAATGAAAAACCAAGTTTTTTGCAATCTGCTTATGTGAATTAAATTTGATATGCTCTTCCTAGAATACAACTTGGAAATTCATATAAGAATCATCACAATGAGAAACTCAGTTGTTAACCACCTCTACTCTCAAAAATAAGTCTAAGGAAGTAGTAGTTTGCACAATCATTTCTAAAAAGTTATTTTTACCACAACAATATTTACTAAGATTCAAATTTGGAAACCATTTTTAGTGTCCATAACTAATGGTCGATTAAATGAATCATGTGTTGTTGGATTATGCTCTGCTATATTGTAAATATTTGTCCCTCCTACTGGTTTAATAAAACACTGATTGGCCAGAAGGCAAGCAGGAAGTATGGGTGGGCTACCAGACTAAGAAAACTTTGGGAAGAAGAAATGTCAGAGAGAGAATTCAGCAGATACAAAGGAAATGAGACCAGAGTGTTTCTCTGAGAAAAGGACTAAACCACGTGGCTAATCATGGGCTAATTTAAGAGTTAAGAGATAGCAAGTTATATGACTGAGCCAGAGGCTGATCAGCATGTAATTAATATAAGCCTTTGTGAGATTATTTGAGGCTAAACAGCAGCCGGTCCAGCTATGGATGTTAGGCCAGAAAATCTAGCCAATCATGTTATGTCAATATAGAATATAAAAGACAATTAAAATAACACAGATTTATACCATGTAAAACTGAAAACTCAGAATTGATTATTTGCATATTATTTATAAATATTGCATGTATAATATAAATAAGCTGTAAAACTTTTCATATTCTTACAAAAAATCAGGCACATTTATTCATAATATTATGATTATAGTCTCATATTTATAAATAAATTAAAAATCTATACAAAGAAAATGTGTAGTTTTCAGGGCCTGTATAAAATGTTATTTCTCTAAGAATGTCAATTTCTCAGATAAAGTTATACTATGTGGGTTCTGTGAGGACTCTGATATTCCAGACTGATTTTATTAAATATACAATATATCACCACAGGGTGCCTATACACTATTGCCACATGTTTGAAAATGTTTTCCTCAAAACTGTAAGACCAAATGGAAGACTCATTTGTTTCAATGACACTCTTTTTTTCTTTATATGGAAGTTCCACCTAAAGCCAACATTGCACACTACATTAATAACAAGAAAACTCCATAAAACTGGCTTAACATGTGCTATATATGTTTTGGGCATGGGCAAAATATTCAGTTCTTTTGGAGAACTCCAGTACCAATAGGACGCTTTCTTTTTATAAGCAAACAAACCAGGTCAAGAGATGCAGCTGTCCTCCATATGCAGGATGACTCATTCTCTACAAACGTTAGTCCTGAATGCTAGAGCATACTTGAGTCTTAAATTTTTCTATTAAGACCTTGAGAGTTCCGGAGGCAATGATTGAAATGTCATGGCCTTAATGGATAAGTTCTAGGAGGCCCCGTACTTAATTTTCTTATGCCATTTCCTCCATTAAAACCATGTTTGGGTAGTTTTCTGTAGGACCCCAGAGAATTGTTCAATTCACTTAATTTTTTTCTGCTTTATTATAATAGGCAATCTGTTTACTATTTATATTTTATTCCAGATATCAATAGAATATGTAGTCAATCCCCCCAAAAGTCAAACTTATCTTACTTTGCATGAGACTTTGAGAAATAGTTTGTGAGATCTATATATGAAGAATCAAACCATCTAATTTTGGGGCATAGATCAAAATTATTATTTAGATCAAGAAGAAATACGGGTATAAGTGTGGATATTGGTATCTCCTCTGGAAAGACAAATATTGCAAATTATTTAAATATAGAAAAACACTTAAATTATATTTCTCTATTTAAATTAATTAGACTAACACATTTCTACAATGAAAACTTAATAAAATGTGACAACACAAACAGAAGCTAAACAAGTTAATTTATTATTGTAGAAAGATTGCATTCTTCTATCTCAAAGTTGATTAACCTCAGGGAATTTGAGGTCAGTTGTATTATTTTCTTTGTCTAGAATAATGGACTGTGGAAGACGACAACACACTTGCCCCGAAGGCCAAGAAGATGAGATGTTCCTTTCATCCATGTAGTCAGAGCAGTAGCCCAGTATAAATGCTAAATTCTCTGTATTTTAAAACAGAATTCTTAATTAATTTACCATACCCTCTCAGTATTAATCAAAGGTTAGAAGTAAGATGAAGTATGAAGGAAAGTTGAAACCTACAAACCAAAAGGAAAATGTCTTTGATGGTTGGCAAGTATCTCAGGAGTCATGTTGGCTTGTTTTACATTTGGTTTTAACACAAAGATGTGATGCTTTTGATAATGGAGATTCAAGACATTTCTGCTGGAGCAGCCCTGAAGTCCCAAACACACATGCATTATACTAGAACTTTATATTAGTTTGCCTTCAGGCAAGAAAAATCTCAACTACCCATCTTTATTCCAGGGGAAAGGATCAAACTCAATTTCCCAGGTAAAACAAAGTCAGTTCTCACCACAATGCAGTCATTTATAAACAGAATGCCTACCCTTGACCCATGAAATGCTTCATTTTTACACAAAAGGTCAGAAACATCTGGCCTCAATATTGTTTCATGTTCAGTTGGTAATAAAACATTTTCTGTTTGAAAACTAAATGCTGAGCACAAGTTAGGAAAAATGCCAATCCTGTCTTTGTTAACTGAGTTGAAATTTATTCGTAATATTTGTTCTCTTATAATTTAATAGCAATTTAACAATATCCAACTTCCTTTTAGCGTTTTGCATCAAAGTATAATAAAAATATATGGCGAAGGGGCTTTTAGCAGAGGATAAAATCTTTACAAGCACAAAGTCTCTATTTAAATGCTTGCGGATGCTTATTTAGCTGTTTTTCTTCATTAAATATGAATTATAGCTCTTTAAATGCTGATTTGGAAATCAGGAAGGTTTAGTTTAACTTCACCACTTTGTATCCACAGGCAACATAAATCTATTTAAAAGTTGATTTAAGAAAGCAACTCGGGGAAGCAAATTGCTGGTGATTTGATCCCTTGAATTTTGTATGCTGTATAATCAGAATCGGGTTGTAATGAACACCAAAAAAATGTTTATTTGAAAGTAGTTGAAAAAGAGAATTATTTCTTTAAAAGCACAATCCCAGTAGTAATGGAGTTCAGGATCTACTTGCAAAACTAAACACATGTGAAGCATTTAGCACTTACACAACACCTTGCCAAAAATGGATAGAGAGCCAGCTGACTAAAGACATTCCACCTGACAGCAACTTGGGCTTTTGTTTCTAAAGAATTAATATGTTGGCTTGACCATTGGAAAATATTGATAGCTAATAAAATTATAGCCCAGATGCAAAATAAACTTAAATTATAAATTAATTATTTAAAGCAAACTATTTCTGTGAATGACTTTACCTAGTACTTATAGTGAGATCCGGTTTTCTATCTGTATGTACCTATGCAATATTGGTGCTATCAAGGTCAGTCTGACTTATCATGCCACTTCCCATAGGAAAAAATGGAAAAAGTTAAGCAGACATATTGTGCGGTAGCACATGATCCAGTGTCATCAATAACCAATAGAACTGAACTGTGCTGTTTGATATTGATAATTTTGTCTTAATATTTTTATCATTTTATGTAAAGCAACACATAACAATTAACTCCCCATTTGCTAGTATAAAAGGAAGAGACTTCCAATACACAGTTGCCAACAGCAGTAACTTTTCCTCCCAGATAAACAAGTGGAATGTTAGTTGAATTATAAAAGTAATGGTAAGAAAAAGAACAAATAAATAAGCAAATGCCAGAGAGAATAGAGGTTTTTTAACCTATTATTTTCCTCTGTTACATAGTTGCCAGAGATGGAATGCTAATTCTTTCTGTTGGGTTAATAACCACTGGTCCAATAATAGCTGATTTCAGATCCTGAAGCTTTTAACTAATGAGTAAAAAAAATTGATGACAGCAGTTTTGGACAGCTATTACTGGGATGGCACATAACTCATGTGTGACAACTGTCAGTGTTACAAGTGGTTAATAGGTGGTTTTATATGAAAATAAAAAACAGAGGATGTCCATTTTCTGTATTTCCTATTCTTAAGTATAAAATACAGGTCATCCACTCACAGTTACTCAATTTAATTTCCCTTTAAATTTTTTTGTAATTAACAAGAATAGAAAATTAAATCATATCTTTGTTTATATAACCAAGAAATGAACCGCTTTGGGGATGGCCAACTGTTCAGAAGGGAAGCTAAAGTCTGTTGTTTGTAATACATGATCACAAAGGCTTGTACTTGGTTTTGTAATTGAGTATCATAGTAATCTTACAGGGAAATTCATGTCGTTCTATAAAAGGGTCTGCTACACAGAAGCCATTCAATTGGTAAGGCACAATGCTTGCAGAAGTTACTTCAGAGAAAACATAATCAAAGTTCTTTCTGCTCAGTCTGAATCATTCTGTTCATATTTTAAAGGTAGTTCAGCCTGATTTGCAAGTCAAAGCTTGAAGTGCCTAGACTCCAAGATAAGGAATAGGAAAATCAAGCTGGAGGTAACTCAAAACTAGGTGGGAAAAGAGAGGCTATAAACACTACTTAATAAATCACCCAGAAAGTTCTGAGTGACCGTTAATTACTGAGAGAGAGACAAGACAAGATACAAACTTCCATTGCTATTGTATTAGTTCCCCCCCACACACACACACACACTGGCTATGAAAAATACTGACAAAGGCAAGTTGAAGAAAGAAATCATTTATTTTAGCTTGCAGGTTATGTGGTCCATCACCAAGGGAGGCTAAGGTAGGAACATGGAGGCAGGAACTGAAGCAGAGTCCACAGGGTAATGGCTCTTACTGGCTTGTATCCCCTGGGTTGCCTCAGTTACTCAGATACCTTTCTTATACAGCCCATACCATCTGTACAAGGATAGTATTGTCCACAGTGGGGAATAAAAACACCTCACAGACATTCTGACAGGTAAGTCTGATTGAGACAGTTCCTTAGTTGAGTTCTCCCCAAATTATTCCATGGAAGATAATATTTCAAAGGAATATGAAGGAAAGAGAAGTCAGTCAGTAAGGAGCAACACATTTATGATAAGACAGAAAAGCTAATAAAAAGAAAATGTGTCCAAGGAAAATAAATTATGAAAGAGTGAAGACTGACATGAACTGGAAAGCTGTGTCTTGGAGATTATCTATGATCCATGAAAGAACAGATTCTGTGGTATAGAACACATCATGTCAGGTCGTGGTATGCCAATAACACAGAGGAGAGGCGCAGAATCACTACAGCATGAGCAGCGCTCTCTCAGGGAGTACCTGACTTAGCAGCCAAGGTAGTTGGAAGAAAAGACAAGAATCTTTTATTTTTGGATTTTTTAAAAAAAAAATCAAAAACACAAAAACATTTTGAAACTGTCAACAGCAAAGAAGAGGTTAATCACTCTGAGAGAGATGTTCTATAGCCTAAGGAGGATAAACTCAAAGAACAGATCGCATTATTCGTTTATCTCATAAGACAGGTTAGAAAACTGGAGGAAGTGGGGCAGAAGACAACTCCGAAGTCAACTCAAGTGACTTTATTTTCTCTTTCAAGTGGAAGGTTGAATTGTTGCAGGAAATACAGTAGGAATGAGGCTTGAGAACAAATGTTGGAAGGGCTGTTTCAAGGACTGTGAGGGATTGGTGGTCCTCAGTAGAGGAAGAAGAACCCAGAACTGACTCTGCTGTTGTACTTCATATTCTGACTTCAACAGTTACAGTAAACAACTGTCTATTCACTGTTTTATCCACTGATCTCCAATGACTGCTATGTCTTAAATAGGAGCTGATATGTCCCTTAGCATTTGTGCACAATTCCAGGGAACTTCCAGCCAGCTTACAACTTTCCAGTAAGGATTCTGAGACATCAGAAGTTTAACTGAGAGGTTGCATTGGTATTACATTGAACAAATTTCATTATCAAGACAATATTAATTCTGTAGAATGGCATTGTGGGATGATGGAAGACTGTGACTTAAAAAGATATGATTCATAAAGCTAAAAATAGAATTGATCCTTTGTTTTCCAGTCTGTAACATTTCTTCAAAGTAAGGAATCAATATAATGGTAACTGTGACCCACTTGTTTAAAATACAAAAGAGTGGAATCATCACCTTTAGTCGGATTTTTATAAAATATTCAGGACAATCCTTTCACTCTGAGAGTCTGTGGGATACATAATGGCACAGGCTGCAGGACTCCCTTAAATCTACCTATATTTCTCGCCGCCCCCCCCCCCCCCCGTAGTGTGCAACTTCAGTCCTTGACCTAAATTAATACTGAAATGACTTCTAGATGGAGAAAACCTCAAAACCTGCTATTTCCCACTAGTTCCTACTTGATGAATATGGATAAAAATTAATCTAAGAGTAAATGAAAAGAGCACAATTGTACCTTTCAGGAAAAATATTATCCCAACCACTCCCAGCTCTTTGCTATTTCAAATGTCAGTTCTATTAAGATTATGAAGAAAAATGAAAGCATTCGGGGCCTAATGCACAACTGTGCTGTACATGCCTTGTTTATCCCTTTGTAGCAATATCAGGCTTTGCTCAAAGAAGGCAAGCAAAACAGCATTTTAGACTTTATGAGAAAAATCTTTCTTTAATTTACTCAGAATTCAAATGAAAGCTTTGGTTTGAAGCCACTGAAACAGAATTACATGTGAAGTTTAGAAGGGTTTAATTTCATAAATTTCTTGAGTTGTTGAAGGAACCATCTGGCAGTTTGAGAGATAACCATTAAAGTCTATACAAGAAAATTTGTTTCTGTAAGAATATAATGACTGAATATTATAGCAGCAGGAGAATAAAAACTAATGCATAATTTATCATTGAAAACAAATGTTTGGACCTTAAGTCAGGTGGAGCTTCTACTTCAAAAAGAAAGAAGGAAGGAGAGAGAAGAGGAGAAAGGAAGGAAGGAAGGAAGGAAGGAAGGAAGGAAGGAAGGAAGGAAGGAAGGAAGGAAGGAAGGAAGGAAGGAAGGAAGGAAGGAAGGAAGGAAGTCATATGTTCAGAGGGGCTACATAAGAATCTGACTCTGGAACACAGTTTCATTTGATCCTTCTAGAGAGTGTCTAAAGAATTACCATCTGCCACCTGGGGAAGAAGCTGGCACCAAGAGAAGCTTGGAGAAGTGAAGCATATTATAAAATATAAGCCATCTTCATGAAATGTAAACTCTCTTATTCACTCTATGCTGGAACACCCTAAGACCTTCTGCAATCATCAGTATTAAATGGCATATAGGCTGAGGATCACTGCAATAGTCACCCAGATGTTTCTGGCCAAGTGAGAACTAGTGGTTGCCAAGCATTTTACAACATTTCTATTAGATATGCAGCACATGCCGATTAAGTTTTATTATTATTACTGTCTTATGGAACAGGAGAATGTGTTAGACTTTAAAGCCATTTGAGTTGCAGATGAAGGCAATAGTTCTTAAATTTTAAGGTGTTCCTGAATCCTCCGAGGTTCTGGGCACTGACTACGTGAAGCACCTGTCCACATGAACCTTCAACTTTCCATGTTTATTCCAGGACATCTCTTAGAGCCGATAGCAGCATGTTGTCCAAACAACAAATGGAACCTCTAAACTTTTTTAGTGGCTGAATTCTATTTGTTTTGAGTTCATAAATATATAAACAATTCTTTCTTTTATTTCTGTAATAATTTCCAAATGTAAACAGATCAATTGTTTCAGACTCCTTAAAATAAATGATATCCTAGGAATACTTCAGCTGGTGATTGGTACATGGAAAATCATATATGAATATGAAAAGACACTTTTGTGTGCCAGTCATAGACTAAGCAAATATTTACCGAGTATCTTCTTGGTGTCAGGAGCTAGTCTTTTATCAAATTTACATTTATTTATTTTGAGGGCCATGGGTGAGGGAAGGTGTATATGTGAACATCAGGTGACAACTTAGGTAAGTTGGTGTCCTCTCAAAACAAAAGGTGTTCCAAGGATCAAATTTAAGTCATCAGAAATATGACAAAGACACTTACCTTTGAGCCATCTCACCAGTCCCCAAATACTGTTTTTATTGCAAGGGACCACAGTAGAAGTGGTCCATTCAAGGGTAACAGCTGTTAATTTAGGGTAATGATAACTTATTTGTTCATTAAGAAAGAGTATTCGACTCCTACATGTGTGGCAGATGTAAAAGAGATCAGAGTAGAAGCAGAGAGTCTGTGGTAGTTCATGAAGTAGATGAGAGCATTCTTCTGGAGCATGGTCCATCTTTTTCTAAACATCAATTTAAACACCTGCATTTGGCTTTGCAGCACAGTTTGATGGTTCACAGTACTTTTTTCTACTTCTTAAATAGAAGCATGCTCAGTGTAAGAGTCCCCAAATGCCTTCATCTTCCACCAGGAATTTTATAAATCTTTTCAAAGAGAAGTAATAATTGCATTTTTAACCTAACCAGCCTAAGCTGGCTCACATGGAAATGGGACAAATCCGTGAACACTCTCCAGTGTCATCCCATTGACCTCGGTGCACCTGATCCACTCATAAATCCAGTGTTTGAGGAAGGATGGAGTCTTGCAGAAGCATGTCCTGTATGCAAGACACACTGAGAAACAGGATATGGAATTTGGGAGTAATGAAGATCTACAGCCGTGCTCCAAATGTTTGTTAAAACTTTTTTGGATAAATTCTTTCTCCCCTGGCCAGAAATTTGTTAATATTTTAGTTAAATTGTTTTAGATATGTCTAATGGTAAGTTGAGGAAAATTTAAAGTTAAATTTTTATTTAAAAAAATGGTATGAATCCATTAAAGAATGGCAAGAAAGCCAAGTAAAAATACACAGGTGAAGGAAACAGTTCAAGACGTGAACATGTAAATAGAGTAATAAAGAAAATACAAACTGAGAGAAATTTTTTACTCCAACATTAATAGTGGGAGACTTCAACACCCCACTATAAACAATGAACAGATTATCCAAACAGAAACTAAACAGAAATAAGAGAACTAATAGACATTATGACTCAAATGGACCTAACAGATATCTACAGAGTATTTCACCCAAACACAAAAGAATATACTTTCTTTTCAGCACCTCATGGAATCTTCTGCAAAACTGACCATATACCCAGTCACAAACAAAGTTTCAGCAAATACAAAAAAATTAAAATAGCCCTCTATATCTTATCAGATGACCATAGATTAAAGATGAAACTACAGAAAGCCTACAAACTCATGGAAACTTGGACAGCTCTCAACTGAATTACCATGGGGTTAAGGAAGAAATTAAAGTCTTATAGAATTCAATGAAAATGAGTGTACAATATACTCAAACTTATGGAACACAATGAAAGCAATTCTAAGAGCAAAGTTCATAGCACTCCATGCCTGATTAAAGAATTTGTAAAAAAAAAAAAAAAAAAAAAAATTCATACTAGTGACATAACAGCACATCTGAAAGCTCTAGAGCAAAAAGAAGCAAACATGCCCAAGAGGAGCAGACGGCAGGAAATAATCAAACTGAGGGGTGAAACCAATAAAATGGAAACAAAGAGAATAATACAAACAATCAATGAAACAAAAAGTTGGTTCTTTGAGATAATCAAGATATACAAACTCTTAACTAAAGGCAGATATTTTTAAATGAAAAGGCAGAGAGAGAATATCCAAATTAACAAAATCAGAAATGAAAAGGGGACATAGTAGACACTGAGGAAATCCAGACAATCATTAAGTTATACTTCCAAAATCCATACTCCACAAAATTGGAAAATCTAAAAGAAACGCAAATTTTCTTCATAGATGCCACATAGGAAAATTAAATCAGTATCAGATAAACAATTAAATAGATTTATACCTTTTAGGAAATAGAAAGAGTCATTGAAAGTCTTCCAACCAAAAAAGGCTCAGGACAAGTGGTTTTAATGTATAATATTACCAGACTTTCAAAGAAAATCTAATACCAAAAATCCTCAAATTACTCCACAAAATAAGAATGGAAGGAATATTGCAAAATTCTTTTTATGATGCTATAGAAACAAAAATAAGTTAGATGTAACAATATTTCATGAAAGAAAACACTTATCTTTGTCTTCCTACTTCCTGGAAGACATGGTATTTGCCTTCTCTTTATTCAGAATGAAGCAATATTATTAAAGTTTGACTCTAAAGGTAACTCAATTTTTAATATATACTTCTTTTTCATGCTTGTCATTTTTGCTCACAAAGTTACCTATGGAAGTTTCAATATTTATTTTATTCAATATTGAGAACACAGGAGAATTGTCCAGTCATATAAATATGCCTCATTGTGTATAATCTTGTTATTCATCCTCATAATTATCACAGCCATAAACTTAGATCCACAAGATGGAGCTGCATTTCATCTTCACCCACCCAGTGGGTTAAAAGCCATTTATCCTTCCAGAGAGTTTCTGATTAAATGATCCAATGTTTCTGGGTGCTATCAAAAGTCTCTTAACACCAGACTTACATTGTAACATGTTATATTCAGAGTTTCAATCTTCACATCTGAGAGGTAACCAGATAAGTAAGAAATTACTATGGTCTACAATTACATTTCAGTCCTTTTGAAGCTTTTATGTTGGGTTCTCTATTTCCATCTACACACTCCCTTATGCCCATATGTGTTTACAGCACAAATCTATTTCTGTGTAATGGCTCCCTCTGCCCCACTATAAAACTGCATGTTAGTGAACAATCCGTGTATGTGAAGGAATCACTGTGAGATGGACCATAGCAGAAAACATTCACGCTGAGTCTGGCATATACAAAAAGAAAAATGTTCCCTATTGTTTAAAAGAAAAACTAAATAACCTCTAGATTGTATTTCACTTTAAAATATCTTAATAAAACTGAAAACAATGTATTGTTTCTGATCCTGTTAAAGGACACAATTGAGGGTGGGTTTTGTTTTTGTTGTTGTTGTTTCTTGATTAACCGTAGATATCATAAAGTTCTCACATATCACTAAAACTTAGTGCACCTAAAATAAGTAAAATTAATATATTATAAAACCAAACACGTTTAAAACCTTAAGTTTGCATTTCTCTGCCTAAAAGAATATGGATTGCACATTTGGAAAGAGCACCGCAATGGTAGACATTCACAACCCTGTCATTATGTTTCTGAGCAGTTTGTGAGCTAATTTCAAGAGTTAAAATGTAGGCTTGGGATCTATGCTTTGTATAAAACATAATCACGTTTCATTATTTTTCTGAGTCACGGTATTTTAATCTTTTCTAATTAGATGTAATTACCATTGTTACTCACAGCAGGATAGTGTAGGTGCATTTTAAAAATGAGGTCCCATGTACATAAGGGAAACCACAAAAAAAAAAAGAAAATGTATGCATTAATAATAAGTAATAAAGGCTTGTCCTTTAATTTGACTCTTAGATATACAGGGGGGAAGTGACACTGTGACAAAATGCAATTTGTTATTTTTCTTTTACAATGCCCCTTTATAATAACTAGAACAAGGACAGAAATACTTTCCAGGTAGCTAGCAGGGTTTTCATGTCAGAGTTGCCTTTTAATGAATGCAATTTAGCTGAACAGAATACACTGTCTTTCACACATTATGATGAATAAATGTACCTTGTGAACAAACACTCATCCATTTCTTTTATCTTTATCTTCTGGTCAACTAAGATCAGGCCACTTAATAGAAAATTCTCAGGTTCAAAAATGGTATTGTTTTATCTGAAATTTAATAGCTGATAACCTAAAAAGCCATGATAGAAACAAAAGTGAATGTAAAATATTCCAGTTATCCATAAGGATGTTATGATAATAAATTGCTTATTATAAAATCTTCAGTGAGCATTTTTCCTTTGTAATTCTGACAAACGCATTGTTCAATGGATGAATGATAAAATTAAGTTCAAACAACACAGACAAGTTATTTTAAGGTCATATCGTCCCTTTATCATATAAATCATTTTGGGAAAAGCATCTGCTTTAGAACTGAATTACCTATTTAAGTTGTTCATGTTGAGCAGATCTAATGACTAAGGACTAAGTGTTTTCTATAATTGTCACTCATCTCACACCATGAAATGAACAGCAACAGCAAAAGTCAGTAAAGCAAAATATAGTTTAGCTATTAAAATTATTAAGATTAATTTTTTAATGCTGAATTTTATACCAGTTCAATTTATAAAATATGAAATTAGAAATTTTCAAACCTACTTGAAAGTTCTAATGTATTATACAGCACAGGGAAAGCTCTAAATCTTCCAATTTCCAAGTCATGGCTGCCAAACTCAGATAAACTCTGGACAGGCAACAGAGATGAGCCAGATTACCAGTTTTCTAATTGGCAGTTCATAACTTCCAGCTGCTCTCAGCAAAACCTAACACCCATTGAAATGTTGACATTTTTCTGCCTCATTAAAATCTTCTACAATATTCTGTGCGAATATATTGTTCAATTAGCCATTATTTCTGAAGATATACCAGAAGGTGATAAATAATTAGAACACTGAATATAATTCCTCATGTCAAATCCAACGCATTGGCACTGTAGTCATCTATATACAAAGATAGCATTGAACTCCATATCATGGCAGGCAGGTGTCTTTTACAGGATAAAATAGTTCATACCTTGAAATGTAGTTATATTGTTTTAAATTTCCAATAAGCTCATTTTGAATATTTGAATGTATTTTTATAATTACAAGTGAATTTTAAGAATGTTGTATTATAAAACAGAAATATCCTCTTAAAATATCCCTTGTTACACATTCAGTCTGTTAGATTTAGTTTGCTTTAATTGGGAAAAAATTTTGCAAAGAAAAAGCTCCAATTGAACCTTTTATGAGAAGTAGTTCACATCCTTTTTGTGGCAAATGATATCAGATCTATGGCTTTCAAATATATGAAGTCACTATATATAGACTGTCATTGAAAACATGTGTCAATATGAAGTTATTTCTGTATTTGGAGGCTATACCACTAATTTGAACATTGAATTTCGAGAAAAGAAAGAAGAATTCTACTAATATAAGCCCAACATATTTTAGTGTATTAAAAACAAATATTTAATCACATGTCAAACTTATAAAGTCAACATAACTTCATTTTGAACAGAAGTGCCTGTTTTCAGCTGCCATAAATCCACAGTTCACCACATGGCACATACACTACAAAAGCGGCATGTGTCCAAATTATTTGGGGTTTGTCTATGGTACTGTTGCGGTTTTACTAATGAGTAAAAACTTTTAGTTCCTATACTGGCACAGAACAAACTCTATCATAATGAACTCCACATTTCCTAGTGTTTGAGGCATTATAAACACAGCCATAGAAATGCTCACGACTCACTCCCATCCGCATGTTTTCATAACAACATTTTCTATCGTAATTGTCAAGCTCGTATGCAATTTATTTCTTCTACAATTTTCACCATATTCTTGGGTGTTTATAATATAGGCCTCCATGTGATGATTTATTGTAAAACTCTGAAGACTGCAAACATGGGCATAGTCAACAACACAGGAAAACGACAGTTAAAATTACAACTGCTGAAAACGTCCCTCCATAGGCTCATTCAACTAAAATGTCAAAATATCTGTGCAGGGTGTCCAATTTGATTCATTAATAATTAAATAAGGTGTTATTTTTGTTTATTTTTGAGAATATTATAATTGCAATATTTCACTCCACTCCTCATGCTAAACCTTCCCATATCCTCTTCTCTAGCCTTTTGACATTGTCTATGACAATTTTTTCATTTTCTACTGGTCCCCACTTCTCCCAGCCCTCCCCCAGCTCCCCTCCCCTGTTCACTCCCAGAGAAGACAAGGAATCCCAGCGTGAGTCATTCTGGTCTGGCATATCCAGTTGAAATAGGACCAAGTCCCACCCCCCAGTATCAAGGCTGAGAAAGGCATTTGCCCACTAGGCATGGGCTTCAAGAAGCCAGTTGATGGATCCCAAATATACTCTGGTCCAAGTGCAAGAGGCACCAGAAACTGCCCACACCTTTCACTGTCATCTACGTTCAGAGCATTCATATCTGTTCCATGAAGTTTCATCAGATGTCATTTCAGAGTCTATGAGCTCTCAACAGCACAGGACAGCCAGCTCCATGGGTCTCCCCATCATGATTACTACCGTTCTATTCATGCAATCTCTTCTCCCTCTCTTCAGCTGGACCAGTATCTCATTCTGGCATTTAGCTATGGATCTCTGCATCTGCCTCCACAGCTGCTGGATAAAGGTTCTATAATGGCAATAAAGATTTTTGGGTTCCCTCGTATCAGGTTTCTCTCTAATCCCACAATGGCTTTCTCTATCAGGACAGCCATTCCTTTGCTCTCCCTCTCTGTTGCTCCTCCACTTCTAACCATCTCATTCTCTCATGTTCTCTTCTCACCTCCCTTTGTTGCCCCCCATATGAAACCAATTTTCTCAGGAGAGCCTCTCTATTTCCCTTTCCCAAGAGGATCTATTGATATGTCTCTTAACTTTCTCCTGTTACCTAGCTACTGGGAGGGGGGAAGGAAGGGCGATTGTAGCCTGGTTATCTTTTGCTTTATGTTTAAATCCACTTATGAGTGAATATATACCATGTCTGTCTTTCTGGGTCTGTGTTACCTCATTCAGGATTCACTCCAGATCCATCCATTTGCCTACAAATTTCAGAATGTCATTTTCATTTAACTGCTGAGTAGTACTTCATTGTGTAAATTCACCACAATGTTTTAATCATCCTTCAGTTGAAGGGCATCTAAATTGTTTACAGGTTCTGTTTATTATGTATAATGCTGCTATGAACATAGTTGAGCTAATACCGTTAGGGTAAGTGTGTACATCCGTTGGGTATATGCCCAATAGTGAGTGATATTGGCTGGATCATTGGATTGATTCCAAGTTTACTGAGGAAACACCATACTGATTTCCAAAGTCACTGTACAAGTTTACACTTCCAGCAGCAATAAAGGAGTGTTCCCCCTTGCTCCACAACCCCTCCAGCATAGGTTGTCATCTGTGTTTTAGATCTTAGCTATTCTGACAAGTGTAAGATGGGGTATTTCAGAGTAATTTTGATTTGCATTTCTCTGATGGTTAAGGATGTTGAGCTGTTACTTAAATGTCATCCAGCCATTTGAAGTTCTGATGAGAATTCTCTATTTAGCTCTGTACCCCATTAAGTGCTTGGGTTCTTAGGGCTTTTGACCATTAGTTTCTTGAGTTCTCTGTATATTTTAGAGATTAGTCCTCTACCAGAAACAGGGCTTGGCTTTTCCCTTTCTGTAGATTTTTGTTTTGTCTTATTGACTGTGTCCTTTGCCTTACAGAAGCTCCTTAGTTTCACAAGGTCCCATTTATTAATTGTTGCACTTAGTGTCTATGCTACTGGTATTATATTTAGGAAGTGGTCACCTGTGCTAATACATTCAACTATTTCCAACTTTTCTTTCCAATCAGGTTTAGTGTAACTGAGTTTATGTTGACGTCTTTGATCCACTTAAATTTGAGTTTTGTACAGGGCGATAGATATGGTCCATTTGGATTTTTCTACATACTATCATCCAGTATGCAAACACCATTGCTTAAAGATATTATGTGTTTCTATTGTATACTTTTGGCCTTTGTGTCAAAATCAGGTGTGTGGATTAATGTCAAGGTCTTTGATTTGATTCGATTGATCCATAAGTCTATTTCTATACCAGTATCAAGTTGTGTTTTTTTTTTGTTTTGTTTTTTGTTTTGTTTTGTTTTTACTGTAGCTCTAGAGTAGAGCTCGAAGTCAGGGATGGTGATGTCTCTCAATGCTTTATTATTGAACAGGATTGTTTTGGCAATCCTGGATTTTTTTGTTTTCCATACAAAGTAGAGTATTGTTCTTTCAAGTTCTATGAAGAATTATTTTGGAATTTTGATGGAGATTGTCTTGATTATATAGATTCCTTGTAGTAAGATTGCCTTTTTTACTACATTGATCCTACTTAGCGAGGAAAATAGGAGATTTTTCCATTTTCTGATATCTTCTTCAATTTCTCTCATCAAAGACTTAAAATTCTTATCATACAGGTCTGTCACTTTTGTAGTTACCTCAAAAATAGTTAATGCCATTTGCAGGTGTTATGTTTATAAAGTGTTCTATTTCCCTGATTTCTTTTCAGTCCTTTTATCATTTGTGTATAGAAGGGCCATTGATTTTTTTTTTTTTTTAGTTAATCTTGTATCCTGCTACATGCTGAAGGTGTTTATCAATCGTAGGAATTCTCTGACATAATTTTGGAGGTCACTTATGTACACTATCATATCATCTGCAAATAGTGATAATTTGCCTTCTTCATTCCCAAGTTTATCCCCTTCATCTCCTTTTGTTGTCTGACTGCTTTAGCTAAGACTTCAAGAACTATACTAAACAGCTATGGGGAGAGTGGACAGCCTGTCTTATTCCTGATTATAGTGGGATGTCTTTGAGTTTCTCTCCATTTAGTTTGATATTGGCTGACAGCCTGCTATATATTGCCTTTATTATGTTTAGATATTTTCTCTGTATCCCTGATCTTTCCAGGACCTCTATCGTGAAAGATTTTGTCAAAGGCTATTTTAGCATCATATGAAATGATCATGAGGTATCTCTTTTTCAGGTTGTTTATATGATGAATGACATTAAAAGTATTTCATATGATGAACCATCCCTGCATGTCTGGGATGAAACCTACTTGATCATGGTGAATTATTTTTGTTATGATCTTGAATTCAGTTTGCCAGTATTTTATTGAGTAATTTCACATCAATGTTTGTGAGGGTGATTGGTCTGTAATTCTTTTTCTTTGTTGCATCTTTGTGTGGCTTGAGTATCAGGATATATAACTGTAGCCTCATAAAAAGAATTTGGCAATGTTCCTTCTGTTTCTATTGTGTGGAATAATTTGAGAAATATTGGTACTAGTTCTTTTTAAATTTCTGGTAGAATTCTGCACTGAAGCCATTTGGCCCTGGGATTTTTGTACTTGGAGATCTAACTGCTTCTATTTCCTTAGAGGTTATAGGTCTATTTAGGTCATTTATCTGGTCTTGAATTAATTTTGGTAAGTGGTACTTGTCCAGAAAGCTGTCCATTTCTTATGGTTTTCCAATTTTGTAGAGTATACGTTTTCAAAGTATGACCTAAAGATTCTCTGGATTTCCTTAGTGTCTGTTGGATTCTCTCTCTCTCTCTCTCTCTCTCTCTCTCTCTCTCTCTCTCTCTCTCTCTCTCTCTCTCTCTGCTTTTTTGTTGTTTGGATAAGGGTTTCTCTATTTTGGTAACTTTCTCAAAGAACTAACTCTTTGATTCATTGTTTCTTTGTATTGTTCTCTTTGTTACCGTTGTATTATTAATTTCAGCCTTAAATTTGATGATTTCCTGCCTTCTATTCCTTCTAGGTGAGTTTGCTTCTAGTTGTTCTAGAGCTTTCAACTGTGCTGTTAGGTCTCTTGTGTGAGATTTCTCCAAGGTTTTTATATAAGCTTCAATTGCTATGAATTTTCATCTTAGCACTGCTTTCATTGTGTCCCATAATTTGGGTATGTTGTGGATTCATTTTCATTGAATCCTATGTCTCTAATTTCTTTATTACTTCTTCCTTGACCCAGAGGGGGTTCAATTGAGAGATGTTCAGTTTCCATGAGTTTGTAGCCTTTCTGTGATTTTTGTTGTTGTTGAACTCTAACTTTAGTCCATGATAGATAGGATACAAGATGTTATTTTCATTTTTTTATTCTATTTATATTTGCCTGATGAGCGAGTATGTAGTCAATTTTAGAGAAAGTTCTGTGGGGATGCTAAGAAGAATGTATATTTCATTGTGTTTGGGTGGAGAGTTCTGTATATATCTATTAAGTCCATCTGCATCATAACATCTGTAGATCCTGTATTTCTCTGTTAATTTTCTTTCTGGTAGACTTATCCACTGGTGAGAATGGAGTATTGAAGTCTCTTACTATTAACGTGTGCTGTTTGATTGAGTTTTAAGCAGTATTAATGTTTTTTAACATATGTGGGTGCCCTTGTGTTTGGGGCATAAATGTTCAGGATCAAGGCTTCATCTTGATGGATTTTTCCTGAGATGAATAAATAATCTCGATCCTGATCTTTTTTGATTGATTTTGGTTTGAAATCTATTTTGTTAAATATTAGGATAGTTACACCAGCTTAATTGTATAAGTCCATCTGATTGGAAAGTCTTTCCCCAACCATTTACTCTGAGCCAGTGTCTGTCTTTGAAGGTAAGGTATGTCTCTTGTATTCAGCAGAAGGATTGACTCTGTTTTTGTATCCATTGTGTTAACCTGTGTATTTTTATAAATAAATTGAGTCCACTGATAATCAGGGATATTATCAGTGATTTCAGTGATTTTATTGCTAATTCCTGTTATTTTAGTAGTAGTAGTAGTAGTAGTAGTAGTAGTAGTAGTAGTAGTATGTGTGTGTGTGTGTGTGTGTGTGTGTGTGTGTGTGTGTGTGTGTGTGTTTCCCTTTTGGAGGGTTTTCTATTGTGGTATTATTAATTGCTTGTGGTTTCATGGGTATATCTAGCTTCCTTAGGTTGGAGTTTTCCCTCTTGTGATTTATGTAGGGCTGGATTTGTGGGTAGGTATTGTTTAAATCTGGTTTTGTCATGAAATATCTTATTTACTCCATCTATGGTGATTGGTAGTTTTTCCGGGTGTAGTACTCTGGGCTGGCAACTGTGGTCTCTTAGTGTCTGTATAACATCTAATCAGGTCTTTCTGGCTTTCACTGGTTTCCATTGAGTAATCTGGTGTTATTCTCATGGCTCTGCCTTTTTAGGTAACTTGGCCTTTTTCCTTTGCAGCTCTTAATACTCTTTATTCTATGTGTCTGTGCCTTTATTTTGTGGCAAGTAGACTTTTTTTTGTAGGGGGTTCTAGTCTACTTCGTGTTCTGTAAGCTTCTTATATCTCTATAGGTATTTCCCTCCTTCAGTTAGGAAAGTTTTCTTCTATGATTTTGTTAAATATATTTTCTATGCCTTTGAGCTGGCATTCTTTTCCTTCTATTCCTATTATTCTTAGGTTTGGTGTTTTCATGGTGCCCCATATCTCCTCGACATTTTGTGTTATGACTATTTTGATTTTAGTGTTTTATTTGACTGATGTATCTATTTCCACTATTGAATATTTCACACCAGAGATTCTCTCTTCCATTTTTTGCTTTTTGTTGGCTATGCTTGCATCTTTATTTCCAGTTCGTTTTTTCAGGCTTTCTATTTCCAGCATTGCCTGGTTTGTGTCTTCTTTATTGCTTCTATTTCAAGTTTCAAATCTTGAACTGTTTCTTTTACCTGTTTGACTGCTTTTTCTTTGTTTTCTTTATTTTTTAAGGGATTTATCAATATCTTCCAATTTTTGTTTGTTTTTTTCTTCTATTTCTTTAAGGGGAGTTTTATTTCCTCTTTTGAGTTTTCCATTATCTTCATAAAGTTGTTTTTAAGGTTGTTTCCTTCTGCTTCTTCTACATTGTCACAATCATGTCTAGTGGTTGTAGAACCACAGATTTTGGTGGTGCCATATTGTTCTTTATATTGTTAAGTGTATTCATCACTGGTATTTGCCTATTGCTTCCTTGGATTTATGCAGGATTTGTCTGTATC
This sequence comes from Phyllotis vaccarum, assembly GCA_033318265.1. Classification (NCBI taxonomy): domain Eukaryota; kingdom Metazoa; phylum Chordata; class Mammalia; order Rodentia; family Cricetidae; genus Phyllotis; species Phyllotis vaccarum. The sequence goes on along the minus strand of JARWLC010000009.1, from coordinate 38,613,419 downwards.
TCAGGGAGCTGACTTTGGTGCAATCTGTTTTGGCTGTGTCTGTGTCTCAGGAAGCCTCTCTTGTCCACTGTGGGCTTTTGGTCTACTTGGAGAAAGAATATCCTATATCCTATATCACAGTAAGCTGTTTTGGGTACAATAAGAGCTGGCTTATTCTATGTCCCAGGGATCTAATCTTGGGCTCTTGATCCAATAGATGCTGACAAACTGTGCATCTCACATGTTCTTGATTTGATAGGTGCAGTGGAAGTGTGAGTCTCAGGTAGCTGCTCTTGATCCAATAGGTGCTGGGTAACTGTAGGTTTCAGGTAGTCACTGAGCTTGTTGGGTGATGGGATGGGTTGGAGGTTGGGGCAGGATTTGTAGATAGGGGTGTCCAACAAACTAGATTTTACTGGGGAGTTCTAGCTTGCAGGGTTTTTTTCTGATGGTCTGGATTTAAGGGAGATATGAGTAGGGTGGGGTTCCAGGGGTTGTGTCCCAGGGTCTGGGTCATGGAGACTAGGATCTCTGGCTGGGCTGGGTGAAGTGTCACTCACCTATTGGTCCAATAAGTGCTGAGGATCTGTGAGTCTCCTGTGACATGACATTTTCATTTACAATGCTGTTGGTCATTTTCTTAGCTGTCCTGTAATGAAGCCTGTGAGTTTTAGACTGGACATACTTGCAAGTGGCTAGCTGGGACATTGTATTTCTGAGAATTTTGTAATACAGTGTGACTGATGTACAAAATATACATTCTGCTGAATTTCTTGTAAAAAAAAATATCAATCCATTCTAAACTGAAGAATACTTGTCCTTTCTTTACCCTAAGGTCAGTTAGTATATTTTAGTTTCTTATGGTCATATTTAGATGGAAATTATTTATTTATTTATATGTTTACTTATTTGTGAGTGTGTGCATGTGTTGTGGATTTGTGAATGTAACATAGCATTTATGAAGAAGCCAGTTCTCTCCGTCCATCATATGAGTTCCAATAACTAAAATTATGTCATAGGCTTGAAAGCATGTGGCTTTACCCACTAAGCCATCTTGCATGCCCTCAGGTGTTTTTAAATAAGGCTAACTTATACACTCAATCATCATGACTAATGGTCCCAAGCTATGTTTCACATATTTTTAAGTGTTTCTATATATGTAGTGTTTACTTGTATGTCTATATGCACACATCTGTGTAGATAATTTTATCTTAAATAAAAATGTAAAAACAGATACATAACTAAAACTTTGGGGGAGAATGGTTATTGATAGTGTCAAAATTTCCTAACAAGACATTCCACATGGTTTATTTCTATTTTAAGCAGTACATGATAGTAATACAGTGCACTACTAAAAAATGTCAAGTCTTGGAGCTAGAGAGGTAGTTCTTAAGTAATAGCATATAGTAAACAAGTATGAAGTCATGAGTTCAAATCCAAGCAAGGTTAGATGTGACTTTGTGTAGGCGGGAGAGACATCACCAACAACTTGTTTGTCTCCAGCTTGCTTCAGTTCCAGTGAGAGGCACCATGACAAAGGCATAAGGTGGAAAGCGGTAGCTCAGGACATCTGAAGACTTTCTCTGGCTTCTGCACATCCTCTTGGACATCTGTCTCACATATCTGTATCAGAAATCCTAAGGGCAGAAATCCTGAGGGTTCCCTGTTCCTCTCTCACCAGGAAGGCATTCTTTGCTTTAAGCCTTGGCTCTACAACTCAATGTGGAGGTCACGCTGCGTTAGGAGAATTAATGCTTTGGAATCAGGTAACCACATAATGAGAGACCATACTCTATGCAAATCTTATTTGGCACCTTAAAAATTATACAGATTTACTAAGGTATAATTGGTACATAAAAGCCTACATTTACTTAAAAAATACAAACTTATGGTGCAGGGCATGGACAGTTCCGTAGCATTGAGGTTCCTTGGTCTCAGGCGGCCTGAGGTCCAGACCCACACAGACCTGCAGCCCCAGACCTCTTAGCCACCCACCACTGCTCAGGCCCCCAGAAATGATTCAGAAGCTTGTATTAAGTTCATGCTGTTTGGCCTATGGCTCAGGCACATTGCTAGCTTGCTCTTACCTCTTAACTCAACCCATTCTCATTAATCTGTCTGCCATGTGGCCCGTGGCTCCCACATCATAGTTCAGTAGTAGAGCAGATTTTTTTCCTAGAATGTGCAAAGCCTTTATGTCTATAAAGCACTGCCTAAAAGCAAATGTGACTAGAATTTGGTGAGCTCTGGCAAATGCATATGTGCTGGAAGCATCATCTAAATCAATATACTGACTCTGTACACCACACTCAAGTCCTGTGATTGTCATCCACTTCACCCACCTATTCACAACCTCTTTCTCCGGGCAATCAACTGATCTGCTTTATGTTCCAGAATTTAGTTTCATTATCTAAAGTATTATATAAGTGGGTTCATACATTTCAAACTCTTTGTAAAGGAACATATGGTTTCTTGCATGGACACAATTATTTTTCAGATTAACATAGCGTGTTGTACTTTTTAAGGTTTATTCTTTTTACTGTTAGATTCACATTGTATGAAGCACTTATTTACTCAAGTCTGATGGATGCTTGGGATGTTTCCAGTTTTAACTACCACAAATAAAGCTGCTGTGAATGTATGAGCACAACTTAGTATAGAAAATGCTCTTCTTTCTCTTGAATAAATATTTAGAAACACGGAGTCAGAGTCATGTTGTAAGTATGTGTTTTTGCTTATGAAGAAATAGGCAAGCTTTTCCAAAGTGGCTCAGCACTTTACATTCTGTTAGGATATGCTAATCAGTCTTGTGTTAACATTATACAAGCTGGAGTCATTTAGGGAGAAGATACTTGAGAAAATTGCCTCTATAAGATTGGTCTGTATGCAAGCCTACAGTACATTTTCTTGATTAGTGATTTATGTAGTAAGACCCAGCTCACTGTGAATGGTGCCATCATGGGGCTGGTAGTCCCAGGTTCCAAAAGAAAGCAAGCTGAGCAAAACATGGGGCAGGGGCAGCCAATAAGCAGCACTCCTCCATGATTTCTGCTTCATTCCCTGCCTCTAGGTTCCTGCCTTTAGTTTCTGCCCTGATTTCCCTCAGTGATGGACTGCAACATGGAACTATATGCTGAAGCAAACCCTCTTCTATCCAAGCTTCTTTTAGTAATGCTGTTTTACTACAGCAAGAGAAACCCAAACTCAGATACAGGAACATATATGAGTAACACCACCTCTGTGTCCTGGCCAACACTTAAACTAGACTCTATTAATGACTTAGGCATATGTGGATACCACATTGTGGTTTTCAATTACCTTTCCACCAAAAAGAATCTATTAATATTTAATGTCTAAAGTACAAATATGTTATTCGTGTATTTTATCTGCTAAGGAATCCATTCAAATCTTTTAAAAATAGGTTGATTGTCTTATTGAGTTTAAAGAGTTCTGTTTACGATTAAGATTTGAGCAGTTTGTCAATTGTGTTTTTAAGGTGCATTTTTACAGCATATGCAACTTATCATAAGCTCCCTTCAGTTGAAACCCATCTACTTCCCATGCTAACAGCCTGTCCTCATCACTTGAAACAGTTTTCATCTTGTACATCTTTCCTTTAGTTCTGCATGGCATGTTCCTGCACAATATAGCTCGACTGACTGAAAACAATTGTGTCTCAAAGTGAAATTCTCAAATAAGAGAAAGATACATTCATACATTTTATCATCTCCATTGTTCTTCTGTCATTGGTGTAGTCCCAGATGTGTATCTGGTACCACTCTTCCTTTGTCCCAAGCACCTGTTTTTATCATTTCTTGGAGGACAAGTCTGCTAGTCATGAATTCTTCCAGTACTTTTTATTTCTGAAGGAGGCTGTACTTTTCTCTCCCCTCCCCGATGCCTTTTTTGAAATATCTTTTTGGGGGGTGTCAAACTTTAGATTGGACAGAGTTTTGTTCCTTTCAGCAATGTGAAAATGTTCTGAATTTTACAGTTAGCGTTACTGATAAGAAAACATTTTTCTCTGTTTTAAGATGCTTCCTTATTACTTATAAAAACAATTATTCTATGGTTTTTATAATATAATTTTGTTTGTGTATATATAAGAACATGTATGCATGTCATTTTTATCAAATAAGGAAAAATTTTGATCATTATTTTTCAAAATCACTTATATATATTTTTTAAAAATGTTGTTTTGGAGTAACCCAGGTCCATGGAGGCTTGTCACTTTTCCCATCTAGAACACAGCCTGCTCTGCTGCCCTTATACAAGAGACACTACATGTGTGGATCCCAATCTTAGGAACTCTCCAAAAGCTATCCTTCCCCAGAAAAAGTAAAGGACACCAAGACCATATTCACACTAATCCCATGTCCTATAGGACCACTGAACAGGCCCCTCTGTGACAGTTACTCTCAAGCAGATACTGTACAGCAAGTCATTATGTCAGGCTAGCTGTAAGCCCCGGCCTCCAGTGGGAGGTACTGATCACTCTTTGCTTCTCTCCAATTAGTATACAAAACCACTGGATAATGCCTTCCAGGACCATATGGCTGCAGTTCTCCTACGACTCAGGAGAACGCAGGCAAAAGAACTGTTCCACCCCTCATAGAAAATGAGATATGATATTGTCACATCATACATGGACTTACTGACTTTGTTATATTCACCTATCCACACGTCCAAATAATACCTGCTAGTTGTCCAAAATTCAAATACATATAACTATCTCCGGACTAAAAAGAATCATTCAAATATACCAGAGGCTTCTAGTCTTACACAGATTATTCATGGCTTTACAGTGTGTGTGCATATTCAGACCACTGAATGGTTTTTACCTTGCTTTGAACACTTAAAACAACTGTATACTGGAACATGCATGAATGATCATCAAAGCAAATTTAATATTTTCTCAATCATCAGCATATTAGCTGTTTAAAACTTTTGGGCCTCCTAAGATTAATAGTCTTTATACAAAACTTGTGTGAGCTCCTAATTATTTACTGAAATTACTTATGTTATTAATTATTTTTATTTAATAAAGAAGTGGAAGACTTCTTTAAGAGAGGCAATTTGATCATGAGTTATGGGCACAGTTTCTTGCTTTCTGTACCTACTAAATTGCCCATTAGTGTTTATACATAACTTATGACATTCCTTCCAGATTTCAATATTATATTATTTTTAGAAATTGTATCACTTGGAATGGTTAAAATGTGATTCATTGCTTAGTGGATTTTTATAACTATTAAATTAGAATCTGTAGCCTAAATATTGGTTATTTTACATTGTGATTCATTAGTTCTGTGTCTTTGCTTCCTTCTTTGAATTTTAATGTTTTATCTATCTCTAAGTCATTTATATTTTCAATATTAACACAGTTGTCCATGCTATAAATATGCCCAAGCTCCTTAACAACTAAAATTCTGATTCACTCATTTTGAAATACCACTGCTTCTCCAGAAACCTGATTTTACTGGGAGAGCCACCCACATCCTAATATTAAACACTTGTTTTTCCTATAACCCCGTGTGTGCTACTAGACTTTCATGAACCTCAAATTCATCTGGGATTTATAAAATAACCCATTTCTGCCTGAGTCAACATGTAAAAATGCACACAATTTAATGTAGATTTTTTTACAAAGCATTTCACACAATAGTACCACAATATATGTTATTTACCCTCCTTGGGCCACCCACTCTGTATTTACAGATGTTTAATTCTTTAAGTATTCCTTGATAACATCTTTGCACTATTGATAGAAAGTTTTCAACAGAGATGTTTTCAGAAATTTTTTTTAAACTGTGCAGTAATGTGAGGATATTATACCAGCAGTCTAGGAGACTGAAATAAGAGCAATGTAATTTTCTGGAAGTACAATGTAACTTTCAAAACAATCTGGGTTACAGAAGAAAACTCAGTCCTACAAATGATTAATAAATTAAACATAATGAAATTTTGTCCACTTTCTGTTATGCTTTTGAATTCTTACATGTTTTTTGATCTGTTCTTGGTCAGCTAGGCTGCACAGAAATGAATGCTTATATACTATCCATTGGTTTTGTGTGTATATGTGTGATATCACAGTCAGGATTCGTCTTAGAGTGTGAAGAAGACACTTGCTATTTCACAGTCTTGAGTTAGAGAGCTATAAAGACCCCACTTATCAAACTTTTCTGTCTTGACTGGTCTTCTAGAAATATCTAATTTCCCCTCACTCTTTAAAGACCCTCTAAAGGTACTGCATATTCTAACTAAACTGATGTTGACTTTTACCTGAGACAAGTAACATCATCAGGGGTTAATCTATTAAATTTTTTTCAATTAGTTCATATTACCATTCAAAAGAATGTATAGTCCTGAGGGAATAACTCTTAAAAACAAGCAAGATGTAATTGATAGTCAAAAAGCTAACATACATGGTATGATGCTAAAATATTGGCTGAAAATACTTAGATGGATGCTGGCATAGAATTTTTGCCTTAGCAACAGTAGGAAGAACAATATCAAGTAGCTGCTTGACTGTGTCTGCATCCATGGAAAGGCTGCATCCAAATACTGTGTGCCTCGAGTGTCTGCAGCTGTACACACAGACCTACTCTGTCCATGAAAGGCTAGACAGAACCTAGATTACTGTAGGCATAGACATGACCTGGAATGAGCATTTTCATAGGCTTCTACTATGCTCCTGTCTTAGTAGAAAATAAATCCAACAGTTAAAACATTATTCTTAAGTCATAGATCCAGACAATGCTCAAATGATGCCATAATATATGAGGAAAGACATAACAGCAACAAATTCTCATCATAAGCCTAGAGGGGAAAAATATAGACATTGTATAGTACAGAGTCAGATCTATTATTATGCAATCAAAAGATAGTAAAAGCTTACTTTTATACTCAGTATAGAGAAACTCACTCTCATAAATGATTATCACATATTTAAAAAAAACCCTGAATACACAAACCGTCTTAGCATAAGCTTCATTGTCATAATCAGCAGCTTCCAGGCTTGCTGAGTTCTCACAAAGCCTGGCTCACACAGAAGGGCAAAAGTAACATAAGCCATGCTGTCTGTCCCCAAGGACGCTCAATCTTAAAGGAATAAAAGACCCTCTGAGGAACAATGAGAGGAGAGTACAGGCCCTTTAGCTTATAATTCTGATTGTCTACTTCATAAAAGCTTGGAGAAGTCAGATCTGCTAAAATTGAGTTTGTTGTAATAGAATTCTTGGAAAAGCAGCCATACAATGCAAGCCTTGAGAAAAAGTGGAATTCAGAGATTGCAATAGGGTCACTTGTGGACATGTGGTTCACAGATGTGTTTTGTTTGGCTTATATGCTATATTTTTAACATTTTAATTAGTTGCCAACATTTTTAATTAAATCACCATCCACTCAACTTTGGCTATTTCAGTACCTGCCTGCTTCCTGTCATGAGTTGAGTTTGCAGCCCCTAATGTATGGACTGATACCCCATTCTCTATGGCACTGCTAACAATGAACTGTGGTAAATATACTAGAATGATTTATTTTATTCCTTCACTGTCACGAAGTTCTACCTTGCTGCATGCTAACAAGAGGCCATAAAAATATTTTTCACAGTAGTCCTTTGTAGAAAAGGATGCCTAACTGGCCCAGTTTGGACTGGATTCAATAAAAAGTTATTTTTAAAAAGTATTATTTCTTCTATTGTCCTATCTCTATTGTTACATTTTTATTGCACTATTAGATTTAATGAACTATATTTTATAGGCAGAGAAAGAATACCATGGTGGGATGCATTGGTGATTTTTAGCACAAATGATCACCAAATCTGAAAATGAAACAATCTTTCCAAAGAGATTAATTCTGTATTTGGCCTCCATTATGGAAAATGATAAGACAGACACCAAAGCTTTTGTCTACCAGCTATTGTGATTATTTCTTAGTCATATCCCTTGAAAATGAGATTCCATCCCTTAAATGCTTGAAGATCATAACACCCAACCCTGGGCAGAAGAAGTAATTGGCAGTTATTAAATCACATATTCAGCCTTGAGGATACCACATACCAGTCATGGTATATAGTAGTTACACTGGGAAGCTGACTTTGTTTTGAAAAAGAGTAGGGGAACATCAGCTTCCATGAGAAAATGATATTGGCTTTTTTGAAAATTCTTGATATCTGTCTAGCAAGGGAACATATTAGATTGAGGACTACCTGGTAAAGCTATTAGTAACTAGCCAGGTAGGGAGTCGTTCTCATCAAGTGGAAAACACACTGACAACGGCAGGGAAATCATAGGTAGACCCTGTGAGACTCCCTCAGTACTTGCAAGGACAGGAAAATCAGTGCTTAATATGCAGAGATATGTTAATCTACTTACTATAACACTTCAAAATAAGATGTGTAATGGGATAATTGTCTTTCTGTTTTCATATCCTAAACATATTTTAAGAAAGTGTTGATTGCTTTAAATATACATATATTTTCCCACATAAAGTGCTAAAACTATATTCTGTCTATTGTTTAAAATTCAGTGAAACTTCTTTATGCAATATGATTTTTTTAATAAAACTTCAAAGACCCTGTTTGATATATTTAGACATACAGGCTCTGTGGCCCTAACCTCTTTGATTTTTCTATTTGTTAATTATTTTAGGATTATTCATAGCGTTTGATTTCCCAGCTTCTTGGTTTCACTGCCTTAAATCACCTTCTCATTATCAACAGATGTGTCACACCCATTGTAGCTACTTGGAATTTGATACAGATAGCCCATATCTATAGACTCCAAACGAGGGGATGGCTGAAAAGAAATAAAGAGTCAGTAGTACTGGCTGTCAAGCCTGCCAAACTGAGTTGATCTCTGGAACCCACATAATGGAAAATGAGAACCAACTCCCACAAATTATCCTCTGACCTCCCCATGAGTCTCCCTCCTTCTGTGGAATATGCCTCTTGTAGACTGTAAAAATTTGTCATTCATACTGGTTTAATAAAATACTGATTAGACAGTAGCTAGGCAGGAAGTATAGGCAGGGTGACCAAACTAAGAATGGCTGGAAGATAAAGGGCAGAATGGGGACTCGCCTGCCAGACTTATAAGAAGCATGATAAGAATGCCGTACTAAGAAAAATTACTAAGCCATGTGGCTAAGCATAGATAAGATTTATGGGGTAATTTAAGTGTAAGAGCTAGTTAGTAGTAAGCCTGAACTACTGGCTGAGCATTTATAATTAATATAAGCTTCTGTATGATCATTTGGGAAGTGGCTGCCCAGGTATTTGGGAGGTGCTGGCAGGACAGGACAGAAACTTCTTTTTACACCTCCCCAGACAATAAACATATAGATTGTAGTAAACAATAGCAAAAGCAAAATAAAAGGAATATAACACCAAGTAGGTTAGATAACAGTGAAACTTATAAATCACTGTCCTGAACGCCAGGATGCTCCTGCATCACATTACTTACTGATTCTTTTCCAGTTGGACCAGATGCTCATGATCTTTTAAAACTTAATTAAAACATAAAATTTTCTCAACAGAAGGATTTTATGAAAGTAAAGGTAATAGTGTTGAAAAATCAAACTGATCTTGGGAAGATTCTGTATGATTAACAACTGCAAAATCAAAAAATGTACTGTGTATTTCCTGAATTTTTCATTTGAACTAGAAGTGGATTTGTCTTGTTTCATGCCTCAATTATTTCAGATATATACATTATAGAACAGCATGTATTTCTCAAGATGGACTATTCTCCCAGATACCATAGCACACGGACATCTTTCATATTTATCACACTTCCATCATGTGTTTAATTTTTTACTTTCATGTTAGAATAGTACCAATTTCTATACTTTGAAAGTCTGTTTCTGTGAGGTTTTTTGAAAGTGGAACCCACAGGAAACTTTACAACTGTAACAAGTATTACGGATGCTCTGTCTTGTAAGGAAGGCATTTTCACCACATTTTCTATATACCATTGCCTGGGTGTGTATGTTAGCTCCCTTCCTCACAGTATCTTGTTTCAGAAACTCTGAATCTCCTGGTCCTAAGAGAGAAATTCTTCAGATCATGGTCTAACATCACAGAAGTCACTCTGTGCTTACCACAGGGTCAGGGTAACAAACTTTTGAAATGACTCTTGCATTAGAATATAAATTTAACATTTAAAAATGTTTTCTGATATTCCTAGTAGGACTTTCAAATTGGTCAAAAATCTGAGACAAAAGGCAGACAAATGTCCTAATGGAGAGTATTGAAAAGATGTACCCTGGCCACACATTCAGTGTAAATTTTACTACATCTTTTTCAAATCAAAAAACATCTAAAACTACCTAATAGTACAGTCCTTTTTAATTAAAGATTAATGTACAGAATGGGTCTTGTGCTTTGTTTAATTATATCTTTTAAAAGTTTATTATCACGTCAAGATTTTCAGCCTCAATAAAAAGAATTTATTTCCTTTAATCATAGAAGTGTTAATATATCTTTCTTTTATCAAAAAAACAGGCAGTGGTATTCTATAAGTATCTGTATTAATCTTCTTTCTTTCATACTCCTTTACAAGCAAGCAATTTCTGAGTAACACATCACATTTACCGAAAAATAATGAGGAAGCCTGGAAATGCATTCTAACAACCATAAAACCTACAGGACAGAAGCACAGTTTTGTTGTGTCTTCATACACGGTCTCTACATACAACCTTGGCTGTCCTTGACCTCACTATATAGACTAATCTAACCTTGTACTCACAGTGATCCACCTGCCTTTGAAGGTATTAAAGATGTACACCACCATGTCAGGCAACAGACCATTCTTTACAGGAAACATAACAGCTAAAATAATTTGCCTATAACAAAGTTTGATTTTTTTTTCCTATTTTTATGCATTCAAAATTCAAGAAAACTAGGATCCTTATCCTACATGTTTTTATTTTGGAATGCACAGTAAAAGGAACAGAAGCCAATGTGCTTTATAAATGTGTGTGCTTCTGTATGTTCTTCTAGTTTGTTTGTGTCAACAATAATTAGAGAAATAATTTAATAATATACCCTAGAAGCAATAAAATGTGTTACTGTTTTCACTTATCATAAGCACAAATGAGCAAAAGAATTTTTTAGGATATCAGTCATATTTTAATATTTCAGCACTGTTTGCCAAAGGGCATCCTTTCAAAATTATAAATAAACATGTTCCTAATACTTCTTATTAAATTAATATTTAAAAGTTACAGATTTTAAACAACTCATACTAGCTTCTAAATTAAGAGAAACACATAGAAGCTAGTCTTAAAGACAGTAAAATAGGCTCCAAGATTGTAGCATCTAAGCTAGTATTTTTTCTAATACAAATATCCATGACATAAAATTAAGGTAGCTGCTTTAATAGACTCTTGGGAGAAATTTTTCAGTCAACTATTCTGATAATATTTGGGGCTTCTTTGGGAGAAAGATCCATTTTACTCCTCAGAACACACATTGCAATAGACAATCAGACAAATTAAATTACTGTAAAAATAAAAAAGCTAAAAAATAGAAAAATGTAAAAGAAATCTTAGATAGCATTGCTATCATCAGCATACATGGAAAGATAAACTACTCGAAGATAAAAAAAAAAAAAAAAAAAAAAACAAGGTATATTTGTTCTATTTTGGTTTCCCATTAATTTTCCAGGTGTATTATTCCTGGTTTTGGTCTCACAGTATCCATCCTTGTTTATTTTGTAGCTTACATTCTTACATGATTTTTTAATATAAGTCATTTGAAAATATTTAATAATGCATCAATATATCTCAGAAGCTTTTCATTTTTACTACCCTGGATAGTAAAAAATGCTCTCTGCCATCTTCCTATTTCAGGAAAGATCTAACCCTCAGAGGACTCCTGTTGCTTTTCTCTGAAAGTATTTACATACATTTGCAAACTAGGGCTAAAGTTAGGCAGCATCAAGTCATAAGATAAAGGCCTTGCCTTGCTTAGGATGATTTCAAAAGATAATATACACTAAATTAAGCTGCGACCCCAAAAGGCTGGAAAGTCTTCTAAAAAATCGTCATTACCATTCATTGTTTTTTACCCCGTTCCTGCTTCATTTTGCATCCTATAGAACACAAGTCATAAAACTAGGCTCTGACTGAGTCATTACCCAAGAAAAATAAATCTTTATAAGTGTATGCTGGAGATATGAAAAAAAAATATGAAAAATGTTCAAAGATAATACTTTAATAGGAATAAAGCATTTTCTCCTATTAAATAAGTCTTTGAAATTTAAATATTCAATCTGGTAAAATAAAGAAGGGGATGCAGCTTCCTGTAAACATTTGTGGAAAGATGTCTCTGAATAAAAAAGTATGTAAATTGTCATATAAATTTAGAGCCTCTTTAACAGATTTTATTTTGACTGAATATTCTGTCAAGAAACCATATTCAAGGAAACAATTCCAATGAAACTCCTAAGATATTTATCATAGCATTAATGATAACAGAATAAAATTAAAATAATATAAAGAATAGCAGCTATATATTTTTTCATTTGTGTGGTAAAATATAACTCATCATCTAAAACAATAATCTATAAACAGTTGAAATAATGTGAAAAATGAACACTAATGAAAACTATTAGAAGAGTTGAATATAAAATATCAAAGAAAGAATTAAAATACATATTTTTTCAAAGAAGAAAATATAGTGTTAGTAGTAACTCTACATAAATATGAATAAATTTCTTTTAAAATAATTTTCTGTAATTTGTGGAAGAGAGCATATTGGTTACTTTTCTATTGCTGTGATGAGATGCCATGATCAGCAGAGAGAAGGGAGGGCTTATTTGGGCTTAGGGTTCAAGAGAGTAGAGTCCGTTGTGGCAAGACTCAGCAAGACATGAAAGCATGAACAATGAGCTAAGAGTTCACATCTTGAACCACAGAACAGAGTAGGGAGAGCAAACGTGAAATGGTGCAGGATCTTTAACCCCTCAAAGCCAGTCTCTAGTGACATACTTCCTGTAACAAGGCCACTCCTCCTAGACTTCCCAAGCCACCAACTGAAATTCGAGTACTCAGTTGACCCAGGCTATGGGGAAATTTCTCATTCAACTCATCACAGCTAGCTTAAACAATAAAACCCTGAAGCACTCTCAGATATCTGTAGCCTTGTTACAGAAGTTTTCACAAATTGGCTAAGCCAATACCAGTTGTCTTATTAGTCTTAAATTCTTCCTCATGATGCTGTTATTTCCCAGCATAGGTCCCCATAAGAACATGTGACACTACTTAAATCACTGAATATGTAAACCCTTCTCTCCTTAATTACTTTACTGTGTTTTAGTCTGGCTATCAATCATTACTGTCGTATAACTGTTACATAATATCTTCTCTGAAGCATTCAGAACTCAATGTTATGTCTCTGCAGAGTCTTTTTTTAGTCTTAAATGAACATATTACTCCTCTCCTGTAACCCTGGTCCTGATGACCTTGGCATCAGCTTGCCCTTTATTTCTGCTTTGGACTTAGCAGCACTACCGTGTGCTTTGTCTAGGACCTATCAACATTGCCTTCAATGCCCGGCAAGGATGATCTTTGCCCATCACACATGTGGAAAGGTCATGTTCTGTAGAGCAGAAGACAGCAGGTTATAGAAGAAAACTTAGGGCATCCAGGCAGGACTACTCAACAGCCAGGCTTTCTATTAATGTATACTCATTTGCATAAAATCTGTCTGAGAATGCCAGGACTACTGGATGTTTACTATCTTGTTCTTTGCTTTACAGATTGTCTGTCTGCCCATGCTCTGACTTTACCTTGAAAGATGAGCAAGAACTTATAGAGTGGACTTGACAACAAAAGTCAACCAAAATTTAGCAAAACAAAGAATAACCTATCTTCTTCCCACTATTTTAAAATTTATCTTTAACTTCACAGATTAAAATTCAATGGTTTCTCAATCTAGACGGTACCTGACGTCCATACAAAGTGCAGAATGGTGAATCTGATGAATCAGCATGGATTTACCACTCATCATCATCATGGGTGGTGAGAACAATCTGTCTCCTAGCATTTGTCAAAATATAAAACTGTCCTATGTTCTGTTTCATGACCTATAATGACCAGGTTCTTCTAGGATGTAACATATGCACTTAGACAACTACTTTGCAGGAAACCATAGTGTCCTTTATTTAGGCACCTGATGCCAGTCACCTAGAGCTCAGCTGAACCAACCAACACAGTGCAGCAATTTTATATTTTATTCTGTCTTTAATATCCCTGTTTCACTGTACCAATTAGCTTCTTCCTCTTGAGTAGCTGAGAGAATGCAGGCTTCCTATTTTCTAAGTTCTTGCTGTGTCATGAACCCTCTGTAGGAATCTTCCTTGCTCTTCAGTTTCACATTTTCCTTATACTTCAAGCAATAAGTAAATTTGATGACTTCTGACAGTTGTGCATCAGTGCCTTTGCTGCACCTATGAATAATTACTATGGAATCTACTTCATTTACATATTTAAACTACCCTTAAATACCTTTTTCCATGCTACATTCTACTACCAGATATTTTTCAAGGTCATCTGCACATAGTAGAGATTAATAAGACATCAAACAAAAACACCGTACATCTAGAAGCAGGGAAGTTTGCCAATATAATTACAATACAGCTGTACTGTAATGACAGAAACTTGTAGTAGTGGGGTTTCTGGGTCCTGGGATGCCAGAGACCCAGACCCTGCCGCCCAAGATCCCTTAGCAGCCCAGCCGCCCCCGCCCGCCGATGCTGCTCAGGCCCTTAGAAATGACTCAGATGCTTATATTAACTTCATGCTGTTTGGCCTATGGCTCAGGCACATTTCTAGCTAGCTCTTACATCTTAAATCAACCCATTTCTAATAATCTGTCTTCCACGTGGCCCGTGGCTCACCTGTGCTCCTTACATGTTGCTCCTTTGGGCTTCATCTTGGTCTGCCTCTGATTCTGCCCTTCCTTTCCTACCTATTCTGATTCCTCCTTCTACTTCTTCTATGGTGCCTGTCATGGCCCAAAACAGCTTCTTTATTTAAAGATTGAGATTCACAGCATACAGAAAGACATTCCCACTTCAGAAACTCATCATTTCCGGTGGCTAAAACAATCAACCAAAGCTAACTATGTTAGAAAGAAACACTATCAGTCATATTTTTAAATAGTCAAAACTATGATCATTGATGCTCTCTATATAATTAGGTAGTTTAGCTTGACTCTAGTGGTGGTTTTCAATGCACTGAGAATCTGGGTATGGTTTCAGAAAAAGAAATTTACAGTAAATTTCAGAGTGTTATCAACTAATATTTCATCACTTTCTTCCCAGTTCTCTCTCAGAAGAATTCCCATGTCTATTAAATCAAGCATAGTCACTTGTATCACACTTCTATATTCATTGTCAAATTTATTTTTAAACTAATTTCAACTTCCTCAATTTATAGTTATCATTGCTTGTCAGTAAGTGATAATATTTGGCTTTCACGGGTTCATGAAAATTACAGTTGTTAAATTTCAGAGTATGACACTGGTATAAAAAATTAGAGTAAGTGACAAAGATTGTATAAGCTAAAGCTGACCTTTCATTTTGTGGTAGGGCTGGTAGAAGGACATTCTAGTTACATTTTCTAGGTCTGTTTTGAGGAAGAATAAGGAACTGAAGGTAAAGGCTTGCTTCTCAGTTTTGAAAGATTTAATACCAGGACTAAGGATCTAATGTGTAGTAGATAAGGGAGAGAGAGACCCCTTCTCTGCGCTCAACATCTTGCTCAGATATTGAAGTCTATCAAGGCTTTAAAAGCATCACCTCAGGATCCCTCTAGGTTTTTATTGACTGCAGCCACACAGGTCCCCATAAGAGCTGAGATCTGAGAAGTACTTTGTACATTCTTGGGACCTTCCCCAAAGTCAATAATGGGAGGTCTGTGTCTGCAGGCCACTCTGCTCCCCACCCTACTGTTCCTGCAGGAAAACAACTTCCTTCTAGTCTCTGGTTTCTCAATTGGATGGCCATTATTTCTCTTCCCAAAAAGAAAAACTATTGTTTTGAACCTCCTCCAAAAGCAAAACAAATAGCAACAAAAATGTAGTTGACTCTTCCACAAAATTACACTATTTCCTTTTGAAGCAAAGTCCCTTCTAAAGCAATCTGGATAAGCTACACTTCACTTGAGCATATGTTTTCTAAGCAGTTTAATTCCATTATCTGAAAATGTAGTACCATTCTGCAATCCTAAGTGGCATCAGTATACGTTCTCACTACAGAACTATCAAAATATAAGATGACCTGCAGTGGGATCTAATAGGTAAATAAAGTAACAAACCAACTTCTTTTTCAAAGGGGCAGTACAGTCATATTTTAACACAGACTTCTGGTTCAAAATAATAATACTATCTTACTAAGTACATTCATTTACAATTTTAATGTCTTATTTACATGATAGCATATTATTTGGGTTTTGTTCAGGTTGTTATTGTCATTATAATCAAACCCATGAAAAAGAGGAGTGATCCGTATAAGTGACAAGGAGCAATAGTCGGATTGCTTGCTCAGTAGACCTCAGTAGTTTCTGAGGACATGTCAAATGCCCACAAAGCATTGGGGGCCACCTTAGGCAGACTTCCATTAACTCCACTGGATTGTGAAAATGATTTTAAAGATGAAGACAGTTCTGGGGATTTGTTGTTGTTTGGGATTTGGGATTTATTGTTGTTGTTTTGGGAGGGAGGGTACTATAAATGCATGTTTCGTTTTGTCTTTTTAATTTTTCTATTCCATACACCTTTCTGTTCAGCTTCTAAAATTGCATGTTAAACAATGTGTCTTGGGTTGCTTTCTGCTTGTGAGTCAACACAGTCTGTTTCTTGAGGCAGTTCCACATGCCTCTCTCTGGCTTTGTTCAAGGCACATAATTGCATCTGTTCTATAAAAGAAGCCTACGATCAAAACATGGAATGGAAGCTGGTGAGGTTTCTTGGTGGGAAAAGATGCTGTCAGTGCAAGCTTGAAGATTTAATTTCAACCCTGTGAATCCAAATAAACATGGATGGAAATAACAGATACCACTAAATACTTTCCTCCATATATATATAATGGTACACATATGTGCACACATACAATAAGAATGATAATTTTTATAAAACATGGAGCAGTTTCATTTTCTTCTAATAGGCCATATTATATTAGAGTTCAAAAACATAAAAATAATTTTGACTTTAAATAATTGATCTGTGTATATCCAGAAAAGTTCAATAGTGTAAAAGTACCTTTAGACTATTTAAAAATGATGATAGAAGCCTTTTCTATTTCCACCCTCTTCTAATATCATTTTTTTTAAAACACACACACACTAAAGAAACAAGAGGCACTGAACACAAGGGATTCCACATGGAAGTCTTTCTCTGACCTCCATATAAATTAAAGACTAATGTATGCTGAGGTCTGGAAGGAGCCAGATCCCACTTACCATCCTCATCTCTCTCCTTTGCAAAGACAACAGTCAAAATGTCTAGGTTGTCAGTGCTATTGCTTGAACAACTTTTGAAGTCATTTTGATGATCACAGTTTTTGTCATTAGTGGGCACAATGACAAATTATCAATGGCATATTTACACTAGCATTGACATCCCCTCACAGCCAAGATGTTGGAAAACACACTGGAGCAACAACTTGTATAGAAAGCAAAAGTTTACCATCTGGCTGTTTGAGCTGAATGCTGGAGAGAGTTCTTTTGTTTGAACGAGGAAGGAGTGAGATTTCTGCATTATTCAGCAAAGCTCACAAAATGAAAAGTTCCATTACATGATACTGAAATATTTCCCGTGTGTTGAAGCTATGTTTCCTCCTAAGAAAAAGCAAACAAACCCTAGCTCCGTGGCATTATGAACCTCCCTGGGGAACAGTCTGCCTAAGACATGATATATTATCTCAAATGTTCATTCCCTAAAGGTGCAGGTATTTTAGACAGTCTACATGGAATGACTTAGTCATTCCAGGTTGCTATAACAAACATTAAACACCAGTGACTAGCAACAAACTATTTATTTTTAACATATCTGAAGGATAGACTACTAAAACGAAAAAGTCAATGGATTATCTTGTGAGAGCTCCCTTCCTGGTTAGGTGAGCATGATGTGGGGAAACAGTTGTTTATTCTCATAATCATGTCAAAAGACTACACGTCATGACTTAGACTGCTTCCTAAAGTCCATGCTAAACATTACCTTACTTGAGATTAAAGTTTCAACATAGGAATTGGTGCAGAGTGGCTAACATTCAATTCACAGAGCACAGGGACAATGGAATAATTAGCGTACACTGTGGAAGTCCTTAATGCACTGCTCTTTAGCTATTCATATATCAAATATGGCATTGCATCATAAGAGTAAAGGATGTCTATTGATAAAATTTAGTATCTACTAATAACAGTAGAAGTATCAGGGCCTTAAAGAGGCCCAATTAATGAAAGTTTTTCTCTCCTGGTCAAAAGAAAAAGAGTTCTACCAAATTCCTGAGTAGAGAAAAGATTCTGATACGTCCCATAAACTAGAACATAGCATACTATTGTTTTTTCTTTAGAAGTTAATGCAGCTAGGCCTGCTAATCACCTGAACAGGGAAGTGCAGCTCTTATACTCTGATTCCCAAGGCCATACCAAAGCAGTGGGTGATGAGCCAACCCTTCATGAGATTAAAGAATCTCTCTACCCTCTTCTTCCCTAAGGCAGTTGCTTGCAAGGGTCCAGGCCTGCCTGCTTTTCTGAGTTCTAACTCAAAAAGTGAAACCTTCTTTCTCTTTTTGTTAATCTTTTACCTGCATCAGTCAAAATTCTAAGGATATTTAGTCCAATATGCTGGACCTGCTCCCTTCTCTGAAGCCCTCCTAGTTCCTGTCAAACAGCACAGCTAAGTCTGTCTTTTAGTTATCACCCTACTCCTGGAAGCTGCCAAGAACTAAAGCTTGCATTGATGTGGGAATGCCTTTTCGTATGCTGTGAATATCAATCTTTAAATAAAGGAGCTGTTTTGGGACATGACAGGCACCATAAAAGAAGTAGGAGGAGAAATCGGAGCATAGGTAGGAGAAGCAGGGCAGAGTCAGGCAGATTGAGCAAGCCGCCCAAGGAGCAACACATTAAGGAACACAGGTGAGCCACGGGCCACGTGGCAGACAGATTAATAGAAATGGGTTGACTTAAGATGTAAGAGCTAGCTAACAATGTGCCTGATCCATAGAACAAAAAGCATAAAGTTAATATAATTTCTGGGGGCCTGAGCAGCAGCAGCAGGCAGCTAATGGGCCTGGCGCACAGGTCTGTGGGTCTGGACATCTGGCCGCCCGGGACCAAGAAACCCCATTGCAACATTGCATGCCATGTTTTTCTTCTCTCAGACTCTAGTAAATTAGTCCCTAATCTTCCTACTGAATGTGTTTGAAATTCTTTTATTAATGAGACTAAGAACCCACAAAAAAGTTATCCCCGGTTCCATTGGTGACAACACAGTTATTTTGAGAAGCAAGTATAAACATGTGTATAAAACACTTGCAACCATTTCCTGTCTTTTAGTAATGTGCTTTTGTTGGATTTTATCGACATACCAACTTTCTATTTGCACAGAGCCATTTCACATAAATAATGTTGTTCCTCTCGCCCATTTTCTGTCTTCAAGATTGTGAACTCCCAGGCAGTCAAGGTGTGTGTCTTCTCCGTTCTCATATGGGACTGGGGACAAGGTGTCCCACTGACTCCACTCCAGACACTCCTCAGTCAACTCCATCCCACATCTTTGAACTAAGAAGGCTGTGAGACTAACCACAGCTGCTCTTCTAAAAATTGAAGCGGTGTGACACAAAGAGAACCAGACCAGTGGCTGCCAAAGGGTGGTTTGGGGACATGGCATGGCGAGGTTTAGAGAATGGGTGTCAGAACTGAAATGTAGGGAGTGTGTGAAGAGAATGAAGCTCAAGTAGGAAAAATGAGTAGAAGACGGTTATTGTAGAAGACAGAGCAGCCTGCTAGAAGTAGAAGCGGAGGCGCTATAAGAACGCAAGAGACAGGGCCCAAGAATGGCTTTCCAACCCCACCTACCAAAACTTATTTTATTTTTCACATACAGAACAGTATCATTCCTGATCTTCCCAGTAAACATTCTCATTACCAGATTATACTTATGAGGAATTTCTCACAAATTATAGTAACTATGTTTTTTATTGTCTATTTTTGATGCTCAGACCCCTTGGATCCTGAGTAGCAGGAAAGACTAAACATCCTATGGTTGCATCCAGGTAGTAAAGAGCTTGCCTGAAGCATGCCAGTTACACACGCACAAAGCAATCCAGATTCCATAATGTGAACCACTTTTTCATGTAATTCATTCTCTGAAGCCCTATCCAGTGACTTAATCACCCCCAGGAAAAATAATTGGTATGAGTACACTATGCCAGAAATAGATGTGCATATCTGCATCAGTCCACAATGACAGAATTTATTAGACATCAACAGATTCACAAGGTTTAGCTGTTTTGATGACAACATTTTATCATATAATTCTGCCTACACTGGTAACTGGCCAAGGGAATGTAGTATCTTTTGTTGCAGCCTTAACAACTAATATTAACTTTCATAACCCAGCAGAAGTATATTCATATGCATAGCTAACAAGATGAATACAAGTTAAAGAAGTTTCAGTTGAGTTCAAAGAATTTCAGAGTGGATTATATATTGATATATACTGATATGACAATATAAGAGAGAGATTGATAAAATAATGGATGAAGCAAAGAACTGCTGGAACTGCTGGAGTCAGGTTTTAAGAGCAAAGCTGTTGCAGCTGTGAGTTAAAAGCTGAACTAGGTTGAGAGAACAGGAAATAACAGGTTCTGATGCAAGCCCAGGTCCACACAGGTGAACAGGTGGACAAGGAGCCAGTCAAGTAGGATGTATCAATAGTGCAAACCAGGCCATGACACAGATCCAGGGACACTCAGGGAGGCTTCTGCTTATTGGTCCTTGATGGTAGATTTGGGGGGCTATTTTGTTTCAATGTCAGGGTCCAACACTTTTTAGGGGCCAGGCGAGGGAGTCACCACCTCTTTGCTTTAACTTGTCCAATAAGTTCTTAGCTTGTTTCCCCTGATCTTATTTGAACAGACTCATGTCTCCACAGTTTCAGTTTGCCTCAATAAACTTGTACAGGGGGGTTCCCTTTCTGGTCATAGGAATGGTACACCCACAGGATGTGGTAAGCTTTTCTTTTCAAAGGGGAATCAAAATCTGCTTGTAAAATGGAGTCCTGAAGCAATGCACAGCTTGAGAAACTACTGTTCTAAACAATATGGAGTAACTTAAAGCAAGACATTGTCTATTATTGACAGTCATATAAAATCAAAACAGGTCCTACAGTCCAGAACCCAGTACAAGTACTTAAACTATTCAACTTTAAAGGTCTTTGCCTAGCTTTACCTCTGCTTCCTGAAAGAACACTAAAGAACTCAGCTTGAGTTAGAGATATGACTCAGTGGATAAAGTGATTATAGTGCAAACATGAAGACCTCAGTTTGGATCCTCAGTACCCACATATAAGGCTATTTGTCTTTAAGCCCAGTGCTGAGAGGCAAAGACAAGAGAATCATGAAGGCTTGACTACTAGTCTAGCATAATCATTGAGCAACATGCTCAGTCAAACACACACAAATTCAGAAGTTGAGGAAGACATCCAGAGTCAACCTCAGACATTCACATGTGAACACATGTGAATATTCACCTGCACAGATACCCTTACACTACAAACCAAAGGACTTCAGCTGACCAGTTGACTGGTTCCTTCTCTCTGCGACTCATCATTCTTCCTTCTCTGTGAGACCCTGCCTAGTAGGATGCCTCCACTTTTAGGGACTGAACATACAATAAAAACTAACATCATAATAATTTCTATATCTGTGTGTGCTACACACCTAATTAAACCAAGTGCTACTGCCATGTATCAAGTATGTGGTGATACCACATATTTGAAAATGGTGGATGCCTTACATTCAGATTAAAGATGTCAGAGAAGACACCAGAGTGATTTCTGATTGGGGGAATCAGAAAATGCCTCTGGGGAGACATGCATTTCAAGTGTGTGCTGAATGGCTTGTAAAATGTGAACAAGACTGCAAGGAGAGTTGGAGGCAGTCAGTAAAAAGAACAAATGAAGCACAGGTGGAGACCAGTTGGATTATAGAAAGATGAACAGTAAAACCTGAGGAGGCCAAGCCTGGAGTAAAGGTCAAAGGTGGATTCATATCATGCTTCTTTGAAACATTGGCTCTGTGTCTTAGTTGTAATATAATAGTTATGAGTTAATACAAAATGCTAACTCCCAAACAAAACAAAGCAAAGCACAGGGTTGCCATTGACTTACTCGTGGGTATTAGTTACTTCTCTGTTGCTGTGATTAAAATTAAAAAAAAATTAAATTTAAATTTTCTATAAACTTGCCTTGGAAGTTTATAGAATAAAGGGTTTGGGTTTACAGTTCCAAAGGGATAAGAGTACATCATGGTCAAGCAGAAGTGTTGCAGCAGAAACAACTGAGACCTCACATCTCAAACTGCAAGAAGGAAACAGAGACCAAACTGGGAGCAGCATGGCTATTGAAAACTCAAAGTCTAATCCTAGTGACATACTTCCTCCAGTAAGGCCAGACCTCCTCATCCTCCTCCAACAGCACCACCACCTGGGGACCAAATATTCAAGTGCCCAGACTATGGGATCATCTCATGCATACCACACACCATGGACCAGAAGCCAGTGGCAGCATGAAAGGACACTTATACAGGTAAAGTGCTGACAGTGGCTCGGCTTTGAAGGTCCTCCCTTCCATAGCAATATCAACATTTCCAGAGTAAACACTTTCATCACTGTGAGACAAATGTAATAGATTTTAAGGTCGTATTTTCAGGAATTAATACTACACATGCTGTGTGAAAACGTGATTCTCAGAGGCAGTTTTCAGATGTTTCTAATATAACATCTTTTAAAAAATCATTATAAGATGAAATCATAAAGTTTCACAATGTGTGATTCCAGAAATAATGCATGGAAAATGGATTTATAACTGAAAAGTATGAGGAGATAAAAACAAACAAACAAAAAAACCAAAGAGCAGTATAGTCAGTGTTTCTGTTCCATTAAATTCTAAATTACTTCAATTACATTCTTTCACCAGGACATAATGGGAATCTGTTAATAGATGTTTGCGAGACATTTTGAGAGAAAAATGCTCAGTCAACATAGTCGTAAAGTAAAGGAGAAAATCTAACTTCTATCTCATCAGGTCTCATGCAGAAAGCCTTGTGAAAATAATCTATAGCTATACGATAAATCAAGAGAACAATGTAATAGCAGGGTCAAGACTTTAATAGACTTTTCCTTGAGTTCATAGATCTAATGGGGGGGAAACAGTAATTATAATTTTGTTCATATTTTAATTATGAGCTTGATTGGGTTTGTAACAATCTTAAAAAGCCTGATTATTTTCAGAATAGGGAGAAAGTGGGAAAGTCAAGTCATTTGCTCCTTGGATGCTTTTTGTTTACACAAGCAATGACTAAAGGTACTCACTACACAATAAATATTGATTTTTTTTCAGACTATCAAACACTTAAGCACATGCACATACAGGCACATTCCTATATTCCCCAGGAGACTTAACATATTGGACACCCAAGAGGTAGAGTTCTTATGGGGACACACTAGGCAGATATTTTCTGGCACCAAAAATATTTTTTATGCTTTTATTCAACTTTTATAAGTGTCTGTCTTAAATACACATTTTCTTGTTTGTCAAGCTTTAACAGAAGGAGCTTCCGTCATTCTTGTCACCCATACAATTATTCTGGGAATTATAAAAGGATCCTAAGACATCTTTCCATGTCAAATCAGCGGGTAATAGATATCTATCAACTTATGAGCCTACAGAATGCATCAAATCTCTCCACTCGCTTTCAGATGAACCAAAGGTATCAGTGCATATTGACATCTATCACCAATATAATATAATATGTTGGAGATGGCAAAGTAACAGGTAGGGCAAATGAGATGAGAAGGGGCAGAGGCTTCAGGAGGAGAAAGGAAGATTATAACGAGAGTACATTTGGGCATACTGGGATGTGATGGGTTTAACTGAGAACTGAGAAAAAGTAGGCAGAAAAGAGATTAAACAAAAATGCCTTCCTGTAGTCGGACTTTCAGAGTTTTAAAAGTTGTGAGACAGAATACTAGGGAAGGAAATTCACTGGTGGACCATGCCTGCTCTATGATACTGTACTGACCTTTCAGATAAAATATGCCCCTGGTTCAGTAGTATTATGAATGTTATAAACTGGGTAGTTGACCAGTTTCTGGTCGGACTTGAGGTCCCTCCACAGGAAGAATTCATACTGAGTACTATAAGCCTGGTTAAAAAGTCACATATATGGAGATCATGGACCATAACAGGGAACTTTCTCTTGTTGCTTTTAAAATATTTATGTTTAAATTCATAGATTAGAGTTGATCTCTTTCCTGATCAGAAAAACTTTACAATGAACAGCAGTCAGTATAGATATTAGTATTGGGTCAAACTGCTGAGAATAATTGACAATTGAGTTCTCAGCTCTAAACAAGACATTATATAACAACACCCCATACCTGAGGGTCAGAAAATTTTATAGTAGAGGGTATGAAAAGAATACAGCAGATGGATAATGAAGAGAAATGCCATGAAACACTGTCTTCTGATGCAGTGTGGATGCTGTATACATGAACTAACAATGGCTGTGGTTGCGACACAAGGCTCAGACAAGTTGAACCCTTCAAGATTCCAATATGCGTTGGAAGCAAGCACACTATACCCCACCTCCAGCTAAAGAGCTCTTGACAGCTAATGACTCCTATGAGAAAGAAGTGACTTTCTTCAGTGATATAGCCACTGATACATTGCTGATGATTCATAATTCTACCACTGTGCACATGCAAGCAATTCTAAGTAAATTCAATGCATTAAATATATTAAAAAGGCATTGAAAACAAAAGGAGAATATATTGAGAAAACTGGTTCCAGAGGAAGTATAATTGGGAAAAGAGAGGGGGATGGGATATGGTAAAAATGATTTAAAAATTTCATTATACACACAAGTGGAGAATAAATAAAAATTCATTGGGCTTGGGAGGAACATGAGATTACTCTGTCCTCAAAGTCTTCACAGGACACAATGCACAGACGGCAATGGCCCTTCCCTAAGTACCAAGGACCCACTAAGTACAAAATACACGGTACAGAAAATTAGTGTCTCAGGAATTCTACTTACAGGTCACAACTTCCATCAGGAAACAAGGTAAACATATTGAACTCGGTCCTAGTAGAGCTTCTGAAGGCTTAATTCAGTAGTACCAGATCTATGATCTGATTAAAAATGCTAGACACAGAAGCAAGAATTCCTGATAATTTAGGTAACTTCTCAATGATGACAAGAAAGAAATTCTTATGCACTTGTCTTCACAGAAGTCGCTTGTGACATACTGATATTGGAAGGGATTTTGTTGACTGTATTTTTGTTGAATCTTTTTGGATCCAAAATTATCTACAACATTATCTAAAGGATGACAACAGCATTCTGCATGTAAAACCACATCTGTATGCAAGACTGGTGGCCTGCGCTCAATCCCAGAAATCCATTGTGGAGTAAGAGAATGGATTCTTAAAAATTTTCATCTCATATGCACATATGCACACTCACAGATGTATCACATATACACAAATACCAAACTAATAAATAAATAGAATTGACTTTTAAAAAGAATGGCATCTAAATATCATATCCAATGTGTAAAGCTAAACTTTAAGATCTGAAAAGATCACTCAGGGGTTAAAACCACTTGCTGCTCTTGCAGAGGACGAGTTTGATTCCTAACACCCTTTATGGTGGCTCACAAACATCTGTAACTCCAATTACAACAGACAAAATATAGTGTTCCAATATTTGTGGGCACCCAGTACACATGGGATACACATACACACATGTATGCAAAACATTCATACACATAAAATAAAAAAAATAAGCAGTCAGTTATTATTTTTATCCAAGTAGTAACAAGTTTCTTCTATATCTAGTTTTGTTCTTCTCAGAGTTCCCTATGACCAGGCAAACATCTGGGAAATGTTGTTGTTTAGTTGGACAAGACTTTGAGTAAAGTCAGATCATACCTCAGGTTCTAGTCTAATCATTAGTCAACATAAGACCTTGACTAAATCAGTGTCCTCTATGTTTCATACAGTTTAATAAAATCTTAAGAATAAACACAACTAAAAGAAGAATCATGAGTATCCAAATAGATGATACATATGAAACATTTTGTGTCCAATGGTTATATTTAAAAACTGTTTATTTTTCTTCAAACCTTAAGACAGAATTTAGCCAATAAAAGGAAAAAGGAAAGAGAAGGAAAGTAAGAGAAATACAATGCCATAAATCTCTTCCTACCTCCTTTAAGATTGGCCAAAACCACCAGCAGTCTAAATGGCTACACACCATGGAATATAGAAAAACACTTCAGGCCAAAATTTTGGATTCCTAAAGAAATGATTAAAAAAAAAAATTAAAAAGAGCCTTAGCTATAAAGGGCTCAGATCATCTAAGAAGAAAACAGAGTCCGGCTGTGCAAGGTCTTTTGGAGACTGAACTACTGTTGAATATTATCATTTGACACAATCTCTCTCTCCACCTAAAGCTTACCTTCTGCGTGGCATGTATACAGCCAACAGCCTCTGCCTCCATCCTCATTGGGGAGGATGCACTGACTAAGACTAAGAAACACTTACACTGTGATGCTGTCTCTGGGCACTCTAGAACTATGATTTATTTCAGTATCCAATTCAAAACAAGGTCCAGACATTCTTCATTATCATCTAATATGAACCTATTTGATTAATTTACAATCATGCATAATTCATCATATGAATTGTTAATTTGTACTTCAACATTTATTTCTCTAGATGTGGTCCTGTATTAGCTCTGCTTCACTGTTTTCAATACATTAAATTATGAAGATATATATTTCTTTATTGATATTTCTTTATTGATGGATAGAGGGGGCTCTTTTTACAAAGTGGGTCCTTAATTTCTCTATGTAGCATAAAAATACTTCAAAATCCCGTCATATACATTGCCATTTAAAACTCCAATAATCATGTTTTACCAACCTACTAATAATATCTAGTTTATGTTAAAAGCAAGAAATTCATAATATCAAAAAGCTGATTTGCTCATGTAAAATATAGTAATATGTGTAAATCTAAAATTTAAATCTGACTTCTAACTGCTGCAATTTTCTGATGATCAAAATGAAAACATTAGTGTATATACTTTGTTATGGGATTACTGAATCAATTTTAACTTCTATCACTACCAATCAAACAAAAAGAGGGACCATATAGAGAGACACTTGGGGCATTTCAAGGAGGCAGATGGAACAAGTGGACTATGTGAACTTTAAACTGAACTTCCCACAAAAAAAGTGCCATATCTATATGAGGATGCTTGACTGACTAGAACTTCAGTAATCCTGAAGTATGAGAGTGTTAACAAATGAAAAGTCTAATCATTTTGGGTCATGCCAAATTTGGCCTAAATCTACTCACAGAGCTCTTAGCTCCCACCAACCCAAATGTTAAGAATGTCATCAGATAGCAGGTGACTACAAAAGAAACATCTCTACTTTTTGTAACCTGCCTACCCCACATTCTTCCAATGTATTTATGACTTTTATCATTTTTCTGAAACTATAAAAACTTTGTGGAATAGTTAACATATTGAAAGATGGCATCTAGAGTGCCCTAAATACATGTTCCCTGGCCATGTTCATTCACATTTCACTCCAGAATAAGTGCTCTTATTCCGTTGGAAGTGGCGGTTATACTTTTGCATTGATGGGACATTTATTATGGTGTTCAGGAGAAGGTGTCAGGAGGGATGCCAAACCAGAATCATACTGGCTACTTTGAATAATGTCATCAGGGCCTGGAACATGACAATTCTCGGCAGTGTTTTGGTATCAGGTTCTGAGACAGATGAAGCAGAAAAAAGAGCTCTGGAAGAATAAGCACCTGACATTAAAGTGTTGTCATGTGAAGCTCAGATAAAATGGACTAAACCTGAAATATGGCTGGTTATTGACAAGATTATTAGAGCAAAGTCAATTATAAGATTCACCTAAAAAAAAAAAATGTTCAGATCCTTTACTTGAACTTGAGTCAGAAAGTTTCTGAAGAGGCTCATTCATTAAATTCCACTTTTATTAAATGCAGCATCAAAGAAGTTTTTGCTCTAAGGAATAAGTCTGCTCTTAATTCCAATTTAGCTACAAATTCTTAATTCACAGATGTCCAGTATACACTAATATTCTACAATAGTAGATACAAGGACATCAAAAGCAGAGAGACCCTTATTTAACATCTAAACGAGGACATTTGTAAACATTAAATGGATCACCGTTAATAATTGCACAGGGACAACAAACAGGTAAGTTCAACATGACACAAACAGGAATGTGCGAGCACATGAGTGATGAAGCAGGGGAATAAACATCAGTTCAGCATGACATGAGTCCTGGCTTTAGGGATGCTTGTCTTTACATATCATCTATAAGTCTTCAGAGGACAATAGCATTTGAAAGTCATTCTGCAATCACTTTACTCCAGAAATGTCTTCCCAAATGTCCATAGGCAAAGTGAATATCAAGATTTACACAGTCTTCCTGGTGATTTGAATGAGAATGGCTCCCCGTAGGCTCATATACCTTATTACTCAGTCCCCAATTAGTGAAGCTGTTTAGGGATTAGAAATTATGACCTTATTGAGAAAGATGTGTTACTGGGGGTGACCCTTAAGGTTTCATATCACTCTCACTGTTCCCAATGTCTCTGGCATCCCTCACCTCTCTCACAGTTGTATTATAATCATGAGCTCTCAGCTGCTGCTCCAGGACCACATCTCCCTGTCTAATGCCATGCTCCTACTACAATGGTTGTGGACCAAGGACTCTAACCCTATAAATCTCTAAGCCCCAAATAAACTCTTTCTTTCTTTTATACATTTTCTTGGCCATTGTGTTTTTATCACAACAATAGAAAAGTAACCAGGCTGGAGAAATGGTTCCATGGTTAAGAGCACTGGCTGCTCTTCCAGTGATCCTTCCTGAGTTCAGTTCCCAGCATCCACATGGTGATGGCTCACAACCATCTCTAATGAGATCTGTGCCCTCTTCTGGCATTCAGGCATACATGCAGACAGAACAATGTATACATAATAAATAAATAAAATCTTTTTTTTAGAAGAAAGAAAAGTAACCATGACAGCATTCTATGAGACACTATGGCAATGGAAAATTTCACAATTTGAATTTACTCTAATCACCCAATCTGTGAAATGTTATGACCTAAGTAAGAACTCAGCATATTACTGAAAACATATCTAAACAGAGAAATTTTATGAGATCAAAAGTAAATAAATAAATAAATAAATGAATGAATAAATAAATGAATAAATAAACTGATAAGTAAGTTTGACTTAAGAATCGTTCATTCAATATCTTTTGTGTGCTCAACTCAGGTGTTACAGAAGAAAAACCTAGGAGGTACGACTGTAACTAAGCATTCTAGGAGGGGTTTATGGCTAATATCAAGCAGGTAGTGAGTATTATGCCAATACTCTAAGCCAAGGAAGAGATGATTTATTTATGTGTGGAATGTTGCTTCATAATGCATGTGTTAACTATAGAGCATCCTAAAGGCACTAAAGAGAATTATAGAAGGTATATGTTTATGTGTAATAAGGCCTTGATGAGTAGCTTCAAAAATGAACGACGAAGAGAAGATAGTCGAGTGACTGAGATAAAGTCTATAGAAATCTATGAAAAAATCACATTGAAACTCAATTAGCATGCATGACTAACACATACTAACAAAGGCTTAAAGCACTGGAGGACTATGAGGAAGAAAGCAGTAAGTCTAACACAGGATGATTACAACTTTAAAGGGGCAGAAAATCTTTCCCGGAGGAAGCAGAATTTGAAGATAGCACTGAACAATGGGAAGGACTTTGATGTTCAAGGAAGTCAACAGGAAGGAAGAGGAGAAGAAAGCAAGGGAATGAAGTTTGGGATCTATGATAGAAAGGTGGGCCAAGGACTAAACTGTGATTATCAAGATATACAGGTTTTGACACACACTTTTTTCATATATATATAACAGCAGTTTCAGAGGGATTGGTTTAGTTATAATCTCTAAACATTTCCATGATTGCTGTGATTATTCATGAGTATTACATACCTTTGGGAAATAAAATATTGATGGAGGCATTTGTACTCTCAGATGCAAAGGTAAAATCCCCCAAGTAAACCCAGCTGTGAGCAACCTAGATAAGAAATGAAGCTATGTATGGTTTTTAATAGAAATGCAAAAGTAGGAAAAATAAGTTTTCAAACTAGCAAAGTTCTCTTTAGAATTTTGCATACTAAAGCTGTAAGTAAAGGACAGCTATTTATGGATATCATAAGAACTTTAAAGATGTATTCAAATGCTTTGAATCTTTTGGAAATGAAGGGGGGTGTCTTTTTTTGGGACAATATGATAGAACTATCGGGATATTAATTTACAATTCCTACAGAAAATACCTTATAGTCCTTTTACTAATAAAAGCTGACATTTAAATTGTGCTTCCTATGTGCTAAGTACTGTTTTAAACAACTTAACATATGTTGCACAAATTCTGGTTGTACTAAAAGAAACTCAGAGCCAGGTATCGAGGAAAGGCTAAATTATCAAAGAGAGGAAACACCACAGTCAAATTTCACCCAGCTGTCTTCCTACTTCCTCAGCCTCCGCTCCTTATCACTTCTACTGAATAATAATCTGTCTTCCTACACCTGCCTTAATACCCTCTACACCCAGTTGTTTCACATCTAGGTTAAGATTAAAGGTGTGAGCTACTACTACTTGGTAGTTAGCCTTAAACTCACAGACACAAAAAGATCTCTTTCTGTCTCTGAAGTTACGGGATTAAAGGCCTAGCACCACCACTGCCTGCCTAAGAGCCTGGAACCCCCTCTGTAAA
Organism: Phyllotis vaccarum; assembly: GCA_033318265.1. Lineage (NCBI taxonomy): Eukaryota > Metazoa > Chordata > Mammalia > Rodentia > Cricetidae > Phyllotis > Phyllotis vaccarum. The sequence continues at coordinate 38,582,307 of JARWLC010000009.1, read as the reverse complement.
CCAAGATGACCTCAGACTCAGATCTGCTGGGATTAAAGGCGTAGATCACCACTTCTGGATATTCCCTGTGGCTGGAATTAAAGGTGTGAGTTCCCACTGTCTGATCCTCCTGGGTTGACTATGAGTAGATCTTTTTTCTGATATTCCAGACTGGTTTTATTGAATGTATAATATATCATCACAAACAGATATTTATCAAATGAAACAACTAAGAAAAATGATAAGAATGGTGGAGAAAGAATAATCTATTAACTAAACTCTGAAAATGTTTTGAAAACCACTATTACAGATTTCGCACAGTACATATCTCAAACCTAGTGATAGTGACTAACATTAGCACAGGTCCTTCTAGGGAGCTGCAAGAATATTGAAGAATGATAACAGATATGCTTATTTACTTTGTATAATTCCAAAAGAGATTGCTTAACAACTTTTTTTTTTTTTCGAGACAGGGTTTCTCTGTTTAGCTTACCTTTGGAACCTGTCCTAGAACTCACCTTGTAGACCAGCCTGGCCCTGAACTCACAGAGATACACTTGCTTCTGCCTCCCAAGGACCCTTCAATTAGAGGAATATTAAAGCTGGAATGCCTTGCCTGGTGATGGTGGTGCTCATTTTTAATTCCAAGACATGGGTATTATAATAGGGTTTCTTGGCCCCAGGCAACCAAAAGTCTAGACCCTCAGACCTGCTGCCCCAGACCCCTTAGCCATTCGCAGCTGATCAGGCCCCCAGAAATTACTTAGATACTTATATTAACTTTATGTTGTTTGTCTTATGGCTTAGGCACCTTGTTAGCTAGCTCTTTTATCTTAACCCATTTTTATTAATCTATCTTGTCACGTGGCCCTTGGCTCACCTGTGTTTTTTAACGTTTCTTCTTGGGTGGCTGGCTCTGTCTGTCTGACTCCACCCTGCTTTTCTTACTTATGTTGTGATTTTTTTTTCTTATTTTTTCTATGGTGCCTGTCCTGGGCCAAAACAGCTCCTTTGTTTAAAGAAGATTGATATTCACAGTATACAGAAAGACATTTCCACATCCCCAAGACATCTCCACATCACCTGGGAGGCAGATGGGGGAGGATCTCTATCAGTTATAGACAACCTGATCTAAAGAGTGAATTCAAGGATATTCAAAACTAGACAGAGAAACCCTATCTCAAAACACACTCTCTCTCTCTTCTTCTTCCTTCTCTCTCTCTCTCTCTCTCTCTCTCTCTCTCTCTCTCTCTCTCTCTCTCTCTCTCTCTCTCTCTCTCTCTCTCTCGTCAGTGTGTGCCATAATCTATAGAGCAGTCCTATCTGAATGACTTGTCAGAGACCTCATATTCCCTTCAGATGGTCTATATGTTCTACTCTTTGGTCCATGGCCATTCCAACTCATCTATTTCCTTTCCCAACAGAATAGGAGTTTTAAAAGTAGGACTTATAAGGCATATTTAAAAGGCTAAATACAGATTATAAGGGGAAAACGGCTTGAACCATTACTATATCAGACAAGTTTACTTTGGAAGAGAAAGTAGACGTTCACATAAAACAACCAGATAAAGTGGAACATGTGGTTTTAATTACTTTTCTTTGCTGTTACAATGTTTTCATGACAGAACTAGAGGTGGTGGTCAACTCTTTCCTTATAAATATGGATTTTTGAGTTTGGTAACATAAGGGAAATCCTTAGAGAGTCCTGTCACTAAAGATTTTTGATTTCTTCATATACCTTTGGCTATCAATAACTTCTGGATAGCTGTTTGGATCCACTTTTGACTTTAAAAAGTTTCCTTTGTGCATTTTAAAATATTTTATTTTTATTTGGATTTATATGATGTGTGTGAGAGAAGAAAGAAGGAAGAGAAAAGTGTGGTTTAACCTAAAATTAAAAGTTTTGAGAAGGCAGACATTAGTTCTAATAATTAAATATAAATTATAAAATTTAACCAGACTTTTAAAAAAAATGATAGTCTATCCAAAAAGGACATTAAGTTAATATTTTCTACCATAGGTAATAACAGCAGGGCCTGAATATAGCCTTAAGCCTGAACAAAATGTTACTCTTCTCAGATCTATTCCTATGTCATCCAGAGATCTTCCTTGGCTTGTGATCGAATTCTAATATAATACTAAAAGGGAATTCTTAAACCAAGAATAGCCTCACTGAAGTTAAAGGGAGATGAAATAAATTAACACAAACTAAGATTTCATATGTGAGTCAGTCCAAAGGTTATAATCAAGACTAGAACACCCTAACACGATTATGTTACTTTCCTGGGCCACAACAACAATATTTCACAGCCTGATGACTTAACCAACATAGACATTCTCCCACTACTCTGAGGCTCAGTCTCAGGCCAGGGTGTTAGCAAGTATGATTTATCTCCAGGCCTCTCTCCTGATGGCTGCAGACAACCACATTCTCACTCTCTCACATGGACTTTTCTCTGGCCATGACTTGTATCTTTCCTCATTAGCAGGTCGCCAATCATAGTGAATTAGAGCTCAGCATATGGTTTGCTTTAACTCCCCATCTTCAAGGACCCTGTGTTCACATTCTGAGGCACGAATGAAGTATTATTATTTTAACATAGGAGTGTGGAAGAAATGAAATTGAGGCCATATTAACAGTATAAATTAAAAGAAGAAAAACAAATTAAAATAGTTAATAAATGCCAACAGGATTCTTAACTCTGAAAAACAAAAAGGGTGAGGATTCCCTAAATTTTGCACAGTTTTCCCTTGACACACCCTAGTCTTGACCCTTCAGATACTGAATTGCTGGGACAGTCATCCTAGAAATGATTAGAATTTAGAAGACATTCAAGTACTGATCCAAACTCCCAGTCAACTTCATATATGTGCCAGACATGAAGGAAGCATGGGGCCATTAGAATCATCTGAATCTTCCCTATTTAAAGCTTTAGAAAACACTCAAGATGCCATTAAAGGGTAGTTAACAGGGCACTGATGGGCATTGAGTTCTCCTGGATATGGATTGTATTCAAGTTATTAAGCAAGTGTGTTAAGTTCCACATGTTACTTTAAATGAGAATGATGTAGATGGAATAAAACCAGAGAGGCTGATGGCAAGCATTTCCCCAGAGACGGGAAGTAGCATAGCACTGCAGCTGGGCTAGCACAGTATCCCACCCACCAGATGGCAGACAGCACAGAGAGAGTGATGGTGAAGTACAAAAGAGAACCATAGCCTAGAGGTTCTAAGCTTGTGATTTCACAAGGCAGGTATCACATTCAAACCTGTTTGATTCAGAGACTCATATTCTTGCACATAATTTCAAAACACAGCATCTTGTGCTCCAGAGTTTTTGAGATCAATGCAGTATGATTTATCTCTCTCTTAAGCCATCAAGAGTACCAAGTCTCATTGAGCTGGTCGTTAGGCTTGTGCTGCTTTGTTGGCTTCCTCTGGCCATTGCCAGATGGGAATTTACAGCACAGAATGACACACAGTGTGAACCATCAAGCTTTATGGAGACCACGAACTACAATCATCTTGGCCAAGCTTAATTGGGAGATATTTCGGTGATGTGCTTAAACTCTTATAAAACAACCTTTAGTTTAACTGATATAAAGTTCATACTATTAAATCATTTAGCTTGTAAAGGATGGCTCAAAAGTGACTTGTATCTGCCTTTTTTTAACATGAAGGAATTTTCCACTAACACTCTCAACTACAAGAAGCCTGACTGTAAGTAAGCTACTGTTCCTTAGGTACAATGAAAGGGAAAATAAGAATGCATTTATGAAATATTTAGGGTTTTTAAGAAATTTTTCTAAGTCCTATATGGTCAGATGAAAAGCTAAAGTGAGAAGCTCTAAAAAGTCTAAAAATTTATGTGTGAGGTATGTGGTATCTTCAGCAATATAGTCTTACCTTCTGGTTCTTTTATACAACCAAGGGCAAAAGCAAAAGCTTGCATTGTTTGGGAGTCTCTTGGACTACCCTGACTAACAAATTAGAAATTTCCCATGTTTGTTACTGTGACTTTTGTAAAATAGTTTATGTTTCTTGTGTCTGTATAAAATAATATGGCTCTAGAGTACAGACTTTCTCAACTTGTGGGTCATGACTTTTTCACAGGGGTCACCTAAGATCACCAGAAAACACAAGTATTTACAACACTATTCTTAACAGTAGCAAAATTACAGTTATGAAGTAACAACAAAAATAATGCTATGGTTTGAGATCAGCAAAATATGAGGAACTCTCTTAAAAGGTCATAGCTTTCTGAGAACCTGTCATACTAATTTCCAAAGTGGCTGCACAAGCTTACACTCCCATCAACAGTGAAGGAGTGTTTCCCTTGCTCCACATTCCCTCCAGCACAGACTGTCATCTGTGTTTTTGATCTTAGCCATTTTGACAGGTGTAAACTGATATCATGGGTTGTTTTGATTTTCATTTCTCTGATGGCTAAGGATGTTGAGCAATTCTTTAGGTGTCTTTCTATTACTGGAAATTCTGTTGAGAATTCTCTATCTCTGAACCCCATTTTTAATTGGATTATTTGGGTTTTTTTAGTCTCTAGTTTCTTGAGTTCTCTATATATTTTAGAGAACAGTCTTCTGTAAGGTGTAGGGTTGCTGAAGATATTTTCCCATTCTTTAGGCTATCAATTTGTCTTATTGGCTATGTCCTTTGCCTTACAGAAGCTTCCCAGTCTCAGGAGGTCCCATGGAAAAAAAACTTTTTTAAATAAAAAAATATTTACTAATTAGAAAAGTCATACAAAAGGAAGGTTGAGAACTACTAGTATAATAGGAGATAGTAGTCTGTAATATATGGTATTGTGTAGTATAATATATAGTCAAATGTAGTATACTACAATATAGTGTATCATATAGTATAGAGTATGGAATACTATAGTTAATAGAATAGTGTAGTATACATAGTTAAATACAGTGTGTACTACAGGATAATATAGTATAGTATAGTAAATAATATAGTATAGTATATTATAGGGTTTGTAGTATAGTGTGATATATTATAATATACTATACTGTACAATGTAGTATATTATACTGTACAATGTAGTTTATTATACTGTATAGTAGAGTTTATAATATGCTGTTATTTTATAATATAGTACATAGTATAGTACAGTATAGCATAGCACAATATAGTATAGTAATTCCTAGTACCATAGTATAGTGTAGGGTATCATATAGTATGGTCTAGTGTAGTATGTAGTACAGTATTGTATAGTATAGGTTTTGTATATTGAACAATAGTGAATAGAAGAAAGCGGGAATATAGTTAAAATCTTCATGTTTACTTCACTGTGTTCATTATAGTAAGAGGTTTCTGGCCTTGACTTTTGGGCCTTGCCTCAAGGTTTAGGCCCGCAGACCCACAGTCCCCGCAGAAACACACAGATGGTTTCAATAGTTTCAGGCTAAACAGCCTAAGGCCCGGGTATATAACGTGCTAGCTCTCTACCCTTCATCTAACCCATGACTCTTAACCTGTTCAGCCATTTGGCTGGGTACCTTTTCTTAGAGCAGCATAGTTGTCCTCGGCTTCTTCTGGCTTCTCTTTGGCATTCTGCTCTGTGCTTCCTGTTCTCAGAGTTTTCTTAGTCTGGTAGCCCCACCCACACTTCCTGCCTGCCTTTAGCCAATCAGTGTCTTTTATTAAACCAGTGGGTGGGATAATTATTTACAATGAAACAACACCATCTCCCACAGTTCATTCTGCCATGGACCTATAGAAACTTAATCAAATTTTCCATGAAGTGTTAACTAAGCACAATTTTTCCAATGATAGATCATGATTAGCTAAAACAAAAGCATCATTTCTAGAAGAGGTTCTGCAAAAAAAAAAAAAAAAAAAAAAACAGAAATTATATCTGATTAGAAATCTCCCTCTCTGAGTTGTCAGTGTTCCTACTAAACTTCATAGACTATATCACAAAAACTGAAGACTAGGCATGAGATCCTCCTTTGATTTGTTGATCAGGGTTGCTCAAGAGAGTCTCCAAAATCATAAGCTATGTTAAACTGTTACCATTGTCTTTGGTGGACTCCCAGAGATAGAATGTAAGTATCTATCTTAAGACACCATGCACTTCAGATTCAGGGCCCAGAGGACCTGAGCTGGATCTGACCTGAAAGCATCCTCCCAAATGACTAGATTTCGTGATACCAGAAGGAATCGTGCAAGCTTTCAAAGGAGAGAAGCCACAAATAGTTCTACCTGGATATGACACCTATGAACCACATCAGTGGCTAGCATGTCAAGAAAACACCACGTTACTCTTTAGTAGTAACCAACAACTCTCTAATTACACTGTACTATTAACTATATATAAAACAAAATGGAATTTAGGTATTTAAGGTTACTACCTCATCATAATTCCTATTGTACATAGTCTTAGTTTAGAACCTTCTTAGTTAGACAAAAGAGGGAGATGTAGTGGGATTCAGGTATCAGCTGATAAGGTCCTAAGATGCTTATCCAGGGTCCCGAGCTCCTGGAGGTAATGTGGCCAACCTGGAGGGGGTGTGGCCAACCCCATTGAGAAGGGGCTTCTGGGACACGAGGACCTGCTGCCTGGTTCCTGATTGTTGGAGAGACAAGATCAGAATCCATCATCCGTCTATCACTCGTCCACCGTTCCAGACTCCAGTCCCTGTTCAGGTGCTACTATAAACTGTTACCTGTACCGTGAGTGTTGGTTTATATTTTAATAAATATCTATCCTGCACTGGTACCTTCTAAGTAAACTTCACTTATAACCTAGACTATCAGAACTAGTAAAATCATGGAGCTTGGAGGAGACCCTACAATTGTCACATTACAAACGAGTATAAGCCTTAACTACATCCTAAATATTTGTCCTTATACCCACAGATAAGTGCAGTTATTACCACTCCTCAAGGAAATGTCTCTTTACAACTGACAAACACCACTACAAAAAGCCACATCAATCAAAATGCAGTATTTCAGAGCCTAGTCCCAATAAATACATCTAGAACACAGTCTCTGCACTTAAGGCTCAGAGATCACTGCAGAAAATGTATGATGGAGAAGTTGTAAGAACAAGTAGTTGGCTGTGAGAAATTTTAGAAGCTACACCCATGAAGTTCCTAAGACCTGAACATGAATGACACTAATAGACATGCAAACATGGAAGAGGGAGTTCCGTGGACTTCAGCTCTCCACAAAGAGCTACTGGCAACTAAGGAAGGCAGAGAATAAGAGGGAGTGGGAGAAATAGAGTGAAACTGACATCAAAGGAAAGGAAGCAAGAGAGAGAGAGAGAAGTAGCCCTCCCCAGAAAAGAGCATAGTAAGTGGTTACCTGATATGAAATGGTCACCTCTGAAAAGACACACATACAAGTAGCCTTACAAGAACTGAATAAGTTGATATACACATATATGAATACACAGATATATAAATTATATACACACAGACGTATTAACAATTTTTTAAAAGGGGCCAGGAATTTGAAAGAGAGCAAGTACATGTGAGGTTTTGGATGGAAGAAAGTGAGAAAGTTAAATAATATAATTATATTATAATCTCAAAATAGAAAAAAAAATTTTCAAAAAAATAAAAACCTCATCTAGTGTACAAAGATTTTTCAAGCTATGGGTTGGTCTTCTAAAAAATGAAAGATCAATACTTCTCAACCTGATCTAGTAGCCCTCAGCTTCTGTCCTCCACTCTCACTCATTTAATTTCTATCAACCAAAGACAGAACGGGCAAATAAAGAATGATTTCAAGTGGCTGAGGCCACAGACAAGCATAAAGACATGCACATCACGGCTGGACACTGCTTATTACTCATGGTGCAGAAAATTTTGAAATTCTTAGATTAATTTTTCATTACTCCCATCCCTCCTATTTATAAGTAAAGCTATTGTCTATTCCATTTTATATCTTTGGGGAATTCTAGTCCTGGTTTACTCATGCTCTGCAATTCAAAATGTGGGTCAAGAGCACATTATAAATGCCTTCGATGAATTATGTACTTTACAATAGAAACTTCTCCCTGGGATGGCTTCACTTTACTTTCTTAGCCAGGCCATTCTACTCTTGTTAGCCCCTCAACGCCCTATCAGTAATTACAGAATCCTCTAGATCAAACTTAACAATTATTATACAAATTGTATACCAATGAAGCAAAAATATATGTAAACTCAGAGAACTGAGTGAAAAAAAAGTTATTGGGAATTACTACAAATCTGTTATGTAAACACATGTGAATTTGTATCCCCAATAGTATATGCAGTTATGTAGATAAGGAAGCTAAATACAAAGACTAGAGTCAGATTAGAAAATATTATTTTCAAATATTTAATTTTTTTCTTCAAATTATTTCTTTTTACAAAATTGTATACATTTAATTTTAATATACTTTGTGTTTTAGTAAAGCTTAGGTTCACAGAACAAAATGGAACAGAATGTAATGGGATTTCTCAAATTCTTTCTGCCCCACATCTGCATAGTCTTCGCATTATCACCATCTCCCTACCAGAGTAATATATTTGTTAAAACTGATTAGTGTCTAGTGACATATAATCACTGCAAGCTTTTACATGGGCTCTTGGTGATGTGTATTCTATGGACTTGGGCAAATATACAATGTTTCATAATCACCATGACAGCATTATACATAGTAGTTTTACCATGAAAAATTTACCTGGAAATTAATGATCTTTTTTTTTCTCCATAGTTTTGCCTTTTCCAAAGCATCATTCCTTTAGAATCATTCATTATACAAAATTCTCAGATGGGTTCTTCACTTACTAATAGTCATGTAAACTTCTTCCATGTACTTTCATGGTATATTTATTCTTAAATTATAATTTAATTTAATATACTAACTGAATACACTAGATATACATGCATATATTTCCCTCACTGTAGGGTGAATTAATTGTTTCCTTCCCATGTAACTCCATTGAGTATGTGCCTTATTCCTCCAGGTCTTTACCCATGTACCCTTCCTTCTCTTGCTGATTTTCATATATATATGGTAATATATATGTGATATATATATATATATATCAGAGTAAGAGTGACATCAGAAGAAAGAGAGGCAAGGGTTGAGCTCTGTCTCCCCCTACCTTATTGATCTTTTGATGTCCACAATATCATTTCCTGCTTCAAACTTCCCAGTGCTGGGATGAAGTGTGTGTCACCGCTCCCAGATCTTTATGGCTAATTCTGTAGCTGACTTGTCCTCTGATCTTTATTAGATACACAATATATCACCACAAGAGGATATGTTGTCACGTATATATGCATATATATACATGCATATATGTAATATTGTATGTATGTATGTTCATATATAAGTGCTTCAGGGATCCCGTACATGAAAAAGTAACACTAGCCCAAGACTGAGAAGTATATAAGATATAAGGGAAAGATCATTTCAGAAAGATCCCGTGTGAAGGTTCTTAGATAGAAAAAGATCAGGCTTTATAGGAAAGTAAATTAAAGCCAGTGTAATTAATATAAGGGGGAAATGATTCAAAACATGCACAGAAGAGTAGATAAGAACCAGATTGCACAAAGCAAACATGGCAATCTTAAGTATGATTGTCTCTTAATTACAAATATACTTAAAAATTGTTGAAACATTTTAATAGACTTTAAAAGCTACTGTTTGCTTTATAGCAGTTGAACTGGAAAGAATTCAATGCATTATAGAGACACAGTTTGTGTCTGAAGACAAGAGCACTGAAAACTTTATACTAAAAGTGTCTCTAGACTCGGGGATATGGTGAGAAAAATGAGCCATAGATAAATAAACACAAATTCGGATGCTTGGAACTTCAGGATAGTTCCTGTGTTTCAGGTTTGTGTAATGGGTCACAGAGATTATATTGAATGAAGAAGTTTGGATAAGCACCAAATGTTACAGTGAGGTTTCTGGACCCTGGCCAGAGGTCCAGACCCACAGACCTGCAATCCAAGCACCTAGCCACCCACCATTGCTTAGGCTCCAAAATAATGACTGACACTTATATTAACTTTATGCTGTTTTGCCTATGGCTTAGGCACATCGCTAGCTGATTATTTCATCTTAACTCAACCCATACGCATTAATCTGTCTGCCTTGTGGCCCGTGGCTTACCTGTGTTCCTAACATGTTGCTTCCTTGGGTGTCTGGCTCAATCTCTCTGAAACTCTACTCTTTTTCGTACCTATGCTCTGATTCCTCTGCCTATCTCTACAGTATCTGCCATGGCCCAAATAGTCCTTTACTCACAACATATAGAAAGACATTCCCACATTCATGGAGAAATGAATAGGGGTTAGCATTGAAAGGATACTTTTATGACACACCCACAAATAATAGTGTGAGAATGAAAAGACAAAGATTTGTATCCAAGATAGGCACTTATCCAAATCATGTAATTTATTTTCCCCATTCAAATGTGAACTTCACCAATTCTCATAGAAGGGAAAAACCATATCAACTCTGTTAATAGGAAAATGTCTCATACTTCCCATGGGTTCTCTCTTTCTCCTCCAACAAAGAAGCTGTTTATGGAAGAAAACACAAAGCAGAAAACACACTCGTTTTACGAATTTAAAGGAAAAATGCAAAGCAAAATACACACTAATTTTACAAAAGTCTGGAATTCCTGAAGGGGGGAGATAAAGGGTTAAGGGGGGAGATAAAGGGTTGTGGTTCATCACCTGCATAAATATACACTTACAGATCTGAGGGTCAGAATAATTCAGGACATATTAAACTGCTTACATGAAAGTAATCCCAGAATTGTAAGCTTGAAGCCTGGCATTAGAGAAATGAGCCATAACAGGACAACTGGCAGACAGCTGAATAAAGAATCCTGAGAGTTTAGCCTGATGTTGAGTATTGTTTACAGCATCCTTATTTTATCTCTTTCTTGTCCAATATTTTACAGCTAAAATATAGCAAATATATTCCTTAAGTGTCAACCAAGATGGTGATACCCTAGATAGAATTATCAAAGATGAGTGAAGTGCTAGAAAGAAGTGATCTCCCAGGAGTCAGTGTTTATGAAACTTCCAGAGTCTTCAATATATGGTCAAGAGCTGAGAAACATACTTAATATATTTCTCTTAATTAAGCTTGGCAATAAACACTATTTTCAGATTAAAAAAAAAACTTAAGATAAAGTGATAGGCATAATACTGTAACTACATGAAGCTTATATATAATATCCATGCCACTAGAACTTTGATCCAAATATGTAAACCTACCTTATGATCTAGAGCTCACGGTGATTATTATTTCTCAGTATGCTGTTATTTAAGAATATAACTTAAAAACATAATCTAGCACTATATTTCATTGTGACAAACTCTTCGGTGAACAAAATCATATCTATGTTACATATTGCATTTCTAAAAACAAAATCAATGTTCAAAAAATATGTAATTTTTAAAATCATATAATAATCATGATACATTTTGAAGCCATGCTAAAGAAAGTATCAGCAAATAATCTTAATGGGAAAAAATAAGGCCAAATGCATCAAAAAGCACATCAGAGAATGAAGAGCAACTTTATTTTGCTATCAGAATCTGTTGCTCCAGTTGTATAGGTACAAGATGTTTTAATGCCCTGTTCCCACACCGCTGACAACACTTGAGTGCTTGTCTGAAGGCAAAGGAGACATTATTCCATTCCAGTGCATCTTCACTGAAGGGCAAGTCTGCTCCGATTACATTTTAGATGGGATCTAGAGATTTTGCTTTGGAGCTCTGGTTCACTGGTCCGATCTACATTGATTTGTGCCGACATGTAAATGGGGGCCAGCCACTTAGGAAAGTGAATCCCCTCAACTTTCAGATCAATTGAAATGAACTATGTCATAGTGAACTGGTGAACTACTTTGGCAGTTGCATATTTTGATTTTCAAAAAGGGAACATAAAAACAGACAAGGGATGGAAATCCTGCTGCTCAATCCTAGGCTACACACCAAAGACCCCAAGTCACATGTGCTTATGTCGCTTTACAGATGGCTTCACTCTGCATCCCCAGCATGTGGGATTTTAGGTTATGCTAGTAAAGCCCAAATGACTCACAGAACAGGACTGCTGGGGGTTACTGTCAGAAACTACTGACAGGCAAGAAATTTGTTAGAGAAAACAAGCATTGGGTGATTAAATATTTAGTGATTAATTTTATAGGCAATCAGATATCAAAGAGCCCTTTGCTATTATTTTTTAAATAAGTCAGCTTAAATTAATTAAAGTTAGTTGTTATGTGGCTCTATTTTTGAAGCCAAGTGCATAAACTATATTGCGGGTATAGAAATGTTTTAAAATTTAGTCAATTATAATCTAAGAGGAAACAAATTGCCTATAGCTTGACATCTTAGTAAGTAATGTATTGGAGCAATCCAATTATTGTTTTAGTAAAATGTCTAGCATTATATATCCCAAATGTGCAAAGAAATCAATATTAATTTTGAAGTTGAGAGTAAGTACCTCAGAATGTGAAATAGCTACACTAAAACTCCAAAAGTGATTCCTCAACTTGGTAATTGTGCAGATAATAGCAATGACATATGGTAACCAATGGTTTATGCCGTTCAGTTGTGCAATAGTGAAAGTATTTGAAAGTATTTGCTATATTGGCTTTCTAAACTATTAAATATGCAAAAATATTTGTTGAGTTAATGAGTTATTTGTTAATGTTGCCATTTAAAGTTTTCACCAAGTACTCAAATCAGGATAATTTCAAAAGTGAAAATTCGTCATGCAATATGGACTCTAAAGCAAATACAGGAACATCTTAAACATCTAATTTCTGTCTCTCTCAGCTTCACTAGGTTCATTTCTAAACCTCTAGAAAATCCTTCATGCTTTGACTTTCATTAAAAATTGGTCAGGATTTTCTTTCTTATGAATTATATTAAATTATCAATTAAATTTTATGCATTTAGTTTATATACAATGTATATAATCCCACATATGGTGCAAGGCTTCCTGGCCCTAGATCAATGTGTATGTTTTAAATAAGCTGAATGGATAACTTCAAAGCAAAAGGTCAAAGGAGGTGCTACGATAGGACTCAGAAGAAAATATGATAAATTACAGACAGTAAGAGGAAAAAATGGAAGGTCAAGTTTAAAAGAGTCCAGGGTCCACCAATGCCTCCATAACCCTACCATACTTACCAACATTCCTATAAAGCGATTTTCTTTGCTTAATCAGTGTGTTCCCATGATTTTATAAGAGAATATTGTGTTTCCCATAGCCAAAATTATATTTCTCCAGGGATGAATTTCATGAGAGCAAGAAATATCTTTTTCCTTTTTGTACCTAAACCACTCCCAGAAATATCTAATGTTCCTTGTTGCCGACAAGCTGTTTTTTTGTGGGACTTAGCCTCCTTTTTCAGAAAGTCTGTTCACTTCAAAGAGAGTCCTGCCACACCTGGCAAAGTTCAAGTCAGCCCCAGAAGAAGGTCATTGTGTTTCCTCTCTGGAAATCTTCTGGGTTTTGTTTTTTCTACTTTTTAAAAATGACCTTGCAAGACCAACAACAAAGAGTTTATTTAAATAAACTTGAAGGCAGCTTCTTGGTGTTCGCATATGGTTACTGATCAGAGAGACGAATGTGCCCTGCTTGGTTTTGAAGTATTTGGGTAATTTTGTTTGGGCTACCATATGGCACCACACACCCTTCTTCCCATATTTCAGATCTTTTGGTTCTTCGTTATTTTTTCATTTATACTTTAGGCCAGGCATAGTTATAAAAAGAAGAGAAGAAATTACTTTGGGAACTTAATTATCTTCATATGTTGAAAAGCCAAGACATTCATACCCCCTTTTCTTCTATTTTATCACATGGACCCACTTGGGGTGCCTCTTTTTATTGCTGAACAAAATCGCTGCTGTTGATGCTCATAATGAGGATGCTACCTCCTACAGACAGGAAGTATGTAATCTTGGGACGATTCCCAGATGTGAGGATTCAAGTTGGCAGCTCAACTCATGCTATGATTCATTTGTAATAGCATTTTCCGTTTAAGAAGAAGGAAGGGACCTGTGCAATTATTAGAGGTACAACTTTCAAGCCTTTAAGATACTGCCTGGCAATTTTGATAATGGAACTTAATGAAGTAAAACCAAAGTCGTGAGAATTTAATGAAATGTATCTGTTTAGGAGTCAAATTGATAGCAAACATTTTAAGCTGCACATAAAAACATTATCTCCAAACACTAGGGCCGTCATAGCATTAGAAAAAAATTAATTCAGCCTTCAAATTGTTGTTTTCTCCCTTATTCCCTTATTAGACGGCAATTGCTTTTAGAAGGTAACAGCAACACACAGAGTTAAAAGGCATCTCTTTCAAAGATGGAATAGATTTTTAGACACAAAATTATTTCTCTCCACTGCCATCCATGTCTAAATAAAGAAAGGTGTTTAGGCCCAGGAATGGCCTTTAACAAAGGCAGGCAATCCGCCCCAGCTAGTCTCAAACATCCTATCAGTCAGTCCCACCGTGGGGTGGCTGAGAGGAGCCTCTCCAGAGACTGAGAGCCCTCTTCCTTCCCTCCTTCCTTCCTTCCCTTCCTTCCCTCCTTTCTTCCTTCCTTCCTTCTGCCCTTCCCACAGGGTCTATGCACATGTGAGGACTAAATCAGAACTTCAAAATAGGTGGCCTCAGCTCTTTAAACACCAACTGGAGGTCAGGAGTAGGACATCAATGGAAAGCAATGCTTGAGAGAAAATTCTTCGCTTCAAGAGTATCAAACCAAACTGAGCTGGGCAGAGATTATTCCTCCAAAGACCTTCATGATAAAGTCTAGATCCTGAATTCATGGTGCTTGTGAGAGGGTGTGGAACCTCGAGAACGCAAGGCTCACCAAAGGAAAGTAAATCATCAGGACGATCTCATGAGGGGATCATGAAATCATTCCCTCCCTCTGCTTGTATTCCTTTCAATTTTCATGAGGTAAATAGCTTTTGTTTGCCACATGCTGCTGCCAGGAGGCCTTTTGCCTTTGCCCAGGCTCAGTTCCAATGGAATCCAGCAAAACTACTAAAACAATGAGACTACATAAAGGATGTCCCATCTGAAGTTGTTTATCCCAATTATTTAGTCAAAGTGACAGAAGTCTAACCTATCAACTCTTCGCAACAATAACTTAGAATTTCTTAAAAAGGAGCCAGAGATCCCCCTAGATGTGGAGAAGCAGGGTTGATGACCTCTATTTACACTTCAATATGTCTGTCACTAAGGTGTATGCTGGCAAATTTCCATTTGGAGAGCAGTGAAGGATAATGGCATAATTAATATTAACAGAGCCATTACATCTCCACAAATCATTCACTTATTTAAATGAACTTTCCATTTCTTTCTCTCTCTGGGCTATTTTTGCATTGATATTATTATAACCTTTAGATCTCTATTTTAACTTCTGAAAGCAATTTAACTCATCAGGTTAATATCAAAGACAAAGCTGAAAAACTTATTTAAATGGAACTTCCATTTCTTATTTTTTTTTTCAGGATATCAAAATTTTCCACTGAACAGACACCCTCCTGATATATCACTTGTCTTTTGTACATTGATTCTTAATACCCCATCCATACATATTCCTAACTAGGAAGGGCTTTCATAAAAGTAATTTTTTTTCAATTGAGAAGTCAGTATAAGAAAATCAGGTAATCAGTAATAGTGCCTGCTTTTAATCCCAGCACTCAGAAGGCAGAGGCAGGTGGATCTCTGTGAGTTCAAGGCCAGCCTGGTCTATGAGCGAGTTTCAAGACAGTCAAAACTGTTACATGGAAAAATCTGTGTTGGGGGGGAAAAAAAGGAAAATCAGATTGTAGCTCAAATGGCCATAAGGATAATATCAGCTCAAGAAATTATAATACCCTTCACTTAGAATCTACTATCAAAAGAAGTCATAAATGCATGTGTTAGATATAATACTAGAGAGAGCATTTGAAAGTGAAGCCAGAGTAAGGTAAGAAGAGTGTTCATTGCTAAATCAAAACTCCCTTTGTGAGCTGAGTCTCTCCATAATATATGTTATGATTCTCCAAATGAACTGAAACCAATTCATATGACTTGCTTTCTTAAATGACAGAGATAAGCGAGTCCAAAGAAAGAAGATGATTTGGTCTTTAAAATTTAAGAGTGTATTGATGTGCATAATTTTGGTTTATATATATATATATATATGTTTACGGGTACAAGTTTATATGTGTGCATGCATATTTGTGTGCATATGCAGGTCAGAGGAAAATCTTGGTTGCCATTCCTCAGTGCTGCTTACATTTTATTTATTTTATTTTATGTGTAACAAGGTCCGTCATTGGCCTATGGCTCACTGATCAGACTGGCTAGACAGCAAACCCTAAGGACACACCCATATCTGCCTCGATGCTGTGACAGACAAGCACATGTTTGCAGTGCAGTCCACAGAGTAAACTAACTTCCCAACTTGGAAACTTAAGCAAAGAGAACTTGTACAAAAGATCTGTGTCATGTAAGTTTATATAAATGTGTGTGATTTATTTTTTATTTCTTATCCATCTTCACTAAAATTTAATCTTTTATATCTAACTTAGAGGATTGTTTTATTATTAAGCCCAGAATACAAAAGTACAAGAAAAAATTACCCAGACTTAAAGAAAATCTCTTTCAAAGCATGACTAATAATTTTACAATTTAATAGATGGATTGAATGATTAAGTTTAGATTTTTCTTTCAGGTTGGTCTGGATGCTTTAATATGGCATGTTATCAACAACAATTCTTGACAGAGAGAGCAAGAAGAGTTGGAAAATGAACTGAACTGCTAGCATATTTCTTCTAAGATTTACAGCTGGTTCTCTACTTCTGTTCAAAATGTAAACATCCAAAGAGCCTTGCATATCATTTCTCAAAGCTGCATATATGTTAGATAACTTGGGTTTTTCCAGGTAGCATGCAAAGTATGTAATTTTAATTGATAGGCTGAAAATTTTCCTTCAAATACTGTGGGCTTTGTGAAATCCGTAAGAGATAGGTTTGAGTTTAAACTTCATGACTTATTAGCATAGTAGAGGTTACTTTTTCTGAATCCTAGATGTTTACCTTTCAAGATAATTGTGAGGGTTCCTTGAAATAAAGAACAACAATTAAAGTAACCACAGGAAATAACTGGAACATAGCAAGTGACTAATTAAAGCTTTTGAATAAGTCTCCATGGTACCCAGTATAGAGAGAGATTAAATATTTAACCATTGGCTCTCTACTACTATATTCCCAGATATATAAGTTTATGGCCTAGTTACTATTGTTTGTGGCTTCAACTACAGCATCCTGGATTGAACAGGTTAATGTACCTAAAGATCTCTGGAATGTATTCTAATGTAACCTTCCTTATAAACTTAGAAAAACACTTACCTAATAACCAGAATATGACAGGGAAAGCCTCATTAATGGATGAGCCTATAGGCAATAACAACCATGGAGCTTATTTCTAACTTGCATTCTGCTGAGCAATGCCTTTATTAAGTTATCTTAATCCTCCCAAAAATCTGATAAGGCAAGCACTGTTCTTATCCTCATTTTCCAAATAAGTAGTAAGTAAGTAGAGATGCGTTAGCTGAAAGCTAGAAAATTTGCTCAACCATTGAAAAGGTCTAGTGTTCAGTGTCCAGCAACCATGTTGGTCATGTTACAACCACCTGTAACTCGAGCTGCAGTGGATTTTATGCCCTCTTGTTATAATAGTGGATAAGTTCTTAAAGTATATTTGATATTAAACACTTTCAGAAGTGTAAAATTTAATGTGATGTTTCACAACCTTCATTTAAAATGTCAATTCTAACCATATATAAGTTCACTAAGTTGTATAGATTCAGGGCCTGGATAATTTTGGTGTATTACATTGCTATTTACTTTCACAATAACATTTATAAAATAAAAATACCAAGGTAGTTATCTGTTGTATATAGTATACTGTAGTTTTGTTAGTACAATAACAATATGACTGCTGTATACAATAACAGGACAACAGATGAAGTATGATGTTTCCTGCTTCAAACATGTCAAGACTGCAAAAAAAAATGGGAGTCAATTAGAATTAATTGACAAACTTCATGCTCTCATAGAAAGAAACTATTCAATCACAAAATATATCAAGACAGCACCATTTCCACCCAAGCAACTCCATGGCTGATGATGGGTGCAGAATAGGAGATTAGGTATGTGTGTTTCATGTTTAATTTCTGTTATCCTATTGAACAACCATTTATTATCATCTATCTACATTAAACATAAATTCACCAGCAACTCAGATATTCAATTTGTTTTCAGTCTGTCTTCCAAACATTCTTAGACCTACTAAATGTGATTTTCAGAATCAATTACAAATTCATTAGCTATCATGATGTCTGCTTGGAAAGCTTTAGAAATTTTTCAAATTTCAAATTTTCAAATAACACAACACATAAGAAAACTTACATCTGAATCTGGTCATTTTCTTTCCCTTATCAATGCCATACCTACTGCTTTTATCACATATCAGGAAAGACTTGACAGAAACTGGCCTATCATTGGTCAACTCTCAAGGAGAAAGCTATAAAGTTCTAAAGTGTACCTGGTCTTCTAATTATTTTCTGATTTTTTTTTGCTTCTGAAATCATCTTCATTAAGTATAGAAAATTTTACTCCCCATGTGACTATTAAACTGAAACAGTATATTTACTTCAGAAACTTAAAATCAAATTGTGCATCATGTTGATCAAAAAGCAGGAGGTGATTATGGTTTCTCTGGAAAGACTAATTGCTCAGTCAGAATAGAAAGAAAAAAATAACAATAATCACAATTACAGCGGCATAAATACCCTGCAGATTTTGTCTTGTGTGTTTATCAGTTTAAAATGAATGGTAAAACATGGCCTGGAAGAAATGTTCTATTTCAGTAACATTTAGCAAGGATCTGTCCTTTCATGTTATTTTAAATAAGCCATTGCCACCGATGTGGAGAAGACAAAATAGGTATATGATGAACCAAATTTACTTTAGGAACACACTGATTTTCTTTTTCACTTTATGTATACAAAGGACAAAATATTCCTGTATCATAAAGGTTAAGGTAAGTCCGTGATGATATTGTAAATATAATCTCAAATGGAAGCAAAGCATATCGTCGGTTGTGTGATTAACAAGTATAACTGAACTCGCAGATTGCCAAACATTAGATGATTGACCAACTAGTTAAATAGATTGGTTAACACAGAACTATCCAATTATTAGTTGAGCAGCCACATCTCCCAAAGAGAAGATTAAAGAAATTTCAAATGATAAGTCAGAAACATGGATAGGCATCATTCTCAAACAATCTTCCATAGCCCCTACCCTGGAACTACCTATCTCCCAGTGCTACTCTTCAAGGTCTGCAAGGCAAGTCAGTAAGACTTATGAGATTTCTTCTGCTAAAATGAATGCAGATGAAATCTTAAAACCAGAATGGAGATTATTTGAGATGTCTTGTTGAACTTTGTAAGTTACCAGCAGGCTCATCTGTCCATCATCAAGTAGGTATTGAAGGGCCACGTATTACACAGCAATGCACAAAATGAAGAGCAATTAGATGTTCAATTAGCATGATCTGTTACACTTCTGAATCCACAGGACAGCACATTCCAGTGATCAAATTCTCAATTTCACCACCCGTTCTCTCCATCTATGAACAAAGACTAAATTAGACAATGTAAACAGAGTTTGCTTTCTTCTCTGTGGTTTGCACTAATTACCAAACAACTATTAGTTACTATCTCTCACCCAGAAAGGAAAATTTTGAAATGATGAATGATTTTAAAAGCTTTAAAGAGCTAGAGGTATAGCATAATGGCAGACTGCTAACCTAGCATGCCTACATAAGGCCCTAGTTTCAATTCCTTCACTCCCCTCAAAAATAAAATAAAATTGTTTAAAAAGTATAAAACTGAGAGATTGAATAAAAGAAAGCTTATTTTTGAAGATGCACAAATCAAGAAGCATAATTCAATACAGTGTTAAAGCAGTAAGGCTCTTCCTTAATATTATCAGAAGATTATTATTGTATTCCCTAGATAAGACACTCTAAGTATATAAATCCATTAGACAACTTTCAAACTCTGACAGAGTAACAGATTTCCTAGAATCTGAAGTTGATGAAGTTGGAATATTTATTTCTTTATTAACTCATCTCTGTATTTTATATCATTGACAACCTCAATATCAATTCATTGGCCTGTGCTAATCCTCTCTGTCAGTGGCTCATCGCAGCACAGACACTGCATTGATTCCTTCCTTATTGAGGAAACCAAGCATCTGACAAGAAGAAACTTAGCAGAGGAGGGTTATAACGTGAATTCAACACAAATTTAGAATTAATAAATTGGGAAAATTTGCTGCCAATCTTAGAGAATTTTTGTCAGAAATATAATACTAAGGGTTCATCTCTAACTGCTACCTATAATGTCTAGTATTGGGCAGAAAGAGTTTAAATATTTTAAACTAACAGATAATTCTAATCTTGTTTTACTGTAATTTTATTTCTCTACTGCTACCAGGGATATATTAATGAATTAGACTAGAGAAAACATATTTTTATTGGTCTAGTGAAAAGCTAATAACAATGTAACTAGATATGAGATAAATCCAAACACAAATTTCAATTGGAGTGAGAAGTTTTCCGGGATATAAAATATCCAGTCATGGGCTATCTAAATCTCTTGGTAAAGGCATATGCTCACGTGTGTGTCCATACATCACACACACACACACACACACACACACACACACACACACACACTCACACACACTCCTTAAGGTAGGATATTAAGTAAGACACGCTCTAACTTCACACAATGATTTAAGCTAAATGATGTTTGAACTGAAGACCACAAAACCAGTCCTAACAAGGCAGTATAGTGTCTGATTTCAGCCAGCTAACTGCTAATCTAGAACGCTCATTTCTGTTGACCCAAAATGGAAATGGCATCTATATTCCTGTAGCTGTTTACTGAAGACATGCCAATTCAGCTCACGTGTACTCAAAGAAATCCAGGAAATGGAGAAATGAACAGAATGTAAGTGACTCATAAGATAAATGGCCATCTGGTCCCTCTCTCTCCCAGTTCTATTTCTTAACTGGACCTCCCCCTTCCTTGGAGAAGTACAGCTAATGTGGATAATGCTTCTAATAAGATTTGAGAAGAATGCCAAAACATAATAAAGAAAATAGGGTAACAGCAGATATGTATATGGAGCACTTAGACTTTGTTAGAAATCTAGCCCTATTTCATTAAAATTGACTTATTGAGATAAAGAAAATCCATGTCATTTGCACAGTTTAGATAAAACAATGCTGGGTGAAATTACATGCCATCAAGTTGCTAATAATTACTTTATCTATTACTTAAATTCATGACAGTCAGCTTAAATTAAGATTTCTCAAAGGTACCCAGAAAGACCAAGTAATCCTGTGTGCTAAAACAAGAAAAAACAGACAAAAGATATAATGAGAAATCTCAGCTCCAAGGGCTTGTGACCATTTTGCTGGAATAAAGAAGTGTGTCTGAAGGACCAGGTATACTTGCACACTGTAGTACATGTGAGGTAGGATCAAAAGACACGGAAAAAAATCAAGGGAAGTGAAGTAAAAGGATCCCTCACTTCAAGATCTGACATATTTCTCACCAGCTATTTTCAAAAGAACTAGAAACAACAAGCAACATGAGATCTTCGTTAAAAAAAAAAAAAATGCTACTTTTCCTGAGTGACATCTCAAACAAGAGTCTCAAAAACCACTAGCATGCCTGTGACCCTAATGCTTGATCTTATGATCACTCCTGTTTCATCTCTAAAGTGGAAAATGCATTCTCAAAACACCTTGTGTTCATAGAAAATTCTTTAAGCATCAGAAGAGTAGATAAATAAACCAATTCGTATTGTTTTTACTTAATGGTAAAGCTTTACTCACTTGAACTTTACTTAATCTTTAAATCTGGTTATAAATTATATCCATAGAATAATGTAACTTTAAAAGCCACAAAAATCATATTTATGGCTATTATTAACCCTCTCTCTATCTTCATCTCTCTCTCTCATATTCATATCACAGTGTCCTTACTTAAATATAAGTATTAAGTATCTATTTGGCTTGTGTTTTAAATAAATAAACTAAATTTTGAAACCAACTCACTATAAGCAGATGTTTCCCTCCTTCCCTTCTGTTCCCAAAGAACTGAACAAGATGCTTAATATTGCTTACAAATGACTGGCCAGTAACTCAGGCTTATTACTATCTAGCTCTTACACTTAAATTAATCCATATTTCTTATCTATGTCTAGCCACTTGGCTTGGTACCTTTTCTTGGTCCAGTTCTTATCTTGCTTTATTTATGTCTGACTGACAGCTCCTGACTCCACCTTCCTCTTCTCAGAATTTTCCTAGTCTGTTTGCTCCATCTACACTTCCTGCCTGGTTACTGGCCAGTCAGCATTTTACTAAACCAATTCAAGTGACAAATCTTTACAGTGTAAAAGTGCATTATCCTACAGCAACTCACACTGAAATTCTTTTATCCAGCTTGACTCCAGATCTTTGCCATCACGAGGTGGAGGTAAGTAGGCAGAGAATCTTCTCAGGTTGTGGCAATTAATACCAGGCTATCCTATGCTGCCCTCAGAGACAGATGAGAAGGATATTTCTGCCATCCGGAAAGCTAATCAATTTGTTGTATATGGCATCAGATTCATCCTCCATTTTGTGGTAATAAAAAACATGACGTTATAAAGATGGTGAGAAATCTTGCATTTGGAAAACTTCATAGTGCCTCAGAGAATTAGTAATTGAACAATAATCATTGAGAACACCCTAGCCAAGAGATTAAAAAGTGTCCCTGTCACCCATGGCAAAAAAAAAAAAAAAAAAAAAAAAAAAAAAAAAAAATTGACTTATTTCCTATTAGGAATTTGAACTGATAATGTATTTTTAAGGACATTTATTATTTCAGCTAGTTTTATCCAGTAACAAAAGAAACTACAGAACTAGATAATCATAGTGATTATGTTATTGCAAAGCATTTGCTGAAATTTACCAGTTTATCAATGAAAACATGATTCAACGAACATGTCACCTAGATTTTGATTAACTTTGCCTTTAGTTTAGAATGAAAAAATAGACAAATAGTCTTTACAAAAAACAATAGTATCTGTGACAAAGCTGATTCCTGTGTACATACAAAGCTGGCCAATGTTTCTCATTAGATTTCAACACAGGTCCAAAATGCCCAACATGCAAAAGACATGAGAACCAAGTTACTGGAGAACTCTATCTGTTCCACATCTGTGCTAGAATCCTGGACCCTGCCAGCAACCCACAAGTCCCTGATATCCAGCTCAGATGCCTGCAACTGTTATGCCATCTCAAGAAGACAGCAGCAGCTCTGCAACCACACCCTAAAGTTGATCAATCACAGACCATTTTCATGGCTCCATGGGCCTTTAGGATGTTCTTGGAGGTTGAGGATAGTGAAAATTGCATGCCCTCCTCTCTGTCTGTTTACTTACATTTCCCACAACTCAGACCCGTCCCTGTGCCTGCTACTGCAGTGAACCTGATTTCTTCCTTCTGGCATTGCTTTCTGCTATTCCTTCTCAGGCATTCTCCTTTTACTCGGTAGCTCTGGCATCTCACACTTCATTGCACTTCATTGGATACAGGATAGCCTTCTCCATCTCAAGAAACAGAACTATTGATCATGTCTCTTTCCTTCCAATGTAGTCACTAATTTGTCTCATCTCTCTTCCTCCTAAAGCTGGAACCAGTACACAGGTAGTGTTTGTCTTTGCTTTCAAACATTCATCCTGCATCTTCTATCCTTGAATTCCCCCACAGGAAGTAGAGGTTGGTTAGGTTAGCATCTTCAAATGCCTATGGAGCTAAAAATCTCTGAACTGTGAGGTATGGGGAGAACTCTGTGTGGGTGGCTGGAAAAGGAGCTTTCTCCCAGATTTATAGAAGGCACATTTGATAAAAGATGGGCCTATAGACAGTAGCCATGAATTACAGGATGCCAGCTTCCCCTGGAGACTTAATCTAGGATAGTAAATGACTGCTTGTCAGGTCGTTCAGGTTCAGAATGACTAGGGGACAATTTTGATTGAAGAATGTTATAGATTCCTTTCACAGTGCACAGCTTCCACACACACAAATCTCTTCTTGTATACACAAATCACACAACCTCAATCTTTGTGGAATTTGAAGGGCACATGTACATACATTATCTTCATCCTGACAGCAGGCAGGTATTTACTGAAGCACAGACATGCAAATTGTTTTGCTCACTCTTGGTTTTCTTTTCATTGATCTACAATTTTATACACAAATAACATATTGCTTCATCTAGCCATTTCTGTGTTGTTATATATTAGTACATAAAGCAAGAGAAAGCAACAAATAAAAAGTTCATGACTTGATTCTCCCCCACTTCATCTTAAAAGTAGAAAATCCAGATAGAATTTATACCTCTCCTAGACTGCCTGACTTGGCGGGGTTGGGGCAGTTTTGATGAGTTTCCCCTCTGTCAGCTGGCCTCTGCATTTCAGGGCATTCATAACTGTTCTCATTTTGAGAAAGAAACTACATTTCGACTGAATTTTAGCTGTTCTGCTTAACAATAAATCACCAACACAAAAGTTAGAGAAGAATAGAGGCTGTAACAGAAACTCCTGTGTTAACTCCCAACAGAAGATGCTGACATTCTAGCTTTAGGGCATCGTGGCCTCCCTTGCTTCCTCAGCAGATCATTACTAAGAGGACCCTGCTCATTTGTTTTACTTTGTTTTTCTTCCCTACAGATTCGTGAAAAAGTGCAAATGAGAAACACCAATATCAATTTCCTACCTTTCAGAAAATTTCCCATTATATGAAATCCCATAACTTGTACATTCATGCAGAGAAAAGCCCATTTTCCTTATGATCCACCACTAAAGTTGGATGCACACGGTGAGTTCACTTGTGAGGAAAAATTAGAGCTTTATTCCAGGTGACTTTCGAACCACATGAGTCTAGCTATTAAATTCTGACAACTTGGGCTCAGCAGTATCTGTTCTTGAACCTCTTGTTTCAGAGAACACATCAGGTGTTTGTTGTGGTCAAGGGACCGCTTGGCCATTCAATCATTGTTTATATATTTCAGCTTTCTCCAGTCCAGCTAAGTATATGGCTTAAGTTGGGTGAAATAAAACATTGCTTGCTGTATGCCAATTGTGTCCATATTCTTAGCCTTACTAAAAACATATATTAAAACATAAATATGATGGTATGGTCCCAGTCACATTGCTCTGGCATAGCTTTTTCTTAAGTAATCAAACACAAGGAAAGCAAATGTGACTCTATTAAAGATGTCGGAATAAGGTGGACACAAAAATTACTAAAGCATTAGTCCTAAGATTTTCCTTCTCAGTGCCTTTGTGGCATTGAACTAAGTATTTGTTTGCTTATATTAATTCTTAATGTACTTATGTTACATCCGTATGTAAAACTATTCTATCTGTAAACTTCTTCTCACTAAACCTCACTCCAAGAACTCACTATATCACATACTTTTAACAGCTTATCCAAAACTGACAGACAAAAAAAAAAAAGGCATTAACACCACCAAAATAACACAAACAAATTTTAAAAGCACTCTGTGAAAAAGATTTGCTGTAAGCTAGGATGAAATAAAAAACATCTTGGGCACAAATAAGAAAATAAATTTACATTCTACACTTGTAAAGTCCCTTTCCCAGCCCCTTGAAAGCTTGAAAACAATTAATTAGAATACCTTATAAAGCTCATTATATTATTTCAATGTATCTTATAGAAAAAAGACCAAATAGATCTAACTCGAAATCAAGAAGGTAAATAGAACAACTCCAAAACCAAAATGTCTGGGAGAGTACTCAATTTATATTTAAGGAAAAGAGTCTACTTGAGAGTGTTTCTCATTCTCTATGTCAACAGAGACTATTCTTGCACCCTTGCTCAAAGAAAAAGAAAGAGTAAATTACACAGCACTCTCCATTGCTGTGTATATGTATTAGTCTAAACTATTATATTGGACAATTCTTTTTATTCTATACACACCAACTAGCCATTGATTAATGGTGATGTGCCCACAGTGAACTTGAATGTAAGGATTTTACTAATTTCAAAATCTCATTGTTATGTAGTTAGTTTTCATAGGATATGGATATCATTCTTTAGTCCATCATTTAAAAGATATGACTAACCAAATCCATTTGTTAATATATCTTATGTCTTACAATATCCTCTGAGTTAACTTTTTTAACTGGAGGACTCTGAAAAATATACTACCCAAATATCTATAGGTTAGCTATGCATCTACTACAGCAACATTGATTTAATATAAAGAAATAGCAAACAACATGCTTTAAAATATCAGTTCTATGCCACTCTGATGGGAAATGTCTTAGAAGTTGGACAAAATCGGATATCAGGATCTACAGGATCCACAACTAAATTATTAGCAAAGTTCACCAAAATGATGAATACCAATACTTTGCACCATGAGGGTGCAAAGGCTTTGGGAATATGTGCTAAGTCTGGTAAGGGACTTTGTTGACAATATTTGCCTTTTTAGACATGTAAATAATACTGACAGTTTTGAGCAGCAGGCAGTAATTACCCAAGGGGGATAAGAATGCATAGCCTGATGGGCAGTGGTGCCTCATTCTTTTAATGCCAGTGCTGAGAAGGCAGTAGCAGGTGGAACTCTGTACATTTGACATCAGCCTGGTCTACAGAGCTAGTTCCAGGATAGGTTCCAAACAATACATAGAAACCCTGTCTGGAAAAACATGCAAACAAACAAAAAAAAGGACATAACACAATTTAGAAAAATATAATTCCTATCTCTTCAAAGTTAGAGATGAAAATCACTTATAAAAATGTAAACTTGAAAGGACATACCGGCCAAAAGACAAATTAGGCTGCCCAAGGACCTTCTCACCTAACCTCTCTCTATAACCCCAGAACCAATCCTCTGGGTCACCCCTAACAATACAACAGAATACCAACTGCAGCTTCCCCTCCTGTCTGTTCACACCTCCTGTAATTGTCATAGGTCATCCCTCCCTGGCCTTGTGTTGCCCCAGTCTCAACACCAGTGAGTACTCTTCATGAAGACAATAGCACAGAAGGCCAGTACAACAGGCAACACTGTTACACTCTCCGAAAATCCAAAGAGAAAACAGAGATCAGGAAACGAAACTCCCACCCAGCAAAGACAAACCCAGCAATCAGTACCTAGACCTACAGTCACTCCAAACCCAGATGTCCAGACACTAGGATAAGAACACAGCCAAGAAAACACGTTTCCACCAGAGACCAAGTAGCCTACCACAGCAGGCCCCAAATATTAAAACATAGCTAAAGAAAAAGGAAAAATCTTAAGACAATTATATGAAAATGATAGAGGTTCATAAAGAGGGAATGAATTAATCCCTTAATAAAACCCAGAATAACACAAACAAACAATTCGAGGAAATGACTAAATCCCTCAAAGAAAGCCAGAAAATCACAACGAGAGGGAAAAATACATCTTTTAAAGAAAGCCAAGAATAAATAAACAGTTGAAAGAACAAAACCATTCAAAACATAAAAACGGAAATAGAATCAATAAAGTAAATATAAACGGAGGGAATTCTGGAAATGAAATGTCAAACAATACAAACAAGAACTACAGAGGCAAGCGTCACTACCACTCACAAGAGATGGAACCAAGACTCTTAGTTGTTGAAGATATGAATTAAGAAAAAGATATATCAGTCAAAAAATGTTAAATCTAAAACATCCAGGAGATCTGGAACACTATGAAAAGGACAAACAGGAAAAAAAGAATAACAGGAATAGAGGAAGAAGAATTTCAACTGAAAGGCACAAAAACTATTTTCAACAAAATCATAGAAGAAAATTTTCCTTATCTAAAGAAGGAGATAAGGAGATGCCTATCAAGATACAAGAGGCACACAGAATACCAAATAGACTGGGCCAGAGAAGAGAGTCTCTCTACCACAAAATAATCAAAATACTAAGCATAAAGACCAATGAAAGAATATTAAAAGTTGCAAGGTTAAAAAAAAATCAAGTAGAATATTAAGAGAGACCTAGAACAATTACAGCTAACTTCCAAACAAAAGACTCTAAAAACCAGAGAGGCATGGACACATGTGCAGCAGACTCCAAAACAACAGATGCCAGCCTAGACAACTATACCCATCAAGAATCTCAATCAAATTGATGAAAAATAAAGTATTCCAGAAAATGTTAAACTTTAAAAAATATCTATCAAAAAATTCAGTCTTACAGAAGGTGTTAGAAGAAAAACTCCAAGCCAAAGAGGTTAATGATACCAATGAAAACACACACACACACAAAAATAATTCCACAAGAGCATAACACAAAGGAGGGACAAACACACACACACACACACACACACACACACACACACACCAATTATAACAACAAAAATAGGAATTAACAACCACTGGTCATTGATATCTCTCAGTATCAATGGTCTCAATTCTCCAGTAAACAAACCGACGAACAGAATGATGAACAGATGCAAAAACAAAATCCATCCTTCTGCTGCATGCAAAAAACACATCTCAACATCAAAGATAGACATTATCTCAGAATAATTATAAAAAGGTATTCCAATGAAATGTACTTAAGAGGCAAGCTGATATAGCCATTTAAATATCTAACAAACTAGATTTTAAAAGAATCAAAAGCAATAAGAAAGGACAGTCCATACTCATCAAAGGAAAAATCCACCAGGATGACATCTCAAGTCTTATATTATGTCACAAAACAAGGACATACAATACTGTGAAAGAAGCTCTACTAAAGCCTAAGCCACACATTGACCTTCACACATTAATAGTGTGAGACTTCAATACCTCAATATCACCAATAAACAGTCATCCAAACAAAAACTAAACAGAGAAATACTGGAGCTAAGAGACATTTTGGACCAAATGGACCTAGCAGATACACTCACAGAACATTTCACTGTAGTTAAAAGTTTCTGACCTGGCCTAGCCTCAAGGTCCAGAGCCACCTGCAGTTGCTTAGCCCCAAATACTCACACAAAGGCTTTTATTAAATACAAATTGTTTGGCCTATGGCTCAGGCTCATTACCAACTAGCTCTTACAACTTAACCCAATTATATTAATCTATATCTTGCCAAATGGCTGCATGTCTTTACCTGTGTCCCATTACATCTTGCTCTCTTGGATGGCCGCTTGCAGCTTCTCCTTGACTTCACCCTTCTTCATTTTTTATCTCTGCTTGGATTTCATATCTGCCTCCAAACTGCCTTGCCATAGGTCAAAACATCCTCTTTATTAGCAAGTGGTAACAAAGCATATTCACAGCATACAGAAAGACATCCCACATTATTTCACCCAAACATAAAAGATTATACCTTCTTCTTAGCACCTCAGAGAACTTTCTCCAAAATTAACCACATACTTGGACATGAAGCAAGACATAACAGACACGGAAAATTGAAATAACTTCCTCCACTCTAATAAACTACCACTGTAGATGCAAGCTGGATATCAAGAACAATGGAAAGAATGGAAAGCTTACAAACGCATGGAAATTGAACAATGCTCTACTGGTCAAGGCAGAAGCAAATAATTAAAGACCTTCTAATCTTCTAGAATTCAGTGAAAATGATTACACAACTTATACAAACTTATGGAACAAAACGAAAGCTATGCTAAGAAGAAAATTCATTGCACAAAATGCCTACATAAAAGAATTTGAGAGATCTAATAATAGCAAGTTAACAGCTTGAAAGCTGTTTCAGGCATGTAACAGCACAAATGAAATCTCTAGAACAAAAAGAAGCTCCCAAATAAGTCACATAGAGAAGCTTGTTCTTGACTATAAATGCTCAACCTTAGCTTGGCTTGTTTCTTGACAGTTTTTTTAAAATTATCACATCAACCTTTTGCTTCTGGGATTTTCCTTTTCTTACTTCTGTTATCTTACTTCCACTCTTACTCTATGGCTGGCTTTGTAGCTGGGTGGCTGACCCCCTGGGTCCTCCTCCTTCTCTGGCTACTTCTTTTTTTCTTCTCTGATTTCTCCTTTTTATTCTCTCTGCCTGCCAGCCCCACCTTTCCCCTACCTTGTTATTGGCCATTCAGTTCTTTATTAGACCAGCCTGGTGATTTAAACTGGCAAAGTAACACAGCTCTATATACTTAAATAAATGCAACCTAAATGAAAGTAACACACCTTAAAATAATATTCATCAACATATTCTCATCTAAACATAAGCATCCAAACCATCTAATAAACTTCAGTTCTCATTCAAGGTTTAGAAAAGTCTCTTAGGGGATGTGAGGTTTCAATCCTAGGACAAATGGCTGTGGTGCCTATTTAACATGTTCTAGCATACTTGGGGTGCCAGGTTCTCCCTGCATCCCTCAGTCCCTACCTATTACAGGGCCCTTCTGACAGGCATATTCACCTCTATCCTAAACTTTCCAGCTCCAGGGCTGGGCTACTCTTTTCTGTATAATCCCACCTTCTCTGCCTTTGGTCCTCCTGGTTGCTGTGCCTCATCCCCTTCTCTCCCCTCTCCTTTTCCCCTCCCCACTGTTCACATGGAACAGCTCAGTCTGATTACGTCCATTCTAGACTCTCCCAGATGTCTCTAAATCTGACTACGCTCTCCCCCATATCTGTAATAGACTTTCTCCTCTACCATACCTAGGAGCAGTAATGCCCATTTCTCTCTCTCTCTCTCTCTCTCTCTCTCTCTCTCTCTCTCTCTCTCTCTCTCTCTCTCTCTCTCTCTCTCTCTCTCTCTCTCTCTCTCTCTCTCTCTCTCTCCATTCAAGGGATCTTTTATCTTCTACCAGATACAGTGGCTATCAAACTTAAACATAAGTGCTGAGATTGTCAAACTTTTAGACAGATGCAGAGGTAAAAATGTCACATACATTCATCTTTGCCCCAAAACACAACAAAAGCAAAACAGAACAAGTGGAACATTAAACTAAAAGGCTCTGTACATCCAGCAAAGTATGCGTTCAAGTGAAAGTGAACACACACATTGAGAGGATGCGCTTGTATTTCCTACTATTTAGAGCTGAAGTTGCGAAATACCTAAGGAACCAATAACTTAGCAGCAAGGAAACAGATGACCTACTTTGAAAATGGCTCGTCAATGTCAATAGACATTTTTCTAATGAAGTCATCGAAATAGAAATAGCCTATGAAAATGTTCTCAGTTCCTAAACATCAGAAAAACACATATCAAAACCCCAAAGAGGGGCTGGTCGAATGTCTTAGTTTGTAGGGATGACTTCCAGGCTGATAACCTACGTTCAATTCCTGTGATTCACATGGTTAAAGGAGAAAACTTAGTTCTGAGGCTTTCTTCAGACCTTTACATGGACATAAAATAAATAAATAAAAATTAAGAACCAACAAGAGTTTTTCAACACCTATTAGTTGAAAATTATAATAAAAATAATAAATCCCTCTTATTTTAACACCTATATCTTTCATTATAAAACTCAAATAAGAAGTGTGAGAGAGATAAATATTGGGAAGAGCAAGAAAAGGGTGTGGTGTAATGAGTGTGCTTGCACAACTGAACAGTTTGAAGGTTCCTCAAAAAAACTAACAACCAAACTACCAAACAAGTCAGGACTTTTCTTCTGAGTATGTATCCATACCAAGACATGCAGTTAACTTCTGGACTTAACGTAATTGTTTCTTTTGGGGAATTGAAATGCTTTAACAGCATACAGCTAGGATTAAGTTCATCAATAGCAGGCTTGTAGTGAAGGAGCATTTTCAAAATATCACTCTGATTCAAAAACACCTGAAAGATCCCTGTTTATCCTACTACATAGAATTGTTCAGTCTCACTCCAAACTCCTCACTTCACGCACAAATAACTGCTTTGTGCAAACCGTACCCAATTCTGTCAGTCACTTCATGCTTCTATGCCTTGTTTCACACCATTATTTTAATAAAATTCCATTTTCTTACTAGCCACCTCTACTTTTTAAAAAAGAAAACTTAGCTCCAAACACACCAACACTCTACAGTTTTGTAAAAAAACAAAAAAAAAAACAAAAAAAAACATTTGTCCCACTTCTTGTCTAATCAAGTTGAGTTGCCATCACTGATATGCTCCTGTGGGTCTCTGCCCATGTTCCTAATATAATACTAATACACAGGATAATAACAACGCTGATTTGGGCACTAATGCTGTTTAAATCTTCACATTTAACTGGCTTAAATGAGAACTCATTATTTCAAGATGCCTAGTGTCAGAATGACTTTCCTGTTTGAAGAAGGTTTGTCAGATTTAACAAAGATAAATACAGGAGACCCAGTTAAATGTGAGCATACTTACACAGAACATCTATTTTATTAATCTGAAATTCAAGTATGATTGATTGCACTGCACTTTATCTGTCAGCCCCAATTTTGAGGGAAATCAAATATTGGTGGATATGAGAATGGAACTTTCACAAGAAATGGCAAAAGATAGCAGCCATCTTTCTACAAAACCCAAGAGTGGACAGGAGAGCTGGTCTGAGCTATTACTGCTCTTGACCAAGGCTGTGATGCTGGAGCAATTACACAAGCAGGAATACAGTATCAGAAGACAAGGTGAGCATCCCCATGCTCAATCTCCAGGTATACTCGGCAACACTCTCCCCTTATCATTTGGGATCTACCCACAGTTGCTTTTAATGGCCCTAGTTTATGAACTCTTAATTAACTCTAACTTTCATATTTCTTTCTTCTTGTGTGTCAATTTTCAACATTTAGCAAACGACATATTTGTCTAGTGAGTTCTCCTGGTAGAAATATGAGTAACCTGAGGCTAGAGCTGGACATCATCTCTTGCTCCTTTCCCAGAGCCCAGAGTGGAACTTAGGACATGTTAAAGGATAAGAATACGTAAGAGACAAAATGAACACATTTCTATGTAATGTAACCAAAATAAGATTTTTGTTTTGAAACCAAAACACTTATATTCATTTTCTTGGAAAGTATACTATACAATTCAATTGTGGCAATACAAAGAGCCTGGAACTTTTGCTGGACCTCAGAGCAAGAGTTAATAATATACCAAGATCACTCAAGACTGCTAGCCTTCTGTGCACTCAAATTGTTTGTTTAACCTGTCTTTAAGAGAACAATGAAAGTCAACCTTTCTTGCTTTGGATTTCCCCCGGAAATCAACTTTTACAATCTAAGCTAATGCATAGCATGATCTTAAGCTATGCCCTTGACCCAGAAAATGCATATGAATCACTTACTGAAAGCAGAAAACACAGAAGTTGAAAGCAACTTCCTAAAATCTACATAAAGGTTGAAAGCATCTATTATGGACATTGGCTGGTAAACAATGATGTTTGTTCTGTAAGGCCCCCTCCCCAAGAAGTAGAGTTAACAGCAGCGTTGCAAGTAAACCTCCCTAAGACATATTAACAAGACAGTAAAGATTAACTCCGTAAGATGCTTGAGATAAAGACAAGGGAATGTAGTCAGGTAACTTTCACAATATATGTCAACAGGGCAGAGGGGGGGAAGGGAGGAGAAGCAGTTACTTAGCTATGGGATCAGGCCCAGCCTGATCAGAGAAAGAATTCCAAAAAGAAGATAAAGAACAAAAGAAACAGCAGGCCTGGGGGCGGGTGATAACCAGGTTGCTTGGTCAGGCCGGATGGCAACCTGGGGGCCCTCACCCCTCACCCCTCAACGGGCGATTTCATTCAAACCAGCCAATGGAAACTTTGTAACTTCGCCTTTGCCTCTGTACGCATGATTTTGCTTCCCTAACCCTATAAAAAGGCCCCGAACAAAGGGCTGGGCGCGCCAACCATCCCAAATGGCTCGGTAGCCCGCAGGTCCTGCGTTATTCAATAAAACCTCGTGCTGTTTGCAGCTGATCTGTGGCTCGGTCCTCCTTGGGTCATGGGGTCTCCTTCCGAGGAAAGGTCCATTCCGGGGGTCCCTAACCCCCGGGGGTCTTTCATTTGGGGGCTCTTCCGGGATTTGAGACCCCCACTCAGGGACCACCGACTCACTGTCAGGAGGTAAGCTGGCCAGCGTTTTGTTCGTTGTCTATGGCTGTGTCTGAACTTGTCTATGGCTGTGTCTGAACTTGTCTGTGGCTGTGTCTGAATGAACTGTGGCGGTGTTGTCTGAACTTGTTTTCTGTGAATCTGCGCACGCGTTTGGTTCGATCGGGTCCATTTGTATTTGGCGGGGGCCAGAAGGGGCTGACGAGCTCAGAACTTCTCCCTCGCAGCCCTAGAAGACGTTCTAGAGGCATTTGTAGTCCCGCCGGGCGGGACATTTGGGTCCTTCGGGACATAGAGCTCGCTTTGGAGTGGCAGTCCTTTGGAGCTCAGCCCGTATCAGAAGGATACGTGGTTTTGGTAGGAGAGGGGGGGAATCCGGACCCCCCCCAAGTCTCCGTTTGAGGTTTTGCTTTCGGTTTTAGGCCGAAGCCGCGCAGCGCCTTTGTTCTGTGTTTGAGTGTTCTGTGTTTGAGTGTATCTTTGTCTGTTCTACTAACCTTACTCAGTCTTAAAATCATAGGACAGATGATAACCACCCCGCCTCCCCCCTCCCTCCTCTCCTCCGCTGCCCCCGCGGCGGGGCTCGCGCGCGCGCATGGGAGGTCGGGTCGCATGGCTCGGGCGGGAAGAGGTTGGGCCGGCCCGCCCCTCCTGCGGCGTGACCACGCTCGCAGGTGCGGGGCACACGGGTCAGCCTAGCCGGCGCAGACCCGTCCACCTGCGCGCGTCTCCGGCCGCAGAGGTTGCGCGCTTTCGGGCGCGCGCAGGCGGAGCAGGAGATAGGGTCTGGCCAGCCACGGGCTGCCGCAAGCACACTTCTGCCATGGCGGCGCCGCGACCGGCTCCGGGACAGCTGGGAAGACCGGCCGCGCGTCTCCGGCCGCAGTGCACGCGCGCACGGGCAGGACCGGGAATTAGGCTGATGGGCACTTCCGCCGTGACCAGCTCCCTCCCCCTGGGCCCCTAGCCTGGGTCGGAGCAGCCTGAACCTGGTAGATGCTTCCTGGGCTCCTGGGGTACCTGGTAGAGCAGCTTGACTTTGAGATAGAGCTATGGAACCGGGTTCCGTTTCTGGCAGCCTGGGTGAGATCGCCCGGGAGAGTCCTCACCGACGGTGTGGGGCCAGAGATAGAGCTTAGACCTTTTGCCTTTTGTAAAGCCCTGTCATTTATTCTCTTGTATACAGTGCCCAGGCCAAGCTCATGGAAAAAAGTTCCATCAAGCCTGGCCAGGGCTGTTGGCAGCATTGTTCCCACTTCAACCCCCTCCCCTGTCCTGTCAAAAGAAAAAGGCACAGCACAGCTGTCTGATAGAAGCAGCTACTGCTTAGATACAGCACTCAGTTCCTAGCCACAGAGATTTTGATGTCTAAAGTCACAGACCTGGCTAATAACTTCTTTCATTGTTAAGAAGGGTGAATGGCCGACTTTTAGTATAAGATGGCCCCACACCATCTGAGCAGTCAAAGCCATTTTCCGCAGACGCCCAGACATTGGGTCTGTGAGAACCTACAGCCATTCCTACTTCCCCCACTGATGAGCTCTCCCCCCGCCCGTTACAGGCACCCCCTGGCGCCACTGAGAGTGAGGCCCGGGGCATTGCCAGCACTCCTGTTAAACTATGTTCTCTTATCAGCCTACTTGGGAGAATCTCTTTACCCCTGAGGAAAAAGATCGGATCTTATTAGCAGCTTGGAAACTGGCCCCCAGCTCGGACGCCACCCCGATGCAGTTGCCTAACCTAGACGTCCCCATTGGGAAGGTAGGAGACACCTATTAACTCTGTCGCCAGGCTCTGATGCACCAATTAATCTGGCCAAGGTAAGAAAAAGAGATGTAAAAGTCTGATAGATTCCCCCTCTGAGTTTTTAGTGAGGCTAGTAAAGGTCTATCAGAGAGGTACACTGTTTGCTCTAGAATCGGAAGAATAGGGGGGCGTTAAGAAAGTCCTTTATAGAACAGTCAGCAATAGGTATTCAAAGAAAGTTTCAGAAAATGGGTGGCTTACAAGATATGGCCTTGAGACTTAGTTAGAGAGGCTAGAAAGTGTTTTGAGAGAGAGAGAGGAGAGCAGCAGAAGCGAGATGTGTATAGAGAGAGAGAGAGAGAAAAGAAAAACCGATGGATGAACGAGGGAATGGGGAGGAATCTTGGCTGCCTTGGTTGGCAGGCAGGGGAGACAGTAGAGCTTGGGCCCGCACCAGAAGCTCAGAAGAATACCGAGCTAGTGGGGACTGCCCCAAGAAAAAGAAGCCTGCGGCTAATACAGCCAGCCTTCTGAATCCCCTCCTGAACCTTTAATGTGGAGGGGACCCCAAGTGACTTTGAAACGGACACGGGAATGGTTAGGTTCCCTCTCCAACAAGAAACCATTAGTCCAGGATGTCAGCAGTGCAGACATAGGGCGTGGACGACTAAAAGAACAATGGACTTTAGAGAAAAAAATGCAACACTCTTTCCTAGTGACTCCAGAGTGCCCAGAGAGACTTGCTTACCAAACTGGGGGCAAAGATCACCTTTAACCCCCAGGGGCCCAAGGTAAAATTCACTAACCCTCTAGTCAGCAAGCCTGCTGTAACCAATTCAGGCCTTCCCGGAGGAGAGGCATGAGTAGAAACGGCTAGACCAGGGCTGGCGATCCAGCGGCCCCCTGTGGTGAAACCTTCAGCCACACCCCTGCGAGTCAGATTTGAGCAAAGATGCCAAGAAAGGGATCAAATCCCACACTCAGAGGCTGCTGGAGCAGAAAATCCTGAAACCATGTCAGTCAGAATAGAACATTCCATTGCTGCCCATTAAGAAGCCTGAGACCTGAGAGAAGTCAACAGCCGGGTGGTATAGACATTTACACTGTCTTAGATTAAAAGGATGCCTTCTTCTGTCTGCGTCTCCATGAGTCCAGCCAGCCCCTGTTTGCCTCTGAGTGGACAGACCCAAAGAACGGATTCTCAGGACAGCGCACCTGGACTAGACTGCCTCAGGGCTTCAAGAACTCTCCTACCATCTTCGATGAGGCCCTGCATCAAGGTAACTAACTCCGTTGCAGTACTCATTGCTTGCAGCCTCCACCGTGGAACAGTGCTGAGAAGGGACTGAGAAACTGCTTGTTGAACTGGCCAAACTGGGACATCAGGCCTCTGCTAAGAAGGCCCAGATATGCCGACCTGAGGTGACATTCCTGACCCTTCAAGACGGTAAGAGATGGCTAACAGAGTCCAAAAAGAGAACTGTCACTCGGATGCCTCCCCCTGAGAGCCAAAAGAGCCGGAGAGAGTTCCTGGGAACTGCTAGATTCTGTAGGCTCTGGATTCCGGGTTTCGCAGCCTTGGCGGTCCCTCTATGCCCCGCCTATAGATGGGGAAAGAACAGCAAGAGACTTTTGACCAGATCAAGAAGACCTTGCTCTCGGCCTCAGCTCCAGTCCTTCCTGATGGTGTTTCACTCCTGGTGAAAGACGCTTGGTAAACCTTGCAAATTTTTCCTTGGTTTAGACTTTTGATAAAAGATAGAGTCCGCGGCCCAGGTAAGTTAGGGAAGTAGCCAAGAAGTTAGGGGACTAGCCAAGATGTTAGAGATTGATTAAAACCTTTATTGTACCCCAAAGTTCAGGACAGGTAGAAACCTTAAGCAAATTAACCCTGGAGACTGGCCACAGAGTTTGGGTGATGCTCCTGCCCTATACCCTTTTCTGAGCTCAATACTCCTTCTGCTAATACTTTTTAGATCTGAGAACCATCTCTGGTATAACCCCCTTGTCTGCTAGGTTGCAGGCCCTGGCTAATGTATAACATTCTTTATAAAAGCAGCTCTCAGACCTTTACCAGCCCCAGAGAGATGGGACCCCACATCGCTACCAAGTGAGAGACCTCGTCTACGTCCAGTGACACCAGCATCAGACTTTTAAACCTCGCTAGAAGAGACCCTACCAAGTCCTTCTGACCTCATGGCATTGCTGCTTAGATCCTGATGACTGATGGACTGTACAAAAAACTGGTAATTCCCTCAAGCTCCGTGTGCAGCGACAGTCCCCTAGAGAAGAGCCTTCACCAATCGATTGAGCAGACGTGGCAGGTGATATCTGGGACTGAGGACACTTTTCCCACCATCTCCAGTGGACCTGGTGGCCTAGCCTGTACCCGGACCTGTGCCTGCTGGGGGCAAGATTAGAACCTTGGGACATACCCACCATTGACCCTGCCCATCTGCCCCCGTGTGCCCACCAGGGGATCCGAGAGCAGAAGCCCTCACAAGCGTAGTAAGGGCTTCCCATAGAGTTAATTTGCTGTCAAAAAAGTAGACACTAGATAAAGAGTCATCTCTAAGATTAGAGATATTCAGAAAAGAAAATGGGGGAATGTAAGGCCCCCTCCCCAAGAAGTAGAGTTAACAGCAGCGTTGCAAGTAAACCTCCCTAAGACATATTAACAAGACAGTAAAGATTAACTCCGTAAGATGCTTGAGATAAAGACAAGGGAATGTAGTCAGGTAACTTTCACAATATATGTCAACAGGGCAGAGGGGGGGAAGGGAGGAGAAGCAGTTACTTAGCTATGGGATCAGGCCCAGCCTGATCAGAGAAAGAATTCCAAAAAGAAGATAAAGAACAAAAGAAACAGCAGGCCTGGGGGCGGGTGATAACCAGGTTGCTTGGTCAGGCCGGATGGCAACCTGGGGGCCCTCACCCCTCACCCCTCAACGGGCGATTTCATTCAAACCAGCCAATGGAAACTTTGTAACTTCGCCTTTGCCTCTGTACGCATGATTTTGCTTCCCTAACCCTATAAAAAGGCCCCGAACAAAGGGCTGGGCGCGCCAACCATCCCAAATGGCTCGGTAGCCCGCAGGTCCTGCGTTATTCAATAAAACCTCGTGCTGTTTGCAGCTGATCTGTGGCTCGGTCCTCCTTGGGTCATGGGGTCTCCTTCCGAGGAAAGGTCCATTCCGGGGGTCCCTAACCCCCGGGGGTCTTTCAGTTCTCTGGGTCAGTTGAGATCAGCTGGAGCCAGTGACTTAATCCTTCATAAAACTCTGTTAAAGATTTCTGTAAAGTATCCCATTCTTTCCCCATGTGATACTTCCTGTGTTGTTCAGTGCAAAGCCCTTGGCCGGGGAAAGACATACACACAAGCATGCATAGATACAACAAACAGACATAAAACAGATACACAAGTATACACACACACACACACACACACACACACACACACACACCACTCACACAGAGATAAACATGTCTCATACAGCAGGCAGACACAGGGACAAACAGATCCATGAAACAGCCTTCAAGCAGACAAATTTATCCTCATAGAACAGACAGAGGAGAGAAGACACAGGTTTATGAAGTAGAGGATTCAAATCCGGACTCATTCCTGGTTAAATGACTCCAAGGGCAGGTTATTTTACATCTTTTCTTAATGTGACACTCAGACTTAATCATTAATTCATTAAAATCTATGTATCATATCTACCATGTCAAAAATAAAATTGACTTTATTGGTGAAATCATAAAGCAATAAAATTTGCTTTTAGATTACACATCATTCTCCTGACCCACAAAATAAAATGGCTACTTTCCTCTTCTGTATTCCAACATTAATATTCTTCATAGTGTCTTGATGTCTGCCCACACCCACCTCTACACACAAACCTCTTTATGACCGAACCAGCTTCCAGGACTAGAGCACACTGTGTAGCAAAAAGCTAAAGAAAAGAAAATACATTAAGGATACCTTGTCTGGATTTTTAATTTGTCCACCTAAAAGAAAAATAGTGGCTATTGTATAAAGGAATTTAGGGCCTTGGCTGCCACCACTACTACTACTACTATTTGGTTCTTCCTTCCTATCACTCTTTATGCAAGACCACAGAGGGTCTAAGTGCCAAGACAGACTCATTTTAGGCTGGCTACATTGAGATTTTGATGGCCTCTTCTGGTAGAACCTGTTCTAAACTTGGATTTATTTCTCCTGCTTCTTCCTAGTGAGCCATATTCTCACTTTGCATTACGGACTCTGACTAGAGAATCTGTGCAGGGAAACACATCTGGAATTTTTCATTTTTGCTTTTCCTGACTTCTCAATACAGTAGACTTTTCAACACCTTCTGCGTTAGACTCGGGTGAACTCAATTGCATCATACTCTGCAGGCATGCTGTTTACCTTACTAACTGCCTTTTGTTTTTCTCTAGCTTTCAAATATTAAAATTCTTAAGTATTTTTAGAGGCTCTCTTCTTCTAATCTCGAAGTTTTTCCTAAAGAAACTCATTGATTAGAGGGTTTGTATGTCATACAGGGACAAGTAACTATTCATTCTGTTAAGGAAATTCCTTTGAGCACTAGACATTTTGATTAACTGCATAAGTGATACTTTAGAAAGATATTTCCTAGCCTTTTATTTTAAAAGAGACTAATGGGTAACACTTCTTTTAATAATGTGTCACCATCACATTCCTAGTCAGGAGCCATCAGTGAGGACCCAAAGCCTGGTTATAATTGAGATAAACCTAGATGTTAGGCTTAGCTCACATGTATACCAACCATTTGCTTATCTTTCAAAGCATCTAAAAACATTGATCTTATTAATTGGAATAATAAATCAAGCATTCAAAGGCTGGGATATAGCTATGTGGTACAATGTTTGCCTAACAGGCACAAGGCACTGGGTTCAGTCCTCTTCATAAGGAAAAAAATGAATAGTGAATTATGTTGTTATCTCAATCCATTATTTATTTCTCATTTATACATTTTCCCCAGGATACCTTTTTGTCTGTCACATCTGTTCTTGTAAGCAGATCTCTGTTTATACAGTTACCTGAGCATCCTAATTTCTTATTTCACTTTTGTTATTAGAGTCCATGGTATCTCCCTTGCAAATGATCTTTCTTTTCTGTGCCTCCAAGTTCAAGTATTTCATCTGGCATTTTTCATCATATTAATCAAATGTGAATATTTCTAAAACATTTTGTCTATAAAACATTTATTAATCACTTGATATTACTGTATTTTCATAAATTTAAAAAATTAAGTGCCATGACTTAACATTACAAAAATAGAAACATACATTAAAATCACTATTTTTGGATTGTAATGGAAACGTTCTTGTATCTACTTAGTAAAATATTATCATTTTGCTGTGGACTTTACTATTTTGCAGTGTAGTTCTCTACTCCTGTTGTCTTCAAGACTCTTTTCAAGAAGGTGTTTTGAGCTTTACCAACAGTTTCCTCTGCATCTATCAAGATAACCACATACTTTCTATCCATAGCCTTATTTTCATGGTGCATTGCAATAACTCATTTTCTTGTATCCAACCAACCTTGCATTCTTGAGTTTAAACTGCCTTATGATCTTCTATATATGCTCTTTAATTAAGTTTGCATATACCATCTTAAATTATTTGTTAGTAAGTGCCATAAACAAATAAAGACTTTGTATACCAATTCAAAAACTAGTATTTTCATTAATCTGTGAATAATAGGAACAATACTGTTTCTACTATTTCACCAATATATTTGCAATTTCAGTGGTAAATGGTTAGTTATAGGTTAAATGCCCATCTGTGCTGGTTTATAGATACTTTTTTAGTCTAAAAATCAACCCAAATGGCATAAAATTTAGATAGTTCTAAATGAACAGCTGATTTTGCTGAAGAAAAAAAAAACTATTAAGAAAGTTCACACAAAATCTTGTTTCCTGTGATCCTAAAAACTATATACTTGAGTTACCACATCATTTACAAATATTTTAATTGGAAAAAAGCAGAGAAAAGATTTATTTTCTCATTGTATTTGGTTCTAGAAAGTATTTATTTTCTGTGATCCTCATGACAGCACTTAAACATAGGTGCCATAGGTGCGTTAATCTAATGGTGATCAATGCCTTATTGGATTAAGTAAATGACATAATCAAGAATTGAGTAGGAATCATATTCATAATTTGAGCCATCTTTATTGGTTGGCTGGTTGGTTGGTTGGTTGGTTGGTTGGTGGTTGGTTGGTTGATTGGGTGGCTGGTTGGCTGGGTGGATGGCTGATTGGTTGGTTGGTTGGTTGGTTGGTTGGTTGGTTGGTTGGTTGGCTGGCTGGTTGTCTGGGTGGATGGCTGGTTGGTTGGTTGGTTGGTTGGTTGGTTGGTTGGTTGATTGGTTGGCTGGTTGGCTGGGTGGGTGGCTGATTGGTTGGTTGGTTGGCTGGTTGTCTGGGTGGATGGCTGGTTGGTTGGTTGGTTGGTTGGTTGGTTGGTTGGTTGGTTGGCTGGTTGATTGGTTGGCTGGTTGGCTAGGTGGATGGCTGTTTGGTTGGTTGGTTAGTTGGTTGGTTGGTTGGATGGTTGGTTGGTTGGTTGGTTGGTTGGTTGGTTGGTTGGTTGTATGCCTATGTGAACATGTCATAGTTGATTATTTTCTGAGACTGGATATTTATGTTGTATATTAACATTATTTTAGGTGATTCATTTACCCTACAATTATTATCACCACTTTTATCAAACAATTTTATCCATTAATATATTTTTTTATGAGTGGTCTAAAATTTGAAACAACTGTGAAAACTAGAATACTTAAGCACTAAGAGATGACGTATAAACACTTCATTCAAACACTCTGAGTGTGAACCACTGTTATTAATTTCCAACTTGCAGCACATTTGAGATTGTAAGAGGGCAAATCCACTTCAGAATATCAAACAACTAATATTCTACCTTACCACTGTGAGCTTCATTTTCTTTATAAATATCAAATCACATATTAGCCTAATTATTACCAGTGGGAATTCAAACACCATGGCTTAATGAACTTTTATGCATCAATATACATGATACTGCAAAGGTCTCCACTAGATAAGATAATTCTCTGGACCCTTTTAGGGCTACCCAGGAGGTACCAGACCTCCATGAGCAAAGCCAAAGCCCATGGCAATGGCTTGGATTATTTCATCGAGAAGTGTTGGAGAGACTATCCCATCTTTTGGACTTTTCTTTGAAGCATTATTGAAACTATTTTGTTGTTGTTTCTCACTGTAAGCTGGAATTAATTGGTTCCTGAGGTTGGTTTAGTGAGTGTAAGCAGGCCTCATTTGGTGTTTGGTGTTTTCTCAGCTTCTGGACTCCCCTATCTATAATAGGCATTAATCACTATCAATTGATTATATACAAAGATTAATATTTATTAAGGGGTTTATATGATACAATTATGGATACAAAGATTGAACCACAGAGCAATTCCTGAAAGATTGGACTGGTCCATGTGGCAGCTCTAAGAGAGCAAGGGAACAGGGCAGAGAACAGTTGTATCCAGTCTTAGACTGGCCTGGCCATGCCCCATACATGGCTTCTCAAGACCTAAAGGCCACACCTCTAAGTCAAGGTGAATAATGCCTGATTCCCACTAAACCTATCCTAAGGTGCTATCCATCATTAACTCTTCAATAGTCATTTTTATATTTACTATGTGGCCCAGGGCAGCTTGGCTATACTGATGTTATGACATGTGGGGCCCAAAACAGCTTGGCCATATTGCTTTCACGACAGGCTTGATAGAAACCAGCTAAAAGGTAGGCCTGAGCCTCAGTTTACTGACAAGTAACATCCAGTCCCCCACAAAAATTATAAACTAGTATCATGCAGAAATGGGCCAATCAACAGTCCATGAAAAAAAATACCTGCTGTTGAAGAGGAAATACTAAAGTTACAACCATAATAGATATCACCAGGTATCCTTTAGGCCAGTACACACCTATTTCTCTTTTGATCAAAGGCACTCTAGACAAATGTCAGCCAATCAGGCTTCTGAAACTTGGAAATTCCCTTACCCCACCCAGGCTGGCCACTCTCTGCTCTAACTGCTGAGGGACTGACAGAGAGTCCAAGCTCAAGCTTGGATAAAGGCTCTTTGCTTTTACATAAGGACTTGAATTTCTTGGTGGTGTTTTAGGGGACCCTGAGATCTGGGCATAACATTTACCCCATGGTTTCTTCATCATCAGGGGTTTTTTTTTCCTTATAGTCTATTAAAATTTTTGCAATTTCCAGTACAAGTACAGCTTCCACATGGAGCTACACGTGGCTAGAGTTATTAGCCAGCCAGCCAGGTTTTACTTCAGGGTTAGCCTCCAGCTAGCTCTGCCTTTTAGTCAATTTCTGCCATACATATTTGTTCTCTACGATCATCCTCTGGGTGCGTTTTTTACACAGTGGGTTCCCTCTCCCAGTGGGTTGTCACTTTCCCTGAACCCTCTTTTCTAGCCTTGCCACACTAGGGAGCTGCTTCACTTCACCAGCATCGAAATAACCATTGTCAGCAGATCTGGTAAGTCAACTGGGACTCTTAAAAAGGTAAATTAGTTTAAGGCAGAGAGAGAGAGATTTCCCCACATTAAAAATTAAGAAATAGTATTATTATGGAAGTTATATGTTCTTTGTTTGACATACTTTAGATGGCTTGAAAATAGATTCATTAAAGGAGAAGATAATATAGATGAGATTAAAATATATGTCTGTTATGAAAAAAGCACAACTTCATTTTCTAAAATCTTGGATATTTATTGAGCACCACATGAACTGCCTCCCTCACCCCACCCACTTTCACATGTTCATCTGCTGATTAATT
The DNA here is from genome assembly GCA_033318265.1 of Phyllotis vaccarum. Lineage (NCBI taxonomy): Eukaryota > Metazoa > Chordata > Mammalia > Rodentia > Cricetidae > Phyllotis > Phyllotis vaccarum. Next base: position 38,537,588 of record JARWLC010000009.1, on the reverse strand, counting down.
GTCTCAACCTGGCACTAATTATTTGAATCACTTATAATTGAATCTTCCTACTGTTTCCTTTCTTAAGTTTCCTTCCCCCCACCCCTTAATCTGGACATTTTTAGCCCCTCTAAAAGTAGAAAATCTTGATATAAAAGAAAAAGAAATTGGTGCTCTAAAGTGAATTTACCATCATCATTATAGTTCTAAGGGGTGTGAATTAGCAGAAAGGCAAAATTATTCCAAGCTCAAACACTACAAATATTTAACAGGAGGTTAAAAAAAAATGTTCCTATTTCTCATCTGTTAAGTAGATACAATAATATCCAAATGAGCCCTACAAGGTAGAATGTGCAATCTCCTGTAAAAAAATAAAATATATATAACAGATATTCAGCACAAGCTCATTACTCCTATCCTGTTTCTTTGGGGGCAATAAATATTTGTAACACTTAAACTACTTTAGTCTACTTATTGCATTGATTAAGAGCATTGAGGTTACAGCAGATGCTGTGAAAGGTCCCCGGGTTCCCAGCACTCTGTGAACTTGAGGAATGTTGCTTTTACAAAGCCCCTTCTGGGCTTGAAGAGATGCTGTTTCTCTCCCTTCTGTTGAGGTTCAGCATCCTGCCACTGGAGGTGACTGGAATTTTCTCTGCACAAAGTAAACATGTTTGGATCTTGGGGTTCAGCAGGAGCAGCCCCCAGGGTCCTCTCCTTTCTTTCACAAAGCACTGTTGACTTATAAATGTCTAAGGAAACAGCTTCCTTGTTCTTATTTTTTTAAGCCACAGACGCTGTTTTTTTAAGTTTTATTAAAATTTATTTATTTCAACAATGAAACTCTGCCCTAGTATCTGTAACTATTATTCACTGACATCCTGATCACCAGCCTTCTATGCAGAATGCTTCCTCTGTTTCTAACCAAGGGCATTGTACACTTTGATACTCTTCCCCAGCCAAGTCTGGATCTACTGATCTTTTACCATGGCGTTAAGAGGGGAAGTTACACTAGCAAATCAAGACAAGAAAGCTAACATTATGGCTGTTGCTGCTGCTGTTACTTGCCTCTGTATCTTTTTCCAATGGAATGGAACAATATAAATCTAAGAATTATTTTATTGCAGTGTGTTTCTCTAAAAACTGTTGCTCCAAATGATAACTCTTTCATGCAAAGTAACTGATTCTATCTTATATCATAGCTATTGGCTGTTTAATATTGCCTTGAAAATTACACGGAAAATTAAACCAATCCAACCAGCTAAGAAATAATGTGACATTAAATGTCTAACAAACTCACTCAAGCTAAAAATAAGAAGCATTAAATCAATATATTCAGGCTATTTACATAATTGTCCCCATTCTTCAGAAATCTGTTTGCCACTCCCTTCCCACTTTGTTTTCCACTATACATATCATGGTTAATAGATTTTTTAATTAACCTACAAGCAACGCTTTTTCAGAACCTGCTAGAAACCACTTATTAATGATAGCTAACACCCAGGCCACGTTCATGCTCATACAACTTGCACATGAACCATTGCTTAAGGATCCTTTGGCAATGTTTCTATTTAATAATCAAAAATGAAATGTTCAGATAGAATGGGTGAGTGGCTCATGGTCACCCAGCAAATAAAACATGAAAATAAGAATCCGTGTTTATCTGTATAACACTCAATTCATTAATTGTACCACAGCCATAAAAAATAAACATTTAAGATCTTAATTTAGATGTAATCATCTAGTTGTTCAAATGTATTTTAAGAGCTCTGAAGAAAATGACCAAAAAATTTACATTAAGAAACATATATTCATGTACTAATTATCTGAGAAAGTGAGTCTGAAATTATTCTTTCTTTTAGTCCATTGACATTTGTAGTAAGAGGTTTCTGGCCTTGACTTTTGGGCCTAACCTCAAGGTTTAGGACCCGCAGTCCCGCAGACCCGCAGACCCGCAGTCCCCACAGAGACACACAGATACTTTCAATAGTTTAGGCTGATCAGCCTCAGGCCCAGGCATATCACTTGCTAGCTCTCTACCCTTCATCTAACCCATGACTCTTCCTGTTCAGCCATGCGGCTCGGTACCTTTCTTTAGAGCAGCATGGTTGTCCTCGGCTTCCTCTGGCTTCTCTCTGGCATTCTGCTCTGTGCTTCCTGTTCTCAGAGTTTTTAGTCTGGTAGCCCCGCCCACACTTCCTGCCTGCCTTTGGCCAATCAGTGCTTTTTATTAAACCAGTGAGTGGGGCAATTATTTACCACGAAATAACACAATCCCCCTACAGACATTAGTGCAGTAGAAATTTTACTTGGCTAGTCACTCTATATACATTTGCTAGATTTTTTTTTTTTTTTTTTTTTGAGATGGGAAGAAAGACACAGGAAAGCCTTCTTCTTGAAGTCTGGCTACTCTAAATTGAGTTCATGCTACAGAGCGCCAATGCTCTGAGGTGTCTGTGGGGAAGCTTGAGGCCATCACCCTCTAACTTTGATGTGAGTGAATACAGTGATTCAATCTCCTTAGCCTTCTTCTTGACCCCATCCTTCTGTGAGAAGCTTGGGTTCTCAAGTGGTCCAAAGTCACATTCAGTATCAGGGAAGAGCTTGAGAATGTCAACATATTTGATGTTTTTTAATAGTGTTTCAAATACAAAATTTCTCTGCACTGCTATTTAATCTTGAAGAAGCCAGGGCTTTGCAATGTCCTCGAGTATCCAGATAACACATAAAAATTCTAGCATTGCTTAGAATCCAAGAGTTGCATCTGTTCAAGGCTACTCTCCCTCTTTTATGGACCTGATATATGACAAATGAAGAAATTTGCCATTAGGGTTTCCATATTTCTTTATGAAGTGTCATCAAGTCTTGCCAGTCTTCAAGCTATAAATAAAATTTCAAACTTTCATCTGCATTTCAAGTTAAGGAAGGTAAGAGTGTAAAAATTAAACATTTTCATTTTCCTCTGGGTATCAGTCATACTCTGTGTGCTGTAAAAACAGCAAGGTACTCTCCATGCTGCCTCTCCTTCTAGCTGGTTTCTTGAAAATGCCATTAAAAAAAAGAACGTATTCCTTTCTCAGTTAAAAAAAAAAAGAAAACAAGAATTTATTGAGAAATAATAAGAAAATGCAGGAATGATGCTTATATTTTGATTATAAATGCCGTATTTCTAAGTATCAACAACATGATTTTTTTCATTCTTTATTTATTTAAAAGTTTTTTTTTTTTTAACATACCAGCCACTGGTCCCCCTCTCTTCTCTCTTCCCAGCCATCTCCCAGTTTCCCCCAGGACACTACCCCATTCACTCCTCAGAGAGAATAAGGATTCCCGTGGGTATTCAATACAGTCTGGCAAACTCGGTTGAGGCAGGATCAAGTCCCTGTCCCCAGTATCTAGGATAAGTAAGGAATAGGCTCCAAAAAGCCAGGTCATGCACGAGGAATAAGCCCTGGTCCCAGAGGCCCCACAAACTGCCCACACCATTCCACCGCCCATCCACATTCAGAGGACCTAGTTTGGCCCCATGCAGGTTCCCCAAATGTGAATGAAGAGTCATTGAGCCCCAGTAGTACAGAACAGCTGTCTCTGTGGATTTTGTCATCATGATCATGACCTCTTTGTTCACATAGTCTCTCCTCCCTCTCGACCCAATCAACGCATAGCTGAGGAGCTCTGCATCTGCTTCCATCAGTAGTTGGATGAAGGGTGGTCATCAAATTTGACTATAGGGGAAGGCCAGCTTAGGCACACGCTCCGCTAGTGCTTGGAATCTTAGCTGGGGTCATGTTTCTGGGTATTTTATTAGTACCAGGTTTTTCTCTAACCCCACAATGGCTCCTATATCAGGATACCTATTTCATTAGAACATATTCTTACTAGCATATCTGCAGCAATGTGGGGACCATGTAACTTGGACAGGCAGGACAAATTTTCCAACGACAGAGGCTATGACAAAACAGGTGAGATAAAATTCAAGCAGCTGGAGCAGACAGAGAAGGCAAACAGTCTCCAAATTTCCATGAGCTTGGAGTATTTAGCCATTGAAAAATTATGATTTGGGAAGAACGTTAAAGTATAAATGTCTATTTAATATGTCTCGGCAAGGGAACAACAAACCAAAGCAAAAGTGCTTTAAGATATTTTGTTAAAATTCCATCTATTTATACACAACAAAGTGCCTGTTGCCAGGTCTGCAAATTGTTCCCACACTGTTTTTATGTTTGTGTATTGTGTGTTTTGTTTTTCTTTGGAATTTAAATTTAGAAAGGGGGGGGATCAGTTCATGCTGGGTAGCTAAATGAATCAACCTGTCTAAACTGATTTTCTTTATCTTCTTTTTTTCCCCCTTTTTTCCTACAATAACCATATCCACATTCCACCATCTTGAAACTATCGTAAAAAACACAGACCAGGAAAACGAAATTAATCCCCAGTGGACTGTAAAGGTTGCCGTTAATAATGTTCACCTGAACTTAAGGTTCAAGCGTTGCACATCTGTCAAATAAAGGAGACAGACTGTGCGGAGGGGAAGCAAGGACAGAATCAAACAAGGCATGCACTTTCAGCTTCAACAGGTACAAATTGCAGATGGGACATAGAGGGTTAGCAAAATAAATTATTTCCTGCCCTCCTGCAATGTTTCACAATCCGGGTGGCAATGGTTTCACTGCTGACACTGTCAACCCACCCTCTGCATCTGCAGTCATTCACTGTGACCCAGTGGGGACAGCAACCCACTTCTCCAAATAACCGAACACCAGACTCTGCATAATGCAAAACACCTTCTGCTTTCCCAAGTGTACAACAGAATTAGAAAAAACAATATGGGTCCAAATGTTGTGTTTATTTAACAATGTGGTTATACAGAGAGCAAGTGTTTATAGAGTCTCTTCTTATTTTCAAACTTCTGGCTCCATTTACACCAAAACATGTTCTAAACTGCTCCATCAGGAAAACAATTCACAAATGATAACCCCTCCCTGAACCTTCCTGAGCAGAGGCAAACACATGTACACCTCCTCACCACTCTCTCTGTATCCCTTGCCTATGAAAATAAAAGAATGTTTCTTCTGTTTTTATCCCAAACAGTGATAAGAACAAAATGGCCATTTTCTAGGGGGAAAAAAAAATTCAGTATGTAAACACTTAGGAGCATCTTAAACACAGGAAATACTCAATTAAAAAAATTATGTAATATATATTATAATCCATTTATGAGTAGACCATTTTGAATAATGTTAATCTCTGGTGTTTAGGAAAGGGACAGAAATATCTTGCTTGGAATACAGCGTCTCTACAACAGAACTTAAACAATCCCCTAAAGATTATTGTGGGAAAAAGGGCCCAGAGTGAAGGTCTGTTGAGTCTCAAGAACAGGAAACGTCAAAGGTCAGCAGACACTGTTAAACCATCCCACTGGGAGGTCTCTATGCAGCATTAGTCAACCTCATTTGCTCAGTAACAAGGAAATTCAGAGCTGGTGTTAAATAATTTCTTCAGACTTTAAAACAACTGCTTAACAAAAGTAAAATGAAAACCTTGCTGACCTATTGTGAGGTGAGGATCCAGGGATGACTGGATCTCCACTTAAGACTCACAAGACAGGTGACCCAGTAAGCAGTAACACAGTCTTCCTGAGGATGAGGACAGTGCAAACAGAAATTGGGAGAATGTTGTCTATACAAACAATATTTATCTGAATGCCAATCACTCAATTGCACATGTGGATAAGGATAAAGGCTCCTGGCAATAATGTCTTCAAATTTTACTTAAGAAAAAATATTGGCTGTTGGAGAGACGGCTTTGCAGTTAAGAGTGCTTGATACTGTTACGTAGGACCTACATTTGATTCCCAGTACCAAAGTCAGGGGGCTCACAAGCACCTGTAACTAACTTCAACGGAGCCAGCATCTGACCTCCATAGGCACCAGCATGCACGTAACATAAACACACAGAAAGACACACAGATCTACACAGGGACACGTCTATGAAAAGAAGGAAAAGTTGTAGAAACTTCTAAATGGTGCTGCCTCCAAAACCACAGTTGAGAATACTATCCACCATGAGCGGCCACCCTCTGAGCTCCTCCTGCTTCTACATGGTCTCACTGGGGTGTCTAGCACAAGATAAACTTGTGAGGAGGAATTTCAGTCTAACCACAATAATAACAGTAATAAAAATACCCTGCTGCCTTTCCCTCAGCAGACTCAAACAAAAGTTTCTCGTCTTGAACCATCAGAGCTCCAGGGAGTGATAGGGAATACACAGTTCTCACTATTAATTTAAGCAGTCACACAGGAATGCCATAGGAAAGCATAGACTCCCTCCTGCTTCCATTACATCAAGTTGCCACATGTTGTCCCATTGCAGACAGCCTGTCATTTCCACTGTGGAAGCTGTCATGGGATAGAGAAAGTTATCTAAGTGTCTGACAGCCAGACAGCATGTTTGAGGTACAGGGCTGCAGAGGTCAAAACCCTTGCCTAGAGTTCAAATATTTTTCCATTGCAATAACAATTTTGACTGAAGTGTCAGTGTTTTGAATACGCTTTCCTTAGTTCGGTCTTTACCATTAAGTGGATAGTCATTTGTGGAGCTAAAAGAGATCAAGTTTCCTCAGAAGTGTCTTTCATCAACAACCTGTTCATTTTCATCAAAAGGGAACACATGTTTCAAGGATCTGTAGCAACAATATTCTTGAATATCATTAAGTGTGGGAGACTGGGAACCATCTTGGTTAGATGGCATTACTATGCATTATATGCTAGTGTACAAACTGAGGGTTTGGGCACCAGATGTATAAAATGAGGCATGATAATAACACAGTGTGGTTAAGAGGAAGATGTTTCTTGTAGATGTGAGGGAGAGTACAGCCAGAGGCACCTGAAGGAGCCCAGAGAAAAGAGAGAAAGACCAGGAATTGTCTCTCAGAGGAGAGACAGTGGAAAAATAAGAGAGTGCAGGCAAGGAGACTGTGGGTGGGGGACAAGAGAGGAAGTCAAAAGCACTAAAGAAGAGAGAGCATGTGTCAGAAATGGCAAGGTTGCATGGGAGTGAGAAGCTAATGGAAGGGAAGTCCCAGAGCTGGAGAAGTCTATGGTAAGAGGTGATATGAGAGAAGCCACTGGTACTGAGTGATCCTGGGGGTCAGGATGTGCCTTGGTATGCTAATAGGCTCAGATTGCCATTTGTCCCTTCTGACTGATAAGAAAGTGGGTCCTCTGGTAGATGAAAATGGTCAATGGAATATCTGGATTGTCATTTCCTTGGGACCTGACAATTTCATATAACATACGTTGAAAAGGAAAAGTTGGGTTGAGGCTGTGACTCAGTGGTCTAGTGCTTGCCTGGAATTTATGAGATCTGCATTTGATCTCTATCACTAAAACAAAATCCTAGGGTTTGAATGAGTATGTCTCTGAATTAAAACTCAAATCACTGACATTTTGCTTTAGCCACAGGAAGATGCACACTTTATGAAATACAAACACTCTGGACCAGGGGCTCAGTGGGTAAAGAGCTTCATACATGAAGACTTGAGTTTGGATCTCTAATTTTCATATAAAATTTGGGAATAGTTATACAAAGACATAACCCCAGCATTGGAGAGGCAGAGATAGGAAGGTCCCTGAGGTTCAGTGGAGAGTAAATTGAGTCAACCCATGGGTTCCAGGTTCTGTGAGAGACACTGTCTCAAATCATAATGTGGAAAGCAATTGAAGAAGAAACCTTGACATTGACGTTCTGGCCCGCACAGGCCTGTGTGTATCATATGTGCATTCACAAGCAGGCATCCACATGAAGTTACAGGCCTCCCCCCCCCCACCCCATCCCCCAGACTAATTTCAGAGTGGTTTGTTTTCAACAGTAAGATTTTATGGGAACAGATAGAGAAGTTAAAAGAAAAAGCCTGGAGGTGTGGAACTAAGAAAACTCTGCTGTGGAAACAAAAGGAAATAGGGGCAGTAAATTAAATAGGTTTTACATTATATAGCATCCTAATGGAGACCCATTCACTCTCATCAGTTTGCACTTAAAAGGGGAAATGGATGTTTATCAAGATTTTTAATAATGCCACTGCTTACATAAATTAGCATGTTGCTGGCTGGGTTGATTTTGTAAAGAGCCATTCCCACAGTAGAATTCAATCTCATCTCTGAAAATACAATTATAAGCCCGATGTATAGCACTTTCCAAGTACTATGTTCTCAAAAACACCTTTTTTGACAATTATTTTTATTGTTTGAGAATCTCATAGATGCATATAATGTGTTTTGATCAAATCTACCATGCAGGGCCTCTCTTTCAATCCCTACCTTTTCCATAACTTTTCCTCCCAACTCTAAGTGACCTTTCATTTAACCTGTAGAGTCCACTGAATGCTGCCTATCTGTACATGAGTATAGGATCACACACCTGTAGTATTAAGTTTCCAGCCAGGATTTTCAAGCCTATGCCTGAGGTTCTGACTCACAGACCCACATACCCTCTGTCCCACCGAGACACACAGATGCTTGTATTAATTTTATGCTGATCAGTCTATGGCTCTGACATATTGCTAGCTAGCTCTTGTTCTTTAACTAACCCATGATTCTTATCCTGTTCAGCCATGTAGCTCAGTACCTTTCCTCGGTAGCATTTCAACTTCTTTCCTCTGCATCACGCTGGCATCTCATCGTGGAGTCTCCATGGTGTTTCTCTGGCTTCTCTGCTCTGCTCTGCTCTTCCTGTTCCCAGAGTTTTCTCAGCCTGGTAGCCCTGCACACCTCCTGTCTGCCTTCAGCCAATTAGCATTTTTACTAAAGCAGTAGGTAGGACAATTATTTACAATATAACAACATAATTCCACCAAACCCACCAGAGCATGAGTAGTCTCCCCAGAACCACATCCCTGAAGAAACAGTCTTTCCCTCCACCAGCAGCCATCAATTGCCCATAGCTCCTCAGACAGAGGTGAGACTTCACAGCTCATTGTTGATCTGTGCTTGGTTTGGCTTGAGTCTGCACATGCAGAATCTTGTGCATGCAGTTACAGCTGCTCTGTCATTCCCAGCAAGCACTGTCGTGTTGCAGGATCATCACCCCTTCTTTGGTGATGATCCTTGCAACTTAGGGGGAGGGTGTGATATAAATGTATGATTTAGGATTGAGCACCCCAAGGTCTCCTAGTCTCTTCAGGTTGACCAGCTGTAGATCTCTGTGTTAATTGCCATCTCAATAAGGGTTGAGAAATGGTCTAATCTATAGGTATAGAGATCTCCTAGAGATATCAGCAGAAGCTTGAGACCATGGTATCCACCATTCCTGAACCAGGGGGAGTGGAGGCTGTTTGTCAAGAATGAAGACCCGCAATAGAGATTGAATTTGGCATTGGGTTAGACCCAAAGACCCATAGGAAGTTCCAAATAATGCTTTTAAAATCTGATTCCCAGTAGACTCGAAATATCTTCCTGTGATGGTTTGTTTGCTTTATTTGAGTATTTAAGAGAGAGATTTTTGACTTTATTGTGATTGGTTTATAGTTTTTTTTATATACATAGTACATAATATTTTAATAGTTATGAGTTCCAAAGCCCTGTCCTGAAGTTTGAGAGGATGAGTCTGAAGATCAGCTCCTAGTATAGGAGACGGAGGGAGAAAGTGCTGTTTTGAATAAGGAAAAAAGGAGGGCACAAGGCAGAGGATGAGCAGAGCCTGCATCTCTACAGAATTCAAAGAAGCAGTATGATATCTCTAAACTGCTATCATATCCTGCGTTGTGTTGCTGTCAACATTTATAGACTTAACTCAGTCTGCGAGGAACAGAAGGGAGTGAGGGCTATAGCATCCTCCTTGCTGCTGGGATAATGATGGAGGCTTCTCTCCAGGCCTGCTAGCCCAGCTCCAGGGTAAACTGGCACAAGGTGATTTTATTGTTCCTCGTTATAAGCTTACTTCTACATAAATGGCTTCATCTGGGTCCTGGTATTGTTCCTTTCAAGTATTTATCTGATCATTTTCTTAAGTACATTAAAACCCATTTCTATGCTTACTTGACTTGTAGAAACAGTAAAATTCTTGACTATGATTAAGATGGCTGAGAGTAAATCAATGCTCCATAAGGAAAACTCATACAAAGCAGGGCAGGAATAGAGCTGACAAATTTAGCAAATAAAAATGTAAGGTGCCCTTGTATAAAATGCATGGCAAAAAGACTATCAGTATAAATTCACTCCATGTAGCATCTGCATATAGTGAGGCTTCTAAATTATTCACTCTTTAACTAAGGTCAGATTTGACTAGATATCTCTGTCTCCTGGGCAACCTTAGCCCAAGCCTTTAGAAAGTCTAAACATCAGCATATTATTTACCTCTCACGGTTTCCCATGGATTTAATCTATAAAACTTGAAAGTATTGTCTCCTGCTATGTTCACTAACATAATTATGTCAAACATAGCACAACCTGCAAGTATTCAAGGCACAGTAGAGAGCTAGAAAATTAAACAGTTCCTGAGCATGCTTTTCCTACATAACTAAAAATATGACTCTTAAATTACTTCAAAATTAACACTGAAAACAGATTAGTATTCTTTTATTCACACCTCTAGGATTCTGCATTGAGATGTGAAAACTCTTAGGTGAAAATTTTAAATGTTTTACTAAACTTAGACAATACACATATACATACAACAAATAAAAACTGTGTGATCCATATAACAAAGATTGATCAGAAAGTATCAAAATTCATTACCTAAATGACAGATCAAATCATTAGGTCTGGACTTTTACCCATTAAGTCACCTTGGCAATATGACAGATTAATTAAGATAGACACTGCTAATATTCTTTGAGAAGAGATAAAGACACAGCCATTACTTCCAATATCAAATGTAGAACATGCAAAATTGAACCTCTTGCTGTTTGGAAGCAGGAAAGACTGCTAAAACAATTATAAATACATTTTAAATATTTTGAAAATCAAAAAAGTACATTTGGACATGCAGTCAAATGTTTTCAAAGGAAAAAAATCTTGTGCCCACAGCCAGTTAACACCGAGAGAACTCTTTAATGGTATCACCTCTTCTCCGAGCAAGGCAAGCCAATACTTTACTTTGTTTACTACCTAAAATGAAACTAAGAAGGGACACATGGCACAGTGACATCCCCAAATGCCAGGGTGACAAATGCTATTTCTCGTTTCAAAGGACAAACCATTGATTCAGAGAAAAACAAAATTCAAAAACACTCTTGCAAGGTATCATGAAAGGAATTAAAATGGCAAAGTAAATCCCACCTTGAGGTAAGAGCCTCAGACTGACAGGAAATGTACACTGGAACATTCCAAAGGAGCAGGAGACCACCTTGTCCCCTAGCTGCTATGGTTTAGATGAGAGTGCATATTCCATTAGTAAAAGATAAATGAATGTGTAGTTCAAACCAAGAGGCATAACTTTCTAGAATGAGGTCATTATTTTCCAATATAAGGCATTGCTTGCTAATCATGGCACTTTCATCTCCCACACACTATTGGAATCTTAAGGTAGTCATAATATCTACCAACTAACAACTAACTGCCTGTAACTCCAGCTACAGTTGATCTTATTCCCTAGTTTTCCCTGAGGCCCTCTACTCATGGGCACCTACTCTCAGGCATATATATAATTTAAAGTAAGAATTTTTTAAACACGTAAGTTAATAGTAGTATAGCATTTTTCAAAGTTTAAGAATTATTTTATTTGATTCTTCCAGAGCCTGTAAGACCCAATTTAATCAGGAAGAGAAAGGATCCAATATCACGGTCCACCTCATGTTACTGTGAATAAATACAAACTGGGTGGAATATTTTTATTTCTAAAATTCTTTAGATAACTTTATATTCTGATAATTATCCAGGTTCCATGGTCTTACATAACCCAGTGTGAGTGTGTGTGTGTGTGGGGGGGGGTAATTTCACACATGTTAAGCATGTCAAATTTTAGCATCTGAGTTTGATAAACTGACAAGACCATACTCAAACTGTTTGGGCATTCTTTTTTTCTAAATCAAGTAATAGAAATAATTCTATCTTTTTCTCTGTCAGTCATCTTTTTACCCCAGTCTAATTACAAGTTTTCTCCTGTAAAAAATCAGATTTAAAACTAATTTCTGCAGCTGTACGCAACTCAAGTATGAGTTTAAATGAAAATCTTGATAAATGCAAGTAATTGATGTTAATTTACATATTCCTCAATGATTATCATTGGTTTCAGGTAAACAGTCTGTGGCTCTGGGCTGCATCTTAAATACTAGAAATGACAGTGCCTACATGAAACTGGCTGAAAGGTCACTTTGGGACAAAGACAATCATCTAGATGGAATCTAAGTGGAGTATTGGTAAAGGCCCATAAAACCCAAAGACTGTCCTCATTGCAAGCAGATAACTAAAGTCCTGCACAATTCATTGTGGTGATCAATTGTATATTTAATAAAAATTAGCCTGAAGTATCAGAGGACAGAGCCAAACCATGAAGATCGGGGAGTGGTGACCTACACCTCTAATCCCAGAACTCTGGATGTCTGTGATTCAAGCTAAACAGAGTCAGGCGGTGTAACACACACCTTTAATGCCAGCACTGGGACATCTGGTCAGAGAAAGAAAGATAAGGCAAGAGGGGCTGGGTTCTTCCTTTCACTTCGTCCTTTTTCAGCTGAGGACTCAGAGGCATTGACCCTTTTTGGCCTGAGGAGTTGGCTGGGTGAGAAGCAGCTGTAGCTTGTTTCTCTGTCTCTCTTCTATTTCAGCTTTTCCCCAATATCTGGCTCTGGGTCTTTATTAATAATATCCAACAGGATTTGTGCTATGATTCATTTTAATAAAACTTGAGATTAAAACTATTTGTTCATTTATAAATATTAATTAACTTCTAATATGCATCAGGCTCTGCTTGCAGCATTGCAAATTCTGCAGAGAGAAATTAAAGGTCTGGCCCTGCTCCGTGAGTCTGTGTAGAAATAGAATTAGATCTAGACTGGGAAAATGAAGAGAGTATCTGTGTACAAGAGAGAGCTGCATGGGGAGATGTGAAATAGTAATACCCATGGCAAAAATGAAGAAACAGTGTTAAAAATGTGTACATGAGATGGAAAGAGAGGAGTGTAGAGGGAGCACACAGAGCTGTGATTGAAGAGAAGGTCAGAGTAAGATCCTAAAGATAGAAAGGGGCCATTAGAGAGTCACTAGGGAAGCCTTGAGGAAGGGAAGACAGAACACACTTGGACACGACAGTGGAAAGAGTAGTACTGGGGATGGAAAGATCAAGCATATGAATGTTCATTTAAAGTAAAAGAATAATGAGGAGGCTCATGTTAATGAAGTGGTGGGTGAAATGGACTAAAATTTTCAGCTCTTAAGAAGGCTGTTCAGGAATTGCATGGGTAATCCTGGCAGATCCTCGCTATAGAATGAGAGGTGATGATAGCTTGGAGCAGAATGGATGGTATTAAGATGATAGGTTATGTAAGGATGGAGTTGATGGAACAGATGATGGATACAACTGAGACTTCTTTTTACCAAGTGTGACTGGGACTAAGAATGGTACCTGGTATATAATAGCATTTAAATGTTGTGGAATGGACAATATTTAGAATTGGTAAAAATGAGGAGGAGGGGAATGAGGTAACAAGGATCCCTAAGATTCTACATGGCATATCTTAGATGGATGATGAGGTCATGAAGAAACCAAAAGCCCAAGAAGAAAAACGGCTTTGAAATAAGTTAATTGTATCTCTTTGATCTTGATATATATTGAAGTCAATCAATATCAGTTAAGGAAAAAAAAAGAAGGAAGGCAATGTAGAATCCCATGGGATCTTGTCAGTAGATAGACGTTCCTAGGTCATTCACTGATGGGAAATGATTAACATCTTAGCATAAATGCTATTTCCTAGGCAGAGACATCAGAGTAGGAAGAAGATCGAATGTGAACTATGCCTGGAAAAGCTTTCTGACCCAAAGAAAAGACGTAGCTGAGTCTTCAGAGGAGAAGCACACATAGAGAAGCACAGGTACTCACAGGAAAGACTTAGTGGGAAGCAGGATCTGTTTCAAGGTGGTGACCATGTTGTGAGTGCAATTCAAAAGTCAAATAAGATGAGAGAGAACAAAAATGTTTACAGTTTATCAATACCAAAATAATGTATGAAAATAAGTAATAAATGATAAAATGAACTCACCGTATACAATGGATAGATATTATGCAGTGGACCTGTAGTATACAGTGGAGATATGGTATACAGTGGAAATGTGGTACAGGAGTAGACTAGCATAGTATATACACAGCATATAGTGGACACATGGCATATAGTGGCTACATGTCATACAGAGGCATTACTTATATAGTGGACATGTGGCACAATAGTGGACACATGGCATACGGTTAGCATATAGCATACCATGGCCATATTGCATATAGGCAGGAAGAAAAATAAAAACATACTTTTGTAGCTGGACAAGGGGTCCAAGTGACCAGGAAAGGCCAAAGAGAAGCAATCAACTGGTAAGAACAAATTACCTAAACAACATAGCAAAAAGCAGGTCAAGTTCAAAATCTCTTAAAAAGTTCCTTTCTATTCAAGTATTATCGGTATTAAAACACTATCCTCAGGAGTGTGTGACAGTTGGGATATCAAAATATAGGATATACAGAAGCATCAAGAACCAGGAAAATAAAAAATATCAAAAAACTGAATAAATAATAACAACAAAACAAGTCACAGCAACAACTAAGTACCTCCTACTGGGAAAATTTGCTTCAAATTTGGTCTTTCAGAGTTTCTAGGAAGGAAAAAACAAAACAACTTCCTTTGGAGTTCTCTGAAACTACTCTATTAAGATTAAAAAATATCTCAGTCCTATTTATAGGCCATTTCCATGTGTGACTCGTGCCTTGAGAGTTAAGAGTGGTGTGTTTATCAGTTCTGACTGCCATGACAAATGAGCAAAGGCTGAGCAGTTTAAACAACAGAATTTTGTTCCTTACAGTTCTAGAGGATGGGAAGTCTATGTTGCTGGTACTCCAAGAACAGAGTAAAAATCGAATAATTTGGTAAGGATCTGTGACCACAACCCTCTCTGTGCTAGTATGTCCTCATCTTGGAGCATTTTGGGGGGGAACAGTGTTCCTTGATGCAGAAAGAAAGAGAGCCCTGATATGTCCACCTATAAATAGACTATGCCTGTCAGGCCCAGACCCTGTGCTTATGACCTCAATGTTAATTATCTCTATAATAACCAAATTCTATCATATTGGTTGTTAGGAATCTATACATGAATTTTAGGGTATTCAGAGTTTCATCCATTACAAATGAGAATAAATCTTAAAAACTGCACTGATGTTTAACACAATCTTTCCTCAGTATCTATGGTGAACTGATTCTAGATTCCACTTCGGCTAAGTCCTTTTTATAAGATATCACAGTAGTGATGTCACATTCTCTTATAGATTTTTAAAATTATCTCCAGGGGCTGGGAAGTAGTTTATACTAGAGCACTTCCCTAGCATATGCAAGAATTATTACCCATAATGCAAAGGCTAAAATATAGCTCTGGTCATGGTACATGCCTATGATTCCAATACTCTGGAGGTGGAGGCAGGAGTTCAAGGCCAGTCTTATATGCAAAAATAAATAAATCTCTCTGTATTACTTTAACATTATATAAGTGAAATACAAATGCTGTCAGTATTGTTTGGGAAATAATGGCAAATGGAAATCTGTGCACACTGCATACACATGTAAGCATTTGTTTTCATAATTTTGGTCTTAGGATGGCTGAATTCACAATTACGAGGGGCTGAAAGAGCTGACTATGCTCCAAGTGTGGTGGAAAAGCAAGTGGTTTGGAGTTTGGGAATACAAGCCTTTGAAAAGTTTATTTGATTCAAGTTCTGTGCACCATACGATCCATCCCTCCTTCTCATAAAATGCATTTGTAACAATTTATCTCTTGGCCAACAGGCACATAAAAAAAAAAAAAACTGTTCAATGCCACCAAATGTCAAAGAATTGAAAATTAAAACTGTAGTGAGATATTACAACACCCCAGTAGAATGGCTCTTATCAAAAAGAGTAAGGCTAGCATATGTTGGTGAGGAAGGGGGGAAAATGAAACTCTTGCTACTAACAGAATGTAGACTAGTATGGCCACCATGCAAAACAGTATGGGGATGCTTCAAAAACTAAAAGTAGAGTGATCATGCATTCTATATACCCAAAGATAATCCAATCCTTGTGTTGAAGAAAATCTACCAACCCATGTTCACTGAAGTAATATTCATGGTAGCCAAGAGAAGGAGACAAGCTCAGCATCTATCAGCTAATGAACAGATAAAGTAAATGTAAAATATATCCCCAATGTAATACTATTCAGGCATAATATGAATAAAACCTTATTATTTGCAACCATACAGATGAAAATGGGGGTTATATATTAAGTAAAACAAATCAGACATGGAGTCAACACATGATCTCACTCACATATAAAAATCTAAAAGGTTGGTCTTACATAAACTGAGAATAGAATGGTGGATGTCAAGGAAAGCAGAAAATGTGAGATGGAGAAAGGCTGCTCAAAGGGTACAAAGTCAGAGGGGAGCAAGGCATTCTGATGTGCTTTTCTGCACAGAAGAATAACTATCAATACCAACGTAATGTGAATTTCAAATGTTAGAAGGGATGGATTAAAGAATTTTGTGCACATGTAGAAAAGATTAATATCAATGGAAATAAATGTTTAACCGTATTTAAGCATCATTTACTGCATACTTTTTATGAAATGTGGACTAATACCCATTAATATTCCCAACTTTTTGTTTTATATATCAGGTGAAATAAATTTTTATAAATAACGCAAATTTGTAATTGGTTAAAAAAAAAAAGAAGAAGAAACAGCTAAATTACTGCACATGTAATTGTGCCTTGGAGGAACATATACCAGAATACAGACTCTGTCAGAGAATGAAAAACATAATCTATGAATGTCCATGTTTTTCTCTTCATAGATGAAGTGTATGGATGTAAGGATAGGTCAGTGTATTCGATAGATACATGGATGGAATTTCTATCTTTGTACTAACTTAATGCATTTCTACCCACAATCAATACATGGTAAAAGAGAACTTTCTCACTAAGCTTGGGAATTATACCCATATAGCTTCGAGCACTATTGGCTCCATTCATCTCACAGTTCCATAGGTTACTACAGCAGCTACAACTTTATTTTATTTTATCTTTGCCTCTCAGGGACCAAATGTCCTTAAGCCCCTGCTAAACACACAGGATTTACCTTCTGCTTCAGCCTTCAGACCACAAACCTCAAAAGGCAGCTGAGACTCACAACTACCCCTGAGCCTGAAACTCCAAATCCCCCAAGTTCTTAAATCTTTCTCTGCCCCTAGATACCTTAAAGAACTCTAAGACTTAAGGCTATCCTTTCCCCATATTTTCTAGGGGAAATATTTTCTAGACCGTACCACTCTGTAACCAAGGAAGTCTGTGCAAGGAGACTTTATGTAAGGTGCTGAAACCATGAGAAGAGCCAGCTCCCTCTGTGTAAGAAGAGAGCCTTCACTTCTGAACACTCCTGAGTCCATCTTTACCTAACTTGCTTGTACACAGTGGAATGCTTGGAGTTCTTGGGTTGCTCTTCCCCTGCCAGTCTGTTGATGGGGAAAGCCAGGATTAGCCTTTATAGGATAAGAGAAAAGTCTGTAAGTCTCCAGGCTATGCCTTCCAATGCACCTGGTATGACAAGGAGTCTTGAACCTGTTAGTGGTCAAAAGGACTCTGGTGCTCTTTCTCACCTTCATCATTGTCCTCAACATCAGTCTCCTGAGTGACTTCACCAAAGACTACCAGCAAGCATCGTGGGTTCCTTAAAGCTCACACCCATGACTTTCAGTCTGTTGCTGAAAATCATGAATTTTCTAAGATTTCAATTATAGTTTTAAATATTTTAATGATAGAAGTGAAGTGAAATATGCCCGACTTCTAGAAATTGGTTGTCAGCCTAAGAAGGCAGGGATCTAGAGTTATTGTCTCCTTTGGTGAATTAGTTCAAAGGAAGGAAGCTGTAAACTAAAGCTTCTTTGATCATGAAAAATGTAACTGCTATATAATATACCTCCAAGCTTATTACTTTGTCTCCTGCCCTTTGAACTAATTGCAAGAAAATCAAGGGCCACAGGTCTGGGGTAGATTCTAAAATGATTTGGTGGTAATTTAGAGTAATTGGGATTTTTTTTAATGACAATTGCTATAAAGAAGAATATATAGCTTTGGTTTTCCTTGTGACAGTTCTTTGAATTATATCTAAGAAATAAGAAGTCTGAGGCAGGGCTTTTAATTTATGGTGATATACCCATTCTGCCATCATGGGCTAGCATTACAAATGAGCAAGGAATAAAAAACAGCTTTTGGGTATAATGAAAAGTGCCTGTGAGTGCTCTCAGGGTGTCCAGATTCATTTCTGCCCACATGCACATCTACACAGCCCTAATACAGCTCTCGGCAGCCAATCTGCATCTTGGAGCCAAATGACAAAGCATGTGAAATCCTAAGTGCTAAGTGCAATGCTGAAAACATGCAAAAATCTTAATTAGTAAAGGATCGGCAAAAATAAGCGTTCTATTAATAATTAGGCAAAATTGAAGCGTGATAACAAGTACTTAGACTCTGAGACAGTCACTGCCTCCTCAGCACAAATTACATTTGATCTGAGGAAGGGCTCTTAAGAGCCAAGAGGATAAAGATGTTTTCAGTATCTCTTCTCCCTCAGTGTCCCTGCTGTGTAGGCTCCACTATAATGAGATGCTGGCATTTTGTGGAACACTTGTAGTGTTCAATTGGGTTTCCTTTATTCCTATCTGTCCTCTTTTAAAATGAATGAATACAAAGCCAATTATCCTTTAGAAGCTTGCTTTGAGTCGCACTGACAGACTTCCCACGTTTGACAACTATCACTCTGAGACACTTCCCTCAATCCAGATGTACGAAAGAAGACAAAGAGATGGCCTCAATTTCTATGAGAATTCAATTGAAATCACAAAGTTTTGCTTTTAAAGGTAGTGATAGACCAAGGTCTGGCTCTCTGAAGTACTCACTCCAGGTCAGCACCCTCATCGCCCAGGCCTTATCCGAGACCTACTGACCCAGAACCTGCACTTACTTTTATAAGATCTTAGCTGGTTTGTGTCAACATAAATCCTTGGGAAAGACTTTATGCAAAACCATCAAAACACATACAGAAGCATATAACCCTTGGGTAAAACACCTGCTTCTGTAAAGAAAGACAGAAAAGGAAAAAAAAAAAAAAAAAGAAAAGAAAAATCCCAAAAAAGAGTGTCCTTTTTCTTTGTCATCAAAATTGGTGGCCAAAAATAGAGAGTTCTCATCAACACTCAAAGAAACAAGCTAAACTCAATTGTTGCAACAGTCATCAGTGAGGCCAGCTAAGACTGCCAGATCTACTCACACTGTTCTGTTTTCCAATCTCCTTCACGTTGATGTAGCTAGGAAGGAGTTACAATAGTAGATGTCTTCGTTGGTCTCACTGATGACCATGACAACATACCACTCCACTGTGGAAGTACTAGGCAACTAGCACACCCTTCACTGTGCTTTCTTTTTAAAAGTCTTCATGGAAGGTCATGTTGGTACATAGAGGACAGGGGGTGGGGGAAGAAGCATAAGGGGACAACTGATACCATTTTTGTCTCTACACTAAAATAGTGAATACTGAGTATAGAGTTTTAGCAATAATGATACCATTTTTGTCTCCATACCAAAATAGTGATACTTAGTATAGAGTCTTAGAAATATTCAAAAGAACTCTGAAGCAAATCAGAATAACCCTACCAACACATGGAGGACAGGCTGTCCTCATACAGAATTCTAGGCTTACAGAACATTTGATGTGAGTGAGATATGTTTCCATGGCAGGGAGCTGTATTATGTCAGTATAGCCTCACCTCTGTATACAGCTTGCTGTATACAGATAAAATGCAAAAAGAAAAGTAAGATTTACCTAGTGCTTGGTGGATGACAAACCACTTATGGCTTTGGTATAGCGTACAATCAAAAGCAGAGTGCTACCATAAAAATCCCGTGTGGGTTGAAAATTCCCTGTGGTCTTTAATTCTGGATAACATAGATCCATAAGATACCTTATGTTAAAGCCTGTTAAATAACACAGTAGACCTTTCTCAGTTTAGGATGAGTGGAAAAGATGCACATAAAGCTTGAAATGTTCTTAATTTTTCTTTAAATTTCCTATTTTATATTCATCGGCAGCTTTACCTATGTATTTCTAATGTATCTCAATCCTTCCACAGGGTTTCTGTAAAGAAAGCATAAACTTACAGAAGATGAGTGCACTTTGACAGCAAGGACAGCATTATTCGATTTTCATTGCCTGTGCAAACATGCCACACGTATGCAGGTGCCTGCAAATGGCAAAAGAAAGCATTGGATCCGCTGGGTCTGGCATTGTGGGAGGTTCTGAGCCACCAATCTAGTCCCTTGAAAGAGCAGAAAGTGACACAAACTACTGAGCCATCTCTAAGGCATCACTGGTAACTGTTTAACCACCACTCACTGACTCTCAGAAGAAATGGAAGATGACCTAGGCTCCCCCCGGTTTTCAAAGCTCTGACACTAAGCCATGGTTAATAATTTTTTTAAATGCCTTTGATAATGTCACTGCTTAGAAAATGGAATCTAGGCTTCCAAGAATTTATTTCAAGGATAGAAATACTACTCTAGGAAACTTCTCTGAGAACAATGAAGAAAGAGTTTCAGATTGCCAAATGAAGTCTCAACCATGATAGTCTGTTTGCATTCCTTTCTCAGGGTAGACTCCCATAAAGACACAGTAGCAGGGAAAGATGACCCCAGTAAACTCCTCTTGAGAAGTTTCCCTTCTCCCGTTCCATCTCCTCTTCTTTTCTCCCCTCCCTTCTATCCAGTCCCCATCTGTTGCATGAATAAAGGAAACTCAGAGCCAGATCTCAGGGAAAGGCTGAAATATCAGAGAGGAAACACCACAGTCAAATCTCACCCAGCTGTCTTCCAGCTTCCTTAGCCTTGCTCCTTCAACTTCTAGTGTATAATCTGTCTCCCTACACCTGCCTTAAATACCCTCTTCACTCAGTTGTTTCAAATCTAGGTTAAGATTAAAGGTGTGGGCTACTACTATTTGGTAGTTATCCTTGAACTCACAGAAACACAGAAAGATCTCTGTCTCTGGAGTTATGGGATTAAAGGTCTAGGTCACCATTACTGCCTGCCTGGGAGCCTGGAACTCCCTCTGTAAACCAAGTTGACCTCAAATTCAGATCTGCTGTAGGTCACCACTCCCAGTGGAGCGTAGGTCACCACTTCTAGTCTTTCCCTGTGCTGGAATTGAGGTGTAAATTACCCCTCTCTGAAGCTCCTGGATTGACTGTGGGTATATCTCTGATATTTCAGACTAGCTTTTATTATATATGAAATGTATCACCATACCCATCCTTAAATTTATTCAATTTTTTATTGTGCTTTGTAAGAAAATAATAAAATGATGCATCCAGATGTCTATTTTCCAATCAAAAAATGCTTAGAGATGTGTTGACATAAGAAAAATACGATACAAGATTAAGAAAGTAGTTATTGAACAATCAGCCACTAACTTGAAAAGACTTTAACATATTACATCATGTTCATTAGTAGTAAAATTAATATAAACTTGAAATAAAAAGACATAATTGATCGGATTTATGATTTGTGTTCAAATCTTCCCTGCTTAATGAAAGAAAAAGTAGTAAGCACAAGTCAAGAAGACTTATTCTAGATGTAATAGTAAAATCATAAGTAGCCTTGAAAAGAATTCCTTATCATATAAAGGTACATAAACACTTCAAAATAAAATAATTATGGTATCTGGGCCTCGTTTTTACATAGACAGAGTGAGAGAAGGGTCTAGTGTCTAAAATAAGACTGGCCAATCAAGAAGCAAGGCTATTAAAGGCTACGTCCAAATCATTATGCCTTCTTCTTTAATTCTATGAATATTTAAATTCTTGCAATAATGTATTTAAGGCATAAAACAAACCAAGGCCTCTGAATTAATAACTTGCCACATCAAATCCCATGACTTGCAGATCACTTTGGGTCAGAAGAGGTAAAAGTTCACAAAAAGTTTCCTCGGTACTTTAATGCCTGCTTTGCACATAAGGTTGTTAGGATTAAATTCAATCAACTACACTAATTTGCATTAATAGCTGGACTTTGCTGGGATATTTCAAAGGAAAATCTATTTCTAAAAAAAAAAAAAAAAAAAAACAGAGTTCAGCTAATGAGCATTTTAAGATTGTTACCATTAAATTGCCTTACCCCATCTGCCCTTCTCATACATCCTGATGATGAAACAGTCTCTCAATTTGGGAAAAGATTTTATTTATTTATTTTTAATTCCAAATGAGTCATCTTCCCCATTAAATTTAATTGGCATGTATTATAAGCTTAATTCTTCAAAGTTCCTCATAGTTATCCAGATTCCCTTAGGCTTCTAAAATGAAGTAGGCACACTTCACATTTTGGCTTAATCATGCTTTTCTCTGAAAAAAATATGATTCCGTGTCTCTTCAGAAGTTACTTTATGCTCTATCTCCAGGGAATTTTCAGAATAAGAAATGTGAGGATGTCAAACTTTAAAGTCATAAATCTATGATAACCAGAAGATTTCAAATAGTTTATAGATTAAGATATGACCAATTTTAGTTTCAATCCAAGCAAAGAACATTTGCAGTTATTCTTGCATGGACCTGTGAAATTAATTTTGATTGTCTACTTAACTGAATTATGAATCACACAGGGGAATTAATCAAGCACACTTCTAGGTGTGTCTGTGAAGCTGACTCCAGGAAGGTTTACTAAAGCAATGGGGGAAAGTCGTTAATATGGTGTCACATCTACTAGTCTAAGGGCCTGAAATGGCACCAAGAGGGGAGAAGGAGAAAGCCTTTTATGTAAGCATTCTTGTTCAGATTCTCCTCTCTCTCTCTCTCCCTCCTCCTCCCCTCTGCTCTCCTCCCTTCCTCTCCTCTCACCTTATCCTACTTACTGTGTACAAATTATCTTATTCCATCACACACCCAATTAGCTTATTCCATCACACACCCATACCCTATTATGATAGACCAGTGATTCTCAACCCTGTAATATAGTTCTTCATGTCATCTCCAACCATAAAATTGTTTTTGTTAATACTTTATAGCTGTAATTTTCTAGTTATAAATTGCAATGTAAATATTTTATATGCAGGATATCTGATATGCAACCCCTGTGATAGAGTCCTTTGACTGCCAAAGGGGTCATGATGAACAAGTTAAGAATCACTGTGATGAATCCTTGAGTCCCCATTTTATTGTTTTATTTGTTACTTTTTTATTACTGTGACTCAATATCTAACAAAAATCAACTTAATGGAGAAAGGATTTATTTTGGATCACAGATAAAGAAGGTAGCATCATGGCAGGTAAAGCATAATAATCTGGGTTGAAGGACCATGAGGCTGCTTATTCACACCTTGGCAGATTAGGAACCAGAGATCTGCAGTTGGAATTGAGCCAGGATATAATCTATGAGGCTATGCTTAACCTCAGTGAGCCACCACTTCCTCTATGTAAACTGCCTCCTACAGATTGCACTGTAGGAGGAATGGAAGCACCAACTGGAGGACTAGCTATTCAAATACACAAGCTTATGGAGTAATATTTTATATTCACTCAAAAAACTTTCTTATGTTGTTGTGCTCAAGTATTTTTGTCAAAATGATGAAAAAATATTATTTTTAAATGAATAAAATGTGAAGATAATTTAGACATAGTTATTAATAATTATAAAGCTAAACCAAGAAAAGTAGCTGTTTGGAGGAATTGTTTAAGCTAGAGTCAACCAAGATGGTGTTTTCCATCAGGTAAATGTTATGGTTAAATTCTGTTTAAATTAGTTGACTTTTATGTAGGGAAAGAATCATCAAGACAGAAATTTACTCATGTCTACAACTATTTCAGCCATCAAAGATCATTTTAGGGAAGAGATAAATATTATAATTATAATTATAATCTCAAAAGTACAAAATAAAACGTCATCTACATGAACAGGGAAGCTGATTCAGCCACTTTAGAAAACTCTTTGGCAATTCTAATAAAGATGAAAACATGTTTATTGTATTACCAAGACCTTCTATTCTTAAACATGTGTGACCAAATTACATACATTGACTCACCAAAACGTACATAGTAAAGTGTTGAGAGTAAGAATTTTATAACTGGTCCAGGATGAGAAATAATTAAGTGTTCATACCCAGTAGCATACATAAATAAAGCATGTATCAGTATCATCAACTTTTTGGTATGTCTAAAAATGCTCATAAACTAAGCAGCCTTCCTGAAATCTTGCCCTTAATTACCAAATAATATTGTAAATCAGTTCTGCTTTGCACTGGAGCTGGTGATGCTGAGATACTTTTCTTAAAGGAGTGGAACAGAAGTGTGATGCTATTGCAATGAACCCTTTTAGCACATCAAATGAGCCCATTCAAGCCTATCTCATTTTACATTCTGGTACAAATACCCTGGGAGATCCCCTTGAGGTTGGAATATCATTTCTAGGAAATCTCTGGTAAGTTAAAAATGTATGTAACATGAATAGCAATTGATGTGGGATGTCTTTCTGTATGTTGTGAATATACTTTATTAACATTTGTTAATAAAGAAACTGTTTTGGCCTATTGCAGGGCAGCTTAGAGGCAGGTGGGATATCTAAGCAGAGATAAAGATGAAGGGTAGAGTCAGGATGCTGCAAGCTGCCACCCAGAAAGCAATATGTAATAGGACACAGGCAAAAATCTATGGTTCCCGGTATCCCCAAGCAGTCTTCCATCCAAGTACTAATCAGGCCCAACCCTACTTAGTTTCCAAGACCAAACAAGATTTAGTGTGTTCAGGGTGGTATGGCTGTAGCATGGTCACTATAAGTGCTTAGTTTTTGAGGTTTTGTTTGTATGTTTGTTTGTTTTAAAAAAGCCAGTCCAATTTTACTATGGAGGGGAAAACCTTAAGTAACTTTTGCCCAGACCCTCCTCCTAGCCAGGATTTGCTGGTATCTGTGGCTGCAGGCAGTAGCCTCTAGCTGGTCTAGAAATATTGTATCCAGACTTCCCTCATCAAGGCCCCAGGCTCAGACCCTGTTGGCTTATGGGAAAGTAATTAGGAACACATGTCTTAAGGCAGTAGTTATCACCAGTTTTCAGTGGCTGAGGCCAGGCTGGTCTCCAGACCTTAAGAAGCCCATATATTTTACAGTTATTCTGTGGCATTAACTACTTTTATGCATTATATGAAAATAGATGTTATTTACATGCATACTATACATGTGTGTGTGTTAAATGTCATTCAATAGCATTCACTGACAGACTACTCACACCTCACAAATTTTCCAGTAGGTAAACCTTGTTGGTACACTAATGTAGTCAAAGTTTCTGGCCTGTCAGCCCAGAAGTTTCCTGACCTGTCTGGGTCTGCAGTCTAGAGGAACCTTTCTCAATCTCAGTCCTATAGCCACTTAGTCCCAAATAGTCACACAAAGACTTATATTAATTACAAACTCTTTGGCCTATGGCTCATTGACAACTAGCTCTTACAATTTAACTGAACCCACTCTTATTAATCTAGGTATTGTCACCTGGCTCTGTGGCTTTATCTGTGTTCCTTACATCCCCCTTGATCCCACACTTCTCCCTTATCTCCACTTAGATTTCCCACCTCTTCCAAGTTGCCTTGCCGTAGATCAAAATAGTCTCTTATTAACAAATGAAAATAAAGTACGTTCACAGCATTCAGAAAGACATCCCACACCACACTATGAATTTGGAAAAATTCCTACTTTATTCAACCAATTCTATTGCCATTTGAAAAGACACATGAAAATAATGTATTCCTTTTTGCCCATTACATAATAACTCATCTGCTTTCTTTCAAAATAATCATGGCTTTAATCTTTTTAAGATTTCCAAAGTAATAAATATTACCTTAAATGCATCAGTAATTCTACTTTTAAAAGGATAGCTTAATTCATTAAGTTTTACTTTCTCCCAAAATCCCACAAAAAATAAAGTAAGAGAAAAATTTTAAGGACATGGTAAAGGAGAAAAGAAGGAGAACGTAATACAGTTCCAGGTGCTATGTAGTAGATGGTACACACCAAGTGATTCCATAAACAGAAAAAACTAATCCCCAAGTTCATAGAGCAGAAAATACTTAAGCAATATTATTTACACACAAAGTTCTGCTAGTTTGGGAGTTGCTATCATTGAACAATGCAGGAAACAAGAAAGAATTGGCCAAGGGGGCTGTAATCAAAAAGAACCTCAGCAAAGCTGAAAAGTAGATCACTAACCATGGTAGAAAGGCAACTTGCCTTCTCTCGTCAGAAGTCATTTGTGGATTTTTATCTCTGAAGGTTTCTGGCTACAGAAGTACTGTGCACAGGTGAAAGTGTAGGTATCTATTTACAGTTTCAGGTTGTGTATCTGTACTCATTCCCAATTCTGGAAGCTCGACTGTAACACCACCAGAATTTCAAAAGACAGAATTCCATCTACCAAGCCAGAGCCTGTAAGGCTGCCTTAGACCATCTGACCAATTCAAGAGAGAAAGTCCAGAGACACTGTCATTAGAAATGACTTCTACTAAAGTCCACTGAAGGAAGTTACCCTGAAATAGTGCACAATGACACCAAATGGGCTAGAGAATGGGGGTGAAGGGTCACAGCAGATAAAAGCAGTTGCTGCTCTTACAAAGAATCTGAGTTCAGTTCCAGGTACCCATATGTTGGATTACAATTGTCTGTGAGTCTAGTTTCAAAGCCTCTGACACCTGTTTCTGGCCTCAGAGTGCACTAGTTTCTCACATGGTACACAGACATACATGCAGGCAAAACACACACACACATATGTAAATAAAATTTATAGAATAATGCTACTAAAGAATGATGGGTAATAACATATGAAGTAGGAATCAATCAAGCAGAAAAGAAGAGACTAATATATAATATATATAATAAATAAAAGGAAGAAAGACAGTCATGAAGCAGGATTAAAAGTAAAAGGAATCCCCAGGACAGAGAAGAAGGATCCCAGGATTTTTCCTGAAAGGAAAAGTACCAGCTTAGGACCCCCAAGACCAAGTTCTCTGCTCAAAGGAGATTTATTGCCCCAGAGGGACAGAGGGCAGAGAGTAAGAGACAAAGACAGGAAATGGAGGAGGGGGGAGAGGGAAAGGGAAGAAGGGAGGGGGCAAAGCCATTTATCCCAGAGGGACAAAGACCAACTCTGGGTAGAGAAGAGATAGTCATGGCACATAGGCAAATGGCGGTTTATAAAAGTTCAAAGGGAAACTCTAGGATGAGGTGTTAAATTTTAACTGGGAATGTTAGATTAGTCAAGGGGGGCTTTTGATTACTAGACTTCAATATTTTGATAACTGGATCTTGGTAGTCAGCCTCAGGAAGAGGAAGTGGCCAAATAAGGGAATAGACCTTGTGGATAGCTTTTGAAATTTAATCTAACAGTTTTTAGCCAGGCAAAGGGAATGGGGGAGAAGAGCCATGCTAACCTCACTCAAGCTGGCTAGAGTCCCTCATTACCCATGGTAACAATCAGAGCTGAAGAAGCGTCATTCGAGGCTGCTAAGAAACCAGACCCAGGTACAAGAGGACAGATTCCTAGGCAAAGCTGGCCATGACTCTTGTCTATCTCTTTTGCTAACCTTGATTTGTATTGATAAGACTCCTACTTCCTATTGGTTTGCTGGATCCTGAAGCAACTCACTAATTTTTTTCTCACAAAACGGTTCTCTGCCTTGGCTAAATCTGAGACCTACAAAGTGAGTCATAGCAATCTTGAAGAAAAATGCAAAGCAGTTCACTTTCCTGGTTGCTTCTCTGTAAAGCAGTTAATATCAGTTCTTCTAGATGACCTGATATATGTATATTAAGTATGTGGTGTGTGCTTTGTGTGTGTGTGTGTGTGTGTGTGTGTGTGTGTTTACATATATGTGGGTATATATTATCCTTTCCTGTATGTTAAACTTCATAATGTATTTAAAACTTTTAATTCCATTACACAGACAAAATCTCTGATAACACAAGTATTCTTATCACTATTGGTAGATATTTATAATATCTGCAACTTGTTCATTTTTCTTTTGTTCTTTTATCATTACACAACATCTTACAGAATCATTCTAGAACTAATCTATTTCTTACACTGTATCATATAACTATTCCAAAATGTACACAACTATTCTCTGTAGGCAATTTTCGATCTTCAAATTCTCTTCCTCCTGAAATGGAAGCATACATTATTTTCTGCTTACTTCACCATGCTTTATACATGCAATAACAACCTCCCAAAATTTAAAGTACCAAGACTCACTGGAAGGCAAGCACTTGGAGACCACTATGTTCTTTTACAGAGAAGATGGTTATTGTATGCACTTGGAGACCACTCTTTTCCTCTTACAGAGAGGATAAGTGTTACATGTATTTGAAAATGGCTCTATCTTTGTACAGAGAGAATGATGATTGTACATACTTGGAGACCGCTCTATTCCCCTTACAGAGAAGGTAGTTGTTGATATGATTTTTTCATTGTGCTCTTATGTCTACACATTTCAATATGCCACTGAATATGTCTTGAAGCTGACTGCATATTATAAATCTGATAGTTAAATATCTTGGAAGAAAACAAAATCTTTTGATTTTATTTTGACTAATGATTTTGATACATGAATATTAACAAATACATAAATGAAAAAAGCTTAAGTTCATCCTGTCACCATTACCTGAACCCCTTTATATTCCTATGACCGCTGTTTGAAAGATGATTAGTGATAACCGTTTGGTGTGTTTTACTTCTACACATCTCTGTGAGATCTCACCCTTTAATCAAATGCCCCAGAGACTCTCTGGAGGCTTCTTAGTATCCAAGATAATACAAGACTTGATTGCAACTGACACCACAACACAAACAAAAGCACTGTGTAACACTCTTGTTCTCAGACACACATGATTCTTTTCACTTTCTTTTATCCATTCGTCTATCCAAGTCATTGTGCAACTGTACAGCTTTCTGTTAACAGATCCACTGTGCCCAGTTCCTTTCACAGAGGTCATTTGAATTCATTCAGGAAATCTTTTGCAGGCCACCCCCCCCGCCCCCCACCCCGCCTCCGTGCCTTGAACCAACTCACACTTGAAAATCCTGGGAACCAAGTTTCTTTCAAGCTCTTACAGAAGAAGTGGTAAGTCCCACTGCCTCCCATGCCTCCTCTGGCTTCAAATCAAACACTCTGTTAAGAAACTCAGATACCTTTAACTGACCATCAGGGCATATTACAAAGAACAGCATTCACATGGAGACATCAGTCTGCATTTTTTGCCAAAGTAACACAATGTCCTTCTTGAGTGCTTGTGGGGCAGTGACTAAGGAAACACTTGGAGCACAGAATCATGTCCATAACCTCCATTCAACCCTCTTCCACCCGATGCCCTCCTTGTTCCCAATGCCCTTCCTTGCCCCCAGCTTTCCTGGAGTTTAATAAAAAGTGGCTAATAGTTTACAAGAAGTGGAGAATTAAAACCTGAGAGACCTATAAATCTTGTCCCAAGACAAAAGAATTAAGCTATGTTAAAGGTTTCTAAACACCAGTCAGGATGCATGCACAGTGATCAGAATGCATTCATACACACAACTGTCTTTCAGATCAATGGGAATGAAGTACTATGCATGTAAGAGTATATTCTAAGGTCACTTCCTAAGTGCAAGTTCATCAAACATTTAAAAAATTACCAGTAGAGGGGGTCATAAAATATCTTTAATCTGGGATTTGATGAATAAAAGCTGAACTTTTCAGCCAAGTATAAACTTGTAAATATATATGTATATATACATATTTCTCAACTACATCCAACCAAGCATTTTAAACAGATTTAAACAATCCAAAATAAAAAAAAATAAGAAATACAATACCCAATTATTTTTGCCTTAATTTTTCACTGTTTTCATGCCTTGCTATTTTAATTTCTGTTACTACTATAATCAGATCTTACTTTCCTAGTCTTTTGTCATGATTTTCATGAATAGATTATTAATTATTTCTATTGCTTTCTCAGACTCATTGAATGTCACCACTGTAATATCTTCTGGTACCACTTGAAATATGAAGCTATTAAAAAACAGCCACACTAGAAAGGAACTTAAATGTTCCTTTTTAAAGCAGTTCTTCTATTTTAGAGTATTTTTACATTGATTAGTAGGAAACAGTTTTTACCCTCATGGCATGAAGCTAAATAAATTATATTGGGTATTAGGTTGTTGGGAGACCTTAATTTCCCAACTCTCCAAAATTATCTTTTCATTTTATTTATTTTTAAAAAAATTACAAAATAACTCTTCTGTAGAAAAAAATAGAAAACATGACTCAAAACTAATATTAACAGAAGTATTTTAGTTAGATTCCAGTTCTTTGAAAAGAAAGAAACAACCTTTTCTTTTTATAACTCTGAGATCTTTGGAAACAGGAAACATGGTGCAGTCACACTGCTGGTATCTAGCATAGTCTTGCCACACAGTAAGTAGTTAATTATTATGTGGTAAATGAGTGTAACTAGATGTCTGAATGAACATGAAAGATGTGAGAAGCATCAGTGCAATCTTTGGATAGTCAAATCAGAAAGTTTTCTGGTTTGATGGGGATGTTTTAGTCAACATAACATTTCACAGACCTTTAGCACATTAATTAATCTGCATGCATTCACTATAAAAAGAATAAATGTTTTCTCCAAGCATATACACTTTATTTTTCTTTGTCTTTTATATAATTTAGAATAACTTACAATATATAGGAAAATAGCTTATTGCAGTGGCTGGGTGAATCTGGGAAGGATGATATTCCTACCTTAGCAACAGAGATTAAAAAAGAGGTAGCAGTGAGGTAAACAATGACCCCTCTGAGCAGAGCCTCAAGATCAGGAATAAAGGGAATAATTGAGTCATCTTCTGGAAGAAGCCAATTTTGATGGGTTCACTAAGACTCTTTAAGTAACTAATCATTATACACACTTAGCTCATGGTCAGTCTGGTGCTAAGGCAGTCAGTAAATGAGTACCATGGTGATATCAGTGCAGAAGAATTGGAAGGATGCAGGAGCTCGCATGATTAAAGATATCTCCCAGGAAGTGTTGATACTCAGAGCTGATCCAAGAAGCAAAGAGGCAATGTAGACATTGTGGTAGAGTTCTGTAAACAGAGGAAGAGCATTCTGTCCTATACACCCAATTATACATGTGGCAGTCACTTCCCAAATTACCACTCAGAGGCTTATCTTAGTAATAAATGCTTGGCCAATGGCTCAGGCTTATTACCAGCTAACTCTTACATTTAAATTAATACGTATTTCTTATCTGTGCCTTGCCTCATGATTTGTGACTTGTTACCTCATTTTCTACATGTCTTGCTTCTTCAGTGACTGGCTAGCTTCTGTCCTGACTCCACCCTTCTTAGTCTCAGTTTGACTGTACCACTTGCCTCGACATTGGCCAAAACAGCTTTATTATCAAACAATAAGAGCAATACAAATTCACACCGTACAAAAGAATTGTCCCACAGCATAGTTCAGGAATAAAGAAGGGATGTATAAAAGAATCAGGTGTTCTGGGGAACATACAGATTCAGGAGACAGGGTCAGAGAGAACATGCCTGTCAGTTCAAAACAATGATGCAATTGGCCAGAAATAGAAGGCATTGTTCACAATCATTGGGAGTACAGAGTCTACATGTAAAAATAGATCTACCAAGGACTCTAAATATGACTCTGTTATGAGCAAATTGCTTCTGAAGGCAAAAACGCATGTGAAGGGTACACTGAGCAGAGGAATTAAATGACAAGCTCTAAAAGCCAACCCTATAAGTGCCCACTGTCAACATACCTGTTCTAAAAATAAAGGCAAATATTATCTTTGTAGCATTCCTTTTTATTATTTGTCCCTTGTTTAGGGGAATTTATTCACCTGTTTTTCTAAGACACGATTACACCCGTTAGATTATTACTGGGTGATATACAAACCTAGAACCACTAACTAACTAGTACCTAGGGTAGGAACACACATGAGTAAAGAATCATTTCCAAGTCTGAAGAAAAAGTACCAACGAGTCAAAACAGCGCATATTGTATGGTCATTGGGCTCATTATTTCCAATATAATAAAAGATGGTTTTTCATTACAGAATCTGTGACAGAAGACACTACATACTGACTTAAACAACTACTAAAAATACAAATAGTGAACAGTACAAGTTATTTATTTTATTCTATAGTATGAATTTGGGCATAGACACACAAAGTACTATAATTCCATTGAACAACTAATAAGAATTTCATCCATCAATGTAATTCATTCAACAATGACCTATTCTTCATAACCACTATGATGATTGCTTATAATCCTAAGAGAAACTGGCAACCCTAAGATTGAGAATATCTCTGCAAGATGCTGGAACTGTGTCTTTAAATTTTGCAGCTTGTTTTTAAACTATCTTACCCTTTAAAAACAAAAGTACATGTTTCTCATTCTGTTCTTTCAGAAATCCTACTATTTTTCACCCAGTACAATCTCGAAAAAAAAAAATGGAGGCCTATTCTCAAATAGCATGCGGGTTAATTGCCTTTTGAGTCAAGCAATAAAAGACATAACTTTTCAATGAAAGTTTTCTATTAGTTAATGGAGGTCAGACAGAACAATGGCCATTGTGACTGGAAGCAGTAATAACAGCCATTGTTGTGAAATAGAAGGCCCTGGCTGTAGTTTTCTGTGTCTCTCAGGAAGTTTACAATGATGCACGCTATTAGTCTATTCATATGATACGTAGTAAATAGAGAAAAAGAGAGAAAGAACCCTAAGGTCACCAACTTCCTAGTTAAAGCCCTGGACTGAAACTGAGACATTAACTTTCCTAGCATGGAGCATGGAGTCCCCTTAGTAGAGTAAGGAGGTCATTATCTAGTGTTGCCAGTGATGGAGGTGAGACAACTGTGAACCTCTCAAAGTTCTATCAGACATTTTTAAAGTAAGAGGACAGAGGAGGAGGCCTACAAATCAGATAATTTTTTAGAAACTAAGAGTGTAGAAAGATTCTGAAGAAAATTATGCATCACAAAGGAAAAACAAGAAGGACAAAATGAAAGGAAGTCCAGTGTCAGATGACACTTTCCTCCCTACACAGCTGAGCACAAGAAGCAGAGGTGCCTGCTGCTGCTTGTGCTGCTTAAGAACCAAACCACTGAACAGAGCAAGAGCCCTCACACCTTGCCTGCAATCTCAGGTTTTTGTTTTTAAGCGGTAAGAAAGAAAAAAGCTATTTAGAAACAAAATATAAATCATTTTAAATAAGGTGACAAAATCCAATAAACAGTTTCTACAGAAAAAATATTCATGATACAAGTATTATTGGATAAAATGCTACACTGAAATGCTGTTAGCACTCACCCTCCATGTGTCTATTTTCTAGAGCATATAACTAGATACCTTACACACAAATGAAGAAATTGACAATTGTTTCAAGTAAAGAACGATTTCTGCAGAATCAATTACTGGAGAAACACTTTACCAGTAAACACAAAATAATGAATAATAATAATAATTCAAAGCCTAAAGGGAAGTGTTCTGAACTGGAGAGTATTCTGGCAATTCACCAATAGTCTGCCTCTGAGATCTGCTTTTCATCTCTTCAAAAAATAAACTATTTCTTCATGACAATGTTTCAGTAACTGACAGAGTAGGCAGTGTGGCCAGAGATAGCAGGATATTAGGAACCATGACTGATAGGAAAATTGGGGGCTGCAGAAAAGGAGAAAATACAAATTCAAATTTAATGAATAGCTGTTATACTTCAGATTCCTTTCAAAAATATCAAATGACATATTGAGGTCACCACTGATTTAAAAACTGTATCTGCAAAGGGAGCCACCTATCTCTTTGGCAATCCTCAGGGAACTTACTGAGCCTTTGCTCTACCTACCATTTCCTGCAGCAGGCACATCATGGGTGCCTTTGGCTCACTACTTCCAAGGCTGGAGGACCCACTGGATGCTGTGGTTAATTAGAGGAGGAAAAGCTGAAGACTTGATTCTCTTTGATGTGAAGCCAGTGTGAAAAGCAAGGAAGTAGGCTGTCTGACCTCTAATCTGTCAAAGAAAAACAAGGAACAAGCTGGTAGCACTGTGGTATGGATCAGTCAATTGACAGACCGCAGTGTGTTAAATGAGAATGTTCCTCATAGGCTCTTATGTTTGAATACTTGGTCCCCCATTGTTGGAATTATCTGCATGTGTGGTCCTGCAGGAGATATGTAATGTAGGTAGGCTTTGGGGTTTCAAAATCCCATGCCATTCCCGGTTAGCTCTCTCTGTCTCTCTCTCAGCCTCATGGTTGTTGTCTCAAAATATAATCTTTCAGCTACTGCTCCAGCACTATCTCTATCTCCCTGCCTGCTGCCATGATGGTCATGGCCTTTAAATTTCTACAACTTTGAGCAAGCTTTGCCCTGTCAGTTTTTGATAGGCAGCAAAAAAGAGTAGAGACTATAAAAGTAACAAAAATTTAAGAACATTTTATTTTTAATTTTAGAATAAATGCTATTGCCTCCAGGGCAGTAAGCATCTATTACTATGTTGAACATTTGAATAAATACTTGGTATCAAATAAGAATAGTAAGTGGAGGGTCTCAAGTAACTTCCTTGTGCGAGCAACAAGGACCTGACCCATCAAGTGGATATGCCTACAGATGTCAGGACTGTTGAATAGCCTAGCCTGTCATCACCCAGCACACTACTATGACATTTAGAAAAGATTTCTAATAATTATATTCAGCTCAGAAGAAAGACTGAAGAAAAAAAAAAGCTTTGGCTTAAAATAGAAACTAAGCTGAGATGTAGAGAAAATTAAGACGTTTCGGCCCTGCATCCTGAGAATGATGGGCAGTAGCAGATAGACACACGATGCTTCTGAAGTCTATACTCCTAGAGGCCTGAATACATGCTGGTATCACACAGATAAAGGATATCTTTAAAGGATAGTAAAATAAATAAACTGGCCTAACACAATTTTAGAAATTTTATTTTATTTAATGATGATGTTAATAATTTGAGAAACTTCTCTACCTCAGCCTAAGATTACAGGTGGAAGCCAACATGCCCTGCTCTGATGGAATTACTGGCAGCCATCTTGTCTCAGGCAATCTGTGGCCCTTCCTGACCATCTCTCCCCTGTTATTTGGCTAGTTCTCTTCAAATGCCCAGGGAAGATTGTTTATAGCTTTGTAGTTTTATTGCTCCTGTAACTAAGATGGGTGTGAAGTCTCATTGTCTGTCTCTGTTACAGAGGCAGTTTGTAGTTTCCTCGGATACCAGAGATATCATGTATATGTTGTGCTCAATCTGAGAAAAGCATTTGATCATGTATAGAGAGCACTACGGAATTGACAGGAATAACCAGAAGTATTAAAATGACAAATCTACTTTGAAGAAAAAAGAAATTTATCTTAATTTCCTTCACTACTTTGGAGGAACTACTGATTAGCCTTTCCTTGTAGACATTTTCTCTAAACCGTTACATGGGGCAAATTAAATGATTAAATAAATTAAAGTCTTGAAATTGAATTAAAAGTTATAGCCAACCCTAAAATTCAACTAAAGTGAGAACAAATAAGTTAAGAGATTTAAAATTATCATTGAAACTTAACTATTTTTAATTAAATGTTTTCTGCTTAATTACTAGCATTGCATTAATGTTGCTTATACTCAACATATCAGCAGCAGCTATGATAATTAAAGCCAATAAAGTAGCGTGGAATCTAATCACCATTTATTAAATAAGTTTATTATAAACACATTATATCTATCAAACTGGCTTACCAAGCAAGTACTATAAGGAAATTGATGAAGAAAAACAATAGAATTGGAGAAGGAACATTTTTCTGTCTCTGGCCACCATAGGGAGAAAAGCCCAACCATGTCTGTGCTTCTGCAATGGGTGGCAAGTCAGAACTGCTCCAGTTTCCTGATCAAGAGGAATAAGTAGAAGTAGATCAAGCACCTAGCCCAGTTATCTAAAGGTCTTCAACCCCTTCCACTACAATAGGCAACCAACCAATGACAATGGGGTCATGAAACACAGATCTGCTCCACAAAAACCAGCTACCTCTTACATGAGGAGCACCATCAACAGAACGCATGGGCTTCCTTCAACACTATCAGGCATATTATCTTCAAGAACAAGGATCACCCTGATTTGCACATGGTAGACGTTCACAGGGCCACTGCCATCCTGAGAAGCCAGAAACCTCTGGTGGTGAGGAGGAAACAGGTCTGCTCTACCAAGAGCTCATGAACCCCAAGCCCCAGAAACAATAGATTTCACTGGCTTTTCTACCATGGGCAGGAGGATGAATCAGGGAAATCAGGAAGAGAAAGAAGAAAAAAGACAGGGGAGAAAATATAAGTGATAATGAAGAAGACCCCTGCCATCTGAATGTAATTTTTATTGAAAGAAAATGGGGAGTTTAGAGTGAGAAAAATGAATCTCACATTGTGTCTACATTTAAAAAAAAATACAGACAGGCTGGGAGGTAGCTCACTGGATAAGAGCACTCCCCACAAGCATGAGAACCCAGAGACTTGAGTTCAAACCCTGAGAACCCATATAAAAAAGCCAGGCATAGCTACATGTGTCTGTAACACTAGCACTCACATTAGAGACAGGCAGAACCTCCAAAGCCAGCCCAGCTAAAATGCCAAGCATCAGAGTCAGTAAGGGATCCTGAATCAAAGGAATAAAAAACTGAAGGAGAATAAGACATTGGAGGTCTTTTGACCTTTTTATGTGCATATGTGGGCATATATAAACACCAATGCATCATACTCATCTTCACTGCACACACACACACAGACACACACACACACAGAGACACACACACACACATACACACACACACACACACACACACACACACACACACACACAAACACACAAGGCCATCCAAGTGAAGTGATTAAACAGAGATGCAGCAGAGAGGTAGTTATTCTAATACAGAAGCATCACCACAGCTGAGCCCTTAGGGAGACAAACAGGAGTAAAGGAGAAGCGCACTCCTGTGCAGATCAATATGCTGAGAGTGAGCCCAGAGCTGTGTCCAAGGGTCTGGACCCTTTGAGGGCAGGTGTTCCTTGTTATCACCTCATTTTCAGTAACCTAGGAAACGCTTTACCTTTTTCTACTGAGGCAATCAATATCCAGATGATTGTAAGTCCTGTTTTTTTTCTTTTGTTTTGTTTTTGTTTTTAATCACTGGAGATAGTAATATTTTATACCTTGGGCCCTGGCAAAGAAGGAAAAATAAAGTGAAATTCATGGATTTCAAACATCTTACATATGATAGCTCTTAATATTAAAAAAAAAAAAAGCTAGTACACAATTAAATGAATTCATCTTTTTCCCCTCAGAGGAGTGTAAGTTTTTAAAAGTATGGACCCTTACAATAAAGAAAGGATATTTACACAAGGACTAAAGTCTGGTTTGAAGTTATTTTTACCTTTAAAACCATACTAAGCTTTCCTTCAGGGTATCACATGATCTGCTTTTGTAGAGCCTATGATCATATGAATGTGTTTCATTTGATCTATACTCATAAATCAAGGTGTGACACCAATCAAATGCCCACTATATTAGAGTACCTCTCAGCAGTAAGAATACATCCCTAGCCTGCAGAAAACCTGTATTTGGTCCCTTGTACATCCCCCCCACCCAAGAAGAAGAGGAGGAGGAGGAGGAGGAGGAGGAGGAGGAGGAAGAGACGGATAAGGAACAAGATGAAGAACATCATACAATTACTCTGTGTCACCTAAGGCTACTTCTCAGTGCAAAAGTATTGAGACGGGAGTTCTTCTCGCTTTAGTTCATCAAGCAATTGCCCCGCCAGTTTATGTAAACCCCATTCTAGGAAGATACGCTGCAAAATGGAATCAATAATGGAAACGGCAGAATTCATTTGCAAATTTTTTTTTTAATTTAGAAAGTTTTTTGTCCATATCTACCACTGTTCTTCTTCCCTTCCCTCCTCCCAATCCCTCCCAGTCCTCCCTCAGCCTCCCCCCACCCCTTCCTTCCATCCATTCCCCAAGGAGGGCAAGGAGTCCCAAGGTGGGTCAGTTCAGTCTGGCATATCCAGTTGAGGTGGGTTCTCATTACAGTATCAAGGCTGAGTAAGGTGTTCCACTGTAGGGAATGGGCTCCAAGATGCCAGTTCATGCACCAGAAATAAACTCTGATTCTACTACAAGAGGCTCCACAAACTGCCCATGCCATTTGACCGTCATTTACCCTTGGAGGGTTTAGTTCCTTTCCCTGAAGGTTCCTCAGCGATTGTGTCTGATTCAGTGAGCTCCCAATAGTTTGAATCAGTAGTCTCTGTGGGTCCCCTCCTCGGGATCCTGATCCCTTTGCTCACATACACTCTCCTATCCCTTCAGATGGGCCGAGATCTAGAACTAGTTCTTAGCTATGAGTCTGCTTTGCCTCCATCTGTTGCTGGATGAAGGTTCTATAATGACAATTAGGGTGGTCATTCATTTGATTATAGAGGAAGTCCTGTTTAGGCACCCTCACTACTATTGCTTGTAGTCCTAGCCAGGGACATCTTGTGGGTTCTTGGAGGTTTCCTTAGCACCAGGCTTCTCTCTAACCCCACAGTGGCTCCCTCTATTTCTTTTATTCTCCCTTTATATTGCTCCTCCCACTCAACCACCTCCTTCTCTCCTGGTTTGTTCCTACCTCCTTTTGATAGCCCCCCATTTTGGTCTCAATTTTCTCAGGAGATATTCTCTATTTCCCCTTCCCAGAGGGAATTTCTGGATGTCTTTCTTAAGCTTATTCTGTTACCTATCTCTTCAGGGATTGTGGTTTGCAGCCTTAATATTCTTTGCTTTATGTCTATAATCCATTTATGAGTGAGTACATACCATGTCTATCTTTCTGGGTCTGTGTTACCTCACTCAGAATGATACTCTCCAAAATCCATCCATTAGCCTAAAAATTTTAAGATGTCATATTTTTTTCTGCCAAGTAGGACTCCATTGTGTAAATGTACCACAATTTGTTAATCCATTTTTCAGCTGAAGGGCAACTAGGTTGCTTCCATGTTCTGGCTATTAGGAATAATGTTACTATGAACATAGTTGAACTAATACCTTGGGGTAAGAATGTGCATCCTTTGGGTATACACCCAATAGTGGCATTGCTGAGTCATTGGAGAGATTGAGTCCGAGTTTTCTGAGGAACCGCAATATTGCATTCCACAGTGGCTATAAAAGTTTACACTCCTACCAGCAATGGAGGTGTGTCCCCCTTGCTCTGCATCCACTCCAGCACAGGCTGTCATCTGTGTTTTTGATATTAGCCATTCTGACAGGTGGAAGATGGTATCTCAAAGTCATTTTGATTTGCATTTCTCTAATGGCTAAAGATGTTGAATAATTTTTAAGTGCCTTTCAGCCATTTGTAATTCTTCTGTTGAGAATTCCTTTTTTTAGCTCTGAACCCCATTTTTTAATTGGATTCCTTGAGTTCTCTATATATTTTAGAGATTAGTCCTCTGTCAGATGTAGGGTTGGTGAAGATCTTTTCCCAATCTGTAGGCTGTCATTTTGTCTTTTTGACCCTGTCACAAAGGAACATTTGATATCAGTAACTAAGCCCCCAGAAACTTTAAAAATAGAATTTATATTCAGATTCTGATATATATTAGACAGATTATGGAAAAATGAAATTTCCATGACACCATACCTATATTCAAAGCCCATAAAACTGTGTAGAATGCCAAATACGAAGAGTAAGTTGAACCATAATGTATCCCCTGCATTTAACCACTTTTAGGCTCCTCTGAAAGGCAATTTTGCATGGTTTAACTTACAAAATTATCATATAAATCACAGTAACAACAACAACAAAGAACATTTAGCTTAAAATAATTCCATTATTTTTGAATTTTTAATAATACTTTCATAAAATGTTTATTCTTTGCTAACAAAGCAAATTTAATAATTAAGGAAATAGTTTCAACATTCTTCGTTGACATCAAGCTAACTACACTAGTATTTTGAAAGAAAGAGACAAACAAAGGGATGGGGAGGTGTCTTCTGTAGAACCATCTAGCCTTTCAGGATTAGCTACCTGTGGTGGTTTGAAGAAAATGGTCCCCTTAAGCTCACAGGGAGTAGCAGTATGAGGAGGTGTGGCTTGGTTGGAGGAAGTGTGTCACTGGGGGCACATTCTGGGGTTTCAGATGATCAAGCTAGACCCAGTTTGGCTCAGTGTCTCTTCTTGCCCCCTGCTGATCCAGATATAGAGCTCCCAGCTCCTCTAGCACCATGTCTGTCTACATGTCACCATACTTCCTTCCATAACAATGCACTAAAAACCTCTGAACTGTAGGCCACTTCGTTTAAATGTTTTCCTTTATAAGAGTTGTTATGGTCATGGTATCTCTTCACAGCAATACAAACCCAGGAAACCATCTAAAGGAAGAAAGTGAATGCCAAGGCTGTACATAACAAAGACACCATCTGTGCAATCGCATATTTGAGGGAATCTAATGCTTTCCTAAATGAGGTATCAGAACTCTAAATTTCAAAGGCAGGTTTCCCTAGCATAGGCACGGGCCTATGACATCTCAACTGAGCTAAGGAGATAAAAAAGAATTCAGTTCATGGGACATGAATTTGGAGGAGAGAACACTGGTGTGGAAGAGAGACTGCAACGTCATACAAAATTAAAGCCTAGACTCTCCTGCTCTACGGTCTTTTCAGTCATTTCAACAGAACTGTGCAGCATAGTAGAAGGAGCAGAACTCTGCAGGCCTCTGCTTCTGGGTGTTAGATCCTTAAAGAACGAGTATCATCGGGAGTGAAATTCTTCTGAGCTAGTCATGCTCCTTGGAGCCGGGAGGTTACAGTACATTTATGGCAACATTTCAGATAAAGCCCCTTCGTAAAATGTACTTTATGCTTTCTTGCCATCTTAAATTATTAAGTACTGCAGTGTCTGATTAGGGACTTAGAAAGGCACAGCTCGCGGCATGGTCAGATCAAATTAGCTTTGTAATCATGGGGCATCACTTAACATTCCATCTCAGGTTTCTATCTCCTTAGCATCTACTTTTTAGTGTTACTGGGAGGGAAAGAAGGTGCTAACAAAGCTGAAGTGGAAAGCAGGCTTCAGAAGCTCAGCCCTCAATTTTGCTTTTCACCCCTTCTTAACCCCACACTCAAACACTTCTTCACTGCTTATATACCCACTATTTCCCATTCCCAAAACAACTATGAAGCTATAAAGTCCAAGTACTATTAAAGTACTTAAGAAAAATAGATTTTTGCATTCTTCTTCTATTTACCACAACCCCCCTGCACTACCCTGTCCTATAGATGGCCTTCTAATTTATTTTCAAGAATTCCAGGGTTTGGGGGCATTCACTATGTAGCCCCTATTACCTGGTTCAACCCACTTACAACTAACAGAGGATTCATACATGCAAAATCCTGCCT
Source organism: Phyllotis vaccarum (assembly GCA_033318265.1). Lineage (NCBI taxonomy): Eukaryota > Metazoa > Chordata > Mammalia > Rodentia > Cricetidae > Phyllotis > Phyllotis vaccarum. Next base: position 38,495,898 of record JARWLC010000009.1, on the reverse strand, counting down.
CAAATATAATTATAAAGTTGGGATAAATATTATTTCACCTAAGCTCAGAAGTGAGGAAGGCTTCAGAGGAAGAGTGCATTCTTTCTCCCTCTTAAGCTGTACACATAGTGTCTCAGCCAAGTGGTATTTGATCTCAGCAGGGAAAAGTATCCAGAGGGTTCCACTCTTTCCTGTTACATCAGGAAGCAGAGGGGATTACTCCCAGACAAGAAATGGAAAAGCATCTGATGAGAATGATTTAGGTGAGTCAGTTCAAAAGGATTTTAATGGAAGTCACTAGGAAAATGCAGGGGCTGCCTTAAATGATTATTGAAAAAATATAGCAATTGAAGTGGAATTTCTGTGATTGGATTAAAATGATTACTACCTACTTCTGGAAAGAGAGGACCTGGGTTTCTTTCTTCTAGAGTTCAGTACCTAACCAGGAAGGAAGAGAGTGCTGAACACAGTGAGCTCGTGGTGTGCTTCTATGATAATGGCATACACTAATAAGGTTCAGCTTCAGTCGGCTTGGCTCAGAACTGAATCCTCACCATAAAATAGGAATGACACTTTAAGACATTAATTTGATAAATGCCAGAGCCCTGTAAAGCCTTTTACTACTCTCTGAAACTATGCACCATTGAATCGAGGGTGTGAATGGTCTCAAGGCTGAGTGCAGCCTAGAACATAGAAACTGTCTTAGTTTATTTCCCGTGTGTTGTAGAAAGTGCCACCAGCTCTTGTTGAGAAAGAAAAGGTTCTCTAGACTTGCCATCCTCACCTCATGATTCAAAATTAAAAAGGAATGATGGGTGTAGCTTAGAGGTGTTGTATTAGGTTTCTGTCCCGGACTTTCCAGCCTAGTCTCCTGGCCCAGACTTTCTGGCCTACCCTTGTGGCCCGGGCTTTCAGACCCACAGTCGGACAGTGCCACTGAAGCACACAGCCGCTTATATTAATTGTACACTGGTTGACCTGGGGCCCAGGTATATAACTTGCTAGCTCTTTACCCTTAAACTAACCCATGATTCTTATCCTGTTCAGCCATGCAGCTCGATATCTTTTTTCAGAATAGCATAGTTGTCCTCTGCGTCTGTGACATCTCTGGTGTCTCTGTTGCATTTCTGCTCTGTTCTTCCTGTTCCCAGAGTTTTCTAAGTCTGGTAGCCCCACCCACACTTCCTGTCTGCCTTCAGCAAATCAGAGTTTTTATTAAACCAGTAGGCGGGACAATTGTTTATAGTGTTACATAATCCCACTACATAGAGGATAGCACATGCTTAGCCTGTGTGAAGGTTTGAATGAAAATTCCCCCTACAGGCTTACAGGAAGTGGCACTATTAGGAGGTATGGTTTTGTTAGAAGAAGTGTGTCACTTCTCTTATGCCTTCTTTTATAAAAACTGCTTTAGTCGTGGTGTCTCTTCACAACTATAGAACTTTGTGTAAAATAGCCTGTGTGGGACCCAAGCTAAACCTTCAGCTCCAAAAAAGGGGGCGGGGGAAGACAGGATATAGGGACAGAAGAACAAGAAAAATAGCAAAGCAGAGCATGATTTAATAAAAGTCAGAGAGGCAAAGAGGAGGAAAATAATGGAGAATACTTTCTGGGATGAGTAAAACATTCTTGTGGAATATGCAGAAAAAGACAGAGAAAATGAAGTTTGACCCATTTTCTTCATTTACACTTACCTCACATCTAAAGGGTGAGCTTAATGTCAGAAATAACTGGACAGTTTTGAAAAAAAAATTCCATACACAGTAGCTCAATAGCTTTGATTCTTTTTTCAGGTACATGGGAAAGACTCAGAACAAAGTAAAATAGAAGTGCTGAAGATGAAATTGCACCATAGAATAACTAAGCAGAGACCCGGGAAAGAATGCTTGGCAGTGCATGTGAGACCCAGATGTTCTTGCACACTCCAAAAAATGCAGAAGATTAGTGAATACAATGAGTGTTCCCTGGGAGATAGACAGTAGATGTCAGGATAAGAGAGAAGCTATTCGGGGGGGGGGGGGGGGTAAAGTGACCCTACAGAATCACAGAAGAGTTTTCCAAAATGAGAGTTACAACCAGCTCTCAGAAAAAATACTAACCCTCCCTTTCTCTGCCCTGCACTACTGTCCTACAAAGTGACAGCAAATGTGGCCAATCAGAGATGAGAGCAAAGGGCAAGCAATAGAGAGGCAGTGAGAAGAGTCATATGTGTGACTGTGCAGGTTCAAATACAACATGAATGTCAAACTGTTACCAGAGGTGGTGAGTGGTCATTGCCTGTGTTTGCCTCATTTAAGCATCATAAAAATTCCTCGGGTCACTTGATGGTGGAACTGGGCTTACTTCTACAGCCTTGCCCTCTATTTTCCCTATAGGTATCAGTGTCTCCCTCTCATGCTGGGAGTGGTGCTCCTTATTTGACTTTGTGTGGCTGGTTTATCTGATAGTACCCAGGACTCAACTTGTCCTTTGGGGTCTGATTGTTAGTTTTGGTAGAGATGTAGTGCAAACCGAACCACCATGCTTGATGATGAACCTTTGAAGCATTCCCACCAATATTCTGGAAAAAGAAATTTTACCTTTAGCAAAAGTAGTACCAGTGCAGTTGCCAATAAAACAATTATGAATACTAGCACAATGCAGGAAAGATTAAAATAAGCATAGTTTAAAAAGATACTGAAGTCACTGAAACTTCTGTGTATACTATGTAGGCAGTACTACATAACACACATGTCAATAGCTTTCATGACCTACAATATGTAGAAAATATAGCTGGAGTTATTCATCCATATTGCAAGTTGAAAATGTAAATTTAATTCTCTCTCAAGTGCTTTTGTCAAAGTATTTTATTACAGAAAAATAAAAAGTAAGACCATGATATATCACAGTTTTATAATGTAAAACACAGTACAGCAGCATTGATAAGAAGAAAATAGTAAATACTATTTGGGGTTGTATGAGTCCTGATAAACCACATTGGTCTGTTTAGTTAATGTTGTTGGTTCTTACCAAATGCTGTTTTCTATCTTTATCACATTTATATAATCAATGTATGACTTGTAAAATTCATTTACGTAATAAATGCATGACATTCAAAACTCATTTTCATATCCACTGTGATATGCAAAACACCTCTGCTTAATCAGTATATGTCATATAAACTCTTTTAGGCCTATATTTTAAATAAGCATTTATTTATTTTACATGATTCATTACTGAGCCTTCAAAATATTTACATCATGCTCTCCAATCCTGCTGACCTCCCAGCCATTTAATATCCATTCCACATCCCTGCATAATGTACCTCATAAATTAAATTAAGTAAAACTAAAACCTCTTAAACTCCATTAAAACTGTAGGAGCCAGGTGATGGTGGCACACACCTTTAATCCCAGTACTCAAAAGGCAGAGGATCTCTGTGAGTTTGTGGCCAGCTTGTCCTGCAGAGTGAGTTCTAGGACATCCAGGTCTACACAGAGAAACCCTGTCTGGAAAAACCGAAAAGAAGGAGGGAGGAAGAGAGGAAGGAAAGGAGGGAGAGAGAAAGGGAGGGGAAAGAAAGAATAAAAGAAGGAAGAAGGATGAACCTATAGCAAAGAGCAGCCTGGGCAAAGGGAAAAGGGCAGCCAGAGTTACTTGATAAGACCCTTGCTCACAAAATAAATAAATAGTTTGGGGATAACTCCAACTCTAAGAGATCTGATGCTTTCTTCTGGCCTATGTGTGAACTGCACACACACACACACAAACACACACACACACACACACACACACAGGTATAAAATAACTATTTTTAAAATACTGTGCCAAAGAGGTTTTTTTTAAGGCATAAGCTCACAAAGATAGGGAACAAAGGAGGGAAGATCAATAGAAATATGAAATTTGTTATATCAGTGGTTAAATGATTACCCTTCTGAGAAAGCAAGTCCAATGACAAACCTAAGGGCATGCCCAATTTATATAACAGAGCCCTTGACAAAAAGTCACAGGAAATACAGTTATCTCCTCTCTATTTCTACTTTTTTCTGGATATCAGAACTCCATTGTTCTATCAACTTTGTTAAAGTGTAATTTGCATATCATGATGCTTACAAGACTAGAGTTTATGACTCACTGGTACTTTAGTATATTCCAGATTGTGCAACCATCCAAACAGAAGGTAATTTTAGAACACTTCCATACTTTCAGGTCTGCTTAAATGATACCTCCTTATAGATGTCCCCTGACTATCTTCAACAGACCCAGGCTATGTGTTCCCTGTCTCTTGCCTTTTCTCCTTTTTCTTATTTCCTGCTTCAAACACTATAAACATTGACAGTTATTTTATGGCTACCTCTCCCAGTAGAATGTGAGCTGTACAAAGCATGCTTCATATTTTCCTTTGCAGTGCAGCTGGTAGCATAATACAGGGCTCTGTGATGTTATGTGGTCACTAAATACATTTGCTGAATTGGTGAATGAATTGCCAGGGAATAAATGCCCCAGGAGGTGAGTAGTATGGATTGGTAAAGGACCAGTCATCAGCACAACACCCTATAGGACAAACAGCAGATGGAGAGCAAGAACAGATAACCCCACTACCCACCACTTGTTTGAAAGATGAACACCATCCAGTATAATTTTAGGTAAATAAGAGAGTAAGAGGCATTGAGGAACTAATACTGCTAACAAAAGAAATTGTAGTAGGAGGTTTCTGGCCCGGACTTTCAGGCCTTGCCTCAAGGTTTAGACCCGCAGACCCCCGACACACAGAGTTTACAATAGTTTTCAACTGATTGGCCTAAGGCACAAGCATACAACTTGTAACTCTGTACCCTTAATCTAACCCATGACTTTTAACCTGTTCAGCCATGCGGCTTGGTACCTTTTCTTAGAGCAGCAAGGTTGTCCTCTGCTTCTTCCGGCTTCTCTCTGGCACTCTGCTCTGTGCTTCCTGTTCTCAAGAGTTTTCTTAGTCTGGTAGGCCCACCCACACTTCCTGCCTGCCTTTGGCCAGTCAGCGCTTTTTATTAAACCAGTGGGTTAGATAATTATTTACAATGAAACAACACAATCTCCCACAAGAAATTAATAAGAAATTAATTAATTATAAAGCCAAAAGATATAATTATAAAGCCAAGTATGATGGTACATGCCTGAGATCCAAGCTTTGAGGAAGTAGTGGCAGAATGATCAAGAGTTTAAGGTTAGCCTCAGCCTGAAACTCAGGCAATCCTGGAATATATGAGATCCTATTAAGGGTGAGAAGGGCAGAGAGGGGACAGAGATACATAAAGAGCTAGAGATGAGGGCTATATATGCATTTCATTCAGTTATCAATGATATGCCTATTGCTAATACTCACATATCATCTGGTAGTATTTAGATGCACCCTTGTTGTTCATGCAGGTACACAATTCTAGAGCCCCAAGCCCTACATTCTTAGATTCCTGCTTTCCTATGTCCTTACTATGTGATCTGAGGCACTTAACTGCAACACGCTTTGATTTGAGCATTAAGAAAGAGGTCATTTTAATAACTCCTGTATCATAAAGTCTATGGTGATCATCTAGTGAAAATAATCATGGCAGTCCCTACCCAGTCCTAGGTGCCCTTTGTTAGCAGGAAGTTGAAGACGAAGCAGTAGTAAGCACTGTGGCTGCAGTGACAGTGGTAGTGTTAGGAGGAGCCATAGTAAGCCCTAGTAGATGAAGGAAGTGCAGCTCATCATGGTTGTTTTATGGAGCCAGAAAGTAAAATTTAGATCAGTGTCAAGCAGTGTCAAATACAAGGCACTGAATTAACGTCGAATTGACTTGTTCCCACAGTGCTTCCCATCATACAGAAAGGTGATCTGACATAATTGATTTTTCTCCAAGAACTGAGTGAATCAGCAGATTTGTAGACCTTGTCAGTGGCAATCTGATTCCAAGTAATTCATTCTCAGCTTTAGCACACAGACAGTGTCAAGACTACCATATGTGCCGGACTTGGATGCAAGGCAGGGTATGAGTGGGACTTGGATTCTGTCATGAGTGTATAAGAATTTATTCTTTAAAGAAACCAAGCAGAATAATCATGGGAACTCCAGAAAAATAAGACATGACATTAACAAATCAATAGAATCATTTACTTAAAGGAGTTACTGGTTGACATTTATCGGAAACATTGTTAATGTGTCTTCCTTGAAGATGAAAAAAAATAGAAGCCCTCATTTAGAATATTAGCTGACTTCACAATTCTTCATCCCATATTCTCCAAATACTACCTGAGGAATCCAAACTGAAGAGTGGAAAGTGGTTTTATCTCAGAATCTGGTGAGAGTCAGGGCTAGTCTCTAGGTACAAAAGCCAGAAGTGAGACCAATGCTTAATTATCTCAAGGGAATCAGAAGAAAGTACTATAAAAGAAATATTCGGCATAAATAATAATGAACGAGCTGTCTTTAATTATGAAAGAAATGTGCTGTATTTGAAAGTTCCAAAAGGATTGTATTCCTTTTAGGAAAGAAAACACACACTTAAAGACCATCTCAGTTGAGTAAAATACAATTCAATGTTTAACACCACTGAGACTACACATGATGATGCTGACTGGCTCTTAAAATAAGCTGATTCTTCCACTTCTAGCTTTTCCAAAAATATATTGTAGCAATGCATTATTCTGAAAATATTCATTCTAAGAGACTAGAACATTTGCTGGACCTCAAGGAATTAATAATGCTCTTTGAGATTACTTAAGACTGCTATAGTACTGTGTACTCAGCCTTTTGTTAAATCTGCCTTAAAGTGAACAATGTAGCAACCAACCTTGCTTGCTTGGATTTCCCATGCAATCAATTTTACATCCTAGGTATTGCCTAGATATAATTTTAAATTATGTATTCTTCCATGTGCCTAGCCCACAAGTAATCTCTCTCTCTCTCTCTCTCTCTCTCTCTCTCTCTCTCTCTCTCTCTCTCTCTCTCTCTCTCTCTCTCTCTGTGTGTGTGTGTGTGTGTGTGTGTGTGTGTGTGTTACAGTAATAAATGCTGAAAACAGCAAATAGGTTGAAAACAACCTTACAAAATAAATATCTGTCTTAAATGTTGAAAACCGCATGTGGATATTGTTTGATAGGATGTGATTATTATCTGGGTCAGTTGGAGTCAGCAAAGTTTCATTCCTTGTAAAATTCTATTAAATATTTCTGTAAGATACCCTCATTCCTATCCTAAAACCTGGATTGTTTGGACATTCAATAATTACCCAAATTCTAGCTGTATTTCCAATCGCATTACACTTGGATCTAACTCTTAAGGGGATGATTACACAGAGAGGCTAATATCATTAGAAGAAAAATTTTCGTAGATTATCCACAAAAAAATATGCACAGCACAAGGCTGCATGGGAAGGAAACTGAGGGGACAAGAAGGCAAAGGACAAAAACAAAGGAAAATTAAGGCCAGTCCTTTTGAGGAGGTTCCATGGGAAAGGCAAAAATGGAAAAAGTAACATGTTAGGATGGCTACTCTGACAGCTGAAAGTTTTGAACTGTAGTGATGGCTGCGAGGTGCCTGGCACATTGTCCTAAGGTAACAAACATTGCCTCCTTAGGTATCCAAACCATGCTGAAGAAGGATGGTTCTGTTCATGTGTCAAAGACATGCCCTTTACTATCTTTAAGAATCAGCTAGTACGAGGAGATACACTGTTTCCTTAGCCAGACAGGTATTTGTAAGGCATCCAAACTTCATAATATACAGAAACAATTAGCATATAGGAATACAGTCTAATCACTTATCGATTATATTCAGTATCTTATTGTTAATGGCAATTGTATCTTTCATCTAACTTCATTCACATGCACATAAACTGTGCATTTATAGCTTTGAAGCAATGAAAATATTTTATGAGAAGGAAAATGAAAAACAGTGTTTGCCTTGACAATGCTAAGGAGAAAAATATACAATGTCACCCCACCCCCCCAAGATGGCTAATAGGGCATTTCAAGAGCAAGTGGAAGCATCTGTAAATAGCAGAACAGAAAGATCTGCTGCAAGTGAAGACACCTGAGAGACCTGGTAATCCCACCTGGAAATCCCACCAGGGCAGCAAGATTGGTGCTGTGAAGGACAGAAATGATGCCATTCTACTTCAGCTTCTAAAGTGGATCTGAGGGTTTCTCAGATGTTGTAGTGTGGCTTGAAATGAGGATGGATAAGAAGCATAGGGATAGAAAAAGCAGAGCTCTAGACAAGTGCATAGAGTTTTTAGTCTCTACAAATGTAGCTTTGTGACAATGTGTGGATTTTAGCTTCTTAATTGCTCAAATGGGAATAGCATAATACCAAAATTGCCAATAGCAGGAAGATATTATGAAATGAAATACTCTATGTGAAGTATGAATAGTGACTGGAACATATGAATAATCAAATTGAGCTGTTGGCAAAATTGTCATCCAACTTTCATTTACTAGGTATCCTCTAGTTGCCAAGACACTATTGATACAACAGTGCAGAAGCAAATATGTAATGTAATGCTCAGGAAATGTTAAGTTCTGTGACAAAGTAGTTTTGAATGTTTAGAGGAAAATAGTGCAGTAGTATGAGAAATGGTAGATATGTTGAGAAAGCACAGAGGGTGCCAAAAGATTTGATACCTCACATAGCGGGATAAGGACACTGAACAATAGTCCATTCATTAAAAAATTCAAAGTCATGAAATAATGGTCACAGTGATGCTCCAAATTATCATTCTTACTGTTGTTATATTAATAATAGATTGTAAGTTGGAAATTATGTACACAGCAAACTTGACTTAATATTGTTAGAAATTAAGCAGAAGGAAATGGTTGGACTTGGGACTGAGAATAGTCCATATGGTGAGATGATTCTTGATATTTTGAAACTTGGACCTGGTATATTTTGATGGTGCACTAAATATGAAGGGGGATATTAAAAAGAAGAATTGAGGGTGGCCTCAAATAAAACAGTATGGCTACTGGAGAATATAATGAAATGATGATGCTGGAGGAAGGAAGAACAGGCCATAGAGACCATAGAGATCTCTGTTTGGGAATTAAGAATTTTGTAATTATTAATTAACCTAAATGAAAGTGTGAGCAGTCAGATAAATCCATAGCTTTGAAGCTTATGGCAGGTAAGGGAGAAAGACTTAAACTCAGCAGTTAGCAGCCCTAGATGACTTCTAAAACCATGCTATGAAAGACATCACCTAAGAAGCTGAGTCCAGCTGAAAAGAAAGGAGGGGTAGGATGGATCTCAGGGACAGTTCAATATTTAGATATTGGAAAGGGAGAAGTGGCCCATGATGGTACACTTCCTGCGAATGTCTGGCTGCCACAAGCTAAGAAAAAAGAAGGAAGGAAAGAAGGAAGGAAGGAAAGAAAAGAAAGAGAGATAAATGGCCAAATATCCAAGTGCATGGATTGCTGCTATGAGGTTACGAGGCTAAGGATTGAGTAGTGAGTGAACTTGGGCAAAAAGAGGTTGTTGGAACCATACAAGATAAATTTAAGTGAAGTCGTAGACATAAAATATAACCGCAGTAGTCACTGGAGGTCAGTGGATAAAAACAGCACATTAGGGGCTGGAGAGAGACTGGCAGTTAAAGTGCTTTCTATGTAAGCAAGTGAAGTGGAGTTCGGATCCCCAGAAACACACTTAAATGCCTGGTAAACTCAGAAATCTGCCTATAATTCCAGCCTCAGAAGGCAAAGACAAAAAGTCCCCAGAGGAAGCTTGCTATCAAGACTAGCCATATCCATGAGTCTGGATTTTCAAGTGCTCTTGATATATTGTATATTTATAAAATGGTGGTCGCTACCATGAGGTGAGAGGGTGCTGGGTTGGGGGGGGTCTAAAAAAAAGGGTACAGCTAGATAGGTTTGTCCTCAATGACAGTAGAAAGAGTTCACTTCTTGTGACAGAAAATAGGGCAAACTATGCTTCCCAGCACTTTGGCAAAGCCCCTTTATTGATAGATGGGTTCTGATTTCGCTCATCTTCACCAGTGAATTAAGAAACAAGGATGGCAGGTGACAATGGGAGATAAGGCAGGTGTTGGGGGTTTGAAGACAAGGGAAAATCTAAAGTAGTTATGAAAGAGAGGAAAGAATTTGCCAGTTAGGCAGCTGACCTGGTGTGGTGTTTCACAGTAAGATAGCTTTATATCCATATCTATTAGATACCAAAAACTAGGAAGGAGTTTGATGCTTCAACCATGATGTTTAATCTGGTTTAATCTGGTTTAAGCATTACACATATGGAGACTGGGGAGTTGGCCCTTGGACAGGAGCACTTGGACTGGAATCTTTAGCACTGGGGTCTAGCCAGGCCTGAATTCACATCTCTGTAACCCAAGCATTTTGAAGCTAAGGCAAGTAAGCAGATCCTAAAGGTATTCTGGCGCGTCTAAATCCTAAACACTTGCCTAAACTACACCCCAAGAGGGGCTTCAGGTTCGGTGAAAGACCCTGCTTCAAGAGAATTGGACAGAGAGGAGAAGACACTACATCCCACGGTGGCCTCTACCTTTGCACACTCCCACCTATACACCCATATACATGTGCCACATGTGTGTATGACACACCACAGACAACATAAACCACACATACACAAAAAGAAGAAACATTGCATACATGGACACATGCTTGAAAAGGCCACAGGTTAACTCATTAATTTCAACAATTTTGATTCCATTTTTTTTAAAAAATAAAATTGTATTTATGTATGACTTTTAAAATAAGAACATTTACAAATAGGCTGGTTCATCAGTGGCTTAAGGCCTTTAGGATTGTGATCACAAGCTTTAGGTGAGACCCGCACATATGTACCTGTCCTTTCTGCAGTCCTGTTCTGGGACTCAGGCCCAGCTTCGCAACCAAGCATGAGAGTTAGACAAAGTCATGCTTTTGCCCAGTGGATTTCAGGAAGAGAAGAAGGGAAAGCCTGCTTAGGATATCACAAGAGAGTAATGAAAAATGACCTACACCAAACAGGGAGGGCAGTGAGGTGTTAGGACCAGTGGGCTGAAAACAGGGCATGTCCTTTGGGGAAAGCAAAATTACTAAAGTAGAAATTATAGCAACAAAAAACCCTTGGTGTAAAAGATGAGAATGAGAGAGTAAGAAGCCAAAACTCATTACTCTTCCTAACAACAAGATTGTTCTAAGTTGTCTCTGCAGCACACATGACCCCCCCTCCATTAATAGCAAAAGAAATCCAATCTTGTGCGTGCGTTAGATCCACAAAAGGATATGTTGAGGCCTTAACCCTCATTATCTATTTTTTTTAATGACCTACGAAATGGGATTTTGTAAAAATAAATTTGTAGGAGATAAGACCTGATTCAACATGAGCTGAGTCACTGCAAGAGAGAAATCTAGAGCTAGAAACATCAGGGAGCGGATCAAACGATGATGAAGGCAGAATTTGAAATAGTGCTGCTGAAGTGTCCAGGGCTGATGGAAGCACCAGAGGCAGAGTGAAAGCACCAAGGGGTCTTCCCTGAGAGCCTCAAGGGGACCTGCTCTGACTTCGACTTGAACTTTTGGCCTCCCCAACCAGAGAGAATACTTCTCTGGGGTTTTGTTAGTTTGTTTGTTGTTTTGCTTTGCTTTGCTTTTGTTTTTAATAACAGCATGATTTATTTAATGACAGTTTTAAATAAAATATCAAGTAAAGATCCTAAAGGTGGTAAAAGTTCCTTTTTTCAAGAGAGGGGATAAATTAGTCCCCTTTGATTAGTGAAATCAGTCCAGGTGCTTTAATGCACTCGGTTTGTGGTCCTTTGCTACAACATCCCATAGCTGACTAATAGATGTCCTTTTAGTCTCAGCCAAAACCTCCATGTAAGGAGATCACCTAGCCATCTCCATGTCCATATAATTGCTTCTGGGAAAAAACATGTGATTCAACAAAGTCAATAAATTTAAGGATACAAACAAACTCATTTTTCTGCCTGAAATCAAATATTCCTAGAGTTTTATCTGAACATCCATGTTAAAAGCAGCAAAACATACCCTTTGTTCCTTTTTAAAATCTTTATTTATTCCTGGAAATTTAAAAATATTTAGACAACATATGCTGATTATCTATATTCGTTATTTTAGTCTTTATCCTTTAATTGAAACAGGACCTCAAACTCCTGGTCCTCTTCCTGTCTCCAGAGTTCTAGATTTACAGGTCTGCATTACCATATTAGGACCATTTAGATGTGTATTTGGTTTCTCTATCCTCTTAAATATAATACCCCAGACCTAACCTAGATTGATCAAGGCAGCTTTAATCTCTCCTCAACTTGACTGAAATTTAGATCTGCTTCCTTTCTTCTAACTACAAGGCAAAGATTTTCCTCTTCCTAAGATGGATTCTTAGAAACTTCACAATTGCAAACTCTTCTCTGTCCTTTTGAGATGTAAATCATTTTGACACTGGAGAAATTGAGGTCCTCTCTTAGTCCCAATGATAAAAGAATTGAAGAACAGACTCAAAAAGAAGCCATAGGATAATTTTATTAGAGTTTAAAAGAAAAACACCCCAGAATAGGCAAGATATAAATTTCAGCAGCTAGAGAGGAGAAGTAGCCATACTGTTTAAGCCAGCATGTAGATCAGTCAGATGGGAAGGAGAAAGGACCAGATCAGCAGATAAACTGAGTAGAGAATGTAGTATGAGGTTTCTGGCCTGGATTTTCGGGCCTAACCTCAAAGTTTAGGTCCGCAGACCCGCAGACCCACAGACCCACAGACCCGCAGTCCCACAGTCCCACAGAGACACACAGATGCTTCCAATAGTTTTAGGCTGATCAGCCTTAGGCCCAGGCATATAGCTTGCTAACTCTCTACTCTTAAGCTATCCCATGTCTCTTGTTCAGCCATGCGGCTCGGTACATTTGCTTAGAGCAGCATGGTTGTCCTTGGCTTCCTCTGGCTTCTCCCTGGTGCTCTGTCTGGCATTCTGTTCTCAGAGATTTTCTTAGTCTGGTAGCCCCGCCCACACTTCCTGCCTGCCTTTGGCCAATCAGCGCTTTTTATTGAACCAGTGGGTGGGACAATTATTTACAATGGATCAACACAATACCCCTACAAAAGAATATAAAAGACAAGAAATTTGGGGGTATAGAGGTCTCGAATAAGCTATGTCTTATGTCAAGCAAGTTTATTAAGAAGTAGAGCATCTTATATTCATTTTCAGGGGTAATGGAGCAGAGTAATCAAACTATCATACAGTGACACTAAGTCATCAAGAAGTAATTAAATAATGCTGTACAACGACCCCAATGGTGGGAAGCATAGAATTCTCAGCGTCTGACCCCACAGCTACCCAAGACTCTGGCCTGTGGCCGCTATTGACTCTACCAATCATATTCCTTAGAGAAGGAGCTCTTTTTCTCTAAAGGACATCAGGTCCTCAGGGAAAGCCTCAGTTTATCAGTCAAGCTCTCAACATTCACTAGCTCAATAAAGGGCTGATTATTACTTAGCATAACTAAGGTGAAACCCACCTTCGTAATGGTAGTCCTTTATGCTGGTCATTGACCCTTCCCAATGGAATGTTAGGTCTTCACCCAGACCAGAGATTTCAGAGATTTCACCCTCTTAGTTAGAGGAAGCCTTTTCCTTTAATGGGCCATTACTAATGCTGTGTTAGTTTTACAATTCAAGACTATCTTTCACACAAAACTAAAAACTATCTCTTTAAAATGTCAACATGAATTTTCTAGCTTCTATGGAAGCATAAAAGTCCATTACATTTCGATTGCAAAATATCCTCCATAGGCTCATCTGTTTGAACATTTGGTGCCCAGCTGAAGGTGCCATTTAGAAAAGTTATAGAAACTTCAGGAGGTGAAGCAACCCTACAAGAAGTGTTACTTAAGGTGGATCTAAAGGGTTTATATACCAGACCTACTTCGTATTCTCTCTCTGCTTGCTGAGTTCATATACAGTGGGCAAACCAGTCCCATGCTTCTACTATCATTTCTTCCCAGCCTGCTGCCAGATCTTCCCTGTTGTGATGGACTGTACTCCTCTGGACAATACAAAAAAACTAGCAAATTCTAACATAAAGTTGCTTTTGTTGGGGTACCTTATCCCAGAAAAGACAAAGTCGCTAAGACTGGGCCTGACTTCAATAAGGACAATTTGCAAGCTCAGGTGACCTACTCACACTGACCAATCTCCTATCTAGTGCCATTCAAGATGTTTGCACTAGATGTCCCCATGGCTTAAACCATTCTGTCTTTTGTGGCTGTAAAGTTGAACTCTACTCTTCCACTGTTTTCCAAGGGCCCTGAATAACATGTGCCTATTCTGTTCAATCCATGAAGTTCAATTTCTTTTTGATGAGGGCTCAGGATCTCCTCTAAATTATACATGGTAGTTTGAATAAGAATGACCCCTCATAGCCTCATATGTTTAAACCCTCAATCATCGGGGCACTACTTGAGAAAGATTATGAGGTGATCTTTTTGGAGGAAGTGTGTGTGTGTGTGTGTGTGTGTGTGTGTGTGTGTGTGTGTGTGTGTGTGTGTGTGTGGCTTTTTTTGGGGTTTTTTTTTGGCTTTTTTTGTTTTTGTTTTTGTTTTTGTTTTTGTTTTTTTTGAGAACCTCAAAACCCTATGCCAGGCATTGCTGAACTCTTTTTCTGAGGCCACAATCACCCTTATCCCCAAGCCACCCAAAGATGCAACAAAGAAAGAAAGTTGCAGACAAATGTCCCTCATGAACATTGATGCAAAAATACTCAATAAAATTCTGGCAAACTGAATGCAACAACATAGCAAAAAAAAACAAAAAACAAAAAACAAAACCATCCGCCACGATCAAGTAGGCTTCAGACTTCATCCCAGAGATGCAGGGATGGGTTCGATATATGAAAAACTGTGAAAGTCATCTATCATATAAACAAACCAAAAGAAAAAAAAAAACAAAACACATGATCATCTCATTAGACACTGAAAAAGCATTTCACAAAATCCAACTCTCCTTCATGTTAAAAGTCCTGCAGAGATCAGGAACACAGGGAAAGTTCCTAAATATAATAGAGGCAATATACAACAAGCCAACAGCCAAAATCAAACTAAATGGAGAAAAACACAAAGCAATCCCACTAAACAAAGGAACAAGACAAGGCTGTCCTCTCTCTCCTTATCTATTCACTATAGTTCTCAAAGTTTTAGCTAGAGCAATAAGAGAACAAAAGGATATTAAGGGATACAAATTGAAAAGGAAGAAGTCAAACTGTCTTTATTTACAGGTGATATGATAGTACACATAAGTTGACCCCAAAAATTCTACCAGGGAACTCCGAAAGCTAATAAACACCTTCAGCAATGTAACACAGTACAAGATCAACTCAAATAAATCAATAGCCCTTCTATACACTAAAGATAAAAGAGCTGAAAAAGAAATAAAGGAAACATCATCCTTTATAATAGCTGCAAATAGCATTAGATATCTTGGTGTAACTCTAACCAAAGAAGTAGCAGACCTGTTTGACAAAAATTTTAAGTCACTGAAGAAAGAAATTGAAGAGGATATCCAGAAAATGGAAGGATCTCCCATGCTCTTGGATAGGTAGAATCAACAAAAAAAATGGTAATTTTACTAAAAGCAATCTACAGATTCAATGCAATCCCCATCAAAGTCACAACACAATTTTTTACATACCTTGAAAGAACAATACTCAACTTCATATGGAATAACAGGAAACCCAGGATTGCCAAAACAATCCTGCTCAATAAAAAAGCTTAAGGAGGCATCACCATCTCTGACTTCAAGCTATACTATAGAGCTACAGTAATAAAAACAACCTGATACTGGCATAAAAACAAACTTGTGGCTCAATGGAATTGAATCAAAGTCTCTGACCTTAATTCACACATCTATGAACACCTGATTTTTGACAAAAAGACCAAAAATATATAATAAGCAAAAGATAATATCTTCAACAAATGGTGTTGACATAACTGGATAGTAGTGTATAAAAGAATGCAAATAGATCCAAATCTATCACCCTGCACAAAACTTAAATCTAAGTGGATCAAAGACCTCAACATAAACCCAGCTACACTAAACTTGATAGAAAAGAAAGTGGGAAATACCCTCCAACGCATTGACCAGGTGACCACTTCCTAAATATAATACCAGCAGCACAGACACTAAGAATAGCTATCAATAAGTGGGACCTCCTAAAACTGAGAAGCTTGTGTAAGGCAAAGGACACAGTCAATAAGACAAAATGACAGCCTACAGAATTGGAAAAGATCTTCACCAATCCTACATCTGTCAGAGGACTAATCTCTAAATATATAGAGAGAACTCAAGAAACTAAAGCCCCCAAACCTAAATAATCCAATTTAAAAATGGAGTTCAGAGCTAAAAAGGGAATTCTCAACAAAAGAATTACAAATGGCAGAAAGCATTTAAAAAATTGTGCAACATCTTTAGCCATCAGGGAAATGCAAATCAAAACAACTTTGAGATACCACCTTCCACGTATCAGAATGGCTAAGATCAAAAACACAGATGACAGCCTATGCTGGAAAGGATATGGAGCAAGGGGAACACTCCTCCATTATTGGTGGGAGTGTAAACTCATTCAGCCACTCTGGAATGCAATATGGCAGTTCCTTAGAAAACTGGGAACCATCTCTCCAAAGATCTAACAATATCACTATTGGGTATATACCCAAAGGATTTACATTCATACCCCACAGTTCTCAACTATATTCATAGCAGCATTATGTGTAATAGCAAGAAACTGAAAACAACCTAGGTGTCCTTCAACTGAAGAGTGTATTAACAAACTATGGCACATCTATATAATGTAGTACTACTCAGCATTAAAAAAACATTAAATCCTAAAATTTTCAGGCAAATAGATAGATTTGGAGAATATCCTCCTGAGCGAGGTATCACAAGCCCAGCAAGATACATATAGGAGGTATTCACTCTTAAGTGGACTTTAGACAAAAGCAAAGAATACTCAAACTCCAAACCACAACCCCTGAACAGCGTGGGATCAGAAGAAACTTAAGAGACATCCAGGGATTCCCCTAGGAAGAGAAACTAGAGAAGATCTCCTTAGCAAATTAGGATCATAACAGGTTGTAACCAAGAAGAGGTGGGAACAAATCATGAGAAGGAGATAGTTGAGTGAGAGCAGCAACAAAGAGGGAAAAAAAGAGATAGATATCTTGATAGAGGAAGCCACTGTGGGGTTGGAAAGAGACTAGGTGCTAGGGAAACCTCCAAGAACTCAGAGGATCTCCCAAGGCTAGGTCTCCAACCAATATTGGAGGGGGTGCCTAAACAGAACTTGCCCTGTAATCAAATGAATAATCATCCTATATATCATCACAGAACCTACATCCAGTAATGAATAGAGGTGGAGGCAGAGACCAACAGCTGAACACTGAGCAGAGCTCCAGGTCCAGCTCAGTCCAGGGGAGGAGAGTCTATATGAGCAAAGGGATAGGGATTATGAGAAGTCCCACAGATACAGCTGGCTATAACTTTGGGGCACTCACTGAATTAAGAATGGTCACTGGGGAACCATCGGGAAAAGGAGCTAGGCTCTCTAAGGGTAGGCAACTGTAGATTGGCTTGGGCAGTATGTGGATCCTCAAGGGGTGGGATCAGTATGTGTTCCTGTGTGGGGGCTGACACCTTGGAGCCCGTTCCCTGCAGAGGAGTGCCTAACCCAATCTTGATATTGGGATGAGGAAATCAGACTTCCCTGGAGTGGATGTGCCAAGCTATGCTGACCCACCTTGAGCCTTCTTTCCATTTTGGAGAGGGGATTGGGGGATGGGCATGGGGGAGGCTGAAGGCTGACTGGGAGGGATTGGGAAGAGGGAAAGAAGGGGGAGCAGGGGGATACATGGGGAAAAAAGACTTTTTTAAAAAAAATTAAAAGAAATAAAAATAAATATGAAAAAACTAAAATCTATAATGAAAAGGAGCAAGCTGAGCAAAAAAAAAAAAAAATACAAAATGTTTGAGGAGAAGGAGCAGTAGGAAGTATAATTGAGCTGAGTCCAGTGCTCAAGGAAATAAGATATTTAAAGACAAGTCTCATGCTAAATAGAATAAAAGGAACAGTATCCTCAGAACAAGACCCCACCCAGGTAAGATTCCAACTTGAGAGAAGGAATTAAAGAATAGTTTAAGCAATAATGGAAATCATCAAAAACAGAAAGCTAGTGAAAATGGATTTGAATGGGGGCCAAGTTCCAGAACTAGTATGCAAAATAACTTTGGAGCTGTGATCACATGGTTCTGGCTTTAGAGTCAAGAATATAAGAAAGGAGTTGTACCCCTGAGCAGCTAGGTAACAAGGAGGACATTAAGAGGGACACTGATGAATCTCCTGGGAAGGTGAAATAGGTAAGATCTCCTGCATAAATTGAGACCATAGTGGGGTAGAAGGAAGAAGGGGTAGCAAGAGAACATAAGGGAATGGGATGGTTGTGTTGAGGGAGTAACCGATATTGAGAACAAAGAAATAGATATCTTGATACAGGGAGCCATTTTGCAGTTAGGGAGAAACTTGATGTTGCAAAATACCCAAGAATCCACAAACATGACCCCCAGCTAAGACTCCAAGCAATAGTGGAGAAGGTGCCTGAACTGGCCTTCCCATGTAATCAAATTGATGACTATCCTAATTGTTATTATAGAACCTTCAGCCAGCAACTCATGAAAGCAGATGCAGAGATCCACAGTGAAGCCCTGGGTCCAGCTTCCAGTCAAGTTGAATAGAGGGAGAAAAGATTATAGAACAAAGGAGTCAAGATCATGATGAGGAAACCCACAGAGACAGCTGACCTGAGCTATTGGGAACTCGGTGACACTAGATTGAGAGCTGAGGAAACTGAATGAGGCCCTAGGAAAGTGAATGACAGTTGTGTGGCTTGAGAAATTTGTGGAATCTCTGGCAGTGGGACTGTAACTTATCCCTAATACATGAACTGGCTTTTTGGAGCCCATTCCCTATAGAGGGTTACTTTGTTCAGCTTTGATAGTGGGGAGAGAAATGCCAGACTGTATTGACTCCCCCTGGAAGTCCTTACACTTTCTGAGGAGTGAAGGGGGGAAATGGGGTGTAGGGTAGCTGGGAAAAAGAAGAGGGAAGGAAGGGGGAACAGTGGTTGATCTATTTAAAAAAAAATAAGCTTAAAATTAATAAAAGGGGAGCAGGGTTGTGAAATCTTGCTTTGTGGTTAAGAAAAGCCACTAAAGCCAGGCATGTGTCAGGGTTATCCCTTTATGGAAGCTCTGAAAGGCTTTTTTTTTTTTTTTTTTTTTTTTTAAACTGTGAAGGTGAAGCCTGGATGTGTTCCAACATCACCAAGATGTTGGAAATGCCAGAGTCATGGGATACCTGCCAAGGATAGCTACTAACATGGTATGGAACCAGCCCAAGAGAGAGAAGTATATTGCAGTAAACAAAGCTGAAAATAGCTGTGTAGTAGGAGGTTTCTGGCCTGGACTTTTGGGCCTGGCCTCAAGGTTTAGACCCGCAAACCCACAGACCCACAGAGACACAGAGAGGCTTACTATAGTTTTAGGCTGATAGGCCTCAGGCCCAGGCATATAACTTGCTAACTCTGTACCCTTCATCTAACCCACGATTCTTCTTGTTCAGCCATGCAGCTCTGTACCTTTCTTTAGAGCAGCATAGTTGTCCTCTGCTTCTTCTGGCTTCTCTTTGGCCTTCTGCTCTGTGCTTCCTATTCTCAGAGTTTTCTTAGTCTTGTAGCCCTGCCCACACTTCCTGCCTGCCTTTGGCCAATCAGTGCTTTTTATTAAACCAGTGGGTGGGACAATTATTTACAATGAAGCAACACAATACCCCTATATATCCCCTTTTCTCTTTTTAAAACAAAAATGACTCCAAATCTAATATTCTTTTCCCCCTTATGTATAACAACTTATAAACAACACTGTAAATAAACACAAACAGTCATAATCTATGTTTTGGGAATGTGGGTGTCATTCTCTAGGCTACTTCCTGCTGAATGGGGTGTTGGCAATCTCAAGGGAATCCAAAGAAAAATTTAGGATTATGGGCATGTCTTTAGTGGAGTAGTCTCTAAGGCTGGGTCATCTCAACCAGTCTCCTTGAAATTGTCTGGATACAGAGCTCGGGAAACTTCAACAGAAGTGCTCTGAAATGTCGAATCATCTAGGCCATCCATTTCCATTGGAGATTTTTCAGGGGGTCTTCTTCTATCAAACTTTATGTTCTTTATCCAGGAATAAATCCACAGCTTCTCATTTTCTGTGGAAATAAAAAGAAAACCTCTTCTCCAAAGTAGCATATCTTTGAATTTCAGTTTTAAAGTCAACTCATTTACAAAATATATAGGTTGAATTAAATCAACAGCATTTATAATCAACTGTCTTTTAGCAGCTTTTACTAAGTCATTTTCAGTCAAGAGGCTTAAAGATAAGACAATAATATACAGTATCCAGATATTCATTGTATTTTCCATCTTTACATGGTTTATTTATTATTTATTTACTTATTTTACTCTATTTCTTTTATTAAGAGCTTTCTCTACCTTTTCTTTTCTTTCTCTAAGCATATGTATCTATATTTTCAACACACTCTAAACCACTTAGACATTTTACAAAAAAACTGTCTTTACTGTATATTTATTTCTTAATGTCTTCTGTCTCTGACCACACCTTTGCTTGGCTAGGATGATTGACTCCACCCAAATCTTCTATTTCGGTTCTGTTTCTGAACACACCTTTAATCTGCCAAAGTTCAAGGTTGGTAGGATGGGTGGATGGCTCCACCCAGCTCCTTGTCTAATTTCATAGAATTTATCTTTTTAACCCAGGTACTCTGGGAATTTCAGGGTCCATATAATCACCAAGTAAAGCTTTGTCATCTACTGCTCAATAACTCCATTTAAGTATTAGGCAGCAGGGCCTCTAAAAAGACTCACAAGTGTTTTGCCTCTAAGGCTAAATCAGGAAGCTTCTCTTTAAAAAGCCAAGCCTCATTTTGCCTCGGGCAAACAGAGCTGATCCAGGAAAACATCCATCGCCACTAAGAAGCCATCTTTGATTCCATTCTCTTTTTGTCCTTATCAGCAGAAACCTTAAATACATCATTTACAACCTTTTATTTACATCTAGGCTCCTGTGAGACTTCAGGAACCAGTCATTTTACACCTTAAGCTGCACTCTAAAAAGCCTGCCATTGCAGCCCAAGCCCACATGCCTTACCAGGGCGTCTCTGTACCACGGCTCACTTGAGAGTCACAACTCAGAAGCTGCTTTGGACTCTAGACCATTTTTAAAGCTTTCTATGGCTGTATGTGGGTATATTTTACCCCCGTTGAGCTGCTATTTGACATCAGACGTGGAGATGCAGAGTTTGGAGTTTTCCCTGCTGGTTTTTGCTTTTCATTTGATCCAGTTTTTTTCTCACTATGCCCCACTTTCTCCCTTTTGGAATGGTAATGTATATCCTGTGCCATCATATGTAGGAAGTATATGATCTGCTTTTTTGTTTTGATTTTACTTGGGGTTACAGTTAAAGAGATTTCCGTGAGTATCAGAAGACACTTTGAACTTTTAAACAGTACTGAGACTGTTACAAACTATGGGGGTCTTTTAAAGTTGGAATGAATACATTTTTACAATATGATATGGCTATAAGCCTGTGGGGTACAGGGAGCAGATTGTGGTGGTTTAAGTAAAAATGCCCCCTATGGATTCCTAGATTTGAATGCTGAGTCATCAGGGAGGGGCACTATTTGAGAAAAATTAAGAGGCTGGGCTGTGGTGGCACACGCCTTTAATCCTAGCACTTGGGAGTCAGAGAAGGATAGATCTCTGTAAGTTTGAGGTCAGCCTGGTCTACAAAGCAAACTCCAGGACAGCCAAGGTTACACAGAGAAACCCCGGCTCAAAATAGAAAAAGGGAAAAAAATAAGAGGTATGACCTTTTTGGAGAAAGTTCATCACAGGGGTGGGTTTTGAGGTTGCCAAAAAGCCTAAGCCATGCCCAGTGACTTTCTCTCTTCCTTCCCCCTATGGATCTGAATGTAGGAATCTCAGCTACTTCTCCAACACCATGTCAGCCTGCATGCAGCCATGCTCCCTGCTGTGCTCATAATGGACTAAACCTCTGAAACTGTAGGGGGCCCCCAATTAAATGCTTTATTTTAAAGTTGTCATGCTCCTGATGTCTCTTCACAGCAGCAGAGCAGTAACTAATACCCTACACATAGAAACTGTTCAAAGTCTCTGTTAGTGGAAGTATTTTGCTAAGACATCACCAGCCTGACATTTTCTGGGGAACCTGTAGTGTCCATCAGTTTCCATGTGTAGCTTTTATTCTTACCAGGAAAAGGATCAAGCTTCCCCAGAATGTTTGATGCCAGTGGACTTTCCTAGTGCACATAGTCTGGATTTTTCTCATGTTACTGTGTTCTCTAAATTTTCCTTCTTTGCCTTTGCCAGTGCTTTTTCGCCTTATCCACAAAGTGTTCCATTCTCCCAAGATTTTCTTCCAAATCAGACCACCTGAAGGTCTTTACCTTGTTTATAGGAAGATAATCAACTGCATCTTTTCACACCATGTGGGCTGACTGCTTCAAACAGAAAATGCCTTTGAAATGGTTTTCTAAGGCGGCCCAATTTAATTGTTAGGAAAGTATGCCCAGAGGCCACTACGGTCTATTCTGTTCTCAAGTATTCTCTTGAGTGAGCATAAGGCTTACATGAAAATCATTTTGGGAGAAGAGAAGCTCAGTTTTTTGCGTTAAAATACTAACGTATAACCAAGTAATCATCAGAAACAAGTCTTTTCATTTAGGTTTTGCTGATATGGAACTGGCAAACTCTAGCAATACTGGGCACCTGGGTCCACAAACCTGCTGCACAGACTTCTAGAAACAGCGTTTGCTAAGTAGCAGTGACTCCACACTGGTTACCCTCCCTCCTGCTACCAGACTATTACTTTTTTTTTTTTTTTTTTTTTCAACTTGGAAAATTAGTCTGTTCAGCAGGAACAGAAATATATATAAAACTTGAAAATAGATTCTGTGATAGTCTGAATAAAAATGTATACTCATAGGCTTATATATTTGAAAGCTTGGGCATCAGTGAATAGCACAGTGAAGGGGATTAGGAGGTATGACCTTTTCAAAGTGTGTGTAGCCTTGTTGGAGAAATCGTGTCACTGGGGATGAGCTTTGGAGTTTTAAAAAGCCCAAGCCAGGCTTCTTCTGGCTGCCTATGGATCCAGATGTAGAACTCTCAGCTACCTCTCCAACACCATGTCTTCCTGCATGCTGTCATGCTCCCTGCCGTGAGAATAATGGCCTGAATCTCTGAAACTGTACTGAGTCCCCCATTTAAGTGCTTTCCTTTTAAGAGTTGTCATGGTCATGGTGTCTTTTCACAGCAATTGAACATTAACTAGGACAAACTCCAAGGAAAAAGTGTAAAAGCCTAGGCCCTCCACCTACCAAAGGATAAAGAACTAAGCAAAGAATTTAAAGACTTCAGGTGGAGGCAGGGTTCAAGGGAGATACTAAGATGGATTGCTGAAGATAAAGGAGTTTATTGAAAAAGTTATTAACATTAAGGCTAGAAAGACAGAAAGGTAAAAACATGGTGGGGGATCAAAGGAGAATTCCAGAGCCAGCATCAGAAAGAGCATGGCAGGATTTCCGAAAAGAAGAATTAGAGACTTTATGTCAGAACTGGGTCTCCTCTACCTTTCTGAGTATGGGGGAGTTTTCATAGTACCATCCTGCAGATGAGCTCTCTGATTTCCAAGCAGGAGGCAAGATTGGGGAACAGGATGTCTGACCACTGTTGTAAACTCACCTCCAGGTGAGAGGTCTTCCTATTGAAAAGTCTGTTATTCACCTAGGGACACATGGTGTCTCAACTGGATGCTTGAGGACATCTGTGACTGGCAGAGAGCCACTTCACACTGTTGTGGCCTGACTCTAACATGACAGTATTACAAAAATGAGTAGGAAATCCTACATCCCACAAATACATTCCAGTCTGTCAGGATTCTTCCCTAATGCTATGGAGGGAGGGGGCAGGGCTATAAACAAGTACAATCTTTTCTTTCTTTTTAGAAATTGTCTTCAAGTTTCAAATACCTGAGTTCCTATTAAATACATTGATTTTGCAAGTAGGAAAGGGTGACTAGCTGATGGCAGAAGAACCTCTCGCTAGAATATCTTTTACAAATGTTATTAATTAACATTTAACTTTCCTGTTTCCCAGGCCACGTCTTCTACCCACCTGGTTAGCTAGAATGGTTTATTGAAAAGAAATACAAGCCTCAACAAGGGCCCTGTCAAGCACACCATCATAACAGAGGCTGGAGGAAGTACCCACGCTTCTGCAAGCTGAGTATTTAAAGGCAAATACCATAAAGTTATACATCAATTAGGGGGTCTCAGCGCAGATACCATTCTGATTAGCTCATTTTTAGGGACTTTCCAGAATTCCTCTGTTATCTTAGCCTTCAGTTTGTCCAGTTGTTTGTCAAACCCTTTTTTTATAGACTATCTCCTGTGCTGGAACATTCTGTGATTCATTAGTTATCAGATGACCCTAGACTATCTGGGTTGTATTAGGTTTCTGGCCCAGATTTTCCAGTCTAGCCTCATGGCCCAGACTTTCAGACCCACAATCCCATAGTCCCACTGAAACACACAGACACTTGTATTAATTGTACACTTATTGAGCTGGGGTCCAGGCATTTAACTTGCTAACTCTTTACCCTTAAACTAACCCATGACTCTTAATCTGTGTCTTGGTACCTTTTCTCAGAGCAGTACAGTTGTCCTCTGCATCTTCTGGCTTCTCTGTGGCATCTCTGCTCTGTTCTTCATATTCCCAGAGTTTTCTTGGTCTGTTAGCCCTGC
The DNA here is from genome assembly GCA_033318265.1 of Phyllotis vaccarum. NCBI lineage: Eukaryota > Metazoa > Chordata > Mammalia > Rodentia > Cricetidae > Phyllotis > Phyllotis vaccarum. The sequence goes on along the minus strand of JARWLC010000009.1, from coordinate 38,471,011 downwards.
CCATACTTCCTGTCTTCCTTTGGTGAATCAGTGTTTTTATTAAGCAAGTAGGCAGGACAATTATTTACAGTGTAACAATATAATCCCACTACATATCTCCTGTGCCAGGACATTTTGATCTTGTACTTTCGAGCCCGTGGAACCAATGTCAGCAAACCCAGGTCTGTTTCAAGCTGGGTTTAGGGATTCGCTCAAAATGGAGGTGCTTCTCTGGTTCTTCACTTAGGAAAGAGAATACTTAGCCAATGATGTACAAAGAACTCGAGTTCACAAATGCAAAGCCCAGATTTCAGTCATTTGCGTTTATGCAGTAACTGGGACCAAGGGATAGGAAAGGACTGATTGTTAAAAGAAAGGGGGCAGAGAAGCAGTGGTCCAAAGTCCAAGAGAATCCTAGTGAAAGTAGAAGCACTGACAGAATATATAGAAGCAGCTTGCTAGAAGAAAAGCAGTAAACCAGACAGAAACAACAACAAAAAATAAGTGACTAAAACTGGCACATGCCACTGAAAGGTGGGAATCAATCTGAAAGTATCTATTTTCGACGTGAGAAAAAAGTAAATCTGCATGAAAGCTGGAATGGATCTAATCAATAGCCTAGTTATTAAGCTTACCTCTCACCTACATAGTGGTATAACACTGATTATATTTCTTACACAAATAGAGACGGGCTGCCCTAGATGAGCAGAAAGGACACTGCTTATGAAAGAACTGCAGGACAGCTGCTGTTCTTCATGGTGGTATCACTTGCTGCAATTTCCAGCCTCCTTACAACCCAATCCTCACATTTTTAACTGGAAATTAATATCTGGAAAGCAGAATTAAGACAACTTAATGGAGGCTTTTTTGTTTTTTGGGGGCCTGGAACTAAATGCTCTGCCAATGAGCCAACATTCTAGCCCTCACTGGATGGCTTCAATACCATAGTGTAAGTCCAATCCTAATGAACTACTAGGTTGTTTCAATATAAACTTTAAGTACTCTGAGGAATATATAGAGAGAGCTACATAGTGTAACTTTAACTCACTCATCAAACATTTATTTTATTGGGCTTTTTTTTACAATTAATGATGAAGATTTATTAAAAGTCATATGTATAACAAGCCTTCAAGAAGACATGTAGTAGACACATTCTAAGACAGTGTTTACCAGCCTGTGGGTCATGACCCCCCCCCTTGGGCATGGCATACTAGATATTTACATTACAATTTATAACAATAGCAAATTACAGTTAGAAAGTAGCAATGAAAATTATTTTATGGTTGGGGGTCACCACAACATGAGGAACTGTATTTAAGGGTCACAGCATTATGAAGGTTGTGAACCACTGATTTAATATTATAAAAGTACTATAATATTTATAAAAATATATATAATGTAAATAATAATATTATAAAAAATAGCCTTTCTTCAACACTCAGTCTTACTTCCCAGAATTTATAATGTATAAATATTGTACAATATAAATCAGTGCAAGGCCAAGTGCTATACCTTAACAATGTCACTGTGACTCATAATGTCCTTTCATTCTTTTTATAATTTTTTTAACAGACCCACCACTATTTCCCCTCCCTCCCCTCTTCCCAGTCTTACTCCGGCTTTCCCCAACCCACACCCCTATCCATTCCTCAGAGAGGGTAAGGACTCCATCAAACATTTATTAAGAACCTAAGATGTGCCAGGCATTTTTCTAGATGGTGAAAATATAACTAGGAACAAGAAAACAGGAAACAAGAATGTCCTCATGCTGATATGCCATGTATTTTCATGTCTAGTTTATCATGAGATCTTCAGTGAATGCTATAGTTGTTAATAGTTGCTCCTGTTAGGTTTTAATTAAATAAATATATTCCATGTTTTCTAAAGTACCTTTCTCAAGGCTCCTACTTTGCACCATTTTTCACAGTATGATAACTACAACTAGTATCAATACCAATTTAGAATCCCATTAGAAGCACTGATTTTGCCGCCCCTAAATGGATATAATCAATGAAGGGAAAACCGTTCACTGAACGTTAGTTAGTTTGGACACTTAAGATGATTCTTTACAATTCATACAATCACAGACTTTACTTGCAAATTGAAAGAAACGTCACTCTCGCCTCAACAGCTACAACTATGTAATTAAAGCAAGACATTTGTTTTCAGATGTAGCTTTGTTATCCCTGCTAATGCACAAGGTCATTAGCTCTACCACTGTGAATAGGTCCTCACTACCTGATTCAATCTAATTAGTGTACCAGATAATATATAAGAATCTACTCGGCACTGCAACTAATAGTACATAATGACTCTTCAAAAGAGACTGCCTTGCTGATGATTGAGTAGACATGATACACACATATATGTACATCACACACACATGCACACACATATATATACAACACACACATACACATATATGTACAACACATACATATATATGTACAACACACGCACGCGCACGCGCGCGCGCGCGCGCACACACACACACACACACACACACACACACACACTTGATATTACCCAAAGACATCAAGAAATATGCCCTACATGAGTAGCAAAAAACTAACTTCATTTCTCTAAAAATTAAGGACTTTTGATTTTTGGCTCACACACAGTAAGCATGGTGATCATCTCAAGCTTTTCAATAGAGCATTCAAATCCAAACATTAAGTAATAGACTGGAACATGTTCTTAGAATACAGGCTATCAGTTTACTCCCAGTTATAAAAGTGAATCAATATTGAAGTCGTATCCTTAAAAGAAGAGTGTTTCTTACCATGATGGTGTCATTTCAAGGCATTTAGGATTTAAGCTGACTCATCAGCTGAGTCTTTAAATGTTTGTTCAGTCTGCACCTACAGGCATCAACAAATATTTCTAGGAAAATTTCCAAATCAAATCAATTTTTACAAATCAATTTTAACCAGCCATGAATCAGATACTGTGCTAGGTCTTGGCACTTAGGTTTCACCTAGGTTCCACGTTGCTGAAGACTTAGTAAGAGAAACAGATAAAGGGAGAAGAACAAGTTGGCGGCACAGTCTGGATAGGTTACGGATGTCTAGTCTAGCTGGAGAAAGTGTGTCAGTGTGTCTGTCCATGTCCAGTTCTCTCTGCTTGTGCTTTTGACTCGAGATATGGACTTCTTCTCCAACCGCCATCTCTGCCACCTGCTGCCTCTCCAGTATCGTAGACTCTAACCCTCAGAGACTGTAAATCCTGTTAGCCTCTTTCTTACCTTGGTCATGATATTTTATCAGAACCATAGAAATGTAACTAATACAGAAGGTAGAAAATCACTTTATAATGGCAGACAGGCTTCTTGGCCAGAAACATGCACACGCGAGTGATTTCAGGTGGAAGACAAAAATCACAATGTCTAGGATTGGATTCCTATTAAATTAATGGCTTTATTGAATTAAAGTCTCAAGTATTTCCGGGATGGGTTAACTCTGAATGCATCACCACCTGCCATCTTACAACAGGCTTTTAGGTATCATCAGTTAATTTAGAGGGAGATATTAGCTATGAAATCCATGCATCTAGAGTAAAAGAAGGGGCCATTTTGTGCTAATAAAGTGTAAGACACAGGACAAGGTCAGAAGCAAACAGTCATTTCTGAATACTTTCAGGATCTGGGGCTCCGTCTCCAAGTCAAGAATGCCAAGGAGATGTTTATTTTCTAACAAAGAAAAACTCCAGAGAGATAGATTGGTGGTGGCAAGAATTGATTTTTATTTCCACCAAACCTTTCAGTAGAGGAAAACTTTCACATTCAATAAATCTGTACCAAGTACCGGTCTATTGAGTCAGAAGTAGAGCCAATTTCCATTCAGCTAGATATGCTAGGAGTCATGTGCCTAAAGCAGAATGAGCAGGATGTACTGCCACTTCATTTTAAAGCTGTCTGGGAACCAGAGAGTGTGTTTCCCAAGCCAATTGTCTGACTAATGACCTTATATTCCTTATTGGGGGTGGGGGGACAAATTGGTCAGGCAGACACAAATATATGACGTGCATGCTAGTTGAATTACTGCCTCTAAAATAGCAGTGATGATTCTGGATTTAAATCAGTCTCATAAGCTTTTCAGCATAAAGTTGCAGTATTCCCATATCTTCCCACTTGAGCAACTAGTGAGACAGAATTCCCAGTCATTCTAAGCCAGTGGGATAAACATCAGCCTGAGAGAAAGTTACCTGTAAAAATAGCCTAGTGAGGACCTTCTTTAAGCAGCAAGGCCTCCACCCTTCTAGCCAAAGCTGAGTAAACCAAAGATTGATTCTCAAATCATAGCACATTACAGAGGCTTAAGAACAAATGAAGGACTAAAATATGGAGTCAGACATCTTGCAAGGCAATTTAACGTATCAGTTTCAAAAGGAATTAACAGACAAGGAGAATAACAATGGAGATAGAAGCCAGGAGGTAACAGAGAAAAGGCAGCAACAGAAGTTGATGTAGGAACGTCTTTCTGTATCCTGTGAATAGCAATCTTTAAATAAAGGAGCTGTTTTGGCCCATGACAGGCACCATAGAAAAAGTAAATAGAGAGGAGTCAGGAAATATTGTTCAGTAGTGAATAGATAGAAAGCACCAAAGACACCATAGCATTAGAGGCTGGGGCAACAGGCATGAGGAATTGTCTTCAGCTATGGAAACAATTTCTCACCCTTTTTTTTTCCTACCCAGAATCCCTCACTAATTGAGATTGACAAATAAGTTTTGTTGCTTGGAACATAGAAACTAGAATATTTTTAAGGGCATTAAAATGTAGATTTTCTCCTTTGAATTTTTTTAAAAAGATTTATTTATTAGGTATAGTGTTCTGCCTGCATGTTAGCCTGCAGGCCAGAAGAGGGCACTAGATCTCATTACAGATGGTTATGATCCACAATGTGGTTGCTGGGAACTGAACTCAGGACCTCTGGAAGAGTAGCCAGTGCTTTTAACTGCTGAGGCATCTCTCCGGCTTCATTAGCCATCTCTCCAGCTCCCCTGCTCTGAACTTTTTTTTTTTTTTTAAATAAAGTGTACAAGATGGGTTTATAAAGACAGATGAAACACTGAAATGTGGCAATGAGGATGGCTCAGTTACTAAAGTGCATGAGGACCCAAGTTCCATCCTTAGCAACAGAATAAAAAGAAACCCAAAAAGGCAGGAGGGGGATCCCAGCGCTCGCTAGACAGACAGCCTGGCTAAATTGGCAAGTTCCATGTGTGATGAAAGACCCCTTCTCATACCCTAAGGTGGAGAGAGACTGTAAGATTGAGTAAGAAAGTCTGCATCAACCCCTGAACTCCACACACATGAACACGCATGCAGAGAAAGATGGATAAAACTGTTTCACAGAATCTTACACTAAAGTTTTATTTTGAGCAAAACTTTTCTAACAGCTTATGAAACTAATTTTACAAATATATGAGGAAATAAATGTAAAGTTCAGAAGTAAATACCTCTCATAAATAGAAAATTATTGCTTGTCTTATATTCTGAAAACAAAGCAAAATAATCCAATTGTTTCATTTTTCTAATCCTTGAGGCATATGACTTATGATGGGTTTTGTTACTGTTGATTTAATATGGCTTATATTTCTCCCCAAGGTTCAGTAATTTGATCCATGTATAATCATTCAGCTCAATTTAATCTTGTCCTAACATAAAACTCCTCTGTTCTCATTTCTGTCACCAACTGAAGCCCTTATCACCAGCTGAAAAATTCATTGTTACTGAGATATTCAATAAAAGCCTAATCTGTGCTGAGTCCTGAAGTAACTATTCCTCTCAACTCAAAAGCATAAAAAGAGATGTTTTTGAAAAATGAGAAGAAAGCTGCTTACCACTAGCTAAGAAGATAAGCTAAACATATTCAAGATTAAGAAACTGAAGATTTATAATGAATCATGGCATAGGCTGTATGGGAAGATGCCTTCCAAACTAAAAGCATACCATGGCTATTTATTTATACCATTGCTATTTACTTATGGTGAAGTACAAAATTAGCACAGGGCCATAGTCCCTGCGGACTATTTGATATAGAAACTTTCTGGTGAATCTGAGTGTTGGGCAGGGATATACTCGACATGGGATTACAACAGCAGAAATTCTTCAAATAAAGTTTACATGGTGGGTTTTGAAGACTGATAAAAAGCCCAAGGCAAGGCCATCCTTTCCTCCGGGTACAGGGGTCAGGATGGAGAGAATAAAGAAACAAACGAGTCTGGCAGTATGGTGCTTGAGCTCATGAGCACAAAGGATCAAAAAGTTGTCCTTCAACATTCCAAGCTAGAGGGGAAAACCTGCATGGTCCCAGTCCTGCACAAAGAACTATAAGTAACTAAGTAAAAGCTGGGGTGGAGAAGGTGAACCTCCCCAGGGAACGACAACTAGATATCCAGTAGCAAACAGTCAGGCCTGAAAAGATGGAGTGGACGGGTTATATTTATGAATATATGTGTGTGTATACAAATACATATATGCATATAGTGACAATGGATGAAAGGGAGCCATAAACATGAAGAAGAGCAGAAAGGGGTATATAAAAGGGTTTGAAGAAAAGAAAGGGAAAGGAAAAATGTTCAAACTAAAATACAATATCAAAAGTAAAAGAAAATATATAAAAACATATATATATGTTTATATGTATGTGTGTACATACACACACACACACATACACACACACACACACAAATAATACCAAATGGTGCTGAGGGTGAGGGAAAGTGACCATCAATTTATGAGGGGACAGAAATGTGGTAGGAGTTGGATGGAAGAAAGAAAGGATTAGAAAGTGATGTAACGTTTCAATTAAAAATAAAATACTGAACTGCAATGGGACCTCTTAGGATACCATCAATACCTCACAGAATGAATTACCAGAGTAACCCCAACTCCGCTAGAATATGGCGAAGGACAAATTAAAGATACATAGCAGATGACTGTGAATTGGGATAGATTTTTAAATGATCAGAGGCAAAAATTAAACTGCATGTTAAACATATGCCCTTAAGAGTTTGGAAAATAAATGCAAGATGCGAAGAGATGATGCATGTTGAGAGAGGAAATGATCATTCTTCAAATCATCAGCCTGGTGGAACTGTACACAAGAGAGAACGTGTGTTCTTCACTCTGCTTTCCTCATAAGGCAGAAACGCTGATACTCACACACTGGCTGCGGTCACGTGCCTATGCTGTTTACTAATGGAGTCAGGTAAAAGCTCCCATTCAAGTGATCAGTCACCATAGAAGCACAGAGAAGATTTAAAAGAAAATGTCATGTCACAGCATGAGGCAGTTGTTGGGAGCCGTTGGCCCCAGCTCCTCTAGGTGGCGCCATTATCTGGCGCTGGCCAACCCACCTGAGTCAGAGTACGCATGCGTGCTCACGTGATCTCGCGAGACTGGATTCTCAGCCTCTTCCGTGGCGTCATGTGGGATACTGAACCGCAACCTATAGGAAGATGACACGTCTAATGCAGGCGCCGTTGGCCTATATATAATCGGGCGCGGGACCTCGTGGTCTCTCTCTCTCTCCCCGCCCCGCCGTGCACACGGACGCCGGCCCGGCTCCTGGGCGCGGGCTCTAGGCCACGTGGCGGATGGCCCGGCCCGGACCACGCCGGGGCCTAGCCTAGCTCCCTCTCCCTCACCCTCTCTCTTTCCCTGCCAGCCCTCTGCCAGCTCTCTCTCCTCCCTCTCCATTTTCCATAAGCTAAATGCTCTCCCCCAAGATACATTAAAGCTGTACTGCAGAAGGATCCTAAATGTGTACTGCGTCTTTCCTTGCTGGCGAGAAATAGGCGCGGGACAAGTGGTGCCGAAAACCCGGGAGATACACCATTTGCACCGTCAGGATTCAGAACTGCGGACAGGTTGCTTGGAGAGGTATGTCTGAACTGAACTTTGGTTTGGGACTTTTGAAAGGATTTTTTGAGGCCTTGAGGCTTGTCTTGGCAGTGCTGTTGATTTTAGAAGATAAAGCCTGTAAAGATCTGATAGCTAAAGGGCAAGGCGTGATAGGAAGAGTTCAGGACAGCATGTCAGAAACCGAGCGCAGTGTGAGGTTAGGCGCGCCATAATACAAAGAAAAAGGACCCGGTAAATATGGGACAATTAAAAAACCAGAAACTACTTCATAAGAGAAAAAGACCCTCCGGTAAAGTAATTATGGGGGAGTTAGAAATACTCGATAAGCAAAAAGGACCCCCCGGTACGATAAAAAATTTGGGGGAGCGAGAGAACCAGAAAATAAAGCCTGGTCCCCTCACTTTGTACCCTGTACGGGAACTCGAAAATTTAAATTTAAAGTTTGGCTCCTCATGGTATGAGGAAAGACAGGGCCTAGGGCGGTTAAGACAAAGACAAACCACGCCCAAGATTCATAGGCAAAGACAAGGCCTGAGTTTTTCTTAGGTGCCACTGAGGCAGCACGACCCATACCTTAAAAGACAGAGGTGCTGGTATGGGTTCCTCAGTGGCCACTGACCTCTGACAAGCTTAAGACAGTGATTGAGCCTGTTACAGAACAGCTTGCTAAAAGACATATTTTTAAGCCCTCCACTTCTCCATAGAATATATTAATTGGCTTAGACCTTTTTTTAAAAAAAAAATTCCCACTGCAGATTTAAAGCCTTTGTTTGATGTTTCCTAAAAAAATTGATAATCATTATCCTAAACATCCTTTGTTACAGTTTGTGGCTTATCACCCTGTGATATATCCACGTGTTACTTCCTCAGTGCCTTTAAAAGATGGCTTAATTATATATACAAATGGCTCAAGAAATAAAAAGGGTGCTTATATTATAAATTCACAGACATTTTTTAAAGATTTTGGTCAAAACTCACCCCAGATTGTTAAATATCTAATTGTGTTAAAAGTTTTACAAAAGTTTGATTGTCCGCTTAATATTAAATTTGTACATGTTTCTATTGATACATGTTCAGGTATTATTCATGCCACACCGCTTACAAGAGAAAAGACCATACATGTTATTCAACATTGCTTAGAGACATAGAACGCCTGGGGCAAACCAGCTTATCTCAAGACTGATAATGGGCCAGCTTACAGCTCCCAAAAATTCGCCCAATTTTGTGCACAAATGCAAGTGACACACCTTACCGGGTTACCATACAACCCTCAAGGACAAGGCATTATTGAACGTGCACATCAGACCTTAAAATCCTATTTGTTAAAACAGAAAGGGGGAATATAAATAGAAAGGCCCAGATCCTATTTTAATAAGATCCCGGGGAGCTGTCTGTGTTTTTCCACAGGATGAAAAAAATCCAGTTTAGATCCCAGAGCGCCTCACCAGGAAAATATTGCAAGAAGAAGAGCCTTCGCCTTCTCCAGTTGATGTGTTTGGTGACAGCGGTAGAAGATAATGCCCACCTTCCCTCTGCCAATGCCGGTGATGTATAAAGATTTAGGCCTAGCTTTAAAGAAAATAGAAGTTTGGGGTTAAAGGGAGGTTTATGTTTTAGTTAAAAATAGTTCAGATATATTACTAAAAAATTTCTCGGTAGCCTGACAAAAGAAACAGAGCTTGATAAAACCAAAATTGGCTCCCTCTTGCTCAGGCAGGCCAGATAAAAATTCAATTTTACCATGTAACAGTTGCCAATCCAGAAATATAGGTTGGGCCACGCCTAAAATATTTTCATTTTCTCCCAATTTAACCACCAGTTATTTAGATTGTTAGCAATGCTTCAAAAATTATAGATAAATTGAAATACAAATTTGATAATTGCCTTTATGCCTTATGCTGAGATGCTCAGCTTTGTTTCTTTGCAGCAGCGGCCCACATGCCACGATTTGTGCCCATACCACCGTGGTTCCCCAGTAGCTCGCAGCTATTTAGACAAAAAAGAGATTTTAGAATCTCTGCTGTTATGGTAAAAATCATTGTCACAGCTGCCATGGGGGCCTCAGTGACTGCCTCAGCTAGTGCACTTTCAAAAATAGTGCAGACTGCACAGGCAGTTAACAAATTGTCCACCCCAGTAAATGGCACAGTTGAGGTGTGAGCAATAACTTGCTGGCTTATGCATAACCTCTATTCAATATAAAAACTTTACAAAGACAACTAATCTTTCGAAAAGCCTTTCTCAATTTTCTTACAGAATTGGTCGTCTGAGTTTAAACAGACCCTTCGTGACCTGCAAGTGGTGATCGTCCAGGTCAATTCCACTCGGCTAGACCTGTCGCTGACCAGAGAGCTTTCTCCGTGGAATCCCTCAGCCTTCCCCTACTCCAAAAAGTGGGTGGGGGTGGGTATGCTTGGCCTAGCCTTTTGCAGAGGACTGGTCGTTCTTCTCTAAATGGTTCGCAGGTTCAAAATCCAAAGTCAGAGAATCAAAACAGTTTCTGCTCAAGCCTTAATGGCTCTAGACTCAGGAACCTCAATAGAGGTATGGCTAATTATGCTAATGCAATAGGGATATTATGGCTCAGACAGCTCCTGCACACCTAGGACACTTCTGTCCATTGCACTAGGTGGAGTGTTCAGCCAGCTTACTGAGAGGGGTGTTGGGCCAAGGGCATCACACAGGACATAGCTATGTCCTGGGAGATATGTTATCCTGCATAAGGGTGCCTGCCTCAAATCCCTTCCCGACAAAAGGCAGAGGACAGGCTGGGGGCATTTCGATCTGTCGAGAGATTAGAGATGACGCCCACGCAAGTCCACAATATATCTTGGGGGATGACCACTATCTCCACCCTCTTACAGTTTCCCGCATTGCTTTCAAATTTAAAAGGCAGTGGTTTACTAGGAGTGTACATGTGTGGTTCATACATGAGATTCACATAACAATACTGTATCTAGAGGTGCCAGGACCTTCTGGTCAGAGCTTGGCTGTGATAAGCATTTATCATTAATTCTGACAATTGTTTGCTGTAAGCTACATTTTAATGCATCACTGCTGCCCTGAATTCTCCTGTCTTCCCCAGGATCTGCTTCTTTGTGCTGTTTAAAGCTGAACTACTATTCTCATTTCTGTGTTTTCTATATTTGACATTCTTTTTAGACAAGACCTCCGTCTTACCTCAGACTCACTATGTAGCCAAGTTTGACCTTAAACTTTGATCCTCCTGCCTCAACCTCCTGTGTACTGAAATTGCAGGCATGTACCACTCTGCCCTGTTTATAGGGTTCTGGGAATCAAATATAAGGCTTCACATGTGCTTGGCAAGCACTTGACCAACTGAGCTACATCTGAATGCCCTGTGTGTTGTATTATGTTTCTGGCCTGGACTTTCCAGCCTAGCCTCCTGGCCCTGGTTTTCAGACCCACAGTCCCATAGTCCCACTGAAACAGAGATAATTATATTAATTGATGTGGGGCTGATTGACCTGGGGCCCAGGCATACAACTTGCTCTTGCTCTTAAATTAACCTATGATTCTTATTCTGTTCAGCCATGCGGCTCGGTACCTTTTCTCAGAGCAGCATAGTTGTCTTCTGCATCTGTGGCATCTCTAGTGTCTTTGTGGCATTTTTGCTCTGTTCTTCCTGTTCCCAAAGTTTTCTTAGTCTGGTAGCCCCATTCATACTTCCTGTCTGCCTTTGGCCAATCAGCATTTTTGTTAAAGTAGTAGGCCAAGCAATTACATACAATGTAACAATGTAATCCCACTACACCTGTGTTTGAGCTTATATTTCAGATATAATACTGTATTAAAAGCAGAGGTAATACAAAAAGCCCAAGCAAGCTAAATAACTTTGGTTCAACACTACATATCAGCCAAATTGTCCATATTGTTTAGACTTTACGTAGAAATTCAAGGACTTGTCTTCTGCACTGCAGGTTGGAAGCCAGCCTCCATGCTGGGCCCCTGGACCTCCAGTTCTTCTTGTTCTCCGCCTCCTTGGTAACATTCTTACCAATATCGCAAACACTTGTATCTCAGCTTCTCTTTCTACATGTGTACTTACGGCAAATTTGTGCCCACTGTTCCCAAACAAGCAATCCAAACAGATACGTAGAAGCTTTTAAATTTACTGTTAAAATGGTATTGTTTCTTTTCTCTTCTCAGCTTCAACTCCATTATCTAAATTAAATTATTCAATCTATTACTAAAGCTTTTGAGCTATATAAAACAGCATAAACTTTTAATATAAAAGCTATAGCTATATTACAGAGGATTGTGCAAGGCAAGAACAAACCATAAACATGATTCCTCAACTATCAAAGAGCTGGTTTTCTGTTTCATAATCCAAAGTATTATGCCTTAAAAACTTCAAGTTTAAGGCCTCTGCATGCAGCTTTACAGAAGATTACTTGCCTACCATGATCAGGTCCTGGGTTCACTGCTTGGCACTGAGAACAAAAGCATAAATCAGAAATCTTCATCTCATTAGTGGTAACAAATAAATTCTTTTAGCATGAAAAAGAACATATTATAAATCTATTTATAGGAAGTTCAGTGTTTAAATATTATGACTCCTTGATCAATAAAATATTTAGCAAAAGAATCCTACTCATTAGAAGTTAATAAATATATTAAATGTTTTACTTCAATTTCTAAATCAAAGTCTGAATGCAAAAATCATTTTTATGTATGCATCAAATACACTCCAATAAGTACAAACTAAATTCAGGAATGTTGGCTTATTACATTACGTAAATATAGTACGTTAATTTGTCTGTCCAATGATGGATTTTGTTTTGTGATCCTGAACTTACTGTAACCAGGCAAGACTTTCAGTGGAGGAACTGAGACAACCCAATCACAAATCCTTTGACCTACAATTTTCTTGCCTACAAGATGGATATGCTCAGGTAAAGACAGTGCAGACATTGTGGGAGTTACCAACTAATGACTGGCTCAGCTGGAAACCTATACCCTAAGAGAGAGCCCACCTCTGAGCACTAAGACCCCAAGGCAAGATCCCCAGAGACCTGGGATAGAATCAAACATAAATGGGAAAAAGAAGAAAGAAAGAAAGAAAGAAAGGAAGGAAGGAAGGAAGGAAGGAAGGAAGGAGGAAGGAAGGAAGGAGGAAGGAAGGAAGGAAGGAAGGAAAGAAACAAAGAAAGAAACAAAGACAAAGAGAGAGGGAGGGAGGGGATAGGGTGTAAGGGAAGGAGGGAAGAAAGGAAGGAAGGAGGAAGGAAGGAGGAAGGAAGGGAGGGAGGGAGGGGGAAGGAAGGAAGGAAGGAAGAAAGAAAGAAAGAAAGAAAGAAAGAAAGAAAGAAAGAAAGAAAGAAAGAAAGAAAGAGAAATGTCCATAAAATAATTACGAATGATATTCTGCTATTCTCATGGACTGATGCCCAGCCCAACTGTCATCAGAAAGGCTTAACCCAGCAACTGATGGAGATAGAGGCAGAAACATACAACCAAACATTGGGCTGAGATCAGAGAATCCTGCAGAAGAGGCTTGTATGAGCCAATGAGGTCAAAGACACCACATGAAAACCCGTAGAACCAATTAACCTGGGCTCACTGGGGCTCACAGAGACTGAACCGACAACCAGGGAACATGCATGGGTCTGACCTAGGCCCTCTTCATATATGTTACAGTTGTGTAGCTTGGTCTGCTTGTGGGATTCCTAACAGTGAGAAAAGAGGGTGTCTCAACTCTGTTACCTGATTTTGGGACCCTTTCCCTCTACTGAGTTGCTTCACCTAACCTTAATAGAAAAGGAAGTACCTGGTCTCACTTTAATTTGATACACCATGGTGGTTGATATCCATGGAAGGTCTGCCGGTACCTAAAGATACCTCCTTTCGGAGGAGGAGGAGTGGATGGGGATAGGGAGGTCAAGGGAAGCAACTGAGATAAGAGGAAGAGAAACTTTAGTTGGGATGTATAAACAAAAATAAGTACAAACAAATAAAATAAACAAGCTATCTAGGTAGTACATACACCCCTAATTTGTCAAAGAACTCCAGAGGAAGATCCGAGATAGCAATCTAACCTGCTCATGGAATGTACCTCTACCCACCTGTAGATCTTCTCATCAAATAGTATTCCTGATACGGAAAAAATAAAGGTTGAGCCCTCGGTACTTTCTCATCCAGGACCCAACCAGCTATCAGTTCATGTTCCTTTTCCAATGAGGTATCACTTTACCCATCTCTCACACAGAACCACTGTCTGGTACAAGGATGATCAGTATTTTCAGTGAGGATCAGACAAGCAGAAGAAACAATGCAGATTAGGATGTAGAGAGATCTGTTCCTACAGGTTAAGACTTAAGCCTTTGGAAAATGCCATCTACTGACTCAGTCATTCCTGTCCCTTTTCACTTTAGGTCCCGTCGGCTTCTCTGTAAGCTGCAGTGTCTACCTTCTTCCCTTTGAAACCACTCTCTAATTTCAGAAATGCCACAGCATCCTTTTGTCTTCGGAAAATTGTAATGAATTTATCATCAGCCAGGGGTCTCAGTTGGTTTTATTTGCCTGAAATTCTGGGTCCACAGAGATGAACTTTAGCAGCATAAACATGTGAAAAAGAACAACATATGGTCTGGTTTGAATTGACTCTCCATTAGTGAAGTGAGTGGCTGAATACACACATGGACAATGGCCAGACCATATGTAACAAGAGAACCCTTGCGGTCCTAAGTAATGAGTCAGGAAAGCAGCCAGGAGGCCAGTCTATGTCAGATCTGTAAGACGTCAGCTCACGATCTCCAAGAAACCATTCAAGAAGCGAAACAACAGATCTAGTAAAAATGGGTCCCAAACAGCCAAAAATTGATTAAAAACTGGCAACATCCCTATTTCTTTGTCCCCACTTCCAACTTGGACCTAAGCAGAATAAGGCAAATCTTCACCCTTAGGCAATCACGCAGCATGCGTCATTTCTAGTTAGCCTACGGTTTCCCCATGCCCGCTGCCTCCAGCAGGGCACATCGGAAGCCTTCTCCTTTTACAGTTACTGCTAGGATTCCTTCTCTTCTTTTCTTTGCAGTCTCTGCCCAGCACAAGCGACTTTCTCACTGTGTCAGTCACTAAGCCTCTGCTAACTCTTGCTTGCTCGTCATTACTGTCACAGAGATTGAGACTGTTTCTCCCTAACTACAAACATGCATCTCATCCTAACAAGAATTAATTGATTGTTTTGAATTAACATATTATCCCAGGGATACACAGAGTACTCACCGACATGAATAAATTGTAGCCCTCCTTGTGAATGTCAAGCTGACTTCTTGAGAAACTGGCATTGTTTTGGCTACTCACTTCTGCTTTTATTACAAGATGCCCACATGTCAGATAACCAGTTCTGTCTGAGCCAACCAGTATAGATGGCACACTCTCCCAGTACCTTATATATGATCCTAATTGGACAGGGTGGGAAAGCTAGCTTCAATACATTTTACCACATTTCTTTTTTAATTTTTCCCAGGTTGATAGCAAAGTACATACAAAAGTAATGCAAACCACTATAGAAAAAGAAGATGTGTTATAAGAAACTAACTCTAAAAAGCACAAAAGGAAGAAAAATATAAAAAGAATAAGTCTGCACTCAGAAGACTCTTACACAAATGAGATTGCTTATAATCAGTAACTTGTAATATTATGAAATATGGGAAGTGGAAGAAGCAGTTAAATATCTCAAGTGTTTCTGTCATTTAAAGTCATTTGCCAAAGGAGAGATAGAGAGAGAGACAGAGAGAGAGAGAGAGAGAGAGAGAGAGAGAGAGAGAGAGAGAGAGATTTCTATTAATTTAATTGAAGTCATTTAATAATTCAGAATACTCAGAAGGGAGGGTAGAAAGTTCACAAGGTATTTCTGCAAACTATTGCAGACCTGAACAGAAAACTGCACATTTGTAAATCATTTAAATTATGTGTTTCACAGAGCTTTCCCTAGAAAGGTATAACGACACCTCTATTCATCCCAGACAGAGAGGGCACCAAAGGATTCTGTCCAAGTCCCGTTTGGTGAACTACTGAGCTTATTAGGGTTTCTTGGCAACATGCAGGGCAGTCACATCACTGAAGGATCCTCCTGGGAAACTTATAGGCAACTACATTACCAAAGGGCCCCAAGGCCAAGTCAGTCATTCAGTTCATATGGCTTCAGAGACAGGAATGGTCTTTGGAGGATTCTGTAAAGGCTTGTAAACCTCATGAGTCTTACGAAGCTTCTTCCTCTCTCCACAAAGGAGTCCCTATTTCCTGAGGGTTTCGTATTGGTGATCAGCTTCTCTGATTTAAGACAGCAAAGGGCACAGGAGAAGCCATTGCACATATGTGACAATAAGAACCTCAGAGTAAGCATAAAATTTATAACTGCACAAGGATTAGAGGAGCCTTCTAAAACTCAAACAAAGATATCCTGGAAGAAGAAATTCTGATCACCGGCTTGATTTAATAGCAATACCCTAGATTCTGAAGAGGAGCAGTGAGGTTAAATTTGTCCTTTAACATATTCCTCAATAAATTACAAAAGAAGCATTCTAATACCAAATGGTTTTTACAGTCAAAGTCCATAGAGGTTTTTTAAGAATTATGGCGAATATTTAAGAGAATAAATGACCGGGCTGCTTCCTCATGGCTTAGTGTGAACAGACCTTTGCCCATGACAAGTGTGGCCAGGGCAGGACAGAAAGCAGCTGTGAAAGGAGAAAGGTATGTCTTTCACCCTGGGCAGCACAGCATCAATCTGCTACTCAGAATCCCCATGGACTCTTTACTAAAGCATTTTCATAGTGGGAGATGGCAGGGTGTCCTTACATGAGCATCATCACTGACATCGGCTGCATCCTCAGTGATTGACAGCTGTGAGATGAGTATCTATTTTTCCATATAGTAGAGGGTATAAGAAAGGCTTATGCAAAAACTCATCAGGATTGGAGAAATACTCACAGAGAAACTTGTAGAAAACCTCAAGTAAAATTAGTCTCCAAACAAATAAAAACTCAGAACAAAAGATTTTATACTATCTTTCCTGGGCTCCTCATTTATTTTCGTTAAAGGTGAAAATTTTTTTAAAGAATATTAGTTACAACTACATAATTTTATTTTCCATGGGATTATTTTGAAATTTTGGAAGAATATTTATTTGCTTTTATTTTTTGTGAGTGAGTGTTTGGGCTGCATGTGTGTCTTTCCACTGTGTGCATAGAGTGCCAGTGGAGGCCAGAAGGGGGCACTGTAGCTTCTGAACCTAGAGAACCTAGAGTTACAGGTGGTTGGTTGTTAGGCCACCTACGGGGTTCTGAGAGTCAAACATATGTCCTCCAGAAGACCAGCCAGTGCTTTAAATCATAAGTCATGTCTCCGGCAACTATTTTGAGCCTTTTAAATGAAGGGGATTTTTTTTCCCTTCTTTTCCTGTTCTCTGCCTCCCAGTATCATCTAGCACTCCGTCTTCCGATACTTCCAGACTGATACAGGAAATAAATGACATCCATAGCCAAAGAGGAGGCTGAAGAGAGATGCAGCCAGATCTTATTATCCCCTATTTTCAAGATCTTGCTGCAAACCATAGAAGGGGTGATCGTGAAGCCAGGGAACACCGATGCCGAGACAAGGCTTGCCTTTCTTTGGCACAGCCCAGAAAAGTCTGTAGGTGTGTAGAAGCAACTTGGCATGCTATTCCCTACCACATCCACAACGGAACAGGAATGAGGTGTCTCTAACAGATGGAGATGGCAAGGCAGATGAGCCTGAGGTTCAGCTTCTGGCTCCCCTCCAGTTCCATACGGCTTCAGGAGCTTGTGGAGTTCTGCATGCCTGGCAGGGAACATGCACAGGAAATAAGACAACTGCTGGATTGGCACAGAGTCGAAGTCAGAAGATATCGCAGTATGTGGGGATTTCTTGATAAATAGAAATTGACCAGAATCACAGAGTTTGGGGGTCCACAACAGCACACATTGCTAGAAATCCAAGTAGTATGAAATAAGCCTCAGTGTGATGGAAACGGAAGGATCCAGGCTAGATGGCAGATGATAATGCCTCCTGCCTGCCCTCTGCAAGATGACATGTGGTCCTCTCCTCACAAATGGCAGCTAAGCATCTTACAGCAAAGACAGGAGGAGAGAAAAACTGAATGTTGAGCATTTACCTGCAAGAGGAAGCCACAGAAAAAACATAATTAAGGAGAATTACTTTGTAAATTTAGAATTCTCCTCTTCTGTCCACCTCATCCCAAGGAGAAAACATACATATACTCATGGACAGAAGCCTCTCACAGAAGACACGTGGCCTGCAGGATGGCAGAGTTCACTGCCATTTCTAAGTTTGCTCCATACATTTGCATTTTAAAACTCTCTTTAAAATGTGTGTGTGTGTGTGTGTGAGAGAGAGAGAGAGAGAGAGAGAGAGAGAGAGAGGTGTAAAGCCTTAAGTATGCTTATCTGTCTTAGAGTTTCTATTGTAGAAATTCTAAGTTTTTAAAATATTTTAAATGCCATATACCGTAGGTCTTAGAAGTGTTTGAAGATTATATATTTAATTAAAATATATCTTTGTATACCTAAAAACTTTAACTAATATAACTATAAATTTGGTTATTATAGGTTTCTATTAATCTGCACTTCTTAATTATACATTACAATTTTAAGTGCGCTATATAGGCATCACCTTAAACAAGAGTAGAAAAATACATATAGCATAACAAAATTGACCCTAAGCCTGTATAAATAAACCAAAAATCTATATCAATTTAAAATATTTTGAGAATAAAGCTGATTTTTGGATTAAAGTAAATTCAATAATCTAATTTTTTTTTAAATCACTCAAGCAAAGATATATTTCAATTAGTTAAGTAATCTTCAAATTACCTTTTAAGAACTTAGACTTTTCTGGACAGTGAGACAGATCTGCTCCTGGCAGCACCAGTCAACTTCAAGAGAAATAAGGGCATCAAAAAAACTCCATATAGAGTTTACTTTCTTTATGGCAATGGTTAGCTACTGGACAAGAACCTGTTCTTGTATTGACTGCTTGACAGTGTGCTTTTTAAACTGGACATGCAGGTTCCATAAGAAAGTGACTTCTGAACTTTGGCAGAACAAGCTGAGGTGGTCCTTCAGGTTCCTGCTTTGTAGAGAAAACTGCCAGACATCTTCAGGACATAAAGAGAAGCAACTGATGAACTATTCCAAAATGAACAGAACATTCTTTCAGATTTCCTGAATCACTAAAAGATATGCCAGAGACTCTGGGCCTGCAAGCTAAAGATAGATACCCCAACTTTAATAAAAGTACTTTGGGTGACTGTCCAGACAGATAGGTGTCATCTCTGTCATTTCTAGATTTTTAGAAAATGCATGCACTTCCTCTTTACTTGGGTAAATATTATATCCTTCTGTGGTCTTTGATGTAGTTAAAGATTAGATACTTATAGATATAGTTTTTCTTAGTTATTTTAAAAGATATATTAGATATGAACCTTTAGATTCACAAGGAAAAGGTACATAATAGAGTATTTTCTTTGATAGATGATAGAGTATTTTCTTTAATATTACTAAATACAAATAGACTAAATATTGTAACTATAATTCTTGCTTGATAGCTGTTTTGTTATATGTAATTTTGCTATGTTAAAATTAAAAGCTTCCTTTTTGATTAGACAGAAATGGGGTGGTGATGTGGGAATGTCTTTCTATATGCTGTGAATATCAATCTTTAAATAAAAGACTATTTTTGCCATGGCAGGTGCTATAGAAAAAATAGGCAGAGAAATCAGAATAGGGAGAAGGAGGGCAGAGTCAGAGACAGATCAAGCCAGATGCCCAAAGAAGCAACAGGTAAGGAACATAAGTGACCCACAGGCCAGGTGGCAGACAGATTAATGAAAATGGGTTGAGTTAAGATGAAAGGAGCTAGCTAGCAATGTGCCTGAGCCGTAGGCCAAACAGCATGAAGTTAATATATAAGCATTTAAGTTATTTGGCGGGGGCGGGGGGCGCTAAGCAGTGGTGGGCAGCTAAGCAGTCTGAGACGGCAGGTCTGTGGGTCTGGACCTCTGGCCGGACAGGGCCAGAAACCTTATTGTAACACATACTTACACAAAGCATTGTCAGGATGGAGAAATATGGTTACTGGGTCCATTCTACTGGGCTTTGTCTTTTGTCATGGAGATGGATTAAAGTTCATTCGTTATATGATTATAGAAGCATCAACCAATAGCAGTCAAACACGTATTTTCTTGTTGAGATGCATAGGCATTTTTCACATCTTAAGCTAAAGAGTAAAAAAAAAAAAAATAGTATAAAGAAAGTGAAATGTCAGATGAAGAATAGTTTTTCTTTTTCATTTGAGTGACCCAACTTCACTAAATTGGCATATTATAAAATAAATCAAATCAGATCACAGAGTTACGAATATATGACCTTAACCCAGCACCACTGACTTTGTAGATTTTTCAATCCTGTTGAGATAATTGCTATGAAAACACAGAGAGAGAGAGAAAGAAAGAGAGAGGGAGAGAGAGGGGGGAGCTCTAAGCAAAATACATTGTAAAAACATAAAAGAATCCTCCAGACCCCAAAAACCATCCCGCCATGTTCACTTGTCAAAGTTCTATCCAGAACACTATCTCTAATATCTCTTCTCAGGACTTTAAAGTGTGCATCTTAACAGCTGAACCATCTCTCCAGCCACTAATATCTTCTTTCAAAATGAAATAAAACCAGAACTGGGGAGGCTTCTGGGTAAGATGAGAGAGTGGAAGGTGACTCTGAGTCAGCATGTGACATAGTCAGAGTCAGAAAAGAATATACTCTGTTTCAAAATATAAAGAGCTTGGGGAGCACAAGGGAAGGAAAGGAGTCCTGAGGAGAACAGATTCAAAGCTAAGAAAGTTAAATACAACTACAGCCACAAAGCTCTCAACGTTGTTGAGAAAGGAGCAGGAACAACTTTGAAAAGCAATTTGTTTTCTCCTGGCAGAGTAGTGCTCAGAACTGAGCTTTCAAGAGTAGGCTGCTCACTAGGAAGGCCTGCCCTCCAGAGCCAGAGCACAGCGACAAACCAACAAATGCACAAATCACAGCATAGAAACATAAGAAGTGTGACAAACCATGGAAACAAGACTCCCCCAGAAGACTGTGACCCCTCAAGGACTAAACTCACAGAGACTAAAATGGGTAAAATGTCACACTAAGAGTTCAGAAATTTTCTACTGAAAATGATCAGTAATCTAAAATGATAAAAATAAACAATGAATTCTAGAACCCTGAGAGGAAAGGCAGCAGCAGATAGGGGAAAGGTTGACAAAATGAATACCACAGAAAACTGCACTATGGATTGAAACAGTCAACAACAAAGAGCAAAATTCATCAGGGAAACTGAGATTTCTTAGATAGATAGATGGATAGATAGATAGATAGATAGATAGATAGATAGATAGATAGATAGACAGATAGACAAATACTGTGTCTTAGTGTTCCTTTGCTGTGAAGGAACATATGACATGGTACCTCTTATAAAAGAAAGTATTGAATTAGGGCTGGCTTATAGCATCAGAGGTTCAGAGGTTTAATCCATTATCAGCGTGGTGGGAAGCATGGTGTCATACAGGCAGAGACGATGCTGGAGAAGTAGCTGAGAGTTCTACATCAGGATCCACAGGCAGCAGAAGGAGAGTCTTAGGTTGGGATGGGCTTTCTGAAGCCTCAAAACCCACTCCCTCCATGAAGGCCACACTTCCTAATTATTTCATATAGTGCCACTCTCTGTGACCAAGGACTGAAATCTATGTGCCTTTGGGGGGTATTCTCATTCAAACTACATCATATTGAAAATGAAATTTCAATGTATTAAGCAAAAAAATAGAAAGCATCATTAATATGCCAGGCTAAACAGAAGAAAGAATAATAACGATGATATAAGCAGTTGATAAATTACTATCAAACATCGGTAAGAAAAATAAATAAATAATTGTGGCCACAACATTCAAGAATATTCCATATGAGCAAGAGTCCAACCCCAAGAATTCACGAGATAGAAGGAGCAGAAGAAATACTATACGCAGCGCAGCAGCAACACCCACCCCAATGGAGACAGCATAACAGACTATATTTCTCACGAGGAATACATGAACAATGAAGAGCTAGGAAGGGATTCAAAATGTCTAACATAGTCATCTAGCAAACATCTTGTAATGGTAAGAGAGAAAGTAGACAACAAAATGAATTTCAACCAGTTAGAAAAGCAACCAACAGAATTGCAGGAATTTGTAAATATTTGTCAGTGACAATCTGAAAAGCAAAAGGTCTCAACTCAGCCCAATGGAGATTCAGATGAGCTAACTTATTTAAGATGAAATGTGCCTTACTGGAAAAGATACCAACAATACGAAAGTCAAATGACATAGGACAAGCTAACAAGTGAGGGGCTGAAAATAGGCTGTGTAGTCTGACCTCTGAAAAAATAAACTTCAAATCAAAGTTACTCAGAAAAGATAAAGGTCACAATGTAGAAGTTATAATGGATTTTTGAAAACAAATTAGTAATAATCACTGTCACAGAATAGTAAGAAAAAAAGACATCGAAGTTACAATTGTAAATAGAGACCCACTCATTGTTGCTCTTCCCAATTTCATAAAGCAAAGACAAAGAGACATAAAGGCTTAGGTAGTTCGGGATAAAATGGTCACGTGTGACTTAAGCGCCCCGTCTGTCATCCAAGATAGGTCATCCACACTAAAAGTCACTGCAAAAATCCCAGTTAAACTGCAGCATACATCAACTGGACTTAGAAGATATTCACAGAGTATCCCACCCAACAAATTCAGAATACTTATTCACAGCAGCTCATGAAACTTTCCTAAAACACCTATTTCTGGCCACAAGTCAAGTCTTATTGAATATAAAAGTAAAATCAAAATAATTTCTTGTATCCTGTCAGCTCACAGCACAATAAAACTAGATGCCAATACATGCATACATATGTTAGATATACAAATCTATGTATGTATACATACTCCTAAAATAAAAGGGATACAAATAGGAATGAGGCTCAAATTATCCCAGTTGGCAGAGCACATCTACGCCTACACTGAAGAGAACCTGACAGCACCACCAGAAAACACTTAGTTTTGATGAACACTTTCAGCAAAGTAGCAGGAGACAAAACAACATAAAAAATGGTAAAGGTTTCTATGTATCAATCACAAACTTATCAAAAGAAAAGTAATTTGATGGAAAAACTTTCTATTCCCAATATCTTCAAAATAACTAAATGAAATGCCTAGGAATAAGGCTAATGGTTACAGAGAGGCTTCTGACCTGGACTAGCTCCGTGGTTGGGACCCACCCACCGAACCTTATCTGGCCTAGCAGTCCCAAAGTCCAAAGAAACACACGGACACTTATATAAGTTCATGCTGTTTGGTCTATGGCTCAGGCACATTGCTAGCTAGCTCTTACATCTTAACCCATTTTCATTAATCTGTCCTGCCACATGGCCCGTGGTTCACCTGAGTTCCTTACATGTTTCTTCTTTGGGTACCTGGCTTGATCTGTCTGTGTCTTTGCCAGCCTACTTTTTCGACAGTGCCTGTCATGGGCCAAAACAGTCTTTTATTTAAAGATTTATATTCACAGCATACAGAAAGACATTCCCACATCACCTAATAATGGTGGTAAAGACCTCTGCAGTCAAAAGTGGCAGACATTGAAGGAAGGGATGAAAGAGAAAGAAAGAAGACAAGCAAGGGGAGGTGGGAACAAATCATGAGAAAAGGAGATGGTTGAGTGGGAGGAGCAACAGAGACGTAGATCAAAGAAATAGATATCCTGACAGAGGGAGCCACTGTGGGGTTAGAAAGAAACCTAGTGTTAAAGTTTCCAAGAACCCACAAGATGTTCTTGGCTAGGACTCTAAGCAATAGTAGAGAAGGTTTCCAAACAGGACTTCTCCTATAATTAAATGAATGACCACCTTAATTGTCATTATAGAACTTTCATCCAGCAATGGATAGAGGCAGAAGCAGAGATCCATAGGTAAGCACCAGTTTAAGCTCCCTGTCCAGCTGAAGAGAGAGTATATGAGCAAAGGGATCAGGATCATGAGGAGGGGACCCACAGAGATGCTGACCCAAGCTATTGGGAGCTCACTGACTCTGAAATAATAGCTGAGGAACCTTCATGGAAAGGAACTAAACTCTCTAAAGGCATAGGACAGTCAAGCAACATGGGCAGTTTGTGAAGCCTCTTGCAGTAGGACCAGAGTTTATTCCTGGTAATTGAACTGGCATCTCGGAGCCCATTCTGTACAGAGAAACACCTTACTCATCCTTGATACTGGGATGAGGGACTAAGACCTACATCAACTGAATATGCCACTCAAATTGACTCACCTTGGGATTCCTTGCCCTCCTTGGGAAATGGATGGGGAAGGGGTGGGGCAAGGCTGAGGGAGGACTGGGAAGGACTGGGAAGTTCTAGGAAGGGAGCAGTGGTAGATATGGATAAAAAAAAATCTTTCTAAATAAGAAAATGAGAAAAAAAGAAAGAGGACTCTATAAAACAGAAAGACCTCACATGCTCTTGGATTGGCAGAATAAATACAGAGAAAATGGCTATATTATCGAAATGATCTACACATTCAACTCTTTCCCCAAGAAAATTGCAACATTCTTGCAGAAACAGAAATAAACACCCCTAAAGATCATTTGGTAGCACAAA
The DNA here is from genome assembly GCA_033318265.1 of Phyllotis vaccarum. NCBI lineage: Eukaryota > Metazoa > Chordata > Mammalia > Rodentia > Cricetidae > Phyllotis > Phyllotis vaccarum. Next base: position 38,446,427 of record JARWLC010000009.1, on the reverse strand, counting down.
GGATCCCAAATAGCAAACCTAAATCTTAGCAGAAGCAACATTAAAAGTATAACAATGCCTAACTTCAAGTTATAGTATAGAGCTGCAGTAACAAACAGATAGCAAGCACAGCCACAAAGCAGCTAGGTAGATCAATAGAATAGAATAGAGAGCCTTGAAACAAACCCACAGAGCTACAGGCACTTAATTTTTGAAAGAGCTGTCAAAAAATACACACAAGAAAAAGACAGTCTCTTTTGGAAATGCTACTGGGCCGAAATCCTGTGTCTGTGTGTAGAAAAAAAAAAGCCACATCCCCATCTCTCACCCCATACAAAAAAATCAATTCAAAACAGATCAAAGGCCATAATGTAAGACACAAAACTCTGCAGCTGATGAAGGAGAACACAGATACGTCACTTCAAGGCATCAGCATAGGCAAGGATTTTTCTAGCATGAGCAGTAATTCCCACACCTGAAAAGTTGAATTATTGAAAATTAAAAGTTGCTCCATAACAGGAAAGCAGAGAGAAGGGACTCTTAGAGAAGGAGGGACAGTTCTTGCCAACTATATATCGAAAACTCTAAATCATCAACTCAATAGATTTGCTAATGGACTCAATAAACAGTTCCACAAAAGACAAAATACAAATAAATGGTCAATATGTACCTGAAAGATCATTCAGCAATCTTAGCCACCCAGGAGATGCCAATTAATACTGATTTGATATTCTCTGGTTCATCTTTTTATTGCCAGGAAGAGACACCATTACCAAGTCCACTTATTTTTTTTTTAACATTTAATTGACTTTTTGTTTTGTGGATTTCACATCACATATCCCAATCCCACTCAGTGACCCATCACTTCCCTTCTAATATTTGCCCTTGCAGCCTTCCACCAAAAACAAACTTTTAAAGTAAAACCTGGGAGATCTCGCAGCACCCTGGTTCAGAGCCAACTGAGAGATGAGTGCACCCAGATTCCCAGACCAAGCAGAGACCTTGGTTTCTGAAGTCTGGCCCAGGGAAACAGCCCCTAGCATCCCACCAACACCCAGGTCAGCCCTAAACCAAAGAAAGTTTTGAGAGCCTCACCCTCTAAACCCAATCCCCAGCAAAACACAACTGGAAGGATATCCCACAGGCCAAATCCCACCCAATCTGTGTCTCCTCCCACACCTGAAGACCCCACAGCCCCCTGGTCTACAGCCAAATAAGAGTCAATGAAGAGCCCATTAAGAGGGACCCCTGCAACAACTGCAGACACACAGCCCCTTGGCCTACAGCCAACTAAGAAGTGACTAAGAATGACCCCTGTGACAGCTGGAGACACACAGCCCCAGGGCCCACAACTGACCAAGAGCTGACTATGAGTGAACTGAGGAAGCAATGGGCAGACACCAGTGCAAGATACATATAACAATATAAAGAACAATAAGACACCACCAGAAAAAGCTGGTGATTCTACAACATCAAGACCTGGAGATAGCAATGAAGAGTAAACAGAAGGAAGCAACCTTAAAAACAACTTTATGAAGATAATAGAAGCCTTAAAAGAGGATATAAAAAATTTACTTAAAGAAATAGGGGAAAATACAAACAAAAAACATTGGAAGAGATGAACAAATCCCTGAGAGAAAATAAAGGAAACCAAACAAACAGATGAAAGAAACATTCAGGAAATTAAAAATTGAAATAGAAGCAATAAAGATGGCACAAACCAAGGCAAAGCTGGAAATAAAACACCTAAAGAAACCAACCAGAATGAACCACAGATGCAAGAATAACCAACAGAATGCAATAGATGTTAGAAAGAATCTCTGGAGTGGAAGATTCAATACTGGAAATAGATACATCAGTCAAAGAAAACACTAAGACCAAAAAAGTCATAACACAAAATGTCCAGAAAATTTGGGACACCATGAAAAGACCAAACCTGAGAATAATTGGAATGGAAGGAAAAGAATACCAGCTCAAAGGCACAGAAAATATACTCAAAAATTTTATAAGAAAATTTTCCCAACATAAAGAAGGAGATGCCTATAAAGATACAGAAAGCTTACAGAACACCAAATAGACTAGACACCCCAAAAAAAGTCTACTTGCCACATAATAATCAAGCTAAACAAACAGAACAAAGAAAAAAACACTAAGAGCTAGAAAGGAAAAAGGCCAAAATACATATAAAGGCAGACCCATCAGAATAACATCCAGCTATTCAATGGAAACAATGAAAGCAAGAAGATATCAGTCAGATATTATACAGACACTAAAAGAGCTCGGATGCCAACCAAGACTACTATACACAATTACCATAGATGGAGTAAACAGCATATTTCACAACAAAACAAGATTTAAACAATACCTATTCATAAATCCAGCACTACAGAAAGCATTAGAGGGAAAACTCCAACCTAAGGAGACCAGATACACCGAGGAAACCACAAGCAATCAATAAACCCACAGAAGAAAAACAAAAAGAAGGGAAATACAGACATGGTACCACCAAAATTCACAGGAAAAACAATTAGTGGTTATTAATATCCCTTAATTAATATCCATTAATGTCAATGGACTCTGTCCACCTATTAAAAGACATACTCTAACTAGGTGGGTACAAAAACAGAAGCCATCTTTCTACTGAACACAAGAAATACACCTCAGCTTCAAAGATGACACACAGGCTCAGATAAAAGTTTTGGAAAAAGATTGTCCAATCAAATGATCCCAAGAAACAAGCTGGTGTAGCCATCCTAATATCTAACAAAATAGACTTCAAACTAAAATCAATTAAAAGATATCAAGATAGACATTCTTTATTCATCTCTGGAAAATCCACCAAGGTGAAGTCTCAATCCTGAATATTTATGCCCCCAACAAAAGGGTACATATATATGTAAAAGAAAAACTACTAAAGCGTAAACCTCACATCAAACCCCACACACTAATAGTGGGAGACTTTAATACCCCACTTTCACCCTTGGATAGGTCAACCAGACAGAAACTCAACAGAGAAATAAGGAATCTAACAGATGTTATGGCCCAAATGGACTTAATAGATATATACAGAACCTTCCACCCAAACACAAAGAAATATACATGTTTCTCAGCACCCCATGGAAACTTTCTCTAAAATTGACCACTAACAAAGGTAAAAAGCAAATATCAGTAGTTTAAAAAAAAATGGGAATAATTCCTTGTATTATATCAGACAACCAGGTCTAAAGTTAGAGTTCAACAACAACAAAAATCACAGAGAGCCTACAAATTCATGGAAACTGACCATCTCTCAATTGAATCACCTCTCAGTTCAAGAGAGAAGCTAAGAAAGAAATCAAAGACTTCCTTGAATTTAATGAAAGTGAATCCACAACATACCCAAACTTATGGGACACAATGGAAACAGTGTTAAGAGGAAAACTCATAGCACTAGATGCCTATGTAAAAAAAAACTAGAGAAATCTCCCACAAGAGACCTAAAAGCACAGCTGAAGGCTTTAGAACAATTAGAAGCAAACTCACCTAGAAGGAGTCAACAGCAGGAAATAATCAAACTTAGGGCTGAAATCAATACAATAGAAACAAAGAGAACAATACAAAGAATCAATAAATCAAAGAGTTGGTTCTTTGAGAAAGTCAACAAAATAGATAAGCCTTTATACAAACTAACTGAAAGGCAGAGAAAGCATATCCAAGTTAATGGAATCAGAAAAGAAAAGGGGGACATAACAACAGACACCCAAGAAATTCAGAGAATTATCAGGTCATACTTTGAAAATCTATACTCCACTAAAATGGAACACCTAAAAGAAATGGACAGCTTTCTGGACAGGTATCACTTACCAAAATTAAATTAAGATCAGATTAAAGACCTAAATAGACCTATAACGCCAAAAGAAACTGAAAATGTTATTAAAGTCTCCCAAGTAAAAACAAAGCCCAGGACCAGAGAGATTCAGTGCAGAATTCTACCAGATATTCAAAGAATAGCTAATACCAATACTCCTCAAACTATTTTATACAGTAGACACTGAAGGAACATTGCCAAACTCTTTTTATAGTTACAATCACCCTGATACATAAGCCACTCAAAGATGCAACAAAAAAAATTACAGACTAATCTCCCTCATGAACATTGATGCAAAACTACTCGATAAAATTCTGGCAAACTGAATCCAACAATGCATCAAAAAAATTACCCACCACAATCAAGTAGGCTTAATTCCAGAGATATAGGTATGTTCAACATATGAAAAACTATGAGTGTCATCTATCATATAAACAAACTGAAAAAAGCCACATGATCATCTTATTAGATGCTGAATAAAGCCTTTGACAAAATCCAATACTCCTTCATGATAAAAGTCCTGGAGGGATTAGGAATACAGGGAAAATACCTAAATATAATAGGCAATATGCAGCAAGCTAATAGCCAACATCAAACTAAATGGAGAAACACTCAAAGCAATCCCACTAAAATCAGGAACAATATAAGGCTGTCCTCTCTCTCATCTATTCAATATAGATCTCAAAGTTTTAGCTAAAGCAATAAGAGAACAAAAGGAGATTAAGGGGATAGAAATTGAAAAGGAAGAAGTCAAACTATCTCTATTTGCAGATGATATGGTAGTATACATAAGTGACCCCCAAAATTCTACCAGGGATCTTCTACAGCTGGTAAACACCTTCAGCAATATAACAGGGTACAAGATCAACTCAAAAAAATCAATAACCTTCCTATACACTAAGGATTAAAGGCCTGAAAAAGAAAGAAATAAGGGAAATAACATCCTTTATAACATCTGCAAATAGCATTAGATATCGTGGTGTAACTCTAACCAAAGAAGTAGTAGAACTGTTTAACAAAAACGTTAAGTCAATGAAGAAAAAAATTAAAGAGGATATCAGAAAATGGAAAGATCTCCTATGTTCCTAAATAGGTAGGATCAACATAGTAAAAATGGTAATTTTACCAAAAAAAGATCTACAGATTCAGTACAATCCCCATCAAAATCCCAACACAATTTTTTACATACCTTGAAAGAACAATACTCAACTTCATATGGTGTTACAATATGGTTTCCTGGCCTGGTACAGCAGAGGTCCCAGACCCACAGCCCTGCAGCCCCAGACCACTTAGCTGCCTGCTGCTGCTTTTCCTTCCAAAAATGACTCAGATACTTACATTAACTTCATGCTGTTTGGCCTATTGGTCAAGCACATTGCTAGCTAGCTCTTTCATCTTAACTCAACCTATTCTGATTTCCCCACCTACTTTTTCTATGGTGCCTTCACAACACACAGAAAGACATTCCCACATCAATATGGAATAACAGAAAACCCAGGATTGCCAAAACAATCCTGCTCAATAAAAGAACTTCAGGAGGCATCACTATCCCTGACTTCAAGCTATACTATAGAGCTACAGTAATAATAATGATAATAATAATAATAATAATAATAATAATAATAATAATAATAATAATAATAAAACAGCCTGGTACTAGCATTAAAACAGACTTGTGGATCAATGGAATTGAATCAAAGATCTGATGTGGGAACGTCTTTCTGTATGCTGTGAACATCAATCTTGAAATAAAGGAGCTGTTTTGGCCCATGACAGGCACCATAAAAAAATGTAGGAGGAGAAATCAGAGCATAGGTAGGAGAAGCAGGGCAGAGTCAGACAGACCGAGCCAGAAGCCCAAAGAAGCAACATGTAAGGAACACAGGTGAGCCACGGGCCACGTGGCAGACAGATTAACAGAAATAGGTTGAGTTAAGATAAAAGAGAAAGCTAACAAGGTGCCTGAGCCATAGGCCAAACAGCATGAAGTTAATATAAGCATCTAAATCATTTTGGGGCCTGAGCAGTGGCAGGCAGTTAAGGGGTCTGGGGCTGCAGGTCTGTGGGTCTGGATCTCTGACTACCCAGGGCAAGAAACCTCACTGTAACAAAGACCACTACATTAACCCACACACCTATGAACACCTGATTTTTGACAAAGAGGCAAAAAATAATCAATGGGAAAAGATAGTATTTTCAACAAATGGTATTGACATAAATGGATGGTTATATGTAGAAGAATGCAAATAGGTCCAAACCTATGGCCCTGCAAAAAAATCAAATCTAAGTGGTTCAAAGACCTCAACATGAGCCCAGCTACACTGAACTTGATAGAAAAGAAAGTGGGAAATACCCTCCAAAGCACTGGCACATGTGGTCACTTCCTAAATAAAACACCAGTAGAATAGACACTAAGAACAACAATCAATAAGTGGGACCTCCTCAAACTAAGAAGCTTCTGTGAAGCAAAAGACATAGTCAATAAGACAAAACAACAGCCTACAAAAAGGGAAAAGATCTTCAACAACCACCCTACATTTGACAGAGGACTGATCTCTAAAATAAATAGAGAACTCAAGATACTAGAGCCCCAAAACCTAAATAATGCAATTAAAAATGAGGTTCAGAGCTAATAATGGAATTCTCACCAGAAGAATTACAAATGTCTGAAAGGTATTTAAAAAATTGCTCAACATCTTTAGTCATCAGAGAAATGCAAATCAAAACAACTTTGAGATTCCATCTTACACCTGTCAGAATGGCTAAGATCAAAACATAGATGACAGCCTATGCTGGAGAGGATGTGGAGCAAGGGGAACACTCCTCCATTGTTGATGGGAGTGTAAACTTGTACAGCCCCTATGGAGTGCAGTAAGGCAGTTCCTCAGAAAACTGGGAAAGTTTGTAGAATGGATTGGATCACCTGTTTCTCCATTCACAGCATCTTCTCTACTATGCTGCCTGCCAAGCTCACTCTTATCAGAGACAGCATTTAATTGGAAGCTTGTTTATAGTTTCATATTTAGTTCATTATCATCATCACAGATAGCATCGATAGCATCGAGGCAGCAGGCAAGCACTGGAGCAGTAGCTGAGAGCTACATCTGATCCATATGCTGAAAGAAAGAAACTCTTGGCTTAGCATAGGCTTTTGAAACCTCAAAGCCTATGCTCAGTGATGCACATCCTCCAACAAGGCCACATATCCTAGTCTTTCTAATCATTTTAAATAGTGCCATTCTCTGTTGACTAAGCATTCCAATATATGAACTGATGAAGGACATTCTTAATCAATATTTCACCACAATATTCCTTCTCAGCCCAGTCATATAGTTATCATATGGAAAAGTGACAACAAATGCTGGTAGGAATGTGGGGAAAGTATGACTCTTGTTCAGCACTGGCAATGATGTAAACCTACATAGCACTGGGAAAATAAGTATGGAGGTTCTTCCAAAAACTAAAACTAGAACCACATATGACTCATCTGTACCATTTTGGAGTGTATGTCCAAGGGACTCTAAATCAATATGCCACAGAGATACTTGCATCTCCGTATTTATAGCTACATTATTCACAGCACCCAGGAAATGGAATCCACCCAGATGCCCATCAAATAATAAATGGGTAAAAGAAATTTGGGACATACACATAATGTTGTAAATATCCATAAATAAAAGTAAAATCATGATATTAGCAGGACAATAGAACTGGAAATCATTATGTTACCTTAAATAAGCCAGACTCAAGAACACAATTGCCATATTTGTCTCTCTCATATGTGGAGTCTAGATTTTTTAATTGTATATATGAATAAAGCTACAAATGTATCTATTTATATTTGCAAGACATATTGCAAAGGAAGAAAGAAAGGGAAGCAGACAGAATAGATATGAAAGCAGGGTGATGAGATTTTCTGGGAAAGTAGTGAACCTTACAGAGAGAGGGAGGATGGCAGTGGGGGAGGGGAGAACAAAGCAAGCAAAATGTGACACATTTGTGTGATGCAGTAATGAACCCATTGGATTGTACGCTAATCAAGACTGGTAACAAAAAGAAACTAGAAAAATCTCAGTATTACACACACACAAATCTGATGTGGAAATGTTTTTCTGTATGCTGTGAATATCAATCCTGAAATAAAGGAGCTGTTTAGGTCCTTGGTAAGCACCGTAGAAGTAGGTGGGGAATGAGAATAAGTAGGAAAAGAAGGGTGGAGTCAGAAGAGATTGACCCAACCACCCAAGAAGAAACATGTAAGGAACACAGGTGAGCCATGGGCCATGTGGCAGACAAATTAATGAAAATGGGTTAAGATGAAAGAGCTAGCTAGCAATATGCCTGAGCCATAGGCCAAATAGTGTGAAACTAATACAAGCATCTAAATCATTTGGGGGACCTAAGCAGTGGCAGCCAGCTAAGGGGTCTGGGGCAGCAGGTCTGTGGGTCTGGACCTCTGGCTGCCTGGGACCAAGAAACCTATTATAACAAAACCCAGAATTGGACAAATATTTATTACCCTGAGATCCCTAATACCAAGATACTCTGGCAAACTTTGTGATGCACAAAGATACTAGTCTACCAAAAGCGGGGGGGGGGGGGGACTTCAAAGGATAAAACTGTTTTAAATGGCAGTAATTACTTATGCTGGAGACATTTCACCACTAATGGAGCATAATCTCAAGACACAACTGAACATTCTTAGAAATGTGAGCCAAAATTAATCAATCTATCTAATTTCTACAAGAAGAACGAGGAGAAATCTCTGAAGACCACCCTTTATCATGAGGCTATAAGTTTAAAGCAGCAGAAAATTGGAAAGAAATGTTTCCAAAGAAAGGGCTGAAAATTATCCTCCAATTAAAACATGTACAGCCTAAAGCTGTAATTAGGGCAAAGGTAAAGGCAGGAGATTCACAAAACCATCCTAGCTTCTCTTGACTTCCTGGATACTGTCTTTGCTAATTAATTAGCTTGCTCCCATTGTTAATTACAGGGGTTCCCCAAAGTTTGGTGGGGTCTCTTTTCCATCTTTCCCTTGCCTACTATTTTACTCATTAACTCATATGATCTCAATAATTCAAACAGACAGTAGGTTCTATGAATTCTAGGCCCTGTGCTAAGCACATTTGTAGATAGTTACAAATATCATCAGCCTATTTCCCATCTGAGGTTAGTCAAATGAGAATGCCCCCATAGACTCTTATGCTTGAATGTGTGATCTCCAATGAGCAGAACTGTTTGAGAAGGATTAGGAAGCATAGACTTGTTGGGGGAGATGTATCACTAGGAGTGGACTTTGATGGTTAGAAAGCCCACACCAGGCATGGTGTCCCTCTCCCTCTGTCTGCTGCCTGTGATTCAGGATGTAAAGCTCCCAGATACTGTTCCAGTGCCATGCCTGTTTGCTTCCTGCTGTGATAATCATAGAATAACCCTCCAAAATTGTAAGCAATCTCCCAATCAGGTGCTTCTTTTTTTTTTTTTTAAGAGTTGTTTTGGTCATAGTGTCTCTTCACAAATAGAACAGTAACTAAGACACCATCTTATCCGTTCTCACCAATTCCATCAAAATGCAATCCAGAAGATAACTAGAGCTGGAGACATGGATGTCTCATGGAACTCTACCACAGATGAGCTGCACAGTGCTATGCAAGCCAAAGACCCTTCCCAAAATAAAACAGTAATGTTCTACCAGATGTAGGTAAGCAAGCCTATGATCTATTAAAAAAAAAAAAAATCCAACCTGCAGGAAGATATGCTGGGGTTGTATAATGGTTTAGAAATATGCAAAGATAAGTAAAGTTTTGACTTGCTGCCTGAGGATAATTGACTATGGACAAAGTAACAGTTACTCCTTTAGGAAAGGCCTATATTATTTCCTAGTGTCCCCAACATCCCCTAGTATATGTTCCTTCTGCCCGTATACTTGATATAATTTACTTCTTCATTAGACAGTCATTCCTAGTAGCAGCTCAATTTAATTCTACCTAACAGAAATAGACTATCTTCTCCAATTGGTCCATCATCTTGGTAACCGCATTCATATTCATTTCTGCCCCTCACACTGAAATATTCTTTTTTATCAGTGGAATGGAAATAGTTTTTGACAGAGTAGGTAAGAGATAAAAATGAAAAAAAATATTGCAAGTTAGACAATGCAGGAAGGGAGAAAGAGCTAGAAGCCAGTACCAACCCCCCCCCCCAAAAAAAAGATGGTCAAAGAATGGAGAGGACTTTAGTTGCTTCTCAATTTGCTATGATGACATTTGATTTTGTTTTGGCCTTTCAGCCTAGAATTAACCATACTAAAGAATAGAGCTTAGTGAACAATAATTCAATTTTAATTAAAATTAAAGTTACTAAGCTCTAAAGGCATAGTATGGAATATAAACATAGATTGAACACTTCCTTACAGGCTATTTTTGTATGCCTGGTAGATGCTAGGCTATTCCTGAATTTGGAGCACATAGTGAACTTTCACACAACTTTTCACTCATTCTCCATGGTCCAGAATATGTAGGAAAAGACTCCTAAGCCCCGCCTTGTTCATTTCAGGATTGCAATCTGTACTATTGTGATAAAATACCTTGACCAAAGGAACTTGGGAAAGATAAGATCTACCTCAGCGCCCAGTTCATAGTCTGTTGTGGACAGAAGTTGGGGAAGGAACTCTGATGTGGGAATGCCTTTCTGTATGCTGTGAAGATCAATCTTTAAATAAAGGAGCTGTTTTGGCCCATCACAGACACCTTAGAAGAAGTAGGAGGAGAAATCAGAGCATAGGTAAGAGAAGCAGGGCTGAGTCAGACAGATCGAGTGAACTGCCCAAGGAGCAACATGTAAGGAACACAGGTGAGCCACAGGCCATGTGGCAGACAGATTAATAAAAATGGGTTGATTTAAGATGTAAGAGCTAGCTAGCAATGTGCCTGAGCCGTAGACCAAACAGCATAAAGTTAATACAAGCATCTGAGTCATTTCTGGGGCCTGAGCAACAACGATGGTGGCTGACGGCTAAGGGGTCTGGCGGAACAGGATAGGTCTGTGGGTCTAGGCCTCTGGCCACCCGAGACCAAAAAACCCCACTGCAACAGAACTCAAGGCAGGAACCTGGATGCAGAAACGGAAGCAGGGGTCATGGAGGAATGCTGCTTCCTGCCTTGGTCTTGCCTACAGGCAAGCCACAGGCTTGCCTACAGGCCAGTCTAATGGAGGCATTTTCTCAGTTGAGGATAACACTGGCTTACACCAAGTTAAAAAAAGAGAAAACGTAGGCAGCACAGAGCCTTAAGAGTTCATTGGTCTTGCTCTGTTCTGTCTATATGTCATATCTAAGGTTGCCTCTAATTTCTCAGAAAACCTTGAGAACTCACTGGCAAACAGCAGGGCTGCCTTTCCACCAACTGTCCTCTGTTCTCCGAACTCTGATCCCACTGCAGTAAAGTCTATTACAGGAACCCCTGTCATCATTGCTTGCTTTTAAAAAGCAGCTTCGGTTCCTTTCCAATCAGACAGTAAAGGTCACCAACAAAGAAACTAAAGTGACCTAGCAATGTCTAAAATGGAAAAGGAAAACTAAAAGCCACTGACCTTAATATTTTTATGCATCTCGGGGTCAGCTTAATGATATTCCTGGAAATTTCCTGCTTTGAGTTATTAAAGATATTAAAGGGTCTGCAGAACATTAAACCTTCCTGAAATACTCATGGTAAAAATATAATTCTATATTTTGAGATTTCATCTAGACTAAAAATCTACACCAGGGTAAAATATAAGTGAAAATAAAACCAATAAAAATAATAAGAAAATGGATGGAGACTATCACAGACCCAGGTCTTAGGTAGTGTCATGATGGTTGTCAGCAAGTGGCCAAGCCCAGCCAGTAGACTGAAACTCTGTCAAGACTTTACACCTTTTACAAAACCAAGGCAAAGAAAAATCTAATGCAAAACTGTTAAAACAGATCAAAAATAGACTGACTGAGGGCTGGTTACGCTGCAGATTAAAATGAATCAAAAGATTGCCATTTGTCTCTCTCTACATGGTTTGGTTTTTCTCTTGCATTACACCTTCATTTTTAATACATCCTGGCCATGTCACATACATACATAGCTGCAGAAGCCACAGACCTGGTAGCCCCTAAGACTTCAGCACACAAAACTAAAGCATGTTTATTACTTCAGTGGACTGAACAAAGTGCTCCCTTTCCTTATGTGACAGAACCTGCTTCTGCCACAGGTCACTTTGAACCAATGACAAGGATGATGTAATTCAGTCATGCACCCCACTCTGCATGTGGGGGAAGGTTGGGATATGGTTACTAAGAGAACAAAATAGGTGCAGAGTATCTGTAAATAAATGCTCACTCATCTGCAAAGACATTGAATCTTGATTCTGGGAGAAAGAAAGATAAGGATATCCATAAGAGTGATATATAAAAATAAATTAAAATAGTTAAGGAACTTCAATCCTAATAATTGCAACAGTCATCATCAGATTTAGGTGAAACTGTAACCTCTCATGCTGAGCTCGGGGTTTGCCATCACCCTTCTATGCCAAGAGGACCTTCTGAAGGCAGAGGCTGACATTATCCTACTCGAGAGTAGACTGAATTGGGTCCCAGAAAGAGAAAGAGTGGTTTCATCCAATTTTCATAAACTCCTGTGTATTAGTTTCTGTCTGAAAAATATAAGTATGAGGAAGAATGCCCAACCACTCAGCTTTTCTCATCTTATATCTGTTCCAAAGGAAAGCTCTATCCAAGGTTATAAAATTTTTAAACTGTGTAATTTGGGGCAAAACTGCACAAAAGCAGATAGAAGAATTGGACCAAATGAGTAGAACAATCAAATTCCTCAATTTAGAATCCGCACGTGTTTCTTTCCTCAATTTCTACCAATACTTGCCGTTCCAAAGCCTATGAGAGAAGGAACTGGCCTGTGTGTCAGCTGGGAGCTGCTTAATAGACGGTGACAGCCTGACGCTCTCCTGGAGTGCCTTGTGACAGGTCTGGATACTTGAAACCAGGAGCTGCCAGCGGCAAGGTTCCAAACTGCTACTGCCAAGCGTGGGCAAAGCAGAGACTCTATGAGCAGACAGCATGAGAAGTCCCAAGAGCTGCTGATGACTGGGGCCAAGAAAGGAGTGGCTTGTGTTCTGATCCTGATTCCCACACAAAGAGCAAATCTAGCATAAGCAAGTAAATGTGTCATTAACACACACACACACACACACACACACACACACACACACAAGGTGCTTTAAAGAAAACTCTCAGGGTGTGTCACTCCTCCCTAGGACTTGTCCTAACTAGACCTTCTTTCTTTCTTTGAGTGTGAATGTACTTCCAGCTCTTCCTGGGATATGACAAAGCTGGCTGTTCTTTCAATCCATTACTGCTGACTATCATGCATACTTTCTACAGAGAAAAGGTGGTGAATTCTATGGCTCTACCAAACTTATTTTTAAAGTAATAGCCTCCTGCCAAGTAGATTTGTGCATTTATTCATAGCATGATTGGAAAAACAGAAAGGCCTTACTATAAATATGAGTACATGCCATTGAAGAACATACTGGTATGCCTTGTCTAAATATTAATTTCCTGACATGTTCAAGTCTGAATTTGTTTTCAAAATCGCTTGTAAGTTCAAATTATTCAATAGATTTGAAACACTAATTAAAACACTAACACATGTACTGGCATTTAATTTTAATGTGTTTATATACCATAATACCATCAAATGAATGTCATTTTCAGAAACAGAAGATTAAGTAATATCTACACTTGCACAGCACTTAAGTAACTTTCCTCGCTGCTTATCTGAGGCTGGAAGACCACCATCTGAATTTTCTAGCCTGTTCTGGGATTTTTAATCATTTTCTTATTGACATGGAAACTGGCACTGGCCACTGGGGTCATTGCTGAGAGATCAAGTCACAGTTGTTGTGAGTGACACCTCAACCCAGCCAAGCTCTCAGGCTTCCAAGAATCACACCCACGCACCATCCCTTATCCCCTCCAGGTCCTTCCCAGCTAACGATGCACTCTGAGCCTTCATTCTTCAGTTCCCAGAGACTCAGTTGTTCCATCTTCAACAAGACCTATTGTGTGTGCACCAAATGCTTCTTTCCTATAGGCTTCATCTCTTACTTCATCTGCCTGACAACATATTCTTTGTGACCTCTACTAGACTGGACACACTGGACTTGTACTCATTTGCCAGTGAAAAAATGTTGAAGGACGTCAAGTTCTATCTGATAAGTTTTTTTTTTTTTTTTTTGATCTTCTGTAGTTTGGCTGCCGTGTGCCCAACTTCTGACAATGAATTTTACCTTTTCTGGTCACATGGCTATATTTCGATTTTTAAAGTATTAAATAATTGCTTCATTTTCTTTTGTTTTTATACTCTCAGATAATTTAAAATGGAAATGCAGTCATAATACTGTGTGCCCATACGTGTCATATTTATGTTCTCTTCATGTTTTATGTGTGTGCATGTATCTTTGAGTGGTTGTATGCCATGTGTATGCAGGGTCCTACAGAGGCCTGAAAAGGATATCAGGTCCTGTTGGACTGGAGTTATATGTCATTGTGAGCAACCCAGTATGAGTATTAGGAATTTAACCCAAGTCCTTTGCAAGAGCAACAAGTGTTCTTAACTGCTAAGTCACCTCTCCAGCCTAAAGCATGCAATATTTTAAATCTGTCCAGGCAAGTACCATTTTCCTGTGCAGACTATGAAGGAGCATATTAGTTGTCTCGGCTTTCCAAGCACCAGAACTTTTCCAGTACACAGATAAGCATTCTCAGACTTTATCACTAAAAAGCTCTCTTGCTTCAGATGACAGCCTTGCTTCTCATGTGCTAGAGATTTATTTTAAACTTTGCTTTATCCTAAAAATAAATACAAATGTATTTAATGAAGTTTCTGCTTCATTAAACATGTGTATATACATGTAATATACACAATGAATATACATGTGACGTTTTACAATGGGTAACAGCTCACTGTCAAATATAAAATCTGATGGGTATGGTTAGCACATGCCTGTACCATCAGCATTTGTGAGGCTGGGGCAGACCATTTAAGTCAGGTTCAAGACTAGCTAAGAAACAGCAAGATACTTTGCAAACATTTGTTAACAGCTTATTCTCTAGTTTCATAGTTCTCTTCCTCATTTGTGCACATGCTAGTCCAGTGGTCCTCAACCTGTGGGTCGTGACCCCTTTGAAACAACCTAATGACCTTTACATAAGGGTTACCTACGACCATTGGAAAACAGAGATGTTTACACTATGATTCATCACAGTAGCAAAATTACAGTTATGAAGTATTAAGGAATACAATTTTATGTCTGGGGGTCACCTCAACGTAAGGGCTGTATTAAAGAGCTGCAACATTAGAAAGGTTGAGAAGCATTGCTGTAGTCTGAATATGAGTGTAGACCAATACTAATACCTCTCAGAAGGCAATCTTATGATGTTGTCAGTTGGGCAAACACAAATATGACAGATCAACATCACTTACTTTATACACAACTTTATTTTCTCTTTCTGAGTGTTCACTACGAAACAGGACAGTTGTATTTCCATGAGAAAGTCATAAGGTTAAAATGCTTTCTTTTATCAATATTTTTGAAGGAAAACAGCAATTCTCAGCCTCCTAAAATAAAATGAAATGGTATGACTTTTATTCCTAAGTCGACTATAGTAAATACATCGAATCTATATACTAAGCTTTGACATACATCTAAATTAGGAATGGCAATGTCAACATAAATTTATTTCTTATTTACTATTCCATCTCTACCTTCATCCTCTCAAAAGAAAATCATCATAAAAAAGTCAAAGATCTTATAAATTGATACATTTGCTGCCTGGTAATTAGAAAATTTTAGGTCAATTAAGTTTTCCAAGCAAACAATAGTATCCAAAGGTGCTATTCTAATGAGAATTTGACAGCCTTTTCACAAAAGACTAAAACTGAAAAAAGTTCCAACTGACCAGTAAGCATATCTCTTAAAAAGGGAGAAGCATTTTTCCTTTATCGTAGAGTAAAATTTTACAAGGCAGGAGCATGAAAAGAAGCTTGTCAGTGTGGTGGTGTGAGAAGGAAGGAAGGACACTCATCAGAAGGCAGACTCCAAATTAGGGGATCACAGTCCCAGAAGGCTCTGCACATCCTTGTTGGCCTCATGATGGCCTTGCATGTTGGACACAACCCTTTTGCAGGAGACAGGAGAAAAGAGGACAAAAGCCCCTTTGAAAAAGCATGATCAAGGGGTCCCCAGAGGATTCCAGAGCTCTCAGAACAAGCTTCATGGCAACAGCTTGCCTCTGCTTCCTGTTTCAGCGGATGCTGCTAGAATATGAATGAGTTGTGCAGCATTGGGCTGTTTGCACGCTCATGCTAAAACTTGATTTCCCAATCCAAGAATACAGTTGATGCAGAATGAAACCAAAATCGTCTTTTAAAGTGCCCTACAAAAGATCTCAGTGCATTAAATTAAAGCAATGAACACCTTTACACTTACAAGTGGTTTCTTACAGGAAGACACAGTGCAGACCCCATCATCTCTCATACGAGAAGCAGAAAATCTCTCTTACCAGGGGTCATAACATCAGGAAATGACAGTCAGTGTGTAAGGAAATTCTTTCTCAGGTTAGAATTCCATCATCCATGTTATGTTATTATGTTGTTTACCATTTGTTTTAGATTTTTAATGAAACTGTGTCTTTCTTGTTGATGTACAATTCTCTTTCTACTCCTAGTAGGTTTGGTATGCTTTTCTTCCATAAGGAACATACCTTAACCATAAACCTGAAAACATAGACCATGTAGAAAATATATGAAGCACCTTAACATCGTTTTATATAAAATATAGTACAGATACCCGCAAAGGTGTCCTATGGCACTTCTGACGTGTGGCTATCACTACTAACTTCCTTGGGTCTGTCTAACCATTGTCAGACACACCAATGTAACCACGCCTTAGAGAGAAGTGACATATAGTTACATTTTTAAAAGCTAATGACCAGTTGTTTATTCTTTATTATGTAAATTTATTAAATAAAGAAAGTCAGCTTAAGTACCCTTCCTGTTCATCAGTCCCCAGCACCATCTATGTCCATAATGACTTTTCATGGCATCAAGTAGACACACTTCTCATAAACCAGATTTGCCTTCTTAACTATTTAGCAACTATGGTGTTGATCACGTGGCTTCGAATCTTCCATCTTCACTCTTGATTTAATCAAGTATTATATATTTAATTTTTAAAATTACACATGTATTATTAGTGGGAAGACAAATATGGAGGTCAGGGAAATAACGTGTGGAGTCAGGTCTCTCCTTCTAGCATTTGAATCTCAGAGCTGGAACTGAGGGCTTGACAGCAAGCACTTTTACTGGGTAAGCCATCTCGCCAGTCTTTAAATTTTTTTTGGTTCTTTATTAAGTTAGTTATTAAAATAGAATAACATCTTTTGAGTATCACTGGGAAGCTGGTCATGGCAGGCACTTAGTACTTGTCCCTAGTGATAGAATATTTCCTGAAACCTGCCCTTGCGTGGTATTCCACTGGATAGTGCTCCTGCCTGGTTGGCAATAATGCACACTCACAGCTTCATTTAGGGCTGTGCTATGCTATTTCAAAATGTCACATGACACGTGGTGTCATCAGTCCCAGAACATAGCTGAGTGACCATGAGACAAATCAAATACTTCCATTTGTGGACAAGTTCCTAGGCCACTTGAAACATGCTCCTGAGCTTTCATTGGCTAATTGTTGGCCAGGGACTTTCTTTTGATATTAACTAAATACAAGTTATTATTCCAAATACTATTCTGCAACATAGACCTGAGGGGAACTTACCAAGACATTATGCAAAGTGAGTGTTTCATTAATGAGTGCGGGTTCCAGCTGCAGCCTACGGAAGACTAATAGTCACCATCTGGCCATTTCCTTCTCAGAAGATATGTGAGCAGGTTTTCTTAGATGGCCTCCTTAAGGAAATACATATCCTAGTCTCCAAAGGAATGACTGTGTTTTCTTATAGGATGAAATGGAGTGAGTATATTATTGGTTGACTTTAAAACAAGATTCTTCTGGACCCTCTGAGCAGGCCCAATGTGAGCAGGCTAATTTTATGGCTGGTAGCAGAAGAGGCAAAGAAAGGGGTAGTCCAGGGAGTTTGAATTAGGAAAATATGGGCACCATGCAGAAAATACAGGAGGCTTTTGGAGCAATGAGCAAACCTAGTTGGTGATTTTAGTTCTATACTGCACAGACAAGTTGTGATAACTAAATAAGCCAGATACGTTCTACATGACCCACCCTGGCAAGTCCTAAGCTGAAAACCTATCTAACCACAGAACCTCCAAAGACTTCTGACCTACAGAATTATAGACATTACCTGTAGCCCACAGGGTTGTCATAATTTGTTATGGCAACAATAAAAAGTAGACATCACCACTATGCTCTGTTGGGGAAAGAAAATACTGATTCCTTCACTCTTGGAAGAGCTGGAGCATGCTGGTCCCTGGGTAGGACTGCACAGAATTCTGGCTTTTACCTCCCTCTGTATGTTGTGCTCAGAAACTACACTATGTCTCTGTGTGGATATGGACAGTTAACAAACAGCACCATGTATCTATCTGCTTTCTTTAATTTAAGGAGAACAAACCATAAGGCAAAGGTGTGTTAGCAGGTCAGCAAGGGATTAGTTTGAGATGCTTGGCTTGGGTAAGAGGGCACTTGCAAAGTAGCTTCTCCTTTGGAATGTTCAATTGTGGTGTTTAAGATGATACTTTTGAAATAAAATTCTCCTGTAATGATGACTTGAATCCTGTCATTCAATGGGAAGAATTGGTGAATCTGGAGAATTTTATTTGGAACTGATATTCTCTGGTGTCATTTTGGTTATTTTTTTTTTTAATTCTTTGTTGCTTCTACCTAAAAGGAAAGAAAAAAATGATGCTCTTATTTGAAATGCTGAAGAAGCCCAAGTTGCTTTGTTACAATAAAACTAAATGTGTGCACAAAAGGGCAAGAGATTAACACAGAAAGTCTATGCAAAGAAGAATAGGGTATAACAGAAATAAAGATTCTTTCTAACTGGCTGGAAGCAGAAAGCTGCCCAGGTGTTCACGGGTATAGGCAATGTTCTGGGCCCTTCAACTCCAAAGCATAAAGGTGGAAAAGTTAAAACAACTCACGAAGTCAGGAGGCCAGTATGTATCTGTCTGTACAAATGATTAAGGATCTGTAAGAAAATGTTCTTTATAGGAAATATTGTAAAATCTTGTTTCTTACAATATATGTTTTTAATGTTTTGGGTTTTTTTAAAGAATTTTTCCTGAATCAGAATTTAAGGCAAGCGTCTTTTTAAGATCCATCTAGAAATGCCTTTGTTTAAGGTATTCTTTGTCAGTGGCAGCTGGTTGAGGATGGGGGTAATTCTGCACATATAGTCTGACATATCCCTGACTATATAAGGAGTATTTCCCATTTCTCAATGATATGCCTCAGTTTACCAATCTCCCACTTTCACCAGATCTCATCCCTAAAATCATTCTCCTTCTCCAGATGGTGGAGCTTCACCTTTTCATCTAGTATGAACTAAATGATCCCTAGTACATGCCCACACATTCTTCTACCAACCGAAGGTAGTCAGGATAAATGGCGCAGGAACCCTTCCTCAAAAAGATTTAAAAGATGCAGTGTGGCAGAGCCGGCACCCTCAGCCAACCACATTTACTCAGTGGGCATCACAAGTCTCCAACAGAGACCCAGAGACGAGGACAGGTAGCCACAGAGATTCAGGGAAGAAAAAACCCAGACCCAGACCTCATGAGAAGTACTGTAGAGCGGCTGAACTTCTTGTTTCAGCTTTAAAGCAGAGCTGTAGGTGTAGATTTGGTAGTGGACTGTAGATAGTAAATCCAATAAGCAAAAACACAGATAAGAAAAGAAGGGAGTATAACAAATTTCATAGGCACAGGGCTTACTATGATCAAGAAGAAAAATCACTCAGAAGCCATTGGACCTTTGCTTTCTTGATACTGTTAGTTCTCAAGAGAATCCAGCATCCTAGGAGCTGGGGTTTGTTTTACTTCTTTGTGTTACTCATTTATTAGTGTAAATTTATACCTGTCAGTTCAGATTTAAGGCATGAAGAGACCCAGTATACATACTACAGGATTCAAGGACACATGGCTGAGAAGTTGAAACAAACTACTTAGTGCCTTCTGATATGATTCGCTTTACTTATGTGAAAGGATAAATATAGGAGTCCTGAAAAGAAAACCCACTTGTGATGTCCCCTCCTACTTTTCTTACAAATTCTGAAGATATTTTCAGTGACAGAAGTCCGGTGATTCTGCTGCATCTTCTATAGAAGGCGAGACAGCATTGCACTCCCCAGCTGAAAGCATCCTGAAAGTAGATATGTGAATATTTCACAGGCATACGCACTGCTTTCAACATTTTATAGCCAACAGACTCAGCATTGCAGAGACATAAAAACAGGATTCATGTGCTCGGGAACCAAGCTGTTATACTAACAGAAAGTAGGAGATGAATCCTTCTGACAAGAGCTGTTCAAGACAATAGGCAGGAGAATAATAGAAAGGGTTTGGCACCTTGACCAACTCCCTTCCTGCAAACATCCCCCAGTTCAGACCCTCATCATTTCCTGACTGGATAATTACAATAGATGTCCAACTACCTTCCCTTCAGCTCTTCAAACACTTACAAACTAATGTCTCTGCCACTTATCACCCTAGACAAAATGCCTTTTTTTAATTACTTTGCATGCCTGATTAGTAGTTTTGATGATAGACAATGAATTCAGTTTAAACTTAGTTAAGCATTAAAACAAACCCTGTAGACACACCCTGACCTCTGCCCACCTCTCCTCACCTGCTTCTCAGGCTGCCCCCCCCCTCAAGTTTCTATCCTAACAAATGACCAGTACTTAATGATTTGCTCACAGTCTTCTCTGGTTAAAAAGCCTTCATTTTACCAAGTGTCTTTTCTTTTGAGCTGCTTCCCAAAGCCCCTATTATATGCAAATCTAGATTTCTAATACCTGTTCATCTTTCAGGATGAAAATAATTCTCTATAAAATCTTTCCTACCCCTACCAACCCTTGCCCCAAGTTCAACAGGCAGAAGATACAGGTTCCTTTCTGTGTCAGTTCAAAATTCCCTGTAGATCTCTACCCAAGCTCCTATGAGTCAGGAGATATCTTTCTTTCTTTCTTTTATTTTTTTTGTCTGTAATTGTACCAAAATACAATGAGGCAGAAACAATATTATCATTCTTTTTGTTTCCAGAGTTTTCTTCAAGGCTATTAAAACACTGTTAGAAAGCCTTATACAAAGCAACCACAAATGCTAAGCAACAGAGTACAGTGATGTACTCTCAAAGGTGTGTGTACCTTGCTTGGGGCACCCTGGAAGTCCTTCGAAGTCACATCATATGATGAGAGGTTGTAATGTCAAGTCAATCACACTCCATATCCTGTCTTTTCCTTCCCTTATCTCTGAGTACACACAGGCATTGGTTCATAACAGGAGCATCCAGAGTAGTCCTACAAAGATCAGATGAGCTATATGATGATTCTACACAATCACTGCTGAGAAAATGTCCAGATCTGTGCCCTTTCCCTTGTTACACATGTTAGTATAACCATGCTAGTATCACTTCTGAAAGAGGCAGGATTTGAACTTGGCATTCATTAAATAACAAGAAATTTTGACTGACAGACAGTGATGGAAGTGCCATCCATGTGGAGAAATCATTTGTGCAAAGGCAACAGACTTCCCCAGATGTGCCTAGAATCCAGCCTTCAGATGCTATATTGATCCCACTACTATTCCTTTTAGCAATGTGAGAGGCACTAACTGCATTTGAATGTAATCCAGCTCCAAACGAAAGACTACTACCTATTATACCAGAAACGTAAAATATTAACTGTGGTATTTAGAAAATCCTTGTCTTTATTGCAAGTATCTTCCCCCAAAATGGTGTTGATGAGTGCTGGTTTGATCACTCTTTTGCACTGAAGTATACAATATGTTAGCAGAGCTGGCAAAGTATCTACCAACATTTAAGCACACACAGGGTTCCTAATAGTTTCCATGTGTGCATGGTTGTAGTACTAACAGCAAAGTCTAAAGCAATCTCATTTACTTTTATGGTTAAGTATTCAAGAAGCATCTATTTTTTTAAGATCTTATTGTTTTTGTGGCTGACACCAGTATAGCTTGGAAAACAATTTACAATGATCACAATGATGTGGAAAGTAGTTACATTTTCCACCAAATCTGGCTGCTCAATTATTCTACTGATATTAATAGCTCTTAGTGGCACTTGGTGGATAGTAATCCCAATCCAATCACCCACTTTTGCTGGAAAACAGTCAGTGCTATCCAAATGGAAGAGGCTGAGCTTACAGCTGATTACAAACTCAGGCCTTGGTGCTGATGGCTTCTGGCACTGGCTTGCTGTCACTGAGGAAAGATGCTACCAGCAAATGGATCTGCTATCACTGTGATGCTAGTTCATTTTGCTTCAGATCTGCTGCGAGGTCTTTACTGTCATAAAACCACAACAACTGATCCCTTCCTACCTCTTTTGAGATATGTGGAACAATGTATAATTTGGTTTGGGTACAAAATTAATCTAAGTTGTAGGAAGGGACTTAAATGGATAAAGACACAGATGACAGTATTCACAGTACCTTGAACACAGTAAAGGGAATGTGAAGAGAACCAGAAAGAATTGAAATGAAGAACCCAAGGATAAGAGCAGAAGTGAAGGAATGCAGTGTTGCTTACTCATACTGTCACCACCCACACTGGCTGTCGCCATACACGGATGGGTGCAACTAAGTAGAAATACAATTCCCAGCTGACACTCTGGAATTCTGTACTCATATCTACCCATAACATCCAGAGTCATTCTTCAAATTTACTTCCAGCTGCAACAGAATAAAATTCAAAGTCTTCACCAAGACTCACAGATCTCACGGTAACTTCCAGGCCTCACCCTGCCACCTTCCTTGAGCCTATTCCAGTCATAAGACCCTACCAGAGGGTTTATGTGAATTATCTCCTCCCCATCTACTACCTGCAGGCTTTGCCTCTATGCAGGCCTCTACCCAGATGTGACTGCCTCAGAGAGACCTTGACCAGCCACCTGCAATACAGAGTCTCTCTCAAGGCTCACCCCCTGCTTCAGTGACCCTCTATAGTCATCATGACTTTGCATTGTGTGACTTATCTATCTGGGTGCCGGGTTATTTGTTTTGCCATTAGAATAAGATAAAAAAACAAAGATTGCTGGTCTTGGTGTCTAGAACACTAGGTGCCATACCGTAGATATTCAGAGGCTGTTGGGGATGGTGGGAGAAGAAAGGGGGAAATTTTCTTGTCTTTCCGCTTGACTACTTGTGTCTTTGTTACTCAGATAACTAAAGATATAAGCTCTTTGGACAGTAATGATTTATCTATCTCCCTTCCAACGGCTAGGAAAATACACAAGCTATGAAACCAAAGGGACCAGGATATAAATCTCATCTTCATGCTTTGTAGCATTTTTACTTTGAATAGTGTTTTGACCTTCCTATTAAATTTTATAGTTGCTCAAACTTTAAATATTCATACGTATAGGAAAGGCGCTAGAGACAGTGTACTATGGTTTCTGTTCCAGACTTTCCAGCCTTGCCCCATGGCCCAGACCTACAGACCCACAGTCCCATAGTCCCATAGTAACAAACAGGTGCTTGTATTAATTGTACACTGATTGACCTGGGGCCCAGGCATATAACTTGCTAGTGCTTGCTCTTAACCTAACCCATGGTTCTTAACCTGTTTAGACATGAGGCTTGGTACCTTTTCTCAGAGCAGAATTTCAACTTCTTTCCTCTGCATCTGCTGGCATCTCATTGTAGTGTCTCCATTGCTTCTCTGTGGCATTTCTGCTCTGTTCTTCTTGTTCCCAGAGTTTTCTTAGTCTGGTAGCCCCGCCCACACTTCCTGTCTGCCTTTGGCCAATCAGCATTTTTATTAAACCAGTAAGTGGAACAATTATTTACAATGTAACAATATAATTCCACTATAAGATAGCTCAAAAAAATATTAAGAGAATTAAATTAGTTAATTTCTATTACATACTAGGCCAAATTCATAATTTATACAGTATAAGTATTATTGATAATCAATGCTAATAGAATTAATATAAATAATTACTACTGTACATATTGTTATTAGCATACATACATTGCGCACACAGTAACGCTCCAGCCACCTGTCATCCCTGTAGCCTACCAGTGCAACTGTGACAGTGAAAAGAATGAGCAGCTGCCCTGACGGATAAAACCAATAATGAGCAAACAAATGAAGTCAGATAAAAACACAGAAATGTCAGCACAGCATGCAAATAATATGAGTTTTGTAATTGCCATTTTAAAACTTTATTACAGTGTGAAGTTCTGAGGCTTCCCTTTCTAACAAAGTAAATTAGTTTGGAGACCTTTCGAGTGAAGTACTCTGATAAAGAGTAAGTCAACTGAAACAAAATGGGCAGAATAAAGTATATTATGGAGAAGGCCTGCAGGTGAGAGGGTTCTCTGGGAAACAAGGGCCCTGAATGGCCTGGCTTTAAGTGGTGGGGTCTTTAGGAAGCTCTCCACCAATTCATAGTAACTAGAATTTCGTATTTGTAGGAAAAAAATTGAAGAAGAAACAGGTACATGGCTTCTCTGTGGTCATCTTCCTTGATGCTATGGGGGCCACAATCAAATCCTCGGGAGAAAGGAATCAAGGAGACAGTGAAAATGCCCAGCAGTCCCAGAGTTAAGTAGAATATAAGCAAGGGAATCCTGCTCATACTTTTTACCACTCCATATGAACTCTCTCTGAGTCATTTCCATCAGACACATTGCCCTGCCCTGCAGGGAGGGCATCAAAATCTTTGAGTTGCTGTAAGTTATGATGTCTTAGGCTAGCACCAGCATCAGTGTTATCATATTTCTATCAGTACAATGATCCTGGTAAGCTTTTTTATCCCCACAATCCCCATAGTCCAAAGGAAGAAAACTATAGAGAATATTAGAGACAGAATTACCATTTGTTCCCAATTCTATAGAAACAAAAATCAAAACAAGCCAGTTCTTGTGTTCTGTTCTAGAAATTTGCAATTTACAGTGTTTTCATGAGAAATACACAAGGTTGATCTCTGCACAGCTTGAGAGACAAAAAAAAAAAAATTCAGTACTGTCGATCTTCCTAGACAAAAGATGCTGAGCCACAGAGCAATCTCATGATTTATCTGTTATTCCATAGCCCTGTGGCAGAGCTGAGACTTGGGCTCATTCCCCTAATTCTGAAAACCAAATTCATTCCCATAAAATTATTTCCTACCTTTGAAAAAAAGCACAAGGAATGTGTAAAGCAAACTCTTTTTTAAAAAATCTTGGCGTGATTCCCATCCAGAAGCACTAAATAATGAATCACATGCCACAATAAACAGCACTGATACATCCATCTCAAGGGCTTGCTGATCACTAAGAGACAAGGTCAAAGCAGATACTCTGGGTACATGGTTATTCCTGGACCCAGGCTACAATCAACCTTAAATTGGAAGTCCTCTGCATCCAGGAAAAGGGGAAAAAAACAGACACAATCTTAAATGTAAAAGGGCTACACAGCCACGTCATATTAAGTACTTTCTATGAAAAGTAGAGTATGAACTACAATTGATAACTAATTGTCTTGCTACATCCTACTAACACAGCCAAGGTGAAGTAAATGATGATGATAAGATAATACACTTAAATCATAAGCTAGCTTAGATGGTTTTACATAGTTACAAGCAAGGATCATATTTTAAAATAATATTTGCTGTTCTTATGTATTAATAATAAGAAACCATTGCAGGGGAGGAATCTAGGAATGGAACTCAGTTGATATGTATAGTGCTTGCTCAGCATGCACCAAGCCCTGGGCTAGAATCTCAGCACTGTGTAAAGTTACTTTTGGCGGCAGATGTCCACAATCCTAGTACTCAGGAGGTGAGGGCAGGAGGATTAGAGGTCATCAGTAGCTACAGAGCAATTAAAGGCCAGCCTAAGCTACATGAGACCTGTTTTGGAAGCATGAAAGAGACGAAGGGAGGGAGGGAGGAAGGGAGGGAGGGAGGGAAGGACGGAAGGAATAAATGAATGGAATATTTGTACCCCCATGATAGTGAATTCTTATCTATCAGGAAGAATGAGGTCACCTGGTATGCCAAGTTTTGTTTTGCTTTTTTTAATGTACACTGCCATGACCCAGACCCAGCAGTTTTTTACATTAGCCAGAATTCCACAGACCATATTTTATAAAATCCTGATCTAGAACTACAGTCATTTCATGATGAGTGATTAGACATGTAATTATAGCAAGACGTGAGGTTGGCAAGAAGAAGAAATATATTCAGCATCCAACAGCCTCATCACCAATCCCAACAGAAGTCAGTTATGAAGGAGCAGGAAGTGTATGCAGTTTTAGATTTTCCACAATCAAACACATATCCACTCCCACAAAGGGCAGTTTTTGTCTTCCAGCTTTTATTTTCTGGTATCCTTGACAATAAACATAACTTGGCCCTTCACAACTACACTGATTTCAAAAATCAGGCACACAAAAGAAGAAAAAAAAATAAACTAAATAAATCTAAAACCTAGAAAAAAAATTGTACTCATACTTATTAACTTCTGTTTTGTGTGTAGCATAAAGTCCCAATAAGTAGAGAGAAACTGAGGTAGGCATCCCAGGCTGCACTCAAGCTCTGAGGCAGTTGTTGCTCATCAACTTTATTTAACGAGACACCCGACTTTCCCCACAACATAGCTAACAAATCACTTCTACTATCAGGTGGCTTCCAGAAGCCTTCAAACTCCTTTGAGCTCAATTCTGGGTCCTAGAAATCTTCATGAATGTTATCAGTAGTGATCCTGAGGAATTCAAGAACAGGCAGTCAAAGGAAGCAATTTGAAACACTTTCCACTTTGGAATCTTTAAAGGAGATTTTTATTGGAAAGAAAAAAAAAACAGAGTTTAGAATGCTTGGCTTCACCCTGATTGCTAGGTTTAGCAATTGCTTTCTGAACTGGGAGGAGTTCAAGAAAGATGGATGGTCAGAGAGTGTCTGGAGGTGAGCCAGGACCCGAGTCTTGGGGGAAAGGTGAAACCACCGGTGTGATTGATTAAACATAGCAGGATCTGGCAACTATGGAGCAGAGGGAATGACAGTCTTTATATAACAGAATGGCTGCCCTTGCCAGAAGAGGTTGGGAGTCTCCTCTATGGTACCTTAGATAAAGCTCCATGTCTGAAAGAACCAAGGTGAGGACAATCATCCAAAAAGAGATAAATACCCTCCACAGGTCCCCTGAGAATCTGCCAGTGTTCTAACACAGTAGGTCCAAATTATTGCCAAGGAGTTTCAAAGTCCCTAAGCAAGGAGCCTCTCCAAATTCCCAGTACCCATGACCATCGTCATCTTCCTGACATCCTCACAGCTCTGGCTACACAACTGTCCCACCAATTTGCTTTCCTGCTGCTCTGTGTGGGTACCTGAGCTACCCTTCACCAACTTTCTTTGACAAGTGACTTTCAGATCCTCCCTTACATGGCATAGCAGGTTATTCATCTGTCTCAGTCACTAGCACCCTCCAGGTCACATTCCAGAGCCACCTGTACCTCGTCTATTTTCTTTACACCCCTACATCTATAGCTTAGTGGTAGTACCTCCCACCACTCCACCTATTCAGACATTGCTACTGCTTACCTGGACAGGTTCTGTTCTGCTCTAGACTCCAGGTACCCCATACTCCCATGCTTCCTTTAAACCCCTCATTTGGTAAATAAATAACCTATAGCATTTAGTTCCTGGATGAGTAGGCCACTGATGGCATCAATGACCACTGCTCTTAACCTCTACCCCTTTGAGCCCTGTTCTGTGTCATGGGATTCTGCAAGTCCCTTCCATACTGCCTCCAGGTTTACCCCTGAAGTTTGTTTGGCCAACAAGATGTGTTCACTATAAAGTAATGTACACAACAGACCTTGCTTGCTCTTCCCCTCAATACCTATTATGTGAATATGTATGCAAGAAAATATATATCTCTGACTATACAAGACTTTGGAAGAGCTAAGGGGACCTGAGAGTTATAGCAGAAGACATCTGAAACTAGCCAAAAGCTCAACATCAGGCATGGTGAGCCCAGCAATGACCAAAAAAACCCATTTATGTTCAGCCTAAACTTCCAAGTCACAGACTAAATAAATGCTTATTGTTTTAAGTCACTAACTCATGAGATCTTTTCTTCCATCTGGTTTTTGTTTGATTTTTATCAGTTCTGGTCTATTTTTATGCTAGGTATTGAATCCAGGACCTTGTGGGAATTAGACAAGCAGTAAGCCACTGAGCTACAATTCCAGCCTCATAGGATAGTTTATTCTGAAGCATTGTGTTGTTGTAAGACCCATATGAAAATATATAGATAGTACACTCAGGGAGTTCAAGGGATAGTCAAAGAGCCCGTAGATCAGAACTAAACTTTCCTCTTCACCTAGGCACCTGTCTATATCCCAGGCTGTAGAGTTTAAAGGCCCCTGTGATAACAGCAAGTTCAGAGCTGTAATTCCACCTGGATAAGTGGAAAAGACCCCTGCATGTTGGCAACAGTGTGCACAGGAAGTCAGCTGTGACTTAGTGTCACGAAGCTGACAGGAACCAATGACAGAGGGAACTGGCTTCAGTAACAGCTGACATGTCATCTAAATGCTCAGTCCAAGAAAATGAACGCTAAGACTGTTTCTATGCCAGACAAGTCCTTGTAATACAAGAGAAAACAGAAGATATTTGATGGGAATTGTGGAGAAAGAGAAGAAATCAGCTGCTATTTAAAAATATTGTTCCACAGCATATTTTAATTTCTTTCCCTAAACTCAATACAAGCTATTTGGCAAAAAAAAAAAAAAGTTCCTAATCTACTTCCCTTTGAGATATCAATGGAGGAAACATAGTGAAGAAAATTTTTAGATAATAAAATCTTTGGTCAGAAAAAAAATGATTTAATCTGTTTTTCTAAAACTATAAATTACCTCTGCGGTCTCTGTTTGCCCCTATGGCCCTGTTTAGTTGATTTTGTGGGTCGTGTTCTACTTATGTCCTTGACACCTGTGATATATTATTAACTATTACATGTCCAACTTTTAAAAGTTGTAAGGTACAAAGTAGGCACTCAAGAAAAATAAAAAGGAAAGAAAGGAAAGAGGGAGACAGGGAAAATGAAGAGATGAATAAATGCTGTGGGTTAACATTCCATTAGCTTTGAGTATTTGGTTTGATATCCATGGATTTACAGAAAAGTTTAAATTAATAAAAATTAGTAATATTATACATTTTATAAAAAGTACTTAAAAATGCATAAAAATATTTTACTCCAAAGTTTTTGTTTTTGATTTAGTGAATAATTTATTTTCTAAATTTCAATAGTCTGCCATATATATACAGATTCAATCAAAGAATATAAAATAATTCATCTAGCCATCTTGCATTGTTGTGGGATGATGCTCCTGTACACTGTAAATATTTGTCACTACTATTGGTTTAATAAAATGCTAATTAGTCAAGTAGCTAGACAGAAAGTAGACACGGGGCGAACAGACGAGGAGAATTCTGGGAAGCAGAAGAGCAGAGCAGCAGATGACAGCGAGACACAGAGGAAGCTGTATGAGAAGGCAGCACTGAACAAAAAGGTACCAAGCCATGTGACTAAACCTAAATAAGAAATATGGGTTAACTTAAAGTATCAGAGTTAGGTAGTAATATGCCTGAGCCATAGGTCAATAGCTTGCAACTAATATAAGCCTTCATCTGATTATTATAAGTGACTGTGGAACTGCAGGTCCTGACCTCGGGGCTAGGTCAGGCCAGAAACTTCCAACTACACTGACTGCATATAGTCTCTTGTCTGTATAACTAAATAGGTAGATAACAAGATAATTTTTATGGTTCTCTCTCTTTCTCTCTCTCTCTCTCTCTCTCTCTCTCTCTCTCTCTCTCTCTCTCTCTCACACACACACACACACACACACACACACACGCACGCGCACGCACACGCGCGCACACACACACACACACACACGCACACACACATCTGTGTGTCTGCGTGCACATATGTGTGTGGATATCCATGGAGGCCAGAATACATGATTTGATCTCCAGAGCTGGAGTTAGACTTAGCTGTGAGCTTCCCAGTACATGTGCTGGGACCAGATCCAGGTCCTCTGCAGTAGTAGTAGTAATAAGGTCTCTTAACTGCTATGCCATGTCTTCGGCCCCATGGTTACTTTTTAAATTCTGAAATTAGTGATAATTAGGAAAACCACCATTTTGGCTTCAATTTTTCTCCCAAGAAATGAAATTTACTAACTATCTAAAAGCACCACAGCTGGGTGTTTGAGCTGCTATGTTTGCATGCATAGGCTTGATGAAGAAAAGTCAGCTAGAATTACAGGATCCTGATTCAAAGATATCCATCTGCCAACATTAATTTTGAATGTGAAAATGAGATGCCTTTGGCAGAAGCCTAATAAAGCATTCTATGGCCAGGAGCCCCAACTCCTACAAAGGCAAGACCCGCTATGAGCTACAGCTACAGTCACAGAACGATGAAATGCCCTTGGCCTGTTGAATAATTAAGGTGCCTGATTTTCTGTAGGCTTTCTTGGAATAAGCACAAATGAGGACCCAAGATGGCATTAATAGACTCTCCTCATGTCCCTCTTGATTCATCTACATCACAGCATGTGTGCTGGTCAAGGCTCCTTTTTTATAAGTACCAGGAACTCTTTCTGCAAGGTTTAAATAAATATAGCTTTCATAATGAGATAGTGCTATCTTGTAGAATCTGGGTCAGAGATGTATCTGGGTACCAATAAAAGTAAAAATGTTTACTAAAAGCCAGAAAGCCCTTCTTGATTCTTTCCCTCAGACCATAGTCTCCTCTCTGCTCTGAGCTTTTGCCTCTGCTTCCTCTCCCTACAGACCAGATAGTTATATCAATGCCTATGGCCATCATTCAACCTCTACATTTACATCAGCTTCATTTTAACTGCAAGCAGAGACTGCACCTAACCACTCTCATAACCCATTATAAACTCCTGGACCAGAAGTTTAGATTCTGATTAGCCAGTGTTCATATCAACAGTGAGTTAGTGCACAGCTGCTTCTGCTGTAGAAGTGTGGCTATGTAGGGATCACCTATGAGTCAAAATGAGGCAAACACAAAAGGGAAGTCATTTCTGGGTACAGGAATCCTACCATAGTTGACATTAAAAGGATGAAAATTGTGTTTTGATGTTTCTCCATCATCATCTGAAGACAATCTAATTCCACCAACGTGCCAATCATTATTCAAAAAACTGAAGCAATTCAATTAGTGTGGGTTTAACTGACCCCTTTCAGTATTATAGTGCACTACCAAGGCATGACCGGGCTGAGCATCATTCAGCCTTTCAAGGGGGGAAGGAGAAAGAGAATATCTCTAACTACTATAACAAAATACCACAAACTCTGTGGCTTTAAATAAGACCATCCCATTGCTTTTAATTCTTTGTATCAGAAGGCAAATGTGGGTCTCCCTGAGTAAAATCTCAAAGTGTCTTCAGGATTAAGCACCTTTCTTTAGGGTCTAAAAAACATTGCTTGACTCACAATCCCTTCCTGTTTTAAAAACCAAGATTAGTATATCTTCCTGGCCATTTTTCTACAATGAGGTCTCTTTTTCTGGCCAAAGTTGCCCAACTTTAAGAACATGTATGAGATGACCATGATATTCTCTCCGATGGAGACTTGATTTCATTAATATGAGAAGTCACTGTACCACATAAAATGACATATTCAAAGATTCCGGGAGTGAGAAAGTGAATACCTTGGGGAGTCTGCTGTCTTAATATATCCCAATAGTTTTCTCTTTCAGATAATTTTTCTCTCATTTACCTAAATATCATAATTATTTTCCAGCTTTTTATCCAGTGATGATTTCTTAATGAAGATGTATAATCCATATACACATGGGAAAAATGAAATTGTTAACCTTAACTAGAAAGAAATCATCCAAGTGTTATTTTAACACTACCACCAGGTAAGGAAACTTGCCATAAATCCCAGAGAGTTCAACTCTTAATTGTAAGCCAGAAACTCCAGGAATGGCATACTACTACATAAACTCTTGGCTGAACTATTTTTTTTCTAAAAAGTTGAAACTACTCACCATCCACCCATGCAATACAGTTCCACCCTCCCCTCCCTCTCTTACCCACACTCTGTGAACTAGCATTATTTGCATCCCAAATACCACCCTGAACTTTTTATTGGGGTTTTCATTGTATCCCCCTCATGATCTCCAACTGTCTTTGATTTTTTCCCTAACTTGTTTTTGACACTTAGGCCAACTGTTCCCATTACCTTATTGGGCTTCCCTATCTCTCCCCAACCCTCCTCCCTCCCCACATGCTGACTCCCTCTGCTACTCCCTACTCCATATGTGCTGCTTCTCACTTCCCATTTAGCTACAGACAGCAAGAGCTGCTTCTCAACATCCCTCTTGTCAGCACGCAGTCCTCTGCGGGAATAGAACCAAAGCCATTTCAGGCCCTCTCCTACTAGTCTGCGGAATTTTATCACCCTGCTGTGCCATCCCCCAAATTCTCCCCTGCAAGGTTCCAATCTCAGATAACTGTCTTGCTGCCTTTCCATCTCTATTTCTGTACAGGAGCCCTTAGTATCTCTCACAGCCTAAAGTGTGCAAGAGAACTCCCTATGCTATGCATACACTATAATTCACTTCCTCATAGCTTATGATTTGAGCGGAGGACATGGCCTGACTTTTAGCCATATGAATGTGTAGGGCTTATAATACGATTTATGAAGATATCTAAAAAACTGAGTAGAACATGCGACTTATACTTTGAAGCCAGTGCTACCATTAAGAACTACTTTGCAAAACAAAACAAACAAATAAACCACTTTATTTGGCCTGAGGCTTGGCCCTCATCAAAATATTGGTTTAAAAATTGTAATTCCATGTTCTAATTATTTTTGCTACATACACACACACCTCATTCAGTAACAGATAACTGCCACTTAATTATGTTTGTGGGTTCTGTAGCTCAATAATTCAAAAAATAATTCACATATCTATGCAGAAGAGGAGGCAGAAAAGAGGAGACCAAAAGATTGTAAGAGCCAAAGGTGGTCGATGACTCCAAGGGAACAGTATCTTCCAGACACAGGACCGATACACATATGAGCTCAAACAAGACCTTCCCAAGTTCAAACCAGACAAAATCCTAGCACTAACAAGGGAAAGTGAACACAAAGCTACACCCAACCAAGTAACTATTTGCAGTTGATACCTGCTGGAAAGATAATTTCAGTTTTCTCCACTAGGTACATCAACCACACTACAGGGCAGACCTATGTCTATGAGTAACTGGCCAATGCCAAATGGACTCTAGATATATCTTTTTATTTATTTATTTAGTTTGTTTTGATTTTCACAGTTTGCTTTTTGCTCTGACCTGCTGAGACCACCTCAGTCAGTGCTATTTTTTGCTGTCCTAGACAGCTGTAGTAAAAGCAGAGGGTTATAAACTCCCTTAGCATGTAAGACAGATTGACATATGGTTGAGAACATGGCTTTCTGATGTCTGGGATTGAAATGTCACTCTGTCATCTCCTGGTGACATTCTAAAACTCTTGGTGTATTTCTTTTCTCTATTAGTGAAACAGAAATAAGATTAATAGGCACAAGTTTGGGGTGCTGAGAACTTATGAGGTAAGTGTAGGAAAGTCTTAGTTTGGATACAATATACACTATAGTGTATTCATTCTGTCTTTATTATTGTTAAGATCACAGGACTTGATTCTTAGAAATAACAGGTCACAGTGGAAGCCATAATCTCTTTAACTTGCCAGGGTCATTCTTCTTCTCTAGGCCAAGCTATTGTCAAGATGAAATATACATAAAAAGAGGAATAAGTAGATACCACAAGTTTTAATTGTACCAAAAAATTCTATCAGGCCTTTAACATCCCAGAGAGATGCACAATATTTTCAAAAAAAATACAAATTTATAAATGACCTTCATGTAGCTTTCCTCGTAAATTGTAGCTCTGCATAGCCCCATAAGTGGAACTGCTTCCTTCCTGAGCAGGGTGTAGACAAACGGAGATGCAGCAGTGTTCAACAATAACCAAGTGACTAACTCCGCCCAGTGCTCCAAACAATGAAATCTAGACCATAGCACAGCCCCCAATCCTCGGTGAATCATGAGGCAACCTCAGATTTTGAACAGTTAAACCTGTGAATTGACTCATTAATTCCCAAGATTCAGTGGGGATGTTTATGGCCAAATGAGAAAGGCAATTGTTGATAGGAGCTCAAAGGTTAGACCTTACCCAGTCCTATTTTGAAAGACTTGCCCATTCCTCACCTGCTTGCAGAACTCTGGTACGTATACCCATCTCTATACCTGAATTATATCCCTAGAGGTCCTTGTCTTTCTCTGTGGCTCAAGGGTTCTTCATCAAACAGGTTTTGGAGTCCATGAAACCACACACAGAGCTTTTTACACCTTTTACCAAGCTGGGTAAAGGGAGTTCAGTTATTGTTAATTACAGATGCTTTCTGTCATAATGGGCCAGATTTTCAAAAGAGTCTCAACTGCAAAGCTCCCAAATGCCATACACAAACCTGGTAATGGTCCATGCAAATTGAATACTTAGTGGGCCTGTGTGCATTCTGTTCCAAGGACTGCCTTTGAAAATTTAGCCCAGTTACTCCAAAACATTCATAGCATCATAATC
Organism: Phyllotis vaccarum; assembly: GCA_033318265.1. NCBI lineage: Eukaryota > Metazoa > Chordata > Mammalia > Rodentia > Cricetidae > Phyllotis > Phyllotis vaccarum. The sequence continues at coordinate 38,411,666 of JARWLC010000009.1, read as the reverse complement.
TGTCATCATTAGCAACAATGCTTGACTTGGTGCTCAACATTCTTATTAACCATGCAATTATGAATGCAGACAATGTTTAATCACTTTCGCAAAAATACAGCTGTGTTGTTGGGGAGCTGTCACTTACCATTCACTAATGACTGATTTTTTTTAACCATCTAGATTATTTTCATGGGAACAGCGGATTAACTATAAAGACTTTATTATTGGTCATTAAAGAATATTAAAATGGAAAACTTTTACAAGATGTGTCTTGTCTTGCTGTATCACATGACTAAAAGACAAAAAAAAAAGGAGGAAAGACAAAAATAGATATTTTCCTTTCTTAGGAAGGAGACTGGACTATGGGGTGGAATGAAAAGAGAATTATTTTTTACAAAAATTCTCCCTGTTGATATAATAAGATGTTTGTCACATTTGACAATGGCAGTAATTTACCCCAAATAATTACTTCAGCTATTGTTCAGCTTTTGTAAAAGATGGCTGAATGGTGGGTACCAATCAATTTGGTGGAGTTGTTAATAACAGGCTATTTTGAAAACATAACTTTTCCTCCAAGCCTCCCCTGCCACTGAAAAATTAATTCCCTTCCTACACTGTACACTCACTTAGAGATGAATCAGAGTGCTGTTCTGTTCTACCAAAAGTCTCTGTGTATTCTGTGGTCAAATGGTTGCATCTCCTGCTTACCTACAAAGATAATGTTTGAAAATCTGTTAGAAAATTGGAAAACTCTTCTTGTTCAATGTCATGTTCTCAATGGATTTCGGTATTCTCACCTCAGGTTCACTGTACTCACATCTGAAACTAATCTGAACTCATAGCCGTGGCTCACTGCACTAATTCCTATACCACTATACTGAGGTTCACCACATTCCCAACCTGAGACTCACTTCCTCACCAGAACTAATGCCAAAGGCCCCCCTGCAATCATGCCTGAAGCTCATTGCCCTCAAGCCCAAGGCTCACTGCATTCATGCAGAGGTTCTTTCCTTGATCATTTGTTTAACAACTTCCGGGATTGATGCTTACACAAGGAGATTTCAAAAATTACAACTCCTATAACATTCATGCCACCATTTCATCAGCAGGGCCCACCTAGCTTGTAGTTCACAAGGGTCATAACTGAGTGTTGGTTTTTTTTTTCCTCCACTGGTAGCTGTACAGTTGAAGATCCCCTTGGCCTCACTCTCCTCCATTCCAAACCTGCCTTTCTCACGTTCGCCAAGTGGTGGTTCCTTCCCTGAAGCTGCACAAGGCACCACCCACAGGGTTTTTAGCTCTGGCGCTCTGGTCCCTAGACATACCACGTGATTCCTCCTCCTCCCTTCCCTGCCTCACTTCTGACGGGTTAAAGAGTCACCTGTGGTCCTTTACTCATTAAACCTAGACTTTTAATTCAGCGTGATTTGGCTTATTGTGTCAGTAGAAAGACCCACTACCAGAAATACAAAAATACTCATCAGCAACACAAATAGAAACTTCTAGTAGAAAAGCTAGATAAGTTGAAGTAAGCTTGATTTCTCCATGCTCTGTGCCTCAAGTATGTGGTGTCTTCAACAAAAGGGTCTTAGCATCAATTCTCCAAAGTAACCACGGCTAATGCTAATATCCTCTAAAGTTTGAAGGGAGTCTAGGGACCCAAATAGCCAACAATTCAAAAAGAGGTGACCTGTCACTGGGCCTTTTATTTGATAGCTCATGCTGTCTGGGAGAGACATTATCTCCCAGTTATATAGTAGCTTCATTTAGACACTTCAGTTTTTATATAGTGTAAATATCTTAATATCTTAAGCAGATTCTTTGGAGCAAGTTCCCATATGGCTCTTTTGAAGGTCTTTAAGTGTTAGTTATCCCTCCCCACATACTTCCTCCACTATCATGCTTTCCCAACCAAAACCATTTTATACTTCTTGCTCCATTATTCCCCTTTCCCAGTTCATATCACTTGCATTCTACTCTTGAAACACCACCTTCATGGTTCCTTACTAGTCTCCTGCCTTCTCTGAGTACTCTAGTTACTTAGATACACATTTCCAAAGGTGCAAATCTAGCATTTACATTTCAGAAAAAAAAAAAAAAAAACATGCGGCATTTGTCTTTCGAGGGCTGGGTTGCCTCAATCAGAGCAATTGCTTCGAGTTCTATTTACCTGCAAATTTTATAATTTCATATATTATTCCATTCAAAATTATTCCACAATGTATATGTGTCATATTTTATTATTTATCCACCAGTTTCAGTTGACATATATTTAGTATGTGACACATATGGCAATAACCAACCACTTTCTGTTTGGATTTAAATCCTGTTTCATAAAATAAACTCATACCAGATACTGTCAACTGAAGTAAAAGCTTGCAATTGGCTAGGTCATAAGCCTTTGAGGAAAACCTAGTACTATTATTATTCTATGAAATGGCATAATGTGGAACTGTCCCTAAGTTCTTATCTTTATACCCATACATTAGTACATCTCTCCTCCCTATTTGGAAAAGCTTTTCACAGTAGATGACAATTCATAAAGACCTACAACTGGTCAACATGCAGAAAATAAGCAACTTTGGAGCACTCAGCTCTAAATGGAACAGCATACACCAACCTCCTAGACTCAGAGATTATCCAAGAAAGGAATTAAAACAGACATTCTCAACCTATGGGTCACAACCCCTTTCGGGGTCACATATCAGATATTCTGCATATCAGATAATTTACATTATGATTCATAACATCAATAAAATTATAGTTGTGAAGTAGCAATGAGGTAATTTAATAGTTTGGGGTTAGCACAAAATGAGGAACTGTATTAAAGGGTCATAGCGTTAGGAAGGTTGAGATTAAAAGAGTATAAGATTTAAGAGCCTATAGGCATAGTGAACATATAAATCAAAACACTATTGGCTAGACATGACAGGGCCATTGCATATATCAAGTCAAAGTAATTCTGACTACATTCACAAGACTTTAACAAGATCAGTCCAGTGACCCTTCCCCAGAATGGGTTTCTCATAAAGTCATACTTGTAGTTGAGAAGCTGTTGGCAACTGATGGCAGGGGAGAAAGAGTAACTTTTCTTCCAGGATAGAGACCCTCAATGGCTATCCAAGCACCAGTAAATGGTCTGATACCCAGGTAGAACTAAGTGGACTCAATAGATTTATAAATTAAAACAGAAAACTCATATGAAGTTGGAAGAGGAAAGTATTAGGCACATAATAGAGAAATTGGAGAGAAGGCAATAGAGGATGGGTTTAATAAAAACTTATTGCATATATTATGAAATGCTAAATTTCAAAAAGTTGGAAAATAAAAGAAAGTATAACTTTTTGGTTTGCTAGAGGTTACACACTCACTACAGAACTTCTTTGAGATGTTCCTTTTAGTTCTTTTCAATAATATGAAATTTTTTCTGCTAACAACAACAAAAAACATATAAACCACCTACAGTCATAATCAGAAATAACCACTGCTAACATCACGTATTCATCTGTAGCACTTATACATAGGGAAAGAATACTTTTGAGTTATAGTCTCATGTAGCCAAGAATGACCTTTAACTCCTAAAACTTTTATGTCCAACTCCCAAATGGGATTACAGTGGTATCTGAAGAGTCACCACTTCTGATTCTTGATATATTCTTGTTATCTGTTTTGAGTTTTGATTATTCATCACTTTGGCAAATTACTTAGCTTTACTTGTTCAATTTTTATCTCTGTAGAATAGGGAAACAATAATACTTCATGTGGTAACAATGTAAGTTAATGTTTCAACAATGAACAGAAGGGTATTTGACACAAATTAAGAGCTATGTACAATTTAGCTATTGAAGTTCTATAAATTAATGAGTGAGAAATGGTACTGGGGGAATTAAAGTGTTGTAACACAGTTAATTAGTAGATTGAGTTTCTTTCTGTTGCTGCAGGGAAATATATGAGGCTAGGCACTTGTTTTATAGGATGTGGCTTGACTGTGCAGGGTGGTAGATGCCTACAACTACAGGATTTGAGAAGCAGAAGGATTGCCACAAGTTCAGTTATCCTGATCTACATGTTATTTAAGCCATCCAAAACTTCAAAGTAAGATCTTGTCTATAAATAAACAGATTATAAAGGAAGGAAGAGGAAAGGGGAGATGAAAAACGAGTTTTATTTAATTGAGAGATCTGGGAAATAGAGCTTTAGATATTTGACCTACACTGAGGCAAAATGATAGATAGGCAGACAGTTATGTGAGAAGGGATCCTAGGATGTGAGATGGTCTCCCAATGACAACCTTCTCTTCTAAATTCTAATTTTCTAAACCATCATTAATACCTACCAAAGGCAGTATCAACAATGTCCTAGCAACTTCTCATGCAGCTTTGTGTCTTAAATGTCCCATTGCGCCCTGCTTTTGCTGGACTGTGGACTAGGTCACTAGACTATTAAGCCCTGGAGACCAATTTATTCCAAGATATAAATAGCATCCCTTCCCTAGTCTCCCAGGTTCATTTGTTTCTCCTACACGAAGCAATTCCATCTCCCCTGGTCCCCAAATCTTCATTTGTTCCTATATCAATCAAGTCCAAGCCCTGTTTACACCTGAGACTTGAGACAACCTGCTCTAGCTGGGAGCCAGTAAAATAAATACAAGTCACTTGTGTCCATCATTCTGTGATAAGTCAGAGATGGGATGAGTCTCCATATCCGGAGAAAATAGGGAAGTAGAAAGGAGGAACTGACTGGTCCAACAACAGACTGAAAACCAGAGAAAACAGACATTAAGTCTTTGAACTCCAAAGGGGCAACCTCTGGGCCTTGTGATATGTATGCCAAGGGCTCAGGTGGTCCCTCATCAAGCTTTGTTAGTTACAGGTTCTTGTAGTAAGAGGTTTCTGGCCCGGACTTTCGGGCCTAACCTCAAGGTTTAGGCCCGCAGACCTGTAGACCCACGGACCCGCAGACCCCCAGTCCCACAGTCCCACAGAGACACGCAGAGGCTTACTATAGTTTTAGGCTGATCAGCCTCAGGCCCAGGCATATCACTTGCTAGCTCTCCGCCCTTCATCTAACCCATGTCTCTTGTTCAGCCATGCGGCTCGGTACCTTTCTTTAGAGCTGCATGGTTGTCCTCTGCTTCTTCCGGGCTTCTCTCTGGAATTCTCTCTGGTGTTCTGCTTGGCAGTCTGTTCTCAGAGTTTTTAGTCTGGTAGCCCCACCCACACTTCCTGCCTGCCTTTGGCCAATCAGCTCTTTTTATTAAATCAGTGGGTGGGACAGTTATTTTCCATGAAACAACACAATACCCCTACAGGTTCTAGGTTGCATTTGTCTGCCATGGGTAGCTTAATCGTGGGATTCCATCTATACTCTCCTGACTCCTGGCCTCACTGGAGAATCTCTGCAGTGGTTCCATCTCCAAGGCAATGTCTACTTGATTTTTTAACTTTTCTTTGAAATCACAAAAGAAGAAGCAGGAAGGCACTATGACCCTATACCTCTTGCATTTTATACATCATGTGGATGCACCTTCTTGTGATGGCCTCCATCTAGCAGTGCCTGCATAAAGTGTATAAAAGCTTCAGAATACCTCTGTAGGAAGCAGACAGCAAAGACATAAAGTATCCCTGGCACATGAACACAATATTGGCTATCTTGAAAACACTGAGTGCTTAGGCCTACAGGACTATGAGAAGAGAGCAGTTGCAAAGATTTCTGAGCTGCCCTGGAGGCTTTTATCCCATTTGTTTTATGATAATACCTCTTCCCTTTTATTTAGCCACCTGACTGTGCTATACTGTGTGGTGCTATGTAATATATTTAATAAAACAAGTCTGGAAAATCAGAGAACAGATCCACCCACAGTCAATCCAGGAGGGTCAGAGAGTGGCAACTCACGCTTTTAATTCCAGATCCACCCACAGTCAATCCAGGAGGGTCAGAGAGTGGTAACTCATGCCTTTAACTCCAACAGGGGACCAACCGGGAGTGGTGACCTATGCCTTTAATCCCTTAACTCCAGAGACAGATCTTTCTGTGTTTCTGTGAGTTTAAGGCTAACTACCAAATAGTAGTAGCCCACGCCTTTAATTTTAACATGGATGTGAAACACCTGGGTGAAGAAGGTATTTAAGGCAGGCATAGAAAGACAGATTCATGCGGTAGAAGTCACAGGAGCAAGGCTGATGAAGCTAGAAGACAGCTGGGTGAGATTTGACTGTGGTGTTTCCTATCTTTGATATTCCAGCCTTTCCCTGAGATCTGGCTCTGAGCTTCCTTTAACACAACCAGAATTTGTGCTACAATACTGTCCCAAACATGCAGGGTTTGTCATTATCTTAAGCAACCTGACACTAATTTTTCCCATTTTCTCTTCTTTTTTGCTACTTAGTCTCATTGTAAATTACAATAAAGTAGCTGATAACAACAAAGTCACATGCAGAGATGTTCACTGCTTAAAAGTGCACATCCCAGCTCATCCTTACTAAACTCAGCCTTTCACAATCTCAAGGGCTGGACATACACCTGTGAGCTCTTTACCATGAAGGAAAGGCCTAGCCTTTGCTCTAGTTTCCTGAAGGGCCTCATTTCTATCTGAGACTAGTTTCTTGCTGACCCTATCTTCTGTGTGCTCATAAGGATTGCCCATAATTTTCTGTGCTCAGTAAAATACTGTCTAGCTTGTTCTTCAAATCTCTTCTAACATTGGTCCATCACCACTTCAAAGCCATTTCTACATTTTAATATTCACAAGCTCTAGCCGCAACTCTACCCCTCGACACGGATTTTTCCATATTAACCTACCTTCTTTTGTAACAGCCACAGAAGGCTATTGAACTTATCTGGGGCTGAGAACTTACAACGAAGAGAGCCTTCTTAACTCAAAATTTTTGAGTCATAAAGCCCAAGATCACAGAACCCATCAGTTTGGAATGATGAGGACCACCTTAACATTAATGTGGCAAATGAGTGGGAACTGGATACAAGCATAACGGACAAAATACATAATTTATCCTCACTTTGTAACAACTAGCTCATTATAAAAAAAAAAAATCCTCCAACATGAACATTAATCTCTTCCAAGTGTCATTTCCCAACAGCCAGACAACTCCCACACCAGGCTTCTCTTCTTGGATTCTTCCAATTGTTGCTATTGATACGTTGAAAACACAACCTCCAGAAAAGGAAACTCAGGAAGGCAAATCACATCCAACCAACATCTACTGGTAAATGATGATGATGTCAAAATTCCAGATGATGCTGATTTTATATGCCTAGACAGCCACATTGGAAAATAATTTGTCTTTATTATATAATTATAGTGAAGAGACAGCTAAAACAAGAAGTTACTCATAAGCCTACTAAGCAAGGAGAGTCTATTTTGTCTGGTGAGGTTTCCCATGAAGAAGATTTTAGATGGATTTGAAAGGGTTTTGTTTTTTTGGTTTTTTGTTTTTGTTTGTTTTTTATTTTTATTTTAAATGTTACTAAGAATGATTTGGCCAGTGGGACAAATGGCCTGTGATAGGTAGAAGAGCTGTGACTTACTATTGACATATCACATTTCTACCTGCTTGGGATTCAAGTTGTTGCTAGGTAGGAAATCTTATTTTATATCCACATTGTCATACCCAGGATACTCTAGCATCACGCTTGGAAACTGGAATCCCAGAACTGAAAAAACTATCCGACTTCCTGTGTCTGGATTAACATCCTGGACAACTGAGGCAAAGTCATACTCTCTCAACTTTGCCTTCCTCTAAATGATTAAACATTAAAATACTACAAGAAACGGGTTAGCACAAGAAGTCACTCTGAAAGTTACTGGATCTCACAGTCATGGAAGAGAAATTCCTTGAATGATTGATCTCCCCACATTGCTGGAGTTTATTTACCTCTCATTGCTTTAGCGTCACATCAAATATAAACTATTAATTTAGGAGTCCTCTCTAGAGGTGAAGAGAACATCAGAGCTGTAGCATCCTTAGCCATCACATCAGACCGTCTGCCACAAAACTACCAGGACAACTGTTCATGATGCCCACCAGACTATTAAAGCATGAGTAATTATTAACAAAATAATATCCTTTTATTAAACTACACTACAAAGGAAGGGACCATCACTTTTGATTGCTGATTCTCAATCCTTGCTGAATTTCCTGCAAATCTTTTCTAAAGAATTGGTGAAAATTACCTACAGAACTGTTAAACTATCGATGCCCAGGTCTCGTTCTAGGTTAACCTGAGGTACCAGGGATGGATACGGCTGCTGGCAGGACTTCCCACATGCTCCTCCTTTGAGTATTACCTGGGAAGATATTTCTGCTCCACATAACAGCTTCAGGCCCCTCATTCCTTTAAGAGAACAATGACCTCAGAAAGTCCTCCAAATAGCATTTTGCTGTGTAGAGACAGATCCATAGTTCTTTTAGGTATTGATTAGCATTGTCAGTATAAGAATCAATACACCTCTCCAGAGACCACAAATAAATTCTGCCAGGTTGTAAACCTGTGGAATAATCTGGCAGAAGTGACAAAATGCCAAACAGGGATAATTGGTGGGCAACCCTGACACTAACATACTATTGAAGCAAATTGGAAATATGGCAACAGTTATTTTGGATTTTCAGTGTGGTTTTTATAGTAACTACAAAATTGGAATGGAAACACTTGTGTTCAAATTGATAGTGCCCTTAAGTGGCAAGAAAATCTCTTCTCAACTACTTTGGACCCATTATCTCTGGGGTTTCAGTGATGTAAATTGTACCTTTTCCTTCAGAAAGCCACCATCTCTGAGGCCTGCCAAAACAACACCCCGAGAGTCTAGCAACCTAGCAGCCATGGCCTGTTCAAACTCCTACTGAGTGATATGTGGAATTTTGATCTTGGGATAAATGGCTTACTTTTTACTTCATAATTTATAGACAGAAAATATATATGAAAATACACTGCATATTTCTTACATGTGCCACATACATATATCTTATTTTCATTTAAAATAGTTTTATTATGGAGAATAATTTCATGGCATGCTTCTGAATCCAAGGCAAAAAGTAATTAAGCTAGTTATAAAATTTGCAAGCCATGAGTAATTCTATCATTTTGCTTTCTTCTAATATCGATTGTTGCAGTTATTTCTAAAGCAACTAATGGAAATTTGGTGGGTTGCTCTGGAGTTCCTTTTTAAAATCTCTCTCTCTCTCTCTCTCTCTCTCTCTCTCTCTCTCTCTCTCTCTCTCTCTCTCTCTCTCTCTCTCTTCTCTCTCTCGTGTGTATGTGTGTAGTTGGGGACAGAACCTTAGACCTTGCACATTGTAGACATGTCTTGTACCCCTGAGCTATATCCCCAGTCCTCTTATCTAAAAATTAGTGTTCAGTGTTTAAGATTAAATCATTCCCTGCTTTCCTTTGCTCTCCCAAATATCCCTTTGCTCTCTTTCAAGTTCATAGACACTTTTCTTTGTATAAGCATATGTATTTATATATATATGCATGTTTGAATATAAATATATAAATATAATTACAGCCTGCTCAGTCTATATAATGTTACTTGTATAAATGTCTTCAGGGATAACCATTTGGTATTGGATAAGCAACTGATATGCTCTTCCCTGAAGACCATTTATCCTGCTCTAAGCATTTCTTAGTTGTCTAGAGCTTTGTCTAGAGTTGAGGTCTCGTGAGCTTTCCCCATCCCATGCTATCATGTGCATCGATGGTACCTGCTCGGGTTATGTTTAGACAGCCATACTGGAGAGACTTCAGTAGTGCAGCTTCTCTGACATTTCTAGCAGACACAATGTCCCTGCAAACTTCCTGTTTCTCTCACTCTTACAATCTTTCCATCTCCTCTTCTGGAATTTTTCCTGAGCCTTAGGTGCAGGAGCTATGTCATTCATATATCAGTTGGGCTCCACCTCTTTGCATTTTGAGAAAGTGTGGTCTTCTATATGGTCTATATCTGTTGCAAAAAGAAATTTCTTTAATGAGAGGTGAGAACCAACCCTTTCGGTATGAGGTAGATAGGGATTATGCTAATTTACAAAAGTGACAGTTGTCGATTCTTCTCCAAGATTCTTCTATACTTGACTAGCCCTGGAGAGCTGGCTAGCTTTCCAGGACCAGGCACTGTTTCCCTCTTGTTGAGTAGGTCTTAAGTCCAATTAGGGAGTTCTTGGTTGCCACCTGTATCCATGCTACTATTGCCATATTGGTCATTCTGGTGGCTTATAGGCATCATAGCTATGCTACCTTCCTTTGGAAGTTTGCATGGCTAACCATGAAAGTTAGTCCTCAAGCAGAAGTGAGATCCAGCTCAGGGCCTTTGGGCCCTGCATCTGAAGCACATGGAATCTCCAACAATAAAAACTTACTGTTACAAAAAGGTTTCTTGGTCCATCTAGTCAGAGGTCCAGACCCACAGACCTGTGGTCCCAGAGTGCCTAGCGACCTGCCACTGCTTAGGCTCCTAAAAGTGACTCAGACACTTATATAAAGTTCATGCTGTTTGCCCTATGGCTTAGGCATCTTTCTAGCTAGCTCCTTCATCTTAACTCAACCCATTTTCATTAATTTGTCTGCCACGTGGCTCGTAGTTCACCTGTGTTCCTTACATGTTTCTTTTTTGGCTTGATCTATCTGTGACCCTGCCTCCTTCTACCTATTCTGATTTCCCAACCTACTTTTTCTAAGGTGCCTGTCATGGGCCAAAACAGTCTTTTATTTACAGCATATAGAAAAACATTCCCTTATCACCTTACCGTCCACCTCTTGGAAGCAACCTAAATCAATAACAATAACTGATAATGTTCTGTTGCTCTCTCAGAAATCCTTAACAAACAACTCAAAACGGGGCTTCTTGTGCCTGGTGTTGGAGTTTTATTAGACAATATATGTCTCTTGGGGAGAACATTGTCAGCCCAGATGGAAATTTTTCATTTAAATCATATATGTATCTTTATATGTCAACTTGCACGTATTGTAGCTAGTCTTAGATAGATAGTTAATAGTGTGAGTTTTTATGACTTTTTCACACATCCTTACTGTTATTTTGCCCTCCCTTCTTGTGTATTTAGCTCCCCCTTCCTAATTATCCCCCCCTTATTTTCCATTCCCCCTTCAAGTCACTTGTTTCCTACTGTTCCCCTCCATATTGCCCACCTCCCCCCCCCCTTTTTTTTTAACTTTCCAGGTTTCTGTGGTTAATCCAGGTCATATACTCATCTCTGAAGATCTGGAGATGGGAACTTCAAATGAAAGAGAACATTTGACATTTGTTTTTGGGGGTCTGAGTTACCCCATTCAGTATTTTCTAACCACGTCCATCTTCTTGAAAATTTCATTTTTCTTCACAGCTGAAAACCTATCTTTTAATAAACTATCTACTTTGGAAATTTTATATAACTAAGACTCATATTTTGGACAGAAACAGTTTTGTATTATGCAGAATAAAAATTTTCTTTTTCCATACTAAATAACTATCAAACATTTTTTTTTTACTTTTTTATTTATAAGATTTTTTTTTTTACATACCAACACAGGTCCTCTTCCCTCCCCTCTTCCCACTCACTCCCCAGCTTCCCTCCACCCCATCCCACCATCTACTCCTCAAAGAGAGTAAGGCCTCCTGTGTAGAATCAACAAAGTCTAAGATATCAGGCTGGAGTAGAACTAAGCCACTTTCTCCTGTATTAAGGCTGAGCAAGGTGTTCCTCTATAGAGAATGAGCTCCAAGAATCCAGTTCATGCACTAGGGATAAATTCTGATCCCACTGACAGAAGCCCCACAAACTACTTAATCCACACAATTGTCATCCATATTCAGAGAGCCTAACTGGGTCCCATGCAGGTTCCCCAGCTGTGAGTTCAGAGTCAGTGAGTTCCCAGTAGCTCGGGTCAGCTGTCTCTGTGGGTTTCCCCATCATGATCTTGACCCCTTTGTTTATATAATCCCTCCTCCCTCTCTTTGATTGGACTCTAGGACTTGGCACAACCCCAGAGAAGCTAGTAACAAGGAGGACTCTAAGAGAGACGTCCATGGATCCTCTGGGGAAGGGAAATAAATAAAATCTCCTAGTAAATTAGGAGCATGAAGGGAGGGGAGCAAAGGGATGTGGGATGAGAATATGAGGGAACAGGATGGTAGAATTAGGGGAGGAACAGGGAGGAAAAACAACAAAATAGATATCTTGACAGAGGAGCCATTTGGGGCCAGGGAAAAACCTAGTGCTCCACAAGGATGATCCCAGCTAAGACTCCAAGCAACAGTGGAGAGGGTGCCCAAACTGGCCTTTCCCTGTAATCAATTTCATGACCACCATAATTGTTCTCATAGAATCTTCATCCAGCAACTGACGGAAACAGATGCAGAGATAAAACAAATATTTTAAACTATAACTTTGAAAGTACTCCACACATTTGCCCTGCCTGGGGTGTTTATCTGGGCCAACTTACATTAAGCCACTCCAAACCATGTCTTCTGAATACAGACTTATACACTCATAGAACACAGTTATTCCATTTATTCACCTCTAAAGAATCTTTATTATGGATCTTAAATGTAGACTGGAGATAAGTTACATAGCAAAAGAACAGGTTCTGGGTAACACTCTTGAGGATGAGAAGAACCAATGCCATTAAGGAACCGGAGTACCCTCTAGGCCGTCACTTACTTCAGGATAGAAACATAAACACCTTTGAAACTCCATACTGAAGTTGAGGTTGCAAAATGAAGAGAGACTTGGTTCCTGACTCACAATTCAGTTTTGTTTTTCTTTCCTATAAACCATCAGTAACAAGAAGTAATGCACACAATGTATCTATAAATTTACATGTCAGAAATGTCGCACAGCAATTGTGTGCTAGTTTTTAAAATGAGTAATTTTATGAGCTCTTCAAGTTTTTTGTTTTTTTGGTTTTTTGTTTTTTTAAAAAAAAAGCTACCATAAAAATTTATCACTTCCCCAACCATTAGTTGATAGCATAACATAGCAGATCAAAAACACCCAAGGATTGGACAGCCTAGATCCAGTGGCCAGTCTTCCCAAGTGGATAAGCTAACTATCTTGTCTCTCCATCCCTGTACCTGGGAAATAACATGTTGCAAGTGCTGGGAAAAAATAAAAAAGCCATAGAGATGTCATTTTTCAAGGTTTTTTTTTTTTTTTTTTTGAATATACTTGTCAAGAGAACATGAGCCTCCTTTTTCTTAAAAGAAAAAAGAAAAAAAGTTTGCAATCACCCTCACTCAGGAACTGAGCAGGGTTGGAATTTTCTTAGAACCACTTTTGACATTCACCAAAAACCTCATGAACAATTGGAGCAACCTAATGATTAAATGTCAGAACTTTAGTACATCAGATTTGCTCGTGGAGATTTCCAGGGTATCCCAGACTCACTTCCAGCATACATAATCAATAGGTAAAAAAAAAAAAAAAAAAAAATCCTTTTCTTAAGTAGCACTTGACCTACATGTTTTTGTGGGATGGAAACTGGACATTGGTATGGGGGCAAAGGAAGTTTCTAGCACCTCTACAAACAGTAACTTCTGGAGTTCAAGGCCTTACAAAAGTTTCTAAATACAACACACACACAGACCTGAACATATACAAATACAGGGATTTGAAATAAATATTAATAATGCATCAACCACAGTAAAGCTTCAACCACAGAATTTACAATGGGAACAATGATAAAACCTTTAATGAGAAAAACATTATCAGGGTCTATAATATTGTAAATCATTTCTAAAGAACAATAATGATAAGATGAGTCTCCTAAAAATACCCAGGACACAACTTTAGCTAATTAAAACTAGAGAATAGAAGTGGCTCTTTTTATCATTCACGATATTGTATCCCTGATCATCCCATAGCAAATGATTTTACCTCAGTAATAACTATGATCCAACACTCGGTTAGCAATACCACCTCAGACTTTATCTAGTTGTAGCAATTGGTTGAGATGATATTGCCCTGCATATATGTCTTTCATCATACTAATAAAGTTTCCTGTTATAAATGCAAAAGCATATTAACTTGTCTGCTGTAATATAAAAAGCGCATACAGCTTTTTTTTTAAAAAAAAAAAAAAAAGGAAAGTGCATCAGTATTTCTATTTTGAAACTTAAGTTGGTAAGTACATTAAAGCAGAAAGCAACAAGGAACCTGTAGTGAGCACAATAACATAACTAAGTACCATGAAATTTCCCCATGAGAAATTTCACCTATTTTGTAATTTAGCCACATTCTGTTCCCTCGGTGTTCACATGATGATATGAAACTGCCCCTTTGCAAACACCAAGATGTCCATGCATCCATACATTTTGTCTTTCAACAGAGTTCAGGAAGGCTGCTACTGACTCAAATTAACTCTCTTGGAATACAAAGCACGCAAGGGATGATGAAAACTTTTGATATCAATGTTGATGTGACTAATGATGATAGTTCAGTATCCTTAGGAATAATCCCTGGCATAAAGTCAACAGTCTATGAAGGTTTGTAGAAGAAAAAAGAGAAACTCCATTGTGTTCACAAGAGAGAAGCATTCTGTTTGCAGTCTGCCACCCAGGATCCGTATTAGAAACTACTCTTTCCCATGCTCTTCTCCTCAGTAAGTACTTTCTCTACTTCTCAGTGAGGAACTTAAGGTAAGAAGGCTAGGGAAGGTGAGGGTATTACCCAACAGAAGAGGCTATGTGCAGTCAGAGGCAACTGTCCTTTCTCCATTCCAGGTTCATACAAACTAACTTGTCTTAAAGAATTACACACATTAACACTTTATAATTGATAAAATCTGAGCTGAATGCTAGCCCACGGCCTTAAGATTGACAAATGTGGCATTGTTCTCTCTGGTCCCCAAGGGCTCATCCAGTACTTGTCAACTTTTTATTCATGGAATCCTTCACTATCTATGGAAGATAGCTTCAGTCATCATGTGACAACCAAGCATAAGAAGTCCAGTTAACCCCATAAAGAGTGACTGAGACTCAGTTAAACTTAAAGAAAAATAAACGTGTTGCCATAGTTAGGGCAGAACACTCACAAATACTGTCCAGGTAAGTAGATACATCTAGATGCTATAGGCTGGTTCTGGTCTTGAGTATAGACCACAGAAGAGCATTATTCCAGAGAAAGTCAATCCCTGTGCAACACCTGAAGTCTCTTAAGATCTTGTAGGCAGTACATATGGTATGGGGCTGGATAGAGGCCCAGAGAATAGTCATAGGACCATGGAGAATGTTAAAGACAACAACAACAAAAAATACAACAAAGACAGCAGCACTGAGTTTTCTCAGGATATGTGTGCTCTAGCTACACTGCGGGAGGCCAAGGTGGAGCCCATGGCACTTGGCACAGACACTAATAGGGCCCAGTGTGGATGTATATAGACGGAGCTGTAAATCTGGTAACAAACACTCCTTCACAGCCTTGTGAGGACTGTGAAAACACGGGCCCTTTTGAGACTGCAGCACCAGGAAGCCATTTGGAAAGTTGACCCATACCACACAGAATTACTTTTAAGTTTTAAGCCTATGGTCAAGGCAGAACAGCTCTAGCCTCCCTCTTTGGCTCAGTGCAGCAGCTGGGCTACAAAAGTGTCCTGCTGGATTCAGAGTGCTGACCTGGAGGGGGGTGAGCATATTAATTTGGTGGTCCTGTTGTATTAAATTTGCATTTTCCATTCATCACAAGTTCACACTCAGCAATAAACAGCCTAAGAAGAGAAGGTGGAGCTGAAGGTGTTAAAGCCCAGTAGACAACAGACCTACTGTAGTTGGTGATTTAGGGCCAAAAACTTCATTCACTCAGTCTCACCTACCTAACCCCTCCTACCATGCACACCCACACCCACATGCACAAACACCCCACACACACACTTGACTATGGCTTTGAGCTTCTGGAGAATTTCAGTCTAGATTTTAGTTCTGAAGTTTATTGCTTCCTGGGGTTTATGATCCTTCCCAGGAAGATTTTTCTGCACCTATTTATGTGCATTGTGCATTATGGTTCTTCTCATAACAGACTGAATAGGCTTCTTGTGGGATTTGGATAAGACTTTTGCTTTGAGAGGGTTGGGGTGTGTGTGTGTATGTGTGTGTGTGTGTGTGTGTGTGTGTGTGTGTGTGTGTGTGTGTGTGTGTGTGTATAAGAGAGATAGATTCATCTTTATAGACTCAACATTTTTACCTTTCCACCTTCCATTCTTAGTTTGAACAAGGAAAAGAAAATAAAGATTTTTCAAACTGTAATTTTCATTTCAAACAGAGACCACCATTGCTCGTCCTACAATGTTTGACTAAGTCATTTGCCTGAAATGACAGTTGACAGTTCCTTTGATGAACTTAATCTTACAGTGACACCATACAGAACAACAACCCAAACAACAAACCTGCCAGGCCAGTTGTTCCAGTACTAAATGGTCAGTTATTTCACTTGCTAATATTTTCTTCCCCAGGACCCTCGTTCCTACTCAACATTTAAAACTCATCCACTCTCATCTCAGAGGACCTTTGACAACAGTGAGAAGGCACAGCTGACACTTGTATTTTACTGCTCTGAAGATCCCTGTCAGCACAGGCCTCAGCTAGAACAAATGGCCCAATCATGAACTCTACTTGCTTCTCCCACCATGGAGATGGAGATCATCTTCTGGCTATTGCATCCTTTGCAATTGTCCCCACTGAAATGTGCAGCCAGCAGGCTTACTGTCCACATTGGAGAACTAGCCATTTGCAACTTAGCAGCCCTCACTTTGCCGCTTAGATGGCCACTGTATGAATGATGCAAGATGCATCCGGTCGGTGTCTGTCATAAAGCTTGAGGTAAGCAGAGTAGCCAACTGCATTATCGAGAATTATTGTCATTGCGTCTGTCTGCTTTAGAAGTCAAGTAAAAATAGAAAAACTATAAACTGGGAGGCCAAGGTGAAGCCTATGGAGATTGTCACAGACACCAGTGGGGACCAGTGTAGATGTATATACCACCCAGTTCTATAAGAGAAAAGATAATACATATATTTCTCAGCTGTGGATATCATTTTCCTCTTGCCTCACGCATGGGTGGTCTAGGAACTACTGTTATTTAGAGTAACAAAAGGGCAACCAGGAGTTATCATAACAATCATAACTTTTTCAGGTCTCAAACTGTAATAGGCATTAAGCGTGTATTAAGCATGCTTCAGCATGTAGAATCTCATTTAATTCTTAAAGCATTTCTGTAAGGGTCAGAACCACTTATTACCATGTCACAGAGAAGTAGATAGAGACATATGTCCCTTTCCCAGGATGGTCAGGAGTTCAAGTGCACGTCTTTTGGGTTCAAGAATTCAAACCTCTGTGGCTACAAGCCAGAGTGCTTAAATAAGACTGCTAGCTTTATCCTTTATTCAAAAAAAAAAAAATAACATTTGGGAGGCAGAAGTGGGTGGGTCTCTGAGTTCCAGGTCAGCTTGATCCACAAAGTTTTGATCTGAGTTCCAGGATACCCATGGATATACAAAGAAATCCTGTCTCAAAAAATTAAAATAGGAAAATCAGAAGATGAATAAAAACACACCCAAGATATTTCATAAACAATATGTACATATTTAGACTTATGATATTTTCAACTCAAGGCTTTCCCCACTTCTTAATTATAGCACATATATAATCTGTGAATTAAAACATAACTACTCATATCACTCTCAGTAAATTTCAAAATACTCAGTTATATCCATTCAGCCTCTATCCCATGATCAATAAAGAGGTGGCTTATGCATTTTTAGTCTTCCAATTAAGGAAAAGGGTGTTTTGTAAAGTGAAGGTTATTTTGACTTTGATAAGTATATTACTTACTGTCTGACCATAAAGAACCAGAGCTGGTATGAATAACAGAATATTTTGTCCTTCACTTCAGGCATGATGACTGGACCTCCCTGGCTGTAAATTTCCCAATATTTGATGGCTCCAGTGTCAGCAGCGAAATGATGCAGAATAAACACAACAATGCATTATCTGCAGTTTCT
This sequence comes from Phyllotis vaccarum, assembly GCA_033318265.1. NCBI lineage: Eukaryota > Metazoa > Chordata > Mammalia > Rodentia > Cricetidae > Phyllotis > Phyllotis vaccarum. Next base: position 38,393,684 of record JARWLC010000009.1, on the reverse strand, counting down.
TGATTTGGTGCCCAGTCAGGGAAGGAAACACTCTACTTTTGAATGGATTTTCTGAAATAAGACACAGGCAGTGTCTATTGGAAAGATCTGAAGAGGAAAATTAAAGCTTGCTTTTCATGCTACAGTCCCTAAATTATTTTTTGTAACTGACAATCATGAGTGACATGGACCCATGTTCCACCATCACAGAGTTGGTATTGGAAAGAGCCAAGTTTTCATGCTTTCATCTGGCTGGCAAAAAGGAAACCGAGTTTATTTTGAATAGGAAAGGAGGGAAAGAAGACATTTGATGAAAGCCAAAGAAACAAGCTCCCCAAATCTTTTGGCAAAGACAAAGGGAGTAGATTCGTGGAATAATAGACATACCTAAAAGTAATGTTTCAGTAATTCTCTAATTGTGCCATTTTATCCAGAACAACATTTTTACAAAATCCAATAGCTTGGTTTATAAGGAAAAAACTATTTTAAGACCTGCCTGTGATGAAGTGGTATTTTTCAAGCACGAAACAAATTGTAAGACAAACAATGAGAGAGTACAACTTGGGGGGGGGGGGGAGACACAACTCTGCCCATGGCAGCTATCTCCCCATCTGCTTCTAAATCAGAGACATGATTTGTTGTTAGGGACCTGAGTTGTTATGGAGCTCAACACCGGGATTTCATAGTTTCTGAGCTTAAAACTGAGACGTCATTTCCACAAAGTCATGTTTAAGTGAAATTCTCATTGTCTAAATGACAAGAGGCTGAAAGTAAAGGAGATCATATTGTAAGGCTCCCCCCTCCCCCGAAAGTGATGACTGTGGCTCTAGTTTATTAGTAGAAAAGTTCCCTAGAACATACAAGACTCCAGGTTCAAAACCTGCAGTTGCAAAATAAATACATTACCCAAGACTCCTCTAAAGAAAATTGTCATGATTGTGGCTCCTAAATCCATACACCCATTAAATCATACTCTTAGAAACCCAAGAAGCACATGTGGATAAAGTTACAAAGTCAAGAACAGTATGTTTTTAAAATAAGGTATTCTTACAGCTAGACTGGCTTTATTCAAAATCAACCTGCCCACAAAGCTGTTCTTTGAAGAAATGTTAGTAAAAAACTACATTTTATTTTAAAGCCACCATAATTAAACTCAGTGAACTATGCGCGCGCACACACACACACATACACACAAGGCACTGAAGTAGAAAACTTAATTAGAAAGAAGGAAAGCAGGTAGGTGAAGACAATGAGGACATGAATATGAATAAAACATAATATTTATATGTGTGACACTGTTGAAGAATAAATAATAAAACAATAACACTATGAGTTCTTTCATTGAGCAAAATCAAAGCCAAACATTTGAGATCTTCATTAATTTGAACCTTACCAATTAAATGCAAAAGCATTCCCACATTCACCAATTGAACTCTTACTGGTAAACCCAGATTGCAGCATTTGTATCAGAAAAATACTGATACTTTCCTATTCTTCTCTATTTTCAACCATTTGTCCCAGAAGTTTAAAATGGGGGCAGGGAGGAGACAGTCATGAAAAATCTCTGAGCGGTGATACTCATGGTCCCAGAAACTTAGTCATATCTTGAAAGCTCCAGGTGACATCTTCTCAGCTCTCATCTCTGTTCTAACAACATGGCATGCTCTATCTGGTAGGTCCTTTGGAAGATGGGTAGACTCTCAGCAGGCCAGAACTGACACATTTATCTTCCATCTTGAATGAAAAACATTAGAACATGCTTGTAGAGTTGTGGGATGAGAAACAACAAGCACAAAAAAGACCAAAGACTCGCCTGGTCCAGTTCTCTCTTTGCCTGTTGGCCCAAGTATCATTACTTATCCATAAAACAATCAGCACTCAGGAGGAAAGCTTTCCCCAAAGCCAAGATCATGACCCGGTAGCAGGAAACACTCATAATTACTTAGCTTTGTGGGCCAGTTTCAACCATTATTTTTCTAAGTGTCATACTCATCTGTGTTTTCCCAAACTGAAGTATGGAGTCACAGGCAACATGCCAACTACCCTTCAGCTCTACTTCCTATCTGTCTTCTACAGAATACTGACTTCACCGGGACTCCTGCTTAAGAGGGTAGGTAGCCCCTGTGACAATGCAGCCTTTCCCCTTCCATCCTGCTTAGTCTTTTTTTCATGTTAATAATAAAATAGATAAATGCACATAAGAAACAGTGACATTCACAGAACACACATAGGGACATAGAAAGAGGCACTCCAGCTCACCTTGTATGAATGCTGCTGAGCATGGGTGAAATACCACACGTAAAAGTCTCAGATCTTTGAAAACAAAATCAGCTAGAATGCATTTCTCTCCCATATAGCAGGTATCCCAGGGTTCTTAGTATCAACCACAGGTAGAACTAGTACCTGTATTCAGCCCCACCTGACTGCTACAAAGAGAAAGTCCTTCTCCTGGTACCCTCAATCAAGTTCATGAATCTAAGACACATATTTGACATCATCTAGTTTGGATTTTAAAGAACCCCAAAGTGATATTTGCTACTTCCAAGCGTGGGAGTCATGCTAGATTCTTTAGGAGTCAGGGCCTAGTTGGAAGAACTTAGTTCCATTGGAGGAGTGTCCTTGAAGGAGATATTGGAACACCATTCTCTTGTGGCTTCCTGACTCTCAGGAGAACAGCTTACCACAAGCTTCTCCCATGGTGTATCATGCCAAAATAGGCCCATAGCAACAAAATTGAGAAACCGTGGGCTGAAATCATGAGCCATCCTTATAAGTGGATCATCTCCCAGTATTTTTTACAGTGGCAGAAATGTAGTGTGAGAGCCTAGTTACATATATATTAAGTACTACTCAGACATCAAAACTGGCCAAGAGGTAAAGAGGTGCAGTCTTACCTTACAAATCTTATATACTCTAGAGAGAATTTAAATAAGTGTGTAACTATAAAGACATTCATAAGCTAGTATAATTGAAATCAGTGGACAGAGAGCAATCATAAAACCAAGTGATTTTTCTTTGGGGCACATTCCAAATAAATGCCATCACCACCATGGAAGCAACATCCCAATTCTCATTTCTGTTTTCAAACATTTTAACCCCCCACCCTCACCCTGCCTTGTAACTTTGTCCTGGGCTACTGTATAGTGAGGGGACAGTGAGAGTGGAGAGGGAAGGCGCATTTCATTCCTAACATTGTTTGTAATAAGAAAACTGTGTCCAAGTTGATTCTACTGTTTACTACACTTTCCTATCGTCTACCCCCAAGAAAAGCTGCCTCCACCCCCACCACTGCTTTTACAAGGCATTGTGATTGAAGGGCATAGTCTGTCCAATTTGCCAGTGGTATTTAGATTCTTCTTTGTAGAAGATGTTGTCGGGATCAAGTCTAATGAATAAAACTGAGGCTGTAAGCCTGGCAACATGGTTATCGGGTGGAGAGCAAGCACGGTTCTACACCAAGACTGTGGTTATCATGTTCTGTCCTAAAAGAAGCATCATGAGAAGAATCGCTGAAGTGTTGTCAGTAAAAGCAGAATGGAGGGATGTGTGCAGAATTTCCTGTATTTATCTATGTAAACCAAGTACAAAATGCTTTAAACTCCCTGCAGTGCAACTCAACAAAAGTCACTTTCCCACCCAGTCTATATTGTTTTAAACATGGATTAACAGTGGTGTCCTGTTACTTATAATAGCTCCTAAGCCTGGGCTGGCACAGCCCTCACCTCACTACTGTATTCCATGGCCATGGTGGTAGTGAATACGAAATCTCTTAAGAATTTCTTTCTAAAAATGACAGTCACTTCTGATTACATTCCACAGACCAAAATGAATCAAAGACATATCTAACTTCCCTGGGATGGAGAAGTATAACTCTTCCATGTTCCTGGAATAATAAGATATACTTATTGTCCACCAGCCTAAATATAGCCTTCTATCTACATATCTTCTGTGTGATCACACTTTAATCAGAGAAAGAACCACTTGGACTTGTAAACTGGGAAAAATGGCTTTTCAAAGCCTATCATCACTGTAGGCCATATCCATGAGTTGGGTCTCGTTATATTATAGTTAATACACAGTTGAACCTAAGTGCCCATCTCCATGGGTACTCATCATGTATGAACAGGCTTGTGAGAGGCATGAGTATGGCTGACAGGGAGTACAGCTCAGCCTGAAGAAATAAAAGAAAGCTGATGGACATTGCAGGTAGAAAGGCAGGTGGCAGGCGATGTACTAGACACGGTGTATGAGATATCCGCTTTAGTCATCCTAACTGTGCCTCAAGAAATATACTGTGGCAACCCATGCAATGGGAGACAGTACTGGAGTCACTGTGTAGACTCAGATCTAATTTCCGAACTTATAGAGTGAGCCATGTTCAACCCATGGACGTAACCATATTACTTTATCTTTATCCTTCTTATAGCCCTTCCAATCAATCTTATGGCCCTTCCAATCGATGGTTTTTAAATGAGAATATGCTCAGTTGCTTAGGGACAAACAGTGTTGCTTATCTTGGTATGGCTAGTAATTGTTCGCGCATGTGCATGTAAAGTGTAGACACTAGAAAATGCAAGTTGTTAGATGCATGTTGAAAATCAGGCTAGCCGCTAAATCCATATCCTTTTCCTTTGTTCTACCTAGCACATGAAAGGAGATTGACAAGACAGATGAAAAAAAAAATGTTTTCTCAGTGAGTCTGAGGAAAGGCACAGCTGTCAACATTTTCTCTTATCAGGAGGGTTCTCTAAGAGAGAAAATAGAGAGCAGTTTCCACGCTGCAGACTTGAATGTGAAGATAATGGTCAGCAGGGCTCAGTGAGCTGCCCGTGTTCCTGTTCCAACAAGCTCTTGACAAGAGCATGCCTGCCAGGGCAACAGAAAGTGCCTTATTCTGCCAGGAGAAAACACAGCTGCACAGACTCGCCCTCCACTAAACCAGAAGACAAATGCACAAGCTGTCCCAAATGTCTCACTCTATAGGGGATTCCACTTCCTTTTCAGGTTTTAATTTCTCAGTCAGTATCTACAATTTGATATGGCACAAACCATCTTCCCAATAGCATCCCCCACACGCAAGCTGTGTCCCACTATTCTGGAGACTGCACATCACACTGTTCTCTGCAGTTTTTCCTATTTGTTAAGGAATTGCTACCATCACTGTTGCATCCCCGAATCCCTTCTAAGCCTCTTTTAAAGCACATGAGCTTTAATTGGGCATTTCGTTAGAGAAGCATAGAGCCAAAACGAAAACAAAATGGGCTGTCATTTGTTTCAGGGACATCATTGCAGCCATCAACATCTGAACCCTACAGAAGTACAGTTTCAATTTCCCTCCCTCCACCATGGTCAAAGCAGTGTTGACAACACATATCTCTCTGTGTCAAAGCATTTCACTTACTCGGCAATCTGTGGACAGTTTGAGAGCCATATCAGCGGCGAGCAGCGGCGGAGTGTTCCTCCCATTATTTTAAAATCAAAATGGCACGCTCCTCGTGAGAGGGGCAGGATATGGGCCAAGGTCTAAATTGAAAAGAAAAACCCTACCAGAGCCAGCAAGCGAAGAGGGCACTGTAAATATCCTTCCTCGTCCTGAGCTACAGAGATGGCTCATCGGTGTTGCATTCCAGCTTGAGGGCTGGATCCCAGAGCCCTGAATTTCAGTCTCCTGGGAGGTCACCAAGGGAAGTCTGTCAGCTCTCTGCGCAGTGGGAGAAGGGGCAAGCTTTGACTCACGTTTGAGAAGAGTTTCGGGCCTCTGAGTCTAATTGTTGTCGCTGGAAGACAGGCCGGGAAAGCGCAGCAGGGCCGACTATTTGAAAAATAAATCCAAGTGCCAGTGAATGCTTAGCTTGGTGTATGTGTCTGACACAGAACAGTAAACGAACAAAGGTTCTAATCTGGACACATACTGACAAAGATAGCGGCTATGATGTAATCCTCCTCAAAGGCTCATTTTCATTGAGAAATGTTTAAAAGAAACAATGCTGGGGGAAATGGAAACATGCTTCCCCAATAAAGGCCTCAAGCTTCGAGGCAGACTACCAGGACTTAAAGGAAAGCACTGGTTGAACACAGACCTGGATGCAAAGCTGGAGCACTCACTAGGGAAGCCAGGAAATCTCGACCACCCTGAGGTTCAAATTCATGAACATGATTGCTAAAGTTTGAGGGAGAGGCACACTTGCAGAACGGCAAATTCAAGTTAATAAAGAGCGCTCCAAGTACCCTTGCTCACCCTCTGGTAGTCATGTATCTCCCCAGGTTCGAAGGGCTAAGGCAGCTCAGCCATCACCACTGATAGGCTTAGCAAACTAAAAGCCTCTCGCTATTCACCTCCAGCTACCTGTCAATATATCTTGCTGGGGGTTTGCTAAAGGTCCTGTCATCCATTTAGAAAGGTCATCTAGGATGCATGTTGACTCAACAGTTATAAGTGCTTCTGTTAGAATCCAGGGCATCAGCCTGGCTGAGCTTCCCAAGAAGTATGCAGTTTATCTTTCCTATAAAACTCACTGCTTTGTCAAGCTGGTACCAGCTGTTATCCCTTTAATGGAGATCACTGTATAATTTCAAAATATCTTACTCTAAAATTACCCTGCTGCCCCAATCTGTCTGGAGCGCTGAAATGTGCCTCTTGCTTCTGTCTCTCCTCTAGATAGGGTCATTAATTTCTGCCACCATGCTGATGCGCTGCACAATAGTTACCACAGGATTTTCAGGCCAGGGAGGTTAACTCTGAGATTTTCCTTCCCATTCTCTCATAAAAGGGAACAATGAGGTAATGACTCACGGTCCGTTCCTTTGGTTTGCAGTAACGATAGCATTTAACGGTTGAAACAAACTGAAGAAGAATGATCACAAGATGGAAGGTAATTCCACATAAAATAGTAAATATAAAATAATGTGCGAAGGATAGCTTTCTCTGCTCTCACTGCAGTCCTGATGAATATTTTAAACTTTTTTTAATAATTTATTTTATTGTATGTGTGTCGGTGTCAGAGTCTCTAGAACAAAAAGTTGTTAACTACCCAAGCTACCATGTGGGTGCTGGGAACTGGGAACTGAACCTGGTTTCTCTAGAAGAGCAGCCAGTGATCTTAATCACTAAGTTATCTCCCCAGCCCCTAATATTTGGAGGGTCTTAGGGTTTCAGTAGATAACCGAGACTGATCTCAGACTTTTTGTTTTTTGGTTTATAGGTTTTTTTCTTTTGTTTATTCTTCAACAATATCTTCTACAATATGCCCTGACTGCAGCTTCCCCTCCCTCAACTTCTCCAGCTCTCCCCCAGCTCCTCTCTCCTTCAGAAAAGAGCAGGCCTCCCAGGCGTATCAACTGAACATGGCTTAACAAGATGCAATAAGACAGCTGGGTGGAGGTGGCACATCCCTTTAATCTCAGCACTCAGGAGGCAGAAGCAGGACGATCTCTGTGAGTTCAAGGCCAGCCTGGTCTTCAGAGCTAATTCCAGGACAGCTGGGGCTATTACACAGAGAAAACCTGTATTAAAACAAAACCAAACAAAAAAAAAAAAAGTAAGTACAAACCCTCATATCAAGGCTGGACAAGGCAACCTAAAGGGGGAAAATGGTTCCAAGAGCAGGCAAAGGAGTCAGAGGCAGTCCCACTGCACGTGAACACCAAGCTACAGGACCATAACATATATGCAGATGACCGAGCTAGACCCATTCAAGCTCCATAATTGTCTCTTTAGTCTCTGTGAGTCCCTATGAGTAGCCTTGCTTAGTTGATTTTGTGGACAGGGTTCTTGTGTCCTCAACTGCTCTGGCTCCTTCAATACGTCCCCCCTTCTTACTAGGGGTTCCAAATATTAGCTCTGCCTAATATTTGACTGTGGGTCTTTGCATCTGCTCCCCATCTTCTGTTGGAGGAAGCCTCTCTGTTGGTTATTGGGCTAGGCATTGATCTTTGAGTATAGCAAAATATCATGAGAAATTATTTCATTGACAAGTCATGTTTGGCTCTATCCTAGGTCTCTGAGGCATCCAGTGTCTAGTTCCTGCCACCCATGGCCCCAAACATTCAGTCCTACTTTGCACCATCTCCAAAATTCTTGGATGACAGGTCAGGCATACACCTAGTTTCCTGCTGTCTCAATAATTCTTAGTATCCTAGTTAATAACCCACCTTCAATATAATCCATGCTGTCTACTCACAGTTGCTGTATCTTGGGTTAGGTTTGAGATCCAAGTTCATAGCCACAGTCTTTCTTGCTTTGTTTCCCAAAGCTTTAGGAGTGAGATCAAATCAACCTGACCATAAAAAGAGTTAAATTTAACTCCAGAGAGAATCCCATCTGCACAACAGTGAGGTCCCTAAGTCCCCAAGAAAGGCAAATGTGACTCCCAGACAAGACAAGGAGGAGATTCTCCTGTGGTGGAATTCAGACCTTAGAGCTTCACCCAGAAGTCTGGATCGCTCTTATTTTTCTATGCCCTGCACCCTTCTCTAGAGCACGGCAACCGCCTTGGTATTATCACTCACTTTACTCTGAGTCTACTTAAAATATTCACATAAATCCATGGTGGCAATGTTTCACAAAGACCAAGACAACAGTTAGAGTGCATGGAAAGAGGGAGGGGGAGAGAGAAAGATCACAATTTTGAAAATGTGGATGATTCCTTATAAAGATTTGAATCTCGAAGACAAGATGAAGGTCCCTATATGCTTCAGAAAAAGTCCATTTCTGTTGTTTGCGTTGCAGAAGAAGAAGCAGTGCAGGCGAGGGGTCTTGAGGGTCACCGCCTGGTGACCACTGGCGATTTTAAACTTGGTTTACACGTGACTCTCTCTTTCCTTTTGTTTCATGTGGATGGCACTGGATGGTAGCTGCATTTTTCCCTTCCCAAGAATGTCTTGCCATCAGCTTTCTTTGAGTGGGCTCTGGCTGGCATTTCCTGACAACATTCATCAATGTGGTACTGCCTGGCTGTTTTTCTCACTCATAATGAGGACACGTGCACATCTGAGCAGATTTTCTGAGGCCTAGAGAACCATCCACCAGCGTGTCAGAGAACCAAGAAGTCATCAGATGATTCTCCTGAACCTCTTCCCGAATGAGGTTTAGTCCTGCTGTATCTGCTCACTCAAGAGTTAAAAATGGACTGTCCCGTTAACTAAGAAAGGACCTAAATTAAGCACTGTGCATCTCAAAGTCACACTTCACACCTTAGCCACTGTCAAAGCTAACAGTTCTCCTCCCTCAAAATCTCTGAACCTGAAATATCCAGAGCGCTATAAAACAGCCACACAATCAGTATTTGAGTTTCTTTTCCTATTGCTATGGTAAAATACTCCAACAAAGGTAAATTGAGGGAGAAAGTGTATATTTCCATTCACAGTTCCAAGATCCAGTCTATCATTGGGGATGTCACGGCAACAGGAGCTTGAGAGATACTGGTCACCTTGCATCCACAGGTTAAAAGCAGGGAATAATAACTGCATCCTGCTGCTCACCTCCTTTTCCTACTTGACCGGCCAGGATTCCAGCCAGGAAATGGTGCCACGTATACTGGCTATGCTTATTGTTAATACAATCCAGATAATTCCCCAGAGACCTACCCAGGGTCACATCTCTCAGATGATTCTAGATTCTGTCACGTTTACACTTAACACTACCAGAAGCAGATAGGCGATGCAGACCACCAACAAACTGTAACCATAAGGGGGAGAATATTAGAGGGGCGAAGTGGCAGTCGGTAGGCTCACAAGGGAGGAAATCGTGTCAGAGACAGACCTGCAAGCAAGACATGTGGATAAAGGACAGTGGGCCTGTATTAAGTCTCTCCACTGACACAGTAAGCTGAATCAAGCCAAAGTAAGAATAAAAGACCAAGTTTATTGGACGAAATGTTCCCAGGTGATTTCCTACAGCACCCTCCCCCCACACCAAATGAGACTGGAATAGGAGACTGTAAAAACCATACCTCTGGTGTCCAGGAGGTAGCTTAAGTACTCTGTAGGCACTGTCCTGAGCACCTTGGGAAGGAGCCCAGACTTGGCAGGTTTTCTGAGAAAGGACAGGATTTGGAATGGGGGAGAGTGAGGCCAGATTGGAACTTCCAGCTTAAACATTATGTTTCTGCTTTGCCCAAATGTTGTTCCATGACTGTGTCAGGCCTTCTTGGTAAGCTACTGAGATAATTTTCTTTTCCTATCCCTTCAATCTTATCTCAGGAATGCCCCCTTCATTGTAGCATTTGTGAACCCTTTAGGCATAACTTAAAAACTTGATTCAGAGGCTGGAGAGATGGCTCAGAGCACTGGCTGCTCTTCGAGAGGTCCCAAGTTCAATTCCCAGCAACCACACGGTGGCTCAGAAGCCTCATCTATGATGAGATCTGGTGCCCTCTTATGCCATACAGGTTTATATTTGGGCAGAACACTGCATACATAATATAAAAACTAAATAATTATTTTTAAAATTCATATTGTCCATGAAATAAAATATAATCTCAGTCTATAAAAATATGTTATTACTGAAGAAGAAATATAAATCAATTCAAAACCAAATCCATAAAGAATGGTAGATCAAACTTAAGAATACTTAAAAAAAAACAAAAATATGGTCCTAAAGGCTGGTTTAGCTGTGAGACAAGAAGATAAATATGTGGGCCTCAGGTATGTGGCCTCTGCAAGAGCTACTGAAGGCAAATGTAGCATGCAAGCAGTGGCAGATGGTACATGAGGCATGATTTCCTCACATGTGAGCAAATGACAACAAATGTTAGTTATGAACACTAAAATTTAGAATTTACAAAAATTTCATCTATCACAGAATATTATTATTATTATTCTTTTGGGGGCATTTAGTTTATGTCTGTTATTATTAGAAATAGGGATGCATCAAGTAAATAGGACTCAAGATTTGACTTACAAACTATTATTTTGCTGGCAAGAATGCCAAAGAAATGAACACTGCAGTGAGTACGGTGTGCACGTGCACACTGAGAAGTAAATGTGCTAAATTGTCTCTAAAGGCAGCTCCTGTGAAGAAGGTCCTAAATGTTTTGCAGGAGTAATCTCACTGCAAGAAGAGGATAGCTTTCCAGGGTGATTATGTGGAAGAGTAAAAATTATTACAATACATAAGCTCCTTGGGGGCAAAGACTGACTCTTATGCATTTTAGTTTTCATGGCTTGCCTTACAAATGGTCTACATTCAATTTATTCTTTTCTCAATTGAATGTGCTTTAATGAGTTTGTTACAAGCCATCTCATTCCATGATAGTCAACTCTTGAATACTAACTAATGACTCCAAGATTCCAGAAACAATTTAGATCAATATGTTCTTAAAAGGGTATTAAAATATTATTCATCATTAACATTTGATTTGTTCCTGAACAATTTCAAGATTTAAAAAAAATGTAACCTGTTTCGGAAAATGTCTTCATAAAATTACTGGAGATCTAAGGCCATTCATTTCTTTTTATACCATGTAGCAAAATTCCAGTTGAGACTATGAATATACTAGTCAAATTTTTACCATCCAAGCATGTTATATTGCCATGTATTTGAATTAGAGTCAAGGGCCAGAAGCATAGATGGCCAGGGAGATTATTTTTAAAAAATGACAAGCCACATTTGATTCACAAAACCCGCATAAAAAAAAAAAAAAAAAAAAAAAAAGGTGAGTGTGGTGACATGAATTTGAAATCCCATCATGAGAGAAAAGAAACAGGACACTGTTCTCGAAAATTGAGAACCAGCTAGCCTGGAATACACAGCAAAAGGAGAGATCCTGCCTCATAAGAAGGTGGGAAGAGAAAACCAACTCAGAAAAGTTGACCTTGTACACTCACCCATGCCCATGCTCACACCCACTCACAACATGTGCGAATCCAAACACATACAGACTAATATTTATCTTTTTAAAGTTTAATTGATTCTCAATTAAACATTTCTATTTCTATATATTTTAAGTATGACCATTACTCAGAGTTGGACCTCCATTCTTCATCAGAAACCGTCCACAGCACTTCAGTGGCCCAGACCGAGGAGCCCAGCACAGCATCATGAAAGGGAAGGGAAGCTTTCAGTCAGTTTTCAGTTTTAGAAATCTCCCTTGTATCTTCAATTCAGGAAAGACTTAACTAAGCATTTTCTAAAAAACATTCTAAGAAATAAGCTAGGTTCTATATGCATATATTCATCAATATACATAGGAACATTTCACCTTTTTTCTTGTGTCTCCCTCTTCCCTTGCTCCATCATTTCCACACACAAACACAACCCCTCACCACACCCACACACATAAGCACATACTCACACATGAATATTTAGTCTCTTCTCTGGAAGACCAATATATAATAATGCTAAGAAAACTTCTGTCTATTTTTCAATGTATACATACATTCTTAGCCTGAGTATTCCAGCTAAGACCTATAGATTGTATCTCATGATACAACTTTCAACAGGAAATATTATAATATTGTGTGGACCTATTCAATACTAAGACATAAGAATCCATAAGCTATCTTTCACTTCAAAATGTTCCTTACTTTATTTCTCAGACTAAGGAATCTGCACACACTTCCTGTTGTTATCTGTGAGCCATGAGAGGCTATGGTGTCAGGGCCCACATTTGCCTTCAAATGACAACGCCAGAACTTGATAGTCAGACCGCCTCAGCCTGTAACAGTCTAAATCTCTCATACATCTCCTGAGGCCCACCAACAGAAAAGAAGTGAGAAAATACAATTAGCATTCACATTAGCCTCAATTCCTCAATTCCTTAACACGGTCTTCCGCCATGTTACAGTTAAGGCAGATAAAGGTCTCTCAGGCTAAAACGTTTGTTAAGGTCCCTCTGTTTATAAGTGTATGAAGAGGAACTTGAGTCCCTGGGAAAGCCTTTGGCATCTGAAAGCATAACACAGTCATCTCCGGTCACTAGAAAACCCTTTTGAGCTGGGAAATTGTCCCTCATCAGCTACAGCTTTTCGCTAAAATCTATGCCTGCATGCCTGAGGCAAATTGTCATGAAATAGCATCTTTGGCACGGTTGTCATCTCATCTGAATAGAGTGGGGCGATTCTCTCAGAAGAAGAAAACAAATGAGGAGTTTCTAACTCAGTGCTGAGGAAAAGGTGAGACCTGATCAGCTCTGGGAGTGTATATGTCTAAAAGTGACTGCTCCGGCTAGCACCATTGAGTCTCATTAAGTCAGAACCAGTCTGTCACAGTTTTGAGCTTGTGCATGCACATTTCACTGACTTCCAGACAGGACTAAACCAATCATTTTACTTCACAAGGCACACTGTGGGAACAGGGATTCAATCTTTTTCTAAGATGAAACCAAAATCTGAGCCAAGAGCTCATCCCCTTTTTATATTAATCACTTCCTTGACTTTTGCCCCATGCTGTTCCTTCTGTGGCAAGAGCCAGAGAATCATGGGAAAGGGGAAGCCATCTCCTTCAAGGATGCAGATTTGAATGCAACCTCTGATCTGGCTACAATTTTCTCTGTAATGTGTGCTGGTATAACCAGGAAATGCAGGAAACTGAAGGAAGACTTGAAGGTATAGAGAAAAAAGTGGGTGAAAAATAAAAATGAGCGAGAAGAAATGAGATAGCAAATGTAGAGAGCAGAACAAAAGAAAATTCACAGATTTTCATCTTTGAGGATGTAGTGGAGTCAGAGGGAGCACATTCTGAAGATCTGATCCTTCACTCTAATGAGCTGGAAAGGAAGAAGCCACATGACGGGCACTCTGGTAAGAAAGCCAGGTCAGTGTGTTCCTGCCCCATGCTCTGATCCATTCCAACATGAATTATGAGAAGTGATACCATTGAGGGCCTCTAACATATATGGAATTTCATCTGAACAAAGACTAGCTAAGGGTATCTTTGACATTCCCCAATGTATTAACCAGGGTTCTCTAGAGTCACAGAAATATGCAATGAATATATATGTTTGGTGTCTCAGCTGGTTTTCTGAAATGCTGGAAGAGTAGGCTCCAATGCCAGTTTAGGAATGGATGGGCTAACAGTGTGAAGGTAAGCAGGCAAAAAGCAAAATCTTCCTCCTCACATGGCCTCATATAAACTAGAAGTTTTCCAGCAGAAGGTGTGAACAGATTAACGGTGTGTCTTCCAATCTCAAGATCTCGATCAAAAGATTATGTCATCGCCACACCTGTTCTCTTCTGTTCTTTCTCCTGTCTTTAATCAAGGTATGACCCTTAAAACTGGGTCAAAAGGAGGAGGACCTTGGGAGAAAGGCTAAGTCACATGAACATGGCTCTTTGTGATCTAACATGAATTGAATGGTAAGACAGTTCTTTGCTTCATAAGCCTATAAATGGTGACTAGAGGCTTGCATCTAGGGACCTCTATCAAGGCTCTTTGGACATGCACAACGCCTAGTCCAGCAGACCTGTACTGAGCCTCTCATAAGCACTCAACAAACATTTCCTATAGTATTTTCAAAACTCTAACCTATCAAAATATTGTAGCTATCTCCTAGTAAGAAGATGCCCTAGATAAGTTTGCAATTGCTGTGTTGAAACACTGTGACCAGAGGCGACTGGGGTTAGGGGGTACTTGGCTTATACTTCCTCATGGCTGTTCGTCATCAAAGTAAATCAGGGCAAGAACTCAAATAGGGCAGTAACCTGGAGTCAGGAGCTAATACAGAAGCCACGGAGGAGTGTTGCTTACTGGCGTGTTTCCCATAGCTTGCTCAGCCTCTTCTCCTATAGAACACAGGACCACCAGCCCAGGGATGGCACTGCCCACAATGGACTGGCCCTTTCCATTAATCATTAATTAAGAAAAGGTCCTATAGGTTTGCCCACAGCCCCATCTTATATAGGTATTTTCTTAATTGAGGTTCCCTCCCCTCAGATGAGTTTAACTTATATCAGGTTGACATAAAACTGTTTAGTACAGAATAAAATTCATAATTAGTATAACCCTCTGCCTGAGCACTTAAATTCATGAACAAAAGATCCAAGGACTAAGCAGAGAGAAGTCCTGATACCAGCAGCTAAGGGAGAGACCTTGGGATTGTCTACCTGCATATCAGTAATTGTGTTGTGCTGATGTCCCACCCCTATGCTGAGCACAGTATTCCAATCTCCACATGCCATTGATAATCTCTGAAAGTCCTTCCTCAGTTTAACACACAAAAAAAGTGCATGCTTACAAAAATGGTTTAAAGAATTCACAAGTGACAAGAGCTATTCTTCATTTTCTTATATTGTTGGAATTAATATATTATATTGCTCAGTTCAGAGCATGGCTGCCTTCACTAAATACTACTAAAAAATCGAGAGCATTAAAAAACTGGGAAAATAACTGTCTTAGGTATTAAGGTTTATTAGGAGCTACATGTAATTCAAACGTACTATTTATTGCTACACTGGTAGAGTTTGGAACAAAAGGACAAAATGGGTTCCCAAGGATGATAAGTAAAAATTTAATTTAACCATGACATTTCACTGTGGTTCCATATATGTGTGTGTACATATATAAACACACACACACATATTCTCTCTAGGAGCACTCTTGCTACTAACATCCTGAACTGAATTGATGTGAGATGTCTTTCTGTATGCTATGAATATCATTTATTAATAAAGGAACTGTTTCAATCTGTGGCAAGGCATCTTAGAAGTAGGCGGGAAATCCAAGCATAGATACAGGGAAAGGAGGGCGGAGTCAGAAAGAGATGCAATCTAGTCACCCAAGAAGCAAGATGTAAAGAAATAGGTAAGCCACGGGCCACGTGGCAAGACAGATTAATAGAAATGAGTTGAGCTAAGAGTCAAAAGCTAGTTAGCAATGTGCCTGAGCCATAGGCCAAGCAGCATGTAGTTAATATAAGCTTCCGTGTGTTTCTGTGGGACTGTGGGTCTGCGGGTCTGAACCCACAGGCCAGACATGCCAGGAACCTCTTATTATACTGAATCACAAGGAAAAGAATAAAAAGATAATGACTATTTTAGAGTGGGCTTAGATTAAATGGAAAATATGAATCCTGAGCACTCCCGACAATAGCAGAGATGTTAGACTTTGGTATCTGATGAGATTAGAGGGGCAGGAGGAGAAATATAAACAGAAGCTCAGATAGGAAAAGAAAATGATTTGTTAGGCAGATGGAAAATGGGATAGACCAGCAAGGAACACGTTTAGTGACTCTAGAAATAAAGTTGAGCTAGTAAGGTGGTACATGCCTGTCATCCCAGCACGTGGGAGGCTGTGGCAGAGAAAAAAATCATGAGTTCAAGACAAGCCTGAGCTTCATAGCAGGACCTTGTCTCTAACTAATTAATTAGTTATTTAATTAACAGCTGGACAGATAAGAAAGACAGATAAAAATTAGCAGAAAATGTTTTAATTTTTTTTCAAGGAAGAAAAAAGGCAGACCTTGTCTTTGAGAAAAGATCTTTGCAGTTCTTAGGTGGCCATTGAGATTTCTGAAATTTCTCTTTGCATCTAAAAAGATACACAAAAATTACTGTGATTCCATGAATGTACTAGGAAAGTGTCCGTGATGCCAAACAAATAGACAGACAGAATTTCCAGCAACAACAGGGCCCTGCTACTTTGTAATTAATCCCAAGAAATGTTACTCTAACTCATAACCACATTCTGAAATATTGCAACCCAAAGTCTTCCTAATCTCAATATTGCAAATCAATCATTTTCTTATCACAAGGTGCTAATTCAGCACAGACTCACTTTATCTGTATCAGGGTGTTTGGAAAGGCAAGAGTTCTTCAACCTTGAATAATAAAATAAAGATGTTTCTAACAGGAACAGCATGTCGGGAGTGAGATGTATGGGGCCTCACCTGATTTATCTCTTGTAATATCTACTGGAGAGACAGCTGTGAGAGGAAATTAGATTGCATAGTCTATAGTGTTTTGGTGCAAAAGGTGTTTTGGCTCACTTTCCTGATGCTTATACATGCTGCAAATTAGGAAATGCCCGGATGACAATTTTCTCTTCTGATTTATAGGGAAGGTCATTTAATCCCAAGTAAGCATTTTTCTAAATATCAGATACCCCAGTTCTCTCCATCTCTTCCTTGTCCTTTCATGTTTATCTTGGAATAATTCAAGATTTTTCAGTGTGTGTGTGTGTGTGTGTGTGTGTGTGTGTGTGTGTGTGTGTGTGTGTGTGTGTGTAGCCCTAGGTTTGCCTCAAATTCAGAGACCCACCTGCCTCTTCCTTCTGAATATGGAAAATAAAGGTGTGTAGTACCACTGCCAGGCTTATCAACGTGTTTTCACCAAACTTTTATGAAATTGTTAAAAAAAAATAAAGCTGGATCATCCAAAATGTACACTATTACATATACATTGTATCATTTGTAGTAATGAGGATTATACCTGGGTCTTTGTAATGGTAGGCAGGCATTTTACTTCCAAATACTTACTGACCTTATCTTCAGCTGCCAAAGACACCAAGCATAGAAAAGACCAAGTCTTTAAAACAGTTTCCTTTCTTCAAATTAAAACAACAAAATTCTGATCATTAGAATTATCCCGGAATAAATATACACTAACAGAGATATTTGTATGGTGCATCATCAGGAAGCCATAGCATAAATAAAGGCAAAGGAATATCCTTGCACTTGCTTTCAATTTTTTTTTTTCTGAAGTGTCCAGTACCTCATGCTCTCTAACACTTTCTATATTAAAATAGTAGATCACACCTGCCAAGAATCCAAGGTGATAGCAGGAGGTCACAGGAGACCCCTGCTGTTGTGTAATTGCCTGCCTAGGAGCAGAGTTATCAAAGAATAAGCCCAGCAATTGGGACAGACAGAGGAGCTGTATCTAGCGTGTGTACCTGTCACAAGAGTGGGTAGAGATGCCATCCCTACCCACAAGACTAAAAAGGAGCTGCTAAAGCTGAGCTTACTACCGAATCTCAGTAGAGTCCCAGATGATCTTTGGGTAACACAGGGCTTGGTTTTTCCTCCTCTTCATGTTCTCATCTAAAGACTTCTTTTTAATCTAAATGACTAACCTCAAATGTATATTGAGCTCATTTTAAAAGCTAAACTTATGAGGTACTTCATTCCAATATAATACTTCGCCCTGCATGAATAGGTCCCTTGTCCTGCTTTCCCTTGAGCCAATCCTCCCAAAACAGCTCAATTCAGCAATTCCATTAAGACCACTATTTGTCTTATGTTTAACATGCCTACTCGGTTTGTATATAATCTGGCCCCGGTAGAAAAACCTCCCCTAATGAACTCTTGATGTCATCTTTGATTTCTATACTGATCTTTGTTCATTTGAACTTCAAAAGATCTTGTAGCTTGTGAGGTCATTTCTCCCTCTGTGGTTGTGCAACTGCATTATAACTAATTTCCAAAGATTCTTTAAAATAACTAACTTTAGCCTTCACTGAGTTAAACTAATATTCTAGTGCCCGAGAATTTTGGATGTTCTTTAAGGAATGCTATACTATTAGTTTAACTTGATTTTTGTTGTTGTTTTATTGTTTCTCATGTTAAAGCAAATCTATTCATTCTTCCAGCCACAGCCAAATCATCTTATCTCAGGTGTTTAACTACCAAAATGAGTATCTCGAGACTGAAGTCTAGATAGGAGTCTGGTAGCTATTCTTCCCTAGTATGGGCCAGAAATGCACCTCTGCAGCAAACAGGGTGTTCAAAAGAAGTTACTGTCATGCTGACAGAGACACAGACATCTGAGGAATGTAGGTTCATTGTGGCAATGTTTCGCTTCTGAGCACACCGTCCTGAAACTGAATGAACTGAAATAGCGTTCGCAGTCCAAAAGACTCTTTTGCTTAATAAAGTGCAAGTACACTGTTTTACGGATCTTCTCAAGTGGCAAGGAAACAAGAAGCATGGGCTTATAAGCAGCAAGCCATCTAAAAAACTTTCCAAATCGAATTCGGTACGGGATGTATTTCCAATAAACTAATTGATTATAATATGCAATAAGTTTCTACTTCTTCATCATTATACATTAAAAAAAAAAAGACAATTGTAACAGTGACCCAATCTAGAAGAAAAATATTGCACATTAGAGTTTTGAGGCGATAAAAAAAAAACCTTATTAAAATGTAAATAGCACACATTTGTGTTCTAGAGATATATCATGAGCTTAAAGACTTTCAAACATCACACTATATTGCATTAGAATGCATTTCTGTGTGGGAAGTTGTTAATTTCACTGATGGAGAATAAGACCACTACCACAGTTTAAAGCCAAATTTGGAGCAAGCTTTAATTAAATACTGGCCAGGTGGATGGGCACTGACCAGGTCCATACCCAATTTTCTGGGAAATGGACCAAAATCAAGTATGGCAAGGGCTTAAGAAGGAAACCGATAATTCATTGCATTTCTCATCAGGCTGAATCAGGAACAAGCCTACATCATGAAGTACATCAAGCCTGTGAGTCTCCTCCCCACATGTGATCAAGCACATCCAAGTGTATATGGTTCAAACAAACTTGTTTGTGGGAATAAAAAACATGTGGCTTGTTATCTTCCATAAACAATAACCTCCAGCATTTCATATACTATCTGTCCTTGGGCAAAGAGCTTGTAGATCAGAGGCACTTTTGTTTCATGGATCTCTTAGTAATTAAAATTTAAAATGAAACTTTGGCTCCTACAAAGTGAAATAAAATTATGATTACTATGACAAGAAAAAATGATACAAGATTTCCTACAGGGCCTTAAAAAGGTGCATTATTTTGCATTTTTAACAGATAATAGTAGAAAGCAAATTAAGTTGGAATTCACATTCAGATAATTTTAAAGAGTGATCTGAATGTCTTATTTTTTAAATGATAATATTTACCAAATAATAGAAATCGTGTCTTTTAAAACATTTGAATTTATAAAAAAAAGATTCAAATTATTTTATAAAATATGTGGGATGGCTTGATCTGAACTGTTGTAACACATCTGTGTCTCTCAAGAGGAGAGAGATTGTTATCATCCTTACTTGTAAGCTGAGTGGCAAACCATTTCTAAAGCCTTCTGGAAGATAAGCCATCAAAGAATTAGGTCCAGAAGGATTCATTAATTTTATATTGGATATTGTATGTCAAATAACCCTATATGAGTAATTTGAAAATATCATATTTTGTCTATTTGCAATACATCCAAAGCAATGGATCCAAAAGCACTCAAGTCAGTGTGGGCTTAGCCCCCTGGAGTTTGACAATATCCATGAGGGGGACAATATTAAAAGAATTAAGAGCTTTGCCAAAGCATCGAGAAACCCAACTGAAACAGCCCTTACAAAGAAGAAATATAGCTATGCCCATCCCACATAAAATGGTATTTGAAGGCATCAGAATAGATTATCTGTTACAAAGCAAGGTTGAATCTGACAGTCTTCAGTTCTTTTACTGTTAAATACCTCAAGCTTGGCTCATCTTCCCAATAGTGTGTCAACTCAAGTAAACAACCATTCCCAGAGGTGTATTACCAACGCAATTGTCTCTCCCTATTTGTCACCACATAGAAATTGAAGTTACATAAAATTTAGTCTAAAAGGATTAAATAACTTTATGTTGGATAATTATGTCAAATAATTCAATATGAATAGCCTGAAAACCCCATATTTAGTCCATTTTCACCAAAGCAGTCAATCCAAAATAATTCTACCTTTTGTTGTTTTATACTGTGTAGTTTAAAAACACCTAAAAGAGTAAAGTGGAAGAATATAAACACTCCCTGTCACACATATATACATTCCCTTAATCTCCCACCACCACCTCACACATATACATTCATTCACATTTATATTTGTATGAACACAACCTAATTCCCTTTCTCACTCTTGGCTTCATTTTTTCCATGACAGTGATCAATGGTCTAAACAAAACCTGATATTTATATAATATGAAGGATTTTGCATTGTTTAAGCCATCCAGTTGATAACACTTTGTTATGGGAGCCAAAGAAAAGCAATGTAGAAACTATCCATTACTTGTCTCATGATAAGATGGAATACAGGGAATTCAAGATCAAGGGTGTGGCTGCTTCTGAGGCTGTCAGTCTATACATCTGTTCATTGTTCGCCTACTGCCATAGCTTGGGAAGATGTGACTACTCCCTGATATTTGCAATGCCCTTGGATTTTTGTCTAGAAAGGAAAACATGGGGTTAATTTGCTCTTGATGATGATGATGGTGATGATGATGATGGTGGTGGTGGTGATGATGATTGCCTTTAGACATTCATTCCTTCTTTCTCAGTTCAACATGTCTTGACAGTTTTATTGCAGGAAAAAGAAAGTAACAGATCCCAGTGAATGAGGCCATGGTTGATGGTCTGTTGAGTTGCTATCTCTTCAGTGCACTTCCTCCTTTCACTGATCACTAGACCTTCTTTCTGAATTGTAGAAGCCATTGTCTGAAAATGTTCCTGGATTTAAGTAAATCCCACTTACTGTTCTTCTCCCCCATTCCAAATTCCAAAAGCTTCTCTGACCATTGATTCCTTTGGCATTGTGGTTTTCATTCAGACCATATGATCCATGTGTCATTGTTGCATTCTGAAGAATGACAGTTGAATTCTGTTCATTCGCCTTTTCTCCCCACACATATTTTTGAGGTCTTAGTTCATTCCAGACCCAGTTTCAGATCCATGTATAAACACAGTGAAATCTTTACCTTCATAGGCATCCTACATGGGATGACTATGACAATGAATACATAAATAATAAACATGTGAGAGCAGTAAGAGAAGAAACATAATATAGGGCAAGTAGGCAGAGGGTAAAGGACGTTTACAGTGGCCAGAAAATGCTTCTGTAAGGAAGAACCAGTTTGTGCCTGAAGAGGCTGAAGAAGTGTATGAGTCCATTTTGTGGCAATGGAAGCTCTAAGTACAGAGAGCCCTGGAACCTTAGTGTATGTGTGGTTAAGAAAGGCATGTTCAGGGAACATCCTGGAGGCTGGTATGACTTGGCATGTGATCCATTAGAAGACTAGGGAGACATGAGATCTAGAAGATAGGCAGAACACTTAGAACCTAGGGTACCAAGTCAACTTCATTAAATGTCGATGGGCTATGGGCTAAGCTTGTGTGTCACTAAAGAATGACTGACATCACATTTTATATATGCATGCATTATATATATTGAGTATAAATATATGTATATATGATACATATACTCAAAAATAAGACAGGGTGAATCAAATTTTGCCAACACACATAATCACAACACAAAAACATTCCAAATTAGAGCAAGTTTGACATGTTATTGTGTTGTCTATAACCTGGAATTTGGACACAGGGCAATGATGTGAAGCCAATCCAGGGCTGTCTTCAGATTGATAAAGGACACCTCATTCACCTCACATCAAGGTGCCACACAGGCTAATGCAGCCCTGGGTGAGTGGGAAACTGCTCCAACTGCAACTTTTCCAGAGACCAAGTGACACTCACCAAGAGCCGTAAAATAATATGCTTTTTGATTATGTCAGTAATTATTTTCTGAGTCATTTTGCATGAGAATAATTATAACCTGTCATCTATATCTCCCATATTGTGGTTTGTAGCTTTCAAGATTTCAGGTCGTTCTTTTCCTACCACTCTGTCGATTGTTTCCTAGACTGACATGAAGTATTTTACCCAAAGCCTGACTAGGAATCTCAATTTGGGCAAAAGACATCTATATGCTGAAAGCAAAAGCTTTCAGATGAAAGACCATAAACAGTCATAAATGGTAAGGCAAGCTGGGATATATAAGTAAACAGTAAGTCCAAATAAATCATAGTGTGCACAAGAGCTCAGTGATGCTTAGTTGGGTGACTGGTTCTAGTCTTCAATCTGTAGAACATCCACATAGGACATCCCAAGGATTAAGAACAACATAGCTCATGCTCCTTACACTATCTAAACTATGAAATAAGAGATCAGGAGATGAACCCTGAATCTGGTAAGTCCCATATCACAGCTTAGTTCCAGTCCCTAGGACTAGCTCCATTTAGCTCCATTTCTCCACTCATAAAAGTAAAGAGAATGGTGGTACTACACCTCAGAACAACTATCTGCAGAATGATCTACCACCTGTCCTAGGAAAAGGAAGGTGTTTCCTAGGTAACTGAGATGAGGTAAGAGCTACCAGCTATGTAAATCAAGTTTGGATCAAGGCTCAAGATTTCCAGTAAGAATTTTCAATATCTGGGGAGGGAACAATGTACACACCAAATCAAAACTAAACAAGCTTGTGGTCCATGTTACCAGGTTCATACCATGCAGTTCAGTGGGGATCACAGTAGCCATGCTTTTGATTTCTTTACATCGATGATTTAACATTCCTAATTTGCCTATCAGGTATTACTAACTCCTGGCTCACTAATAAATGTCTGGAGACATTCAATAGCACCAACTTGTACATTTTAGAGTCTTGGTGAGCTTGAATTTGATCAGAAACCACTTTTAAAAGCTGGTGACCCTTAATATGTCTAGCCTGCAATCTACTTCTTCTCATGAAAATCACAGTGCATATGCTCATTCACAGCCCTGCCTCTTTCTTGCTCATGAAGGACTCTTGACCTGCCACGGAGCCTGTGTTTTGTGCTATGCTCTCCCAGGGAATTAGATGAAACAAGATGTTTTTCATTACTCAGTTTTCATCCAAATCTCATCATACCATGCCTCCTACAGAATAGTACAATTAAAACATGGGTTGAACCCATTCTCCTGGAATCCCACAGCTGTGAATGAAGAGTAGATACCCAAAGAGTCCTGGGGCTATACAGAAAAAGACAGTGATGTGGGTCTCAAATCGGCCAGCTATGTGCAGTTCAAGTAGCAGAGAACTGAGGCAGAGATCAACTTAACATTCTTTACTGTTAAGAAGACAAAGTCAGAGTCTGTCAACTAAAATTAGTAAAAATAAAAGAGGTAAATTAAGGAAATTAGCCATTTAGTGAATTATCTTTCAGCAAATTAACATAAACTGGACATAATTGGTACTAAAGAAGAAATGGGGGTTAGCAAAGATTTAATAATTGTTCCTAGAGGGTCATCCAACAATCGTAAATGTTGGTCGTCATTATAAACAAGCCTCTCACATTCTAAAGACACTTTTAAAGCAATAGAAATGTGGTTAGAGTTCAGATCATAAATATATTCTCACAGGACAGATGAAAGGGGAAAAAAATCTGTTCTAAGGTAAGACAATTGGACTCTGGGAGAATGGAATACATCTCCAGTGATAGTGTTATAAAAACTTCTGTACCTCAAACAACTTAGGTTGAAATGACAGTGACATTTCTCACAAAACAGCATTAAAAAGTTCAAATTGAGTAAGAGATGTTCCAGATAAAGCATGGAGTCCTAAGTCAAAAGCCTGTCCAGAGCTGGGAACTGATAGCAAGTTATGGAGGAAGCAGAAACAGAAGGGATATGTCAAGTATGGTGGGCTGGAAACTCTAAGAAGCCTTTGAAGGAATCTGATCATTTTGTCTTCAGCTTAGAATTTTTAAAAAATGTTTCTTGTAGAAGCTCAAATAAGAGAGCTTGATATCTTGGCAGATGATGGCCAGATTCCGCATCACAGGGAGCCCTGTAGCAATGGGCTAACTGATTATTATTACAAGAATCTAATTGATTTCTGATTGTGTTTGGGAGGGGTATTTCATTTTGTCCAAAAGTAATAGTCACAACTAAAGGGTTTAAATGAGATAGTAAAAGATCTGACTTGTATTTTAAAACAGAAGTACAGTCCCTGAGATGAAGAGCAGAGAGTGAGGTTTGAACAGATAAGGTAACTCACTGTATATCACAAGTAGGAGCATGGGCTATGGTGGTAGTATTGGAAATGAAGCCAAAATTTTTCTTTGTCTCTGTAGAGAGAAGGGAGGTTTGATGATGTCTTCTGGATTTCTGTATTACCAAGGTACTAGAGAGAACCAGCTTTGGAGTAAGAAAAATCACAGCAGAGAACAGAATTTCAGAGGGGTGAGACTTTCTTTGTACCATCTGTCCAATAGTCTGTTAATCTTCTCTATATTATAGGCATGGGAATTTTCCTGGTCCATATACAGTACAAACAAAAGAAAGTTTCCGGAAGTATGATAGAATCACAGTTTGTTTCGTAGAAGATGGAAATTAGCATCACTTCATGGGACCTGTTTTGGAAGAAAGGAAGTTCATACCCATATGATGAAGGAAGCGTTGCATTGTTGCCATGCAACAGTATATTGTTGGGCACCATTAGATTAAAAAACTGAACCTGGGATCCCGAATCCATGGGAAGGCACTGAAAAAGCAATGAAAGAATAACCAGCATGGTTCATAAAAAAGATCTGTCAGCTCCTGATCACTTCGGTAATAGTAGTTTTACCACAAGTTGGGCAAGGAAAAAGAATAATAAAATCATATTTCATTATATATGTGCATGAAATAATAGAAATAAAGGAATGATATCTTTCTGAGTATAAAAGGCTGATTTTTCTATAAAAACCTGTTACACCATGAGAAAAATCCCACATGTGCTACCTGTTCTTCTAGCCTTCATACAATCTAATATTTCTTCCTATTTGAAGATACACTAAGATAGAATCCATGCAACTCTGAAGTTACAGTGCAGTCAGCCAGCAACAAATGCCAGGGACGAGTATCCACTCAATTCTAGACAGATGCTGAGAAGAACACTCCCAAAGGGGAAGAAAAACAAAGACAGGTAAATGCCCTTTGACGTGGAAGAAGCAAACACTATTCAGCAAGCAGAGAGTTAGCATTCTTGGCCACCTTCCTTGATGTATGTGGAGTGAGACAGTCAAGGAGGTCACCATGGAAACATCTGGCTGCATCTGCTTGAGTTATCTGTATTGAACAGATTGCTATAGGGTGTGGGTATTTTTTTTCTGGTCTCATTATGTGTATGCAATGCCAATTAAATAACAGGAATGAAAATTAAAAAAGAAAATATCTGTCCCTGCTGACTTTAATCTCATTAGAGCAAAGTCAAATGATTAGTCTTAGAAAGGTCTCAGACTTCAGTAAAGACAGTAGTAAAATTGTAAGGAGCTTTTGCAACACACTAGGAAAAATCAGAATATCTTATTAAGATAAAGACAACAGAGCCATTCCTATGACAAAACGAAGCTATGACTTTAGTGGTGATGAGTGTCTTTGGGAACAAGCAACATGGAGACTTCCTAACTCTTCTCAGACTTCAAATCCATAACTAAAAGCTACCAAGTCAACCACTTTGAGGATAGGTGTCATGTCCCCATAGATGAACTGCAAAACTAGTGGTTGCTTCCTTTATCCTGCTAGTGCCTTATATAAACTTGAAGAACCAGATTTTCCAGTTCATGAAAGCACAGGTAGCTGTAAATTTGCTGCCAAAACTGGACAATACTTAGAGAAAATGAAGTTAAATGTCTGTAAACATTAAGCTTCATAGTCCATTATAGCTTGTGGTATATGCTATAACAAAGCACTAGTTCTTGGCTAGGCCTCAGGTGAAAAACCAGATTTTCCCTTCCTTCAAGAAAGGTAGCAAACAGGAGCAACAATGCAGATGAGAAACCTACAGCCAACATCATCCTGAATAGAGGGAAGAGCTGAAGTAATTCCAGTGAAATCAGGAATGAGAGGGCCCTGTCCACTATCTCCATCCCTTTTCAATAGTGTGTTCAAAAAAAACTAGCTGGAAAAATAAAGTAGAAAGGGATCTTAAAGGGATATGAATAGGAAAAGAAGAAATAAACTCATACTTATTTGTAGATGATATGACATTATTCATAGGAGATCCCTGAAAATTTTACCAGAAAACATCTAGAAATGATCAGCAATTAAAGCAATATGGAGGAAACCATTGGCAAAAGTCTAGAGTTTGTTATGTGACAATAACAAACACATATGGAAAGAGATCAAGGGTATACCCCTCTCCACAGCAGCCTCAAAGAAAATATAATATCTATGGATAAAACTCTACATTTTTGAAAAAAGACTTAGACATTAGAAAATGAACATTCCATACTCAAGGATTGGTAGAATTAATATTATGAAAGTGACCATTCTATTAAAAGCTATATGCAGATTCAATGCAGATACATAGAAATTTATCAGCACTAACCATGTGCTCTTGTTCAAATTACTTAATATCTGTGTGTGTAGTTTCCAACTATGTAAAGTAGATAGGAAAATACTCAGTTCAAAACCCCAGAGTAATTGCAATGGTTTAATAAGATAGTAAAAGCCAAGTCACAAGCAAAGGCAGGACCCTCCACTAACGCTCATTCAGCCCATCTATTTGGCAGCCTTGGGTAAGAGGAAACCAGAAATAACAATAATAACAATGGTAATAATGTTCATCATAATTATAGTAATTGACTCTTCCTGTCTAAGAAAACATTGCAAAAAACCAGAAGGCCATCAAATATCTTAGAAAGATACTAAGGAAGAGATATGAAGAGCCTTCACAAATGAGCCAAGCAGAAGACAGGGCCTTGGATGTCCTTGAGCCAGCCCCCACAGTCGCAACCTGGTCAGTAGGCTTGAAACCCAAACCCTGGGTCTTCTAATCCAGTACTTTCCTGTTACTTCTAATTAAATACTGCTCCCTCATCCTCTGCCTTTGCAAATTTCCATTCTGTAGTTCTCTACCTGATTGTAAAGCTAAAAAAAAAAGTTCACAAATAAGCAAGTCTATTAATAGTAAGCAATAAAGAGTAATATGTTTATATAATGCTACCTTTGTCACGAACCTAGGGTCATGGTAAAATGAATGAACCAGCAAATGAGCTCTTAATAAAAGGTGTCACATGGACTTGTCAACTCAGTGATTAAATCAAATTAGAGAAGGACTCCACGCTGAGAAGACACAAAACAAATTTCCCTCTCTTACCCCAGGTTTGGTAACTGGCAAGAAGGATGGCCAGCAGAGTCAGCCCTGAAGGTTTGGATTCCCGAAAACAATCTTGATTTTAAGCTGTAATCCAAGACTGTTGTTTGGAATTCACTGAAGAGCAGGGAAGGCTGTACTGTCCTCGACATTGGGAACACAGAAGCTGGAGGCCAGAGAGCTCCCCACGTGGGTCTAACTGTGGTAAAGTCTCACTTGGATCAAGAAGAAGCAAAGTGGGACAGGGCCTGTGATGTGGGAATGTCTTTCTGTATGCTGTGAATATCATTCTTTAAATAAAGGAGCTATTTTGGCCCATGACAGGCACTATAAAAAAAAGTAGGAGGAGAAATCAGAATAGGTAGTAGGAGGGCAGAGACACAGGCAGATCGAGCCAGATGCCCAAAGAAGAAACATGTAAGGAACACAGGTGAGTCACGGTCCATGTGGCAGACAGATTAATAAATATAGGTTAAGATAAACGAGGTAGCTAACAATGTGCCTAAGCCATTGGCCAAACAACATAAAGATAATAAGTGTCTGAGTCATTGGTGGGGGGGCTAAGCAGAGGCGGGCAGCTAGGCAGTCTGAGACTACAGGTCTAGATCTCTGTAACAATCTGGAGCTTTTAAAGAACATAAGCTAAAGTGAGAACTGAGATAGACTTAGTGTGTCCACACATGCTCACAAACCTAGCTACACTGTTGGGAAAGTCTTTTTCTTTCTCCAAATAGCTAATAATTATCCAATGCCTTATTAAAAATGTTTAAAGAAATATACAATTCTGCCCTTATAAAGAAAATTAATAAACTATCTTATTATTATGTACTAGTAATTACTATGTACTAGTAATGTATATATAATATACCTTACTACACAGTTTGATGATAGAACAGTTTATTTTTATCACAAAAAAGTAAATATATTTTTGGCATCTAGCCAATGTTTAATATCCTGGCTTATTCAGAGCAACCGAAACTAACAACTCAGGTGCAACTGATGAGGACCATCTTGAGCGTTACATTCTTTCCTAAATATATATTGATCCTTAAGTCTCTGGCTCATACAAATGCATGGACAAATGTCTGCCCTGGAATTAAAATGACCCTGACCTCCGAGTGAGAAACACTGATCATTTCTCTGGTGACTGCCTGAGAATGAAGAAGACAGCAGAGGGACGCAGCCTAATGAGGTTTGTATTGACTGGAGAAGAACAAAACTACAAGTTTCTGGTTCTCAGAGAGCTGGGGTGTAGGCAGAGCGCAGAGGGAGAGCAGGGGCTTAGTCACAAACCACAGAGGTAAGGAGAAAGACAGAGGACGACCACCCAGCCTCTGCGAAGGTGTGGCTATGCTGGTCACTCAAGGTACCCTAGTCTTGGTACATTCACATGGGCAACATTTCTTTCTCCATCTGTTGTTAAAGATCAAAACCTGAGCTTCATACATTCTATGCCAGCCACTCTGCCACTGAACTACACTCCAGCCCTCCTGGTCAGATGAAGAGAAAGCCACCAGCTTCTTAGACTTTAGCTACACTTTCTCAAGATTCTCCTCAGAAAAGACCCATTCTGTTCAATGACTGTTACTAGAAAGCCTGGCATTCTTTTCCCTTTGATTTGAAATATTTAATGGGAACCTAGCATTCTCTAGTCTACACATGAAGGTGCTGAGGAGACCTTCATAACCCTCATGGATGGGAGAGGTAACCTGTGTTATCAGAAAGCTTGCACATTGGTTCTGTCACACTCTATGCAAAGTGAGGAGACTTTTTTAGTCAGACCTTGTCTTAGATTTGTCAACAGGAATTCTAACCTCAGCCAATTCACCACATATTTGCTTCCAACAAGAAGGTAATTGTCACATTTGCTTGGCCACCTCCATTGTGGTTTCTGGAACAATGGAGTCTCTGTATACAGTTCTCAACCACCCTCCCCCTTGCAGGAAATACCAATAAAGCTGGGGGACACAAACCCCTCCCCCAATAAACACTTTGGTTTCTTTTTGGAAAATACAGAATTAATTATATACAAATTTATCCAACATGCAGCTTTAGTGAATGAGGAATTAGCAGAGGTCTTTACGTAAGTAACCATAATTATACCATGGCTCCTCAAATCATTTCTGGGGTTACAAAATCAAGCAGTCACTAACAAGCAAAAAGCTTGGTGGTCGTCAGGACCATTTGAAATGAAATTCACAACCACAGGCATTTGTTAACCATGTGCATACAGGAGTACTGTCGTATTGTTCAGCATATCCTAAACACACTAGATATACAATTTGAAATGTTATGAATGTATTTAAACCTCATAATAATGTTATAAAGTAGATACTTTCCCAGGCACAGAGAGTTCCTGTAACTTGTCAAATATCAAATGGTCAATACTGGCAAAGCCAAGATCTATCAAACTGATTCTACAAGTATGCGTTTATTCTATGCCATTTGGAGGTCATACACAAAGAGCAAGCTTGCATTTTGATCTAACTTAGCATATAAAATCTTGTTGATTCCCCTAAATAATCTTTTCACTGAATAAAATGTGGACAAGCTTAAGGAAACTGCTTTTAAAAAAAAAAAAAAAGTCTTATTTCCAGTCCTATGTATTCTTCCCAAGAGAACCATACTGCAGAAGAGAAACACTGAAATAGTCATATATCAGACACCTGAAGCAATGGCCTCAGAGTATAACATTATTAAACAATCTCCAGGTAGGTTAGTGCTCAAACATTTAATGTTTCATTGCTGGCAACTTTAGCCTCTATCTAACCTTCTTTAGATGAGCTATGAATACTCTCCACCCCCTGGAAGCCTCCAGTATTGTGTTTAACATGGCTCAAATAAAACCCCATTTTATTCTGCGTGTCTTTCGTCTGCAACAATAATCTTGAAGCATAAAATGTATGTGCTCACTGGGGAACAGAAGGAAATTAATTCCCAGAAAATTTTGTCAATGACTGTCACTCACTTCCTCATATAAAGGACTGTTCTGGGGCTGAGTAGACACATCATTAAGCACTGCTGTGAGGAGAGGTAGATAACACAGTCCTATTTTGTAGGTCTGGAGTCTAAAGGGAAATCAGATCTTGCTTAGTATTGTCATAGTTGCGTAATTGTCCTTAAAATCCAGCTGTGAGCCATGTTCCTACATGAATTAAAGTGCGACCCTAGTCTTTTTGGACCCTACCACATGAATAACTTATCCTCAGGCTCGATTACATGACAGCTGCTCACAGGCCTGTGGTTCCCACCTCAGTTCACTGGCTTCACAGACAGGACAGTATCTTTGATTAGATTAAATTGCTCCTAGATATATAGTCTCCTTGAGGACAAGAAACACAGTTTCTATATCTTGTGCTAGCACAGAAGTAGTATGTACTCAATAATAATGAATGAATGAGTAAACTGATGAGCAGCATCCCCAGGGTCAGCCATATTTTCTTCTTTGCAGGCACTGATTTGCAGCAAATCTGTACTGGATAGCAGTGCATACCTGCATTTTCCATCTCCACTGTTCCTTTTTAGGCACAAGATGCAGGACACCAAGTACCTCCTTTTAGCCTGCCATATGACTTACTTAAAATGTTATCTAAGAATAGATAAGAGGAGATGCTTTCCTAGTTATATAATTTGGTTTAGCATGACGGCTCTGAGTGCCCCATCCAGTTATTCTGGCCCCCAGTCCACTTGAGAACTCTGCTTCCAAACTAATCCAACACTCTCAAATTGGCCAAGCAAGAAGGAAAGCCCATAAGAGTACTAAATCCTCAGCTTTGACTGACAGTCTGAGGCACCAACCTTGGGAAATAAATCAGACAGAGTCTTTTGGGGCATAAGGGACATTGCTGGAGGGAGGGGCTGTCATAACTGAAGGGTATGTAGCACTCGGGAACAGATGGGCCTGAGAACTCTTCATTTCAACATTTATTCTACTGAACACTGATGGTTCTGTGGTCTCCTCCTAATCACTAAAAACCCAGAGTTTCTGAACATCACAAAATGAGCATTAAACTGTTAGCTGTTTTGTTAAATAATGGACCACTCTTAATGACAGAGCCCAGAAAATGGCAGGGATTTTTATTTAATCTAAAAGAATTGCTGCCATGGTTTAAACATAACTATTAATTGATTGCTTCTAAATTCAAACATCATTATCATTTTCTCAAATACCTAGCATATTACTACTGCAAATACACACAAATTTGGTCAATGAACTCTACAAAAGTACAAAATACACACTTTGGGAATTAAATTTCAGAAATATTATGCTAAGAATGTATATTATATGCATTTCCTGGAAGAATAGGTTTCACATACCCATCAATGTCTGACAACTCAATCCCTCATGTAGAATCCCACATTGAGAATTACATGAAACTGAAAGAAGCAGTCCTGTTCCAAAGAACTCAAGTACCACAGTCATTCAGGAAGCACAAATTGTGATGTCTGACATCAACTAGGAAGCATCAAAATTGCCTCAAAAAACTCCATCTGGACACTTCCCATTAGTTGTTGATGATGTACAGACTATTAGGGGTTCTGATACAGGTGTGTCTGCTGTAAGAAATAGGGAACACGTCATACCATCTGAAGAACATCTTTTGCCAAACAAGATGTGGAAGAACCACCTGAGGCCAAAATTGGGTCTGAATCCCAACTCTTGAGGGTAGATTCATGGATCCAAAGATCAGATCAGGAACAGTAACTCACCTACTAATACTGCCAGCCACAAGAAAGCCGAACAGTTAATTACCGACCTAGCTTCTGAACCTAAGGGGAATCTTAATAAGACAGAACTAATTAAAATCAATAGTCATATGGTAACTATGAAGGGAGAAAGGTGCTTCACACATTTTAAAGTAGAGACAAATGGACAATCTGCAGTCTTCATGCCAACCACGTTATCTGGTTCTTCAGCAAATGTTTGCCAACAGGTCATCTTCCTAGGAAAAGAAAGCGGAAACTCTTGAAGACACCAACCTAAAGCATTGCCTGTGATTTGGAGGCAGTCACGGGTGCTCATATGCCTGCATGTGGAGCCAGAGCGATGCTCATATTATAGAGTCTGAAGCTGCAGGGGAAGGGGGCTTGATTTATCTTCCGGTTTTGTGATTTTTAGATCTACTTTCTCTGTGCCCTAAGTTCCTCCTCTGTAAAATAAAAGGTAAAATTAGACCATCTTCAAAGACCCCTTTGTTATCTTATTTGGGAATAGCAGAATATATATAAGTGTCTAGGATATAGGGTTTCAATAAAGGTGTAAAATATGAACACCTCATTCAAAATGTCTCTTGTCTGATTTCTCTTTGAAGCAATGGGTGTTTCATGTCCTGTTCTTTGCGGCTAGCTTGCACGGCTTTATAAGTGACCTCTAAGAAAACACAAGCTTCAATACTGTTTCAAGATGCCTTTTAACAACTGATATATGGAAGCATAATACATTGACCCAAAACCTGACCATCACATTGAATTGTGGTTTAATTCAGCGTATTATAACATAGATATACATAGTGTGTAGGGTCAATCATAGTAGAAGGCCAATCTTTTAAGTATGAGAAAAATTATCCCAGTACAAAATTCCCGTGTGACTGAAATAACGTTAAGTCCTTTCTGGGGTAATAATACATATTGATGTCAGCGAAAGAAAGTTCTCCATAGCCACATGACTCAATGGGAAGTGATAAACTTTGCACATGGCACCTGTGGGTAGAAGGGGAGGAAAGCTGAAGTTTTACTAATATTATTTATTTTTAATTAATTGTTTTATTGGAATGGAGTGGCATGCAAGCTCATGATAGAACTTTCCAACAGGGACTCACTCTTTTATAACTATTTTAAAAATTTTAAAGTAAAATATAATTACATCATTTTCTCCTTCCCTTTCCTCTCTCTAGCCCTTCCCATGAGCCCTTCCCCTTGCTCTTTTTCAAATTCATGGCCTCTTTTTAAATTGTTGTTACACACACACACACACAATAGGTATAAATATGCACACAAAATACAACTTGCTCAGTGGGACTACCTCTTTTAAAAATACAAACATAACCATACTTTACATATCACTCTGTATCTTCCTTGTTAGTTTAAATATCTCATATTGTATGTTTTATCATTGTACAACTCATTTTAATGACATTTAGCTTTATGAATAAATGTAGTTTATACAACCAATATTCCATGCAGGCTCATTTTTCAGAGCTACAAGACTTTACTGGGGCATGACTCCTCTTATATGAAGCACTAGGAACTAAAGCCGGAAGTTTGAAGATCATCCTATACCAATCAATGAAAGTGAAATGAGAAAGGAATAGGAGACTCCCAGAGTCACCAGTCTACAGCAGTCCCAAGTCCTTCCGGCAGAGCAAGGCTCTCACACTTCATCCTGAAGAATGTTCCCTGAATCAGCCTGATTTTCCTGTGTGGAAAAGACTGTAGACAAGGCTCTTACCCTTAGGGGCTTTACTCTGCCTCTATTGTCTTTTGTGGATGTTGAAGAACATGCCCTCAGTGAGGGTTAAGAAACTTTCTCTCATGTCCACCCTCAAAACACTTAGGTCTTCAACAGGCTTGTCCCTCAGTTTGGCTCAGCAGTCCTTCTGATGGTTCAGCTTTCAGGAAGTTTGCAGTTCTCACTACTTGACCTGAGGCTACAGGCTCCTCATATAACAAGCTGTGCCTAAGTGTCTCTTCTAAACATGCTTTTAACAGGCCTGTCTTCCGTGTCTTTGTTTCTTGTCTCCATGAACCCATGTGTATCCTCCTTGTGTTCTTGGTCCTACTCCTCAGTTCTGGTTTTTCACACTTCCCAGTTGCACAGTGAATGTCAAGCACTCAGACACCCTCTCTAAGACATCTCACTTCACTTGAAGGGACTTGGGTAGTATTGCCACACCAGTTATATCCCTACCATCCAAGGGTTTTTACAGCACATGACAACAATAGTCTTGCTTTGCTATTGCATTCAGGGTGAGTCGCATGATTTTCTTTTTAATAATTTCAGTTTGAAAAGCATCTCTTTAAGCCCACAGGTCCCCATTTTTCTAGAATCCTTTCTTACTCCTGCTTGTGTTTGCCAGTTTTTTTCTTTTTCTGAGCTTGCTGAACACGGTCAGCAGCTACCAACAGGCGCTGCTAACAATCAGCTTTCAGTCTCCTTTCCTGGGAGTCTCTAGATCTGTTATGTCCCCACCAAAACTCACTGGCCTGCACCAAATGTTCTGTCCCCGTGTATCCTGAATCTTTTGTAGCTAGGTCAGTGGTACAGATTTTTAGTTTTGCTATGCTAACTTCCTATTTTCTCCATCGGATGATGGGATTATATTATATTACTGGTTTGTGTTGTAGGAACAAAATTACAATACCCAAGTGAACATCTGAGTTCATAATGACACATCAAACACAGGCAGAAAGAAGGATTCTGCTCACTAATGTCACTCAGTCATTAAGCTAACAGGGCTTCACCTCAGCAGGTACACTGAGAAGTGTTGCAGAAGGGAGGAAGCATGGAGAACACTTCCTGGTAATGGGTCCTTACATCTGCGTCTAGAAGTGTAACATGCCACGTCCACTTATGTTGTATCAGCCAAACAAGCCTCAAAGCTGTGCTTGACATCAGAAAGTGAGGATGTGTAAGGGTCCTTTTACAGCTGAGATCCGCTAGAAGACTTGGTGATGAACAGACTAATTGGAACCAAAGACTACCATGGTCATATGCCTTCCTACTCTCAGTATCCCTATTCTACTTCCATTCTCTCCCCCTCTCTCCTGCCCCCTCCCCCATTCTGTTACCCCTTTCCTCTCCTCTTTATCACCAAAGCACTGGGTTGGTACTGGTATGACCTTGAATATCCCTATCTATACCAGTCTCAACATCCATTACCAAGATGAACTGAATTGTAACTTACTGGAACTAAAAACAGAGTTCTTGGAGTTAAGTAAAAAGCATCAAAAATAAATACAAACTAGTTTGAATTTCACTCAATGAAACCCTGACCTTTGTCAAGTTTTTTCAGATATCTGGAGGCACAGGTCTGAATATTATTTATTATGTTCATTCTAGCAGTCAATAGTGAAGATGTCTCCTGTTTGCCCAGACCTCATTTTCTGGCCTACAGTGAAAGGTAGCATGCATGCTAAGACAGATAGGTGCCCTATGAACAAATCACAAGTGTGCTTATTTGACACATGCAGCCAGAGAGATAAACTTATTAAATATAATACTGTATGCCAGATGACCGGCTTGGCAAATGTATAAAAAAAGAAAAGGAAAGAAAGAAGGAAAGAGAAATAGAAGAGAAGAAGGGGGAACATCTATGGTAGGAAAAGTGGTCTAAATGGTTTCTCCATGTTTTCATTTTCACATCTACCTAAAGTACTACTTAGCTCTGTAGGTACTTGGAAAATTTACCCAGTTGTTTCTGTTTATCAGATGCTCATTACTTGTTAAATACCATGGTAGAGGCTTTATGTCTTAATCCACAGTACAACATCAGAAGATTAAGCTTTTGTCACAAAAGACAACACCAAATGCAGAAACCCAGTGATTTGGGTGCTCACCTTGGTTGTCCTTTGGATTCACAGTAAGATTGTGGAAAGTAAGCTTCTCTGAGCTATGACTTCCATCACTGCAGAGTGTGTTCGGTGGACAGAATGGGGGTAGAGTGCTTCCCAACTTGGTTTTCTATGACTTAGTGTCCCCTTGAAACATCTGCAGATCCAACATTCCCATCAGTCTCACCCTACTGATACCCTGATGTCCCAAAGTGGCAACATTTTAAAATTCTTTTTCTTTAACCAAAACTAACTCAAAATAACTTAAGTGTTGTTTACAAAACAAAACATCTTCCTGACGACTCTTACAGTCTGCTTCCATCACCTGCCCATAACTCATACTCCACCCTATCACCACTGAACTACTTTAGTATTGAGCTTGCAAACTAATCTGGCCTTACTTGAACAAGTTCTGAATTTTATAATCATCTGCCTTTATCCTACACTTCTGGGCTGCCTGCCAGAATGTGAACAAGGACCAGGAAGGGCCATTTCCTGAAGGGAATGTTGAAAGGCTTGCAAAGTGGCCGTGGGTGGCTTGGCCTGCCTTGGCTACAAAGCCGCTCTTTTCTGCCTTTATGCGCCGTTTAATGAGTCACCAACTGGTACATATGAGAGCTGAGTGTCCCTCAGCCGTGCTGGGCTGTTGCTGTTCCTCCCAGTGCAGCAGGTGCCCCTCCAGAGAGTGCCTTTCAAGTTCAAGAACGGGCCAGGCAATAAAAATCCACTTGTCCTCCTTCCTGCAGCAACCATGCTCTCCAAGAGGTCTCTGCCTTCCCTTAAGAACCTTCTAAATAACACCTTTATTTAAACCTCTTCTGCCAGGGGCCATGTCAGAAGAGCAGCAGGTGGCAACTGAGCTTCAGGAGATCAGCCCACCAGGAAGCAAAGCAGTGATAAGTGAATCTCAGATAGCCAAGCTGCCCTCCACCCTCATCCCCCACGGATAATGGCTCCAGAATGTCTCTTGCTTCTGCTGTGCCTTTACACATTCGCCTCTGCCATTTTTTTCTGTGGTATCTGGCATGGGGCAAATGGGTGTGAGGGGGGAATCCCCATTGCCTTTAATGTAGTGTGATTATCTCGTGGAACTATCCCATACTACTGCACATTTTAACCCATAGGTTATTATGAAGATGACTTCTTCTTAAGCTCTACTGTTCAACTGAAGCAATGATTCTATACATAATAGTGCTAGCTTAAATAGAATTTTGATGATCAACGTTTTTTAATAATTATAGTGAGGGACTGTGATGGAGGTAAGTTTAGTAGGAAAATTAATATAGGTAAAAACAGAATAGGTAGTGTTACCCCGTCCCTGATAAAGTAGGGGTTCAGAGGATAGAAAATAAGAACAACATATCACACAGCTGGGATTTCTAAGTTTCTCCTGAGGAGCCACATAGACTGTGGCTTAGGGTAACAACTAAGAAAAACAATTGAGTCCCAGAAGTTGAAAAAGCTCAAGTTCTTTTAATTTTAATGTTGGGAAGTATGATCACAGGTTTCAGTGTGCATCATAGCTAAAACAAAGCTTTAAATAATAACTTAAAATTAGATCAAAATGCTTTCACTAATGGCTTTGAGGTAGAAAATTTGGGGGAACAATTTGAAGTTTAGAAAGGAACATATTTCAGAGAGGGATTCCTGAGGTAAATAAATAAATAATAAATAAATAAATAAATAAATAAATAAATAAATAAATAAATAAATAAATAAATAAATAACAAGAACAAAGACAGCCCTGATATTATTAACTGATGTGCCTTTCTTGCTAGAATAGGTTGGGGTAATGAAATAGGTCTCTTGTACCTATTTCTGCCTTCAGCTTCCTAATATAAAAAACTGCCGGTGAATGGGTGTGAGATAAACAATAAGGTGATTGATTCTTTCTTTGTAATTGCAAAATGCAAACTGCCAGTAAAAGAACTGGCTGAGAAAAATACCTTGCTTGCCCACACTTTGATGATCACGTACAAGTTGCTTGTGCATGAATGTGTGTGAGTTCTTGGAGATAGCTTATTTTTATGTTTTGTTTAATCACGTAAGGGATGTGGAAAATATGTGGTTTCTTATTTGTATTCATTGTAATCATTCACTTAAAAATAGATTGTAATCACATTGTAATTTTATACTGCTTGAAAAATTTTGCTGGGGTATGTATGCTGTAATGGAAAAATTAAAGTTAGAAGGAAGACATCAAGAGAGACAGAAGGAATACATCTGGACAGAGCTAAGAAAAGAAAAAAGAGAGATGATAGACCTTAAAGGTGTGTGTGTGTGTGTGTGTGTGTGTGTGTGTGTGTATTTCCCTTTTCACTGACCCCAGAGAGTTAAATCTTATTCCCTCTTATAGAAATGTCAATTGAGTTATTTATTTGCTGACTTTGTGGATCCCCTCAATCCCTGAGCAGCTGAAGGCTGTTCCTCACAGGAGCAGTACCCTTCTGAATTTTCTCTTTTTTATTCATTCAACTATATCAACTTTCTTTGGATTTTTTTGGAAGAAAATTGTAGCTGCGCATCCATCATTTCAATCTCAAAAGTTTTTATCCTACATACATGCATACATATTTTCAATCATATTGCAAAAACTTGGCACTCAAGAACATAGCTATATTCTCTCAAGAAGTTGGCCTGTGGTATGAATATGTACCTATCAGAGAAGCAGAGTGTGGTTATGAAACCAAAACTTATGTATTTGCTTCTCTTGTTAATGTGGAGAACTGGATAGAGCAAAGAAAAAAGGAGACACTTACTAGTGATCCTTTTCACACACACATACACACACACACACAATCCTCAATCTTCAACCCATTAATAATTATTTTGAACAGTATTCTCAACTGCTATATATTTTAAAGACATTCGATTAAAATGAGATTTAGGAAAATGCGAATATCTGTGTGACTATTGGTTTTATCTGATAAAAAGTGCTGACAGCTTAAAGGTTGTTTCTCAGTCTGGTTTCCTCCCCCAGGATTGTGGACTCCTGTTTCTATTTGCCCTGCATGTTTCACTCAGAACAAACCTTACCAAGGTGTTTTGAGTGTTCCTGTTGCTTCT
Organism: Phyllotis vaccarum; assembly: GCA_033318265.1. Classification (NCBI taxonomy): domain Eukaryota; kingdom Metazoa; phylum Chordata; class Mammalia; order Rodentia; family Cricetidae; genus Phyllotis; species Phyllotis vaccarum. The sequence goes on along the minus strand of JARWLC010000009.1, from coordinate 38,354,244 downwards.
GAGCTGAGCTACATCAAAAGCACTTACAAATTGTCTTCATCATGTCAAATCCTACTCCTCCTCAGCTTGGTTTTTTCCATTTAAAGGAGTAATCTGCCCATCTTAACACTAGTTCTAAATAAAGCATTTAGTTCCTTCTTGTGATGAAAGCCTAATACTGGATTGAACGTCATGTGTGACCTTGCCTCCTGGTTAGTCTATAAGAGCTCCCGAGCTCCTGAAGGCCACTATATTTAGTGAGATTATGTTGTTACATTGTAAATAATTGTGCCTCCTACTGGTTTAATAAAAATGCTGATTGGCCAAAGGAAGACAGGAAGTATGGGCAGGGTTATCAACTAAGAAAACTTTGAGAACAGGAAGAACAGGGCAGAGATGCCACAGAGTTGCCAGACAAGCCAGAAGATGCAGAGGTCACCTATGCTGCTCTGAGGAAAGGTACCAAGCCACATGACTGAACAGGATAAGAATCATGGGTTAGTATAAGGGTAAAAAGTTAGCAAGTTATATGTCTGGGCCCTAAGTCAATCAGCATACAATTAATGTAAGCCTCTGTGTGTCTCTGTGGGACTATGGATCTGTGGGTCTGCAGGTCTGCACCTCAAGGCTAGTCTGGAAAGTCCAGGCCAGAAACCTCATACAAGACTAGCATATGAGCCCCTGTGGCACTGAGCTCCCATGAGTCTCCCTCAGCAGCAGAACAGACATCCTTTGATTATGGAGGGAGAAATCCAACCAAATGTAGAACTTCTTGTTATCCATTGGAGGGAGATGCTCCTTGATACAGGGTGCCTTTAACAGCAGATGGAACTGACTGGATACATACTGTGCTGCTATGATTTTTTTCCCTATTAACTTCATATAGATTTGTCGTAAGGTTTCATTTATAATAGGCTTACAGTAAGACATAAACAAAATAAAAGTAGAACAATTATGAAGATATGCTATATTAAATTACATGAATTTCTCTGTGTGTGGCCCCTTCCAGATACCCAGCCCTTTGTTATTTCACAGTATTTTACTGGAATTACCCAGCCACTTTTTGCCATGGGCAACTGGTACCTTGGAAAGGCTGCATATAGGAGGAAGTGCTGAAGTCTCTGCAGTCACTCACACAAAATCTCAAAATCACTATTTTATAAGCACAAATGTAATTTTAGCTTATTTTTATTTGCTCCTGTCTAACAAGCACTTGTTCCTTTTCTAACATTGGATAATGTCTGCATCCACTACTCTAAAAAGACAGATACACAGAGCCCCCTGAGAGAGTCTGAAATTTAAAAAGCAACTCCCTAAAACTTTACTTTTAAAGATATATTGAATCATAAACAGGAAATCTCCAAACAGTGGCATACTACTCTATCCCTGTCAATCATGGGGTCGGTCCTGAGTCTGAGCTAACATCAGATGCTATAGAAAGTACTTCTTTTAATTCCTATAAAAAGTGTTATCTCCTCTTCTAATTAAGGTTGAATGGAGCGATCTGGTAGGAGGAAAGGGTCCCAAAAGCAAGCACCAGAGTCAGAGACATTCCCTGTTCTCAGTGTTAGGAGTCTCACATAAAGACCAAATTATACAACTGTAATATATATGCAGAGGACCTAGGTCAGCCCCATGCAGGCTCAAGGGTTGTTGGTTCAGTCTGTGCACCTCTGTGAGTCCAGGTTAGCTGGTTTTGTGGGGTTTCTTGTGGTGTCCTTGACACCACTGTTTCCTATAATCCTTCTTTCTCCTCTTCTGAAGGATGCCTCGAGCCCCCCTTAATGCTTGAATGTGGGACTATGTATTTGCTCCAATCAGAAGCCTCTTTGATGGCAGTTGGGCTAAGTACCAATCTACGAGTATAGCAGAATATCAATAGAAGTCATTATGTTGACTGTGTGTTTGTAAGAGAGGGGGGGAAAGAGAGAGAGATTCCTGTTTGATTCTATCCTAGGTCTCTAAATATTCAGATTATGGGCCCTGGCCCTCAGGGGTAAGCTGCCTCTCAAGGTATGTGCTGAACCAGTCATTAGTTGGTTACTCCCACAATTTCTGCATCATCTTGTAAGCAGGACAAATTGTAGGTTGAGGGTTTATGGTTGGGAAATATTGTAGGGTAGATGGTGGAGGGAGGACTTGGTTGAAATTTTAAAATGAAATTAATTAATTAACTAATTAATTAAATTAAAGATACTATCCACAAGCTCAAACAAATCCTGCTGCTCCAGGTGATCAATGACTGTAAATCAGACTCTATCTACAGAAAACATACATCTGTGTACATTGCCTGGAATTCCAGTTTGTGCCAGGGCTAGCTGGAACTGGGTGGTTTTGACTTCCTTGCTAAGTAGCACCTAGCAAGGTGGAGAGAACACACACATGCACACATACTCAAAAATAAATAAAAAATACATGGATTTAAGTTTTAAGTTTTAGACTTTAAATTCTACCTGTTAGTTCCATGGCATTCTGGTCTCTATGGTTTCCTGTTGCTATTTGTTGTTTTTCTTAGCTCGTCTAGAATTTTAAAAGGGAATGAACAAGTTCCATTTTTGTTTTATTCTGTTTTTAATGAGGGTCTTGAAATTTCTGTGATACAATGCATAACTGTGGCTTTAAAAGAGAAAATATACATGCATTAGTAGAATTGGAGACCACATACATGCCTAAAATGAGCATACATTGCCATATTCTGAAGACTAGCAGCATTCACCTGCAAGGAAGCTGTCAAGGAATAATAGAGTATACTTCAGATATAATTTAGCATCAGGATGCTGGGAATCCATTATCCCAAACAGTTGTTCGATTTTTAACTGTAGATTGTGACAGAGAATCAAGACACAAAAGAGCTAACTTAAAGCACAATGCACTTTTTCATGCATATGTTAAGTGTTCAAGTTATAATTCTGACCTAGACAGCGATATCAAATATATCAGATACGTGACCAGCAAAAGTTAATCCAGAATAGAACAAGAGAAGATTTTTAAAAGACCATGTGGGCACTAGGGAGATGTCTCAGTGGGTAAAGCAATTGCCCTGCCCCCCATGTCTAGATGACCTGGTTTTGATCCCTGAAACCCATACTGAAAGAGAAAACTGAGGCCTGCAAGTTACCCTTTGACCTTCACAAGCATACCTGGAGAGAACACGCACATGCACACATACACAAAAATAAATAAAAAATACATGGATTTTAAGTTTTTGTGTGTGTGTGTGTGTGTGTGTGTGTGTGTGTGTGTGTGTGTGTGTGTGTGTGTGTAATGTATATAAATTATTTTGACATGCTTCCCCATTGCATCCCATGCAGCATGAGTCCATAAATGTTTCTTTCTCTGGTCAGTTAAGTATAAAGGATCATGATATTAATATTTCTCCTGAAGATTCAGGATGTACACCAACATAGAAGAGGCCCTGTAAGCCTGCTTAGTGTATTTTAAGTGACCCAAGATTCCTAAACACAGATCATTACTTTGAGCAATGCCATTGAATTCCCCATGGAACACGCTTTGGGAAATGCTGTCTAACAAGAGTATTATAAAGGTACACCATCTAAATCCACCAGGAATTCTGTTGAGGAGCCTCTTGGGCGACAGAAAGTACGATGCCGAGACTATCACTTTACAGTTCCATCAATAAACTTAAGTAGCAGCAACATATTAGAGAACAATTTTTGTTCCACTATACGAAGAGAACCAAGGGTAAGAAAGGTGATAGGTTTATATTATGGGCTATACAGGCACTGGGGTCACTGGGTACCACCCTACATTTAGAATCAATGCATCTGCCAGTACTTACTGAAGCTAGACCCAGTTCTCCTAGGACCTCCTCCCTGCTCATTATTTTAGAATGATCTGGAGTCTTTCGTTTATCTTTTTCCAGAAACAGCTGTCAAATTCTGGCCTAGATGCGACTACAACCTGTTTACTTAGATTGGAGTTTTCCAACTTCTTCCCATCTAGAAAGAGACACATTACAGGGTAGTGGTTAGTTCTCTAAATTTCCACTGCACGTGGAATTTCTTTGCATTTCCGTATTTGACTGTAGAACTCTAGGCTCATGGTCCTTAAACTGTGAGCCCAGGTTGTTACAGTAAGATTTTCAGGCCATGTCCGGCCAGAGGTCTAGATCCACAGACCTGCCATCCCAGGCCGCTTAGCTGCCCGCCTCTGTTTAGGCTCCTTTCTTGTGGCATCTATCATATTGTTACAAAGTTAGTGTTTGAATACATGTTGTGATAGAATGCAAGAATCATGAAAATCAATATAGAACAGGAAGTGTGGGTGGTTCGATGTGATTCCAAGGTTTGAGAAGGAAGGCAGTACCAAAGAGATACACAAATCCCATTGATGACACTGACTATTTAAAAATAGAAACTGCCTTTCCCAATTCATTTATATTATCCTGTCACGAAGCTGCTAAGTTCCTGAGTTGTTCAGATCTTTGATAAACAAACCTAGGAAATACACAGAACTGCTGGGTGTGGGGATATGTTTTATATTTAATAAAAACCAGTCTGAAATATCAGAGAAGAGAGCTACCCACAGTCAATCCAGAGTATCAGAGAGTGGTAATTCACACCTTTAATTCCAGCACAGGGAAAGACATGAGACCCAGAGTAGTGACCTATGCACTCAATCCCAGCAGATCTGAGTTTGAGGCCAGCTTGGTTTACAGAGGGAGTTCCAGGCTCCCAGGCAGGCAGTGGTGGTGCCTTGCCTTTAATCCCATAACTCCAGAGACAGAGATCTTTCTGTGCTTCTGTGAGTTCAAGGATAACTACCAAATACTAGTAGCCCACACCTTTAATCTTAACCTGGATGTGAAACAACTGGGTGAAGAGGATATTTAAGGCAGGCATAGGAAGACAGAGAGGCAGGAGAAGCCAGTAGGAGTGAGGCTGAGGAAGCTGGAAGACAGATTGGTGAGATCTGACTGTGGTGTTTCCTCTCTTTGATATTCCAGCCTTTCCCTGATGATCTGACTCTGAGGTTCCTTTAAAACAGAATTCACGTAACATCTAGGTGTTCCTTTTGGTCTGTGTGGACTATGGGAAACACTGTGTGGATTAAGAGCACAATGATCTAAGAAAGTTTGGAACCTCTGCCTTAGAGAATTTAGATGAAAGTAATTTCAGCCTAAATAAAGAACCAGTCCTGTGGCATTTACTCCCACCCCCACATTTTAAAAATACCATAAGGCTTAAAAAAAAAAATCTAAAAATGTGGAGTTAAGGAGAAAGCCCAATGGAAAAGGGTCCTATGTTCATAAGGACCTAAGTTCATATGCCTAGCTACACACAAAAAGACAGGAGGGTCTGGGTATACCTGAAGCCCCTGTACTGCTAGGTATAGAGATATATGGATCATTGCTCTTGAGAGCCGAAGGTCAAACTGAATATTGCTGAGCTAGGATTCAGTGAGAGACTCTGTCTCAAGGGAATGAGGTGGAGAGTGATAGAGAAGGGTGCCTAATGTCCTTATGAGCACACTCACCCACACATATGTGAACATACATATATATACAAGCACAAAGGCAAAAGAGAAAGTACTGTTGATATACTGGAAAGAATGAAGGCAAGGAGAAGAGGAGGAAGGAGATAAAATATTGCTTTCTAAATTTATAAGAAGTTTCTAGCTGAGTAAGAGAAGGTAAAAGACATATGTACGAAGGTAATGGGTATACACTCCATTTGAAGTCTGAGGTAGAAATAAGCAGGTGAGGGATCAAAGCTCACTTCCAAAGGTTTAAGAAAGAGAAACCTGGGAGAGAATGCTTCACTTCTGAGGCTCAGAAGCTCACTGATGCTACAGTTGTTCCGGAATCCTTTTCCTACTGCAGTCCCTTCAAGCTCAAGGCTCTGTGACTCTGCAGTGAAGCTTTAACCATCATCTCTAAGAGAGAGTGACAGTGCTTCCCTCTAAGGAAGCATGCTTGGATTAGTGCAAGATGACATCCCTGACCCATCATTAGGGACCAGGAAGCTATCTGGGACACTAATTTAATCCCCATATTTTTGCCCAAGTGGCTCTTCTTTAAGTTCTCAGAGTTAAAGAATTTAGGTAATCCAAGGAGAAAACACACAGGCTTAAATTGATCTTAGCCCACTGAAGATCACCCTGTAAGCAGGGGCAGAGACTTAACTGCTTTCTCTGGCAGTCGCATTTTTGTGTGAGTTTCCCTGAGACCCCTTGCTCCTGATCCCTTTCGCTCACAAAGGCCTCTCTCCCTTTAGAGGCCCCCCACCTCTGTCAGTCCCAAATCATAACGTTATGTTATTTGTGTTTGAAATATTTAAACATGACCTCTATAAGCATTAAAGCCATTGCATTGAATTCTAAGTCATAGACAAATGATCAGGAAAAACTTTCATCTAGTACTCTAATCCCTCCATGAACAAAAGAGACATATTAAATGATTTGCCCATCCTCACACAGACAGAGGCATAGAATCTCTCTCTTCCTTCTAATTTTAGGACATATGCTTTTAAATAAGTACATTTATCTATTAAGTAAGTACAGGAGTGTGGAAGGTACTAACGCACTGTAAGAAGTATAGCATAGAGAGATAGATAGTATTATACACATGAATGCTACATTTAAGTAATTTCCATCCCTCCCTCTTTACTCAAGTTTTCTGTGACATCCACTCCCTCTCAAATTTGTGACCTCTTCTTTAATTATTATTGTTACACATGTTGATCCCATTTACTATTGCTCATATGTACATGTATTTAAGACTGATCACTTGGCATCTAGCGACCTATGAGAGGTCTCATCCCTGGAAAAGACTGTCTTCTTTTCCCAGTAGCCATTCGTTGTCTATAATTCTTCATATGTGGAGGGGAGGCATGGAAATTGGTGGTGGTGGTGTTCTGGTCTTGTTTAAGCAACCTTATTATTGAGATCTCATGGTTGCAGTTTCCCTGTGACCCCTGATCACAGAGCAGATATCTGGTCTCTGGATCTTATCGTTATTGCACCCCTTCTTCCATGACTGTCCCTGAGCCTTAGGTGCAGGGGTTGTGTTGTATATGTACCAACTGATGCTTGTTCTGGGTAGTTTTATGGCAACTTGACATATAGTAAAGTCACGTGAAAGGAGGAAACCTCTGTTAAGAAAATGCCTCCATAAGAGCCAAGCAAGCCTGTAGGGCTTTTTCTTAGTGACCAATGGGGAGGGCCCAGCCCATTGTGGGTGGTGCGCCATCCCTGGGCTGGTGGTCCTGGGTTCTATAAGAAAGTAAACCAAGGGAGCCAGTAAGCAGCATCCTTCTGAGGCCTCTATATCAGCTCCTGTCTCCAGATTCCTGCCTTATTTGAGTTCCTGTCCTGGCTTTCTTTGATGATGAACAGTGCTGTGGAAATGTAAGCCCAAATAAAACCTTTCCTACTCAACTTGCTGTGGTCAAAAAGTTTCATCACAGCAATAGAAATCTTAACTAAGGCAGGGCCGGGCACTCCACCATCAGTTGTTCTCTGCATTTGACCAGTTTTTAGATTTGTTTAATGCTTCTCATCTGCAGCAAAAAGAACATTCTTGGATGAGGGATGAGAGCTACACTTAACTGTGAGTATAAAGATATGCATTTATAATGCAGTTGAAATTATAAAATTAAAATGGGTTAGTAAACTGATAGTAGTAGGCTCTCCTTCAGGACCCATGACCTCGCCATCCATGGATATCTAGCTAAGTTTTTAGAACCAATCATGAATTTCCTCTTGTTGAATGGGTTTTAAGTCTAATTAGACTTAGACAGCTATTGGTTGCCCACAGGATATAAGTGCCATTATTGCATCCTTAGAAATACCTTGTCGTGCTGGTCATTTACTGGCACATTTCAGGAATGTTGAAGAGACCTTAACTCTCTGCTTGACAACACCACTACCTATCTCCTTGGGTGATGGGGTCTGCTGCCTTTTCTGGTTTCAGGGATATGCTGAAATGCTGTGAAAAAGAATGAGTGTCTCCATGGAGAGGTCAGGTTGTGAACGAGATGAGTTTGTCTACCAATGGGAAGTGCCTACTCTAAATCCAAGCAGCCACCTGAGAAATCCCTGGGAAGAAGGGAGTCTGGTCCTTAAGCACAGATGAGGTCAGGGTGCCCTCTAGCGACAGCTTCCCAACATTCAGGTTAAGAAAACCACAGACTACAGTGGGCTGGGGATGGTCCTTCGTTCTACCTTTCCATAATGGAACATTTCCAAAAGTAATATTCCACAAACCTTCTTCTGATTTAATAGTTCCAGAAACGTCAACACTTAGGTTGTCTCAAGGGTGTGATTACTGTTATGAAGCAAGAACCTCAGTACTCTCCTAGAACCCAGGGTCATTTATATTTACTTACTGGCTCATCTAATTATTAGGGAAATTCCTCTCCACAATATTTATCTCAAACATGATTTATTAGGCTATCAGTTTCATCTTATATAGTATAAGCTCCTGGGCTGGGAGACCTGAACAAGTAAGCCCTACACAGTGTGAGCTGGCCAGCAGCAATCATTATACTGTTTTAGTACTGGGTTTTGCTTTTTTCCTTCAATATTCACCTGCCTCATCCTCGTGAATTTTTCCCGATGCCTGGATCATTACATTTCCCGATGCCTGGTAATACATTACTCCAAGATCTTAAGTCACCCCCAAAAGTAATAATACAATGCAGTGCTGAACATTGACTATTTGCACACATGGTCATAACTACAGCCCATGTTAATTGCTATATTGTCAGAAGTAGAGATGGTTTTTATTCAGCTACTATAAGTAAAGACGCTGACACAGAAAACAGTGCCACATGGCTCTTAAGCACTACTGCTTGGAGCTGAAACGGTTCTGCCTGTTTCTAGGACACATAAGCTGCATCATCACACAAACATTTGAATTCTCCTCTCCTGAAGCAGGAAGAGTGTGAACATTAGGTCCTCTTAGCAAACAACAGAGGGAATGATAAAATGGATAGATGAGCTCCATATTCAGTGGATACTCCCATTGATACAGCACATTGTGTCAGGGTCCCAAACATGATAAAATAGAGGATATTCAACTGCACTTTATTATCATCATGAGTATTTTAAATACAAATCACTATTTATAACAAACATTGATCCAAAATATGACAATTTTTGCCCCTCTAGACTTTATATATATTTGTACCATTCAAATGTTCATGATGCTTTCACTGCATATTGAACAGATTTTATTTCTATATAAATTAAATTGTTACGTATGATTTTATCCGAACCCTTTAATTTTTCAACTTTTCCTATAAAATATTCGTCAACACAAATTTATTATAGAAAATATATGCTTAAATAATAAATTCTAGCATGTAGTCATTACGTTGAGAAATATTGGTTTTTATCTGTAAATTCTTAGCATTCAAAACATTAATAAGAATTCAAAATTAGTTCATCTTACTCTGCCATGATCTGATTAAGCATAATTTTTGAAAATACTTACTCATAGTTATTTTAATTCCTGATAGCTATCCTCCTATTAGGATTAAAGACATGTATAATGCGAAAATATCTGTCAGCTTAGATAGGCAAGGCCTGCATTCTCCTGATATTTCCTTCTGGCAAGATGTCAGAATAAGGCTTCTCCAAGTTTCACAGTCCCAACACGGATGTGCACATCAAGCAGCAATGCCACCAGGTATTAGGATCACAAGGGTCTCCTGGCCCTGCAGGTGCTCCACAGGCCCACGGATGCCCCATACTCTGACTTTCAAGTGCCCCTGGCTTCTGGATTCCCCCACCTCTCTCTCTCTCTCTCTCTCTCTCTCTCTCTCTCTCTCTCTCTCTCTCTCTCTCTCTCTCTCTCTCTCTCTCTCTCTCTCTCTCTCTCTCTCTCTCCCCCACAGTTCAGCCTTCAGCATGGCTATTGTGTTTTAACCAAACTTGTAGTAGATGGGAGGGCTGTTCCAGTAAGGTAAGTTTATGTCTAATGACCAAATGCTCACTCCTTCATGAGCATCTATGGTGCCAACTGCTCAACAATCCTACAGATGCCAGCTTCCCTCTTGCACATGTGACGCCTTAGATTGAAGTGACGAGAGGGACCTCTTCCATAGCAAACAAGCTCTCAGCTTTAAGAACACCCTGCAGCCCATTCCCTGAAGAGGAACACCTAACCCAGTCTTGATATTGGGGTGAGGAAATCGGACTTGCCTGGAATGGATGTGCCACACTGAGCTGACCCACCTTGGGATTTCTTGCCCTTTGAGGGGAGGGAATGGGTGGATGGGGAAAGGAGAGGTGAGGCAGTAGGCTGACTGGGAGGGATTGGGAAAAGGGAAGTGGGGTAAAGGGGATACATGGAAAAAAGACTTAAAAAACAATAATAAAATAAAGGAATAAAAACAATCTTAATTTTTAAAAAGAAGAACATACGAATTTAATAGATGCTTTCTTAGTCAAGTAATTTAGCAAAGTAGTTAAGCACAAGCAGTCTAGAGCCAGATAGCCAGTAGCTAACATTTATGTCTTTATCATCACTAATATACCATGCATTTCCAAGCCACTCGGAGGCAGAAGCAGGAAGATCTCTGTGAATTCAAGACCAGCCTGGTTTACAGAGTGAGTTCTAGGACAGCCAAAGCTACACAGAGAAACCCTGTCTCAAAAAACAATATTTCTGTGTGTGTGTGTGTGTGTGTGTGTGTGTGTGTGTGTGTGTGTGTGTGTGTGTGTACGTATATGTTTGTATGTATACACAGAGATAGAGAGAGAGGAGAGAGATGGTAACACTATCTGCTCCAAAGAGCGTATACAAAATTGCTTTAACATGTTAACACTTGAAGTGTGTGCATAATAGGCTTGGTATATATTAGGTATTCTTAAGTGGTCTGATAAATAAAGTTAAAGCTACTCCATGACACTTATTACATAAACACACACTGACTTCGGGTGCTCCTACTCACCTTTATTTACCCCTCCACACCCTGTCTTACAGCATTTATATGCAGATGCCATGCTAAGTTAATTGTTTCATTCAGTGGATAAAAATATCACTTCAAATCTTTGGTATGTGTATTTAAAATTAAGTATGCAATCAAGCATTAACAGTCAAATGAAAAATAATTTTACAAAGAAATCTTTATTGCTTTTGAGGTCATGAGAAATTATTTACTATGTATTAGATTTTGCTCCTGCAAAGCAATAGAATAGCAGGTTGGTGAGCTGTTGGGATCTGAGTTATTCTCCAAGTTGAAAAAAGCCATTTTATTGTATTAATTGCCTGACCAATAACTAGACTGTTAGAGTCCACACAAGAGGGCCTGGCTTCCAAGGAGTACTGAATAGCACAGCATTTCCAAACCAGCTCACATTAGAGGCGGGTTCTTTTCCCTTGAGAGCACAGCTTCCCTCTCTTATGATATCTATTTCTCCTGTCCTTCAAAGCTCCTCATTTATGGTGATTTTTAAACATTTAAACATAAATTTAGATTAAACTCTAAAATGGCATCTTAAATAAAATAAAAGCCCATTTTGTTATTCTGGAAAACATACCTGTGTTGGTCAAGCACCCCTAATTTAAAATTTGATATTTAAAATGCTCTGAAACTTAAAGTTGTTTTTTGAGACAAGCTCCTACTATTTATCCCAAACTAGTTTCAGATTTTAAATTCTACTGCTTCAGGATTCTGTGATCACAGGCATGCACTTACTTAAAGTAAAATTTAAAAACTGAATACCACTGTAACAACAAAAAAGCAGGCAAACAAGACAACAACAACAATACTACACACTTAACTTCGTGGGGTGAGTCACAGCCAAATCCAGGAACTCAAAAATTATTACGTGAAATTACCATCAGGGCATGTGTACAGCATGTATGTAAAACATAAATTAGGTACACATTCAAACTTATTCAAACTTGATCCCAAAATTTTAAAAAATTCAAAATCTGAAACCCTTATTGTCCAAAGTACTTCAGATAAGAGACATCCAACCTGTCTGAAGAACTGTAGAGGGATTATATTACATTGTTGTAAATAATTGTCCTGCCTACTAGTTTAATAAAAAATACTGATTGGCTGAAGGCAGACAGGAAGTGTGGGTGGAGCTACCAGACTGGGAAAAGTCTGGGAAGAGAAAGAACAGAGCAGAAAAGCCAGAGAGACACCATGGAAACACCAGGATGAGACGCCAGCAGATGCAGAGGAAAGAAGTTGAAATGCTTCTCTTAGAAAAGGTACCAAGCCTCATGGCTAAACAAGATAAGAGTCGTGGGTTAGTTTAAGAGCAAGAGCTAGCAAGTTAAATGCCTGGGCCCTAGGGCAAACACCATAAAACTAATGTGTCTGTGTGTCTCAACGCGACTGCGGGTCCAGGTCACGAGGCTAGGCCAGAAAGTCTGGACCAGAAACCTCATATAACAAAGAACCACCCTCTCAGGAGCACGGTCCCATGTCCCTGACCTCATTGAACTACAGCTTTTATTCCCCCTACCTCTTCCTCATATACGTATTTACTCAAAGGATGTTAGATGTCCATACCACCACAAACATATTTGCACATCAGCATCATCCAGCACTATCCTCAGTGGCTAAGTTATGGAGCCAACCTAGGTATCTGTGTTAGTTGGGTTTTGTTAACTTGACATAAACCTTGACATATCTGGGAAGGGGAAATTTTTTTTTTTTATTTTTAAATTTCAAATAGATGTTTTTCATGCAATAGGTTTGATTATTATTATTATCTACAATCCCCCTAATCCTCTTCAACTCCCTACCCACCCAAATCCATATCCCTCCCACTACAAAACAGACACCCAAATTAATAATAAAATGAGATAAATATTAAAACAAACAAACATGAGAAAAAAGAGCCAGTGGAAAAGCACAAGAAACATTCAGGTGCAAATTACACACATGCTCAGACACATAAAAACACAAAACTTAAAGCCATAATATATACAGGAAAGATCTGTAAAGAGAAAAACACCAAGTGCCATTGAGTTTGCTTGTGCTGGCCATCTGCTTCTGGAGAGGGGGTAGATGGGAGTGCAGAATGGGGAATCCTAACTAAAAAATATCTCAGTCAGATTGGCTTGTGGGAGGCTCTGAAGTATTATCTTAATGATCGATGTGGGGTGGCCCAATCCACTTTAGATGGTACTAAGCAAGCCATGGGGAATAAGCCAGGAAGCAACAGCTTCCGCTTCAGTTCCTGCCTCCAGGTTCCTGCCTCCAGGTTCCTTCCTTGAGTTCTCACTGACTTCACTACGGGGTGGGCAGTTGTTACCTGCAAGTTTGAGATGAAATAAATCTTGTCTTTCCCATTTTTTTAGTCATGGTATTCTATCACAGCCACAGAAAAGTAACTAAGATACTATCCCACAGCAGAGGAATGGATAAAGAAAATGTAGTTGTGGTAAAGATACGCAACAGAATTTTTTCAGTAATAAGAAGTTATATTGTTAGCAGAAAAATGGATGCAACTGGAAATAAAATCAATTAAACAACTTAAGCAGGAAAATACATGTTATCTCCCATATGTTATATAAACATGTGTGTATGTATGTATATATAAAACCCTGTGTGTATATATGAAGAAAGATGTTGTAAAACTGTCTCAAGAATGAAGGAGAGAAATGGGAGAAGGAAGAAGTGAGGAAGGAAAGGTAGGGAGTTGTGGGGCAATGTGTTCTATATTTTTCATGAAAAAGTTAAAAATCATAAAATAAAAATAGAAATTGCCATGCCCTTCTCAGTTTAAGTAAATTACTATTTGAATAAAGCTGTTAAAATCTGATTATCAAAACTGAAGCACTAACTTTTCCTAGTTGGCAATGTACTGTTTTCAGAAAGAAATGATACTGGTTTCCAAATATCTAATGCTGTGTCTTAAGGACACAAAAATGAGACAGACTATGGTGTGCTCGGTATTTTGACAGACCCAGTGTTTCTTGGGAGGCACAGATTAAACAAATTATCAGATGCAAATAAAGTGTTTTCAGGTTGCAATGAAATTAAATGCAAGTCGGATCAAATAAAACTGTTTCACTCCCAAGGGCTCTCTAAATTGACTGTAATGTCAGAATCATCCAAGGAGATGGCAGGAACCATGGGTCACTTCCAGACCTCAAAAGATCAGGATCCAGTTTTTAAACCTCCTCAGAATAACTCTAAAATACAACAAGATAGACACTTACTGTTGTGTACACACACACACACACACACACACACACACACACACACACACACACACACACACACACGAGAGAGAGAGAGAGAGAGAGAGAGAGAGAGAGAGAGAGAGAGAGAGAGAGAGAGACTTGCAAATACCTAAGAGACTTGGTTCTTTTGGTGGATAAACTTAACTTATTATAAATACTGGTTCAGTATGCTTAAGCAATCTATCTATCCAATCTCTCTCTCTGCACTTTGATTTCTCACTTGTAAAATGGTTATATGAATATTGTCCGCTCTTTCTAACAGCTGTGTTAAAATCAATTATACATGCTTAATACCACAGTAGCCTACATCTTCAACTTTCTCCACAGTCTGCTTGTTGAACTATCATTGCTGCTGCCCACCATCCACTCTGGGGACCTTCCTTGCCACAGCCTCTTTACAGCTTTCATTTTTATTGTTACTGTTTCTGGCTCTGCCACAGAAGACAGCAATTTCCTTCAAGCATTAAGCTATCCTCCGTGTAAACGTGTCACCAACACTTCACCAGGCTTTTCCTAGGACCCTTAACAACCTTCAAAGATTGACCTGCATATGTTTTCCTTGTTGCCTGTGCCTCCTCTGCACCATTTTTATGTTCCACAATTTCCTTTCTACCTTGAAAGAAAAGAGCTGTCAATTTCTGCACAAGGGAAAGAAACGGGTACATGGTTCCCCCGGGGCCAGGAGACACTGTGGGGATTGTCGTCTTCCTTGCCTGCACCTCATCAAAATCTGCATCTAACTTTCCGTCCTGCTCTAGAACTCCTCTCCCTATTTAGTGCCTCACTGACATTCAATTTATGTCACATTTTAGAAACTTAGCAGGTTTGGATTTTTCTTTTCTGACCTGTGAAGGGATTCTTGAGGGTGGGAGAGGTGTTGTAAATTCCCTCCCCCAACTGAATTGTATTTACATAAAATTATGCCATACCCTATTTCTCTACTGCATCTAGAACACTCATCTACAAAATAAGAATAATGAAAAAATAATTATCAAGTTTCTATTTAAACACATTCTCACATGTTAGAAATAAAACAACACAACACCAAAAAGAACATCTTTGCACTAGAACTATGGCGCTCCCCAGATGACAATATGCTTCCTTTTAGCAATATCAGATGCAGGGAAAGCATGCATATATTTTTCTATATAAGAATATACACTAGGGGTACAGCTCAGTTGTAGAGTGTCTGACAATAAGCATGATATTCTAGATTCAATGCCTACTAAGGGCAACATTTTATGTGCGTGCACGCACACACACATACTGAAATTCCTAGCTTGTAGTCTCACATAACTATTTGGGGGGGGGGTCCTTTTGTTTTGTTTGTCACCCTGACACAAAGAAGAGTCATTAGGGAAGGGGGAACCTCAACTGAGAAATGACTTCATCAGATTGTCCTAAAGGGAATTTGTGGGGAATTTCTTGATTAATGGCTGATTTGGGAAGACCCCACTCACTATGAGAAGTGCCAGCCCTGAGCAAGTGGTACTTAGTTATATAAGAAAGCAGATTGATCAAGTCATGGGGAGCAAGCCAGCAGGCAACTATCCTCGGTGACTGCCTTGGCTTTCCTCAATGATGGACTGGAATCTAGACATTTGAGGCAAATAAGACCTTTCCTCCCCTTGCTTTCAGTCAAGGTGTCTTTTTCACAGCAACAGAAAGTAAGATAAGGCTCTTGTATATTAAAATCAACTGGATTTCTAACGCTTCCAGAATAAGTGTTCTGAGTCTTCACCAGCTTTGCTCAAATGAAATGAATCACAGCCTGTGGCCACCTATGTATATTTGTTCAGTTGTTTTCATTTCAAATCATTCCTTCTGGGTTTATATCAAGGGCCTGAGATGAGCTGTGATTAGCAATGAAAATACAAACGGCCAAAATGTCAAATGAATATATAAAAGGAAGAACAAAGCCTGGAGCACAGACGCTAAGAAGCCAACCTCAGATGCCTCAGAGGTAATTAGGAAATGTTTACACTAAGCCATGAGAGGTTAAAACATACCATCTTGGATTTAAGTTTGGTTCTAAAGATGAAAAAGGAAAGCATGGTAGAATTACATGGCTAAAGACTGACTCATGTATGCCCGGCACAACCCCGACCACCTGCGAACATGTGGTGTACAGGCACTGCCTTTAGAAAGTCCAGAGACTGGGAAACTTGGTCTCCTCC
This sequence comes from Phyllotis vaccarum, assembly GCA_033318265.1. Classification (NCBI taxonomy): domain Eukaryota; kingdom Metazoa; phylum Chordata; class Mammalia; order Rodentia; family Cricetidae; genus Phyllotis; species Phyllotis vaccarum. Next base: position 38,337,909 of record JARWLC010000009.1, on the reverse strand, counting down.
TTCCTCTTCCTCATTGTCTCACTGTAACTGAGAACTTAGCATTTGAGAGTGAGAATAACACCCATTGCTATCTGGCTAGAGCTCAGTCACTAAGACAGTCTGGTCGGGAAATAGCCAAGGGGCTAGTAGCTCTGTGGGCATTTTGCTTTAGCATTAAAATTTAAGTTCTTACACTGGCACTTCACTGTTCATCCCAAATCAAAACTTCAAAACAGACTTCTATCCTTTGCCCATTTTAATTTCTCCTATTTAAATGATCACAGAATAAAATGCACATTTTTGAAATCCAAACTAGTAAGTCTGAGACGATGGAGGATAGTTACCAAGTGAGGTGAGTGCGTTAGTGAAGAAACACGCAATAATTCTGAGACATGTATTCCAGGACAGTCCTTAAACTCATTGATTTCTGCTGTTTGGAGGATGTACTCTGGCAAAGAACAGTTGCCTCTGGGCACACATTACACAGTCAAATAGAAAGAGACAGTATCTGCCAAAAGAATTTATAATCTTTGGAGTGAAGATAAATACGGTACACTCATATACTTGTTAGTATGCATAGGCACACAACCCAAGTGTGTGGAGAAGATTTGGTATTCTGGGTGCCGAAGCACCAAGTTGGCATCAGTGGGCACACATAAGGGAGCTCAGTTATTCAAGAAATTTTTCCAGTAACTTTGTACAAAAATCTATTGTTTATTAATCATCAGCAAGAAATGCATCATATGCTAGGGGTTTCAGCAAATATTCTGACTCATCTTAACCCCAGGCACAGAAAACAGCGAAGGACTAGCACATAAGGTACTATTAGATGCATCATGTTACTTAAAGGCAAAATGCCCTGTCTCACAACAAGGTGCCTCAAGGAAACGCTTCACCTATCTCAGGACCAAATTGGTGATGTTTCCAATTCCCCTGGGCATGTGCTTCTCTGCTCTCAGTTCCTGGGAGATTGCCTGGTGCAGAATTCCCATGGAATCTTTGTAAACCCAGTACAAGCTTTCATTGAAATACCTCAGGTTGAATAAGTAAATTAGAAGAAAAATAATTCTAGATGTTAGCAGTGTTGCCGAGTTGATTCAGCCTATGGAGATGCCAGAGAGCACACTTCGGTGCACAAATGCAGGTGTAGACGGGAAGCCACACAGTGTTCACACAGGACACACAAGGCTGCAACTTGAGGAAAAGCAAGGCAGGGGCCCTGCACTTCATCTAAACTCCATATTTACCTGTTCATGCTGGGCTTCCAGCAACAATTAGAAGAAGTCAGAAAACCTGCTCTATATATTACTTTGAGAAAAACCACATCATGTCAAAAAGCTTTACTTTCCTACTTGTTCAGAGGAAGGTAAAGAAAAGAAAGTACACGCATGTATGTGGCAGACACCATGGCAACAGCCAAGGGCTTCAGCATGTGTAACTATAATTCATCACTGGGGGGAAAAAACTGTTTGGTTTGTTTTTACCCTGATCTAGAGAAGCTCACAGAAAACTGACATGCGCAGAGGTAATGGGAATTTCTGAGAATTAGTGACTTTATAAGTAAAGAAAGTGAGTAGAAAACTGACTCGTTTTGACTCCAAGGTCTTGTGACCACAGATCTTATTTTCCTAGATGGAGGGACACCCAGAGGCAGCAAGCCCTTTTGGAGTACCTTGAAATGGAAATGCTATTTTTTAGGGTCAAGTTACAAACTCAAATTACAAGGCTTAGATTCAAGTTCAAACAAATGGCAAAGGAAAGCTAAAGACTTAAGAAAATGAATTCTCCAATAACAAAATGTTCAACCAAAGTGGAAGAAACCACAGGTGTTTGCCATGAGAACTTTCTTACTCAGGAGAGTAAATGGAAGAGCTTCAGAGGAATCTCTAGAAAAGGTCCCGAGGCTGGAGGTTCCTGAACTGGGGAGTTACCTCTTCTACTTCCTGCCCTTGCCTCCTCGATGGCACTGTGAGCGTCCCCATGGAGGCACAGTCCCAAGCTGAAGGCTCCACACTCTGAGTCTCAAGTCTCTCCTTTGAGGGCTCCACAGCACCCTGGAGTCTGTTTTCGCGGATGATACAGCTTTCTTATGGAATCGGTATTTTCCTACTATTGGAGATCGTTCCCAGCATCCTCTTCATTTTTTTTTTTTTTTTTTTTTTTAATATCTCCTTCAGCCCCAACACAAGTGGTATCAGAAGGACTACAGCATGGAGTAACCACTTGATCCACATTCAAGAGGTACCTTTAGAATATTTGAAAGTCTCCAACTTTGCCCAGTTCTAAGTTCTCTTTAAATTAGATCTGCCTTTATTATAATTCTCCCTGGCACGTCTCTTCCTAGCTGCTTAAGTTTAAATGCTACTTATTAGAGCCAAACTCATTACTCCATGGAAAGAAGTGACAAGACAAGATGCATTGGGACAAAAGGAGAGAGAGAGGACAGAAAAGTGGGGGTGAAGGATCTGATAGTGTCCACTTTATTGCAGGACCTAAAGAGTGTGTGTGTGTGTGAGAGAGAGAGAGAGAGAGAGAGAGAGAGAGAGAGAGAGAGAGAGAGAGAGAGAGAGAGGAGGGAGGGCGGAAAAGAAAGGCAGATATCTGCAGCACATTTGGGATGCAGCTGCTATCCATGAGAATCAATGCACCCAGAATGCACATAAATAAGGAAGGAGCCATTTAAGGTGAAGGGACTCTGTTGTATAACCTGCCTATGCCAAGGCCTAGACATATTTACCAAATCAGTTTCAACCACTCAGTAAACATTTATAAAACTAGAAAATATTTTCCCTCCTGCTCCGAGAACTTCAGTTCCCAGATGTCTGGCGAATCCCCCACCCCTTGACCTATGTGGTTTTTCTCCTTCCCTCTAGCAAGCAGCTCAACCAAATAAGGTTTGAAATGGCAAGTGTCCCTTCTCTCCTTTCTCTCATTTTCATAAATAATCAAGTTGACAATACCGATGATCCGTGTTCAAAATAAATTAGCATTCTTAACTACACAGCTGGCGTAGATTGTAACTCATCCTTGGTAACTCTGACTTGTGAAACTGATCTATATGTAGATGTAAAAATCTCCATATATCACGCTGACATTCTTAAATGGTCACAAACTTGGCCTATGAAAGCACATCCAGAAATAAAGGCCATCTTCAGCTAAAGGTTAATTATTTTAGCAGCTGCAGCCTGCCCTCCTGGGCATATCTTAGAGCTGAGTACCTATTACATGAGGGACCATCTCATTGGGCATGCATACTAGATAACCTCGCTAGAAACTGAGTGTGAAAAGCCACTATTCCAAATGGGGTCAAACATAGCAAGAAGGTAAAGGAAGGAGGCAGTCAAGTGTGAGGCTGCTATGGGGTGGGTGTAATCTGTGTTGCTGGAATCATTTGGAGATGTTGAATATTAAGAGTGCTGTTTGCTTGGCAGCAGGCAGGGGTTAACAAAAGTACCCAATGTGGAGTCTTTAGTCTAAAGATGCAGAAAACCTACCTTGATGAACTAAGGGAATGCTGGCCAAGAGCTATGCAGGGTCAGCCAGCCTGCTGACCAAAGCTGTCAGAAAGGCCAAGCTTGAGGCAGCTGAGAAAGAACTTAATTATCCAGCCTTTGTCATTAGAAAGGAGCCAAGCAGCAGGAGGGTGTGCTGGACCACCAATTAGGTTAGTGAAGAGGTTATTCAGTTAAAGATCAGAAGTAGAGGTGAAGCAGAGCCAGGAGGAGGCAAAACATCAAAGGGCTTTTAGGCCAAAAGGGGGGTCCCCGCCCAAACTGTGAACCATGCCATTCCCATGACCCAACATTTCCTAAGTCTTAATTTTTGGTGCCACTGAGTTCCTGATCTCTCTCGGAAAAGAATGATGTAACTGGGGATACTCACTGGACTTTAGTCAGCCACATTTTAAGTTTTTTTTTTTCTGAACATTGAGTTTTGCTACCAACATACTGTTATTATTACAATATTCTTTAAGAAATTCAGACTGTAAAGGAAGCCTGTTTTTCTAACAGCTGACCTCATCAGAGTTCACAGAAAGAACACCAGCGGTAGGACCACTAGAGACATTTTGGGCAAGATTTTTTCCTTTAATGGTCTACTTCAGTTGTATTATCAGAGGAACCCTTTTCCATGCCCTGAAAATATCCATATTCCATGTCAGAAGAGCTCAAATAATTAAGCATGTTAGGACTACAAGGATCCATCAAATGCTCACTGTGGAAAAGGCATTTTGCAGAGCCTTCTAACATTGAGGCTGCTCAGCTCTTAAGAGGCCTTTATTTTTTACTGCAATGTCAACTACAGACACTTCTTAGCTTAATGCAATGAACTGGAATGTATAGATCATAGGTAAAGTACATAAACCATACCTGAAGTAGGCACATTTCATACCTGAGATACACAGAGAATTTTAACCCAGAAAAGCACTTGTATATACCTTCGTTTGGAAGATACGCTTATATCTATCTACAAGATAATCTAAATTTTCAAAGAAAATTATTACTACATTTATTTGTGTTTGTGTTCATGAGTGTGTATAGAGGATTGCACATACCATGGCACATGTGTGTTAGGAGATAACTTACAGAAAATCATTCTCTCCTTTTACCATAGAAATCCTGAGGCTGGAACTTAACTCATCAGGCTTAGTAGGTTGCTGGCCCTCTAATAAACTTAAAATCTATTTTAGCTAGAAATATTAATTTCCTACTAATAATCTACCTGACATTAAATATTTTCCTTGAAAATGTACACTGTAAACTTGGGGGCTCTCATTAGTAGATATTTATTTTGCAATATGTTTAATAACTATAAAAATATGCATTTTAATTTATTAACAGTAAAATTAATGTTTTCCTTTGAATTTTTCATATTTTCCATTTAATAAAATAGATTCAAGCCCCTGGGACTTGTGATTATACAACATATTCTGTTTTGAGATAAGCTCTTTTTAAAAAGCGTGTTTATGTCCATGTGTGATACGTTTCTGTGTATGTATGATAAGCCTATTTCTGTAGTGGAAATTAGGCATTATTCACCTTGACTTTGAGGTGTGGCCTTTAGGCCTTGAGGACCCATTTACAGGGCATGGCCAGGCCAGTCTAAGACGGAGAGCACACTGTCTCTCTTTCCTGTTTATCCCCTCCAGCTCTTAGAGAGAGAGAACCAGACTCACTATTGTCCAGTGAGGGTTTCATATAAACCCCTTAATAAATATTAATCTTTTTATACAATCAGCTGCTAATGATTAATAACCTCTGTACAATTATGTGTGTTTGCGCATATATATGTGAAGTGTCTGTATATGATATGTCGCTAAGTGTGTGTATGTGTGTGTGTGTGTGTATGTGTGTGTGTGTGTTCCTTTCTTTATTATGAGCTATTTCTACCACAGATTAAAATGTATTTTTCTTTCAATGAGGTTTGGGTAGAAAAGCCATATTGTTTGGGTAGTGCCCAGAGTGAGCTAGGATGTGGGAAAGAGTGAATTCTAATCATTTCAGTCCTCACTGAAAGGCACCGTTTCGGTATTTGTTAGGATCAGGATTGGAGACTGTGGTTCTGTCCTCTTCACCAGCATCCCAGAGGTTTGACTTGCAAAGAGATAATGAGCAGGTATGTATCAGTCAGACCTGGAACAATCGCTAAGGTTAATACAGACCACTTATGAGTTAATAATTTATAAGATACTTTTCCATCTTTTGGTAGAATACAAATGAACATATTCTTATCTCATTTAAAGTCACTTCTCACCTTAAATTCTGTGAGCTTTGCTTTTCTGAGTAATTTATCTAGAAATTTAACTAAATAACTGGAGTAACTGATAGAAGAGCCACGGTTCACCTATCATGTATATACACCTATCATGTATAACTGCTCTTCCTTTACATAAAATCTCAATAGGTTGGAAGGAATGGCTTCACCCTTCATGCACAGCTGTCACCCCCACCCTATCTATGCCTAGAACCAAAACTATCATGGTTTTTCTTTCCTAAATACACATACTAATGATAAAGTTATACATTAGGTGCAGTAAGAGATTAACAGCAATAAAGAAGATAATAACTATACAAGTAACAAAATTCCCTGAATCACACTCTTGCATTTTAGGTCTGTTTTAAGTAAGATGGTGGTTAAGAAAGAAGACTATGGTACCAGCCCATTTGTTCTTACAACTGAGACAAATAAGTAGCTAGGTAACTAAGGTGCATAGGATCGATAGACCAGAGAGAGTGGTCATTTGAGTCCTGGGTTGGGATGGAAAAGAACAATGCAAAACGTTGTGCTTCCAAATATGGCACACATTTAAAACCTATGAATTATTTATTTCCAGAATTTTCCACCTTGTGTTTTTTAGACTGCAGTTGACCGTCGGTTATGTGCAAAGCAACTAGTATGGCTGTGTTATATAAACATTTTGGTAAAGCTCCCCATTTCACTGTGTACGTGTGTGCACATGGATTTTGCATGGCAGCAATTTCATGTTTTCAAGCACATTTATGTCTGCTGGCAGTACCTAATGGAGCTGTGGACCGAAGCAGGGGTGTGCCCACAGGAGCATAACAAAAGCCTACAGACCTCCTACTGCAAATTGACTCACAGAGAAACATTTTGTTGTGGGCAGCCAGGTAGCTTTATTTAAATACATCAATAGATTTCTTTTTATTCCTTAAGGCCAGGGTTGAAGTTAATCTCCAGATGCACGTTACTGCCCTAAAGATTTATATTAATTTGGCTTGGATTCTGACAGTCCTGGTTAGAGATGCTCATTCTAATGAGGAAGTACCCCCTCAGAACCTGCCATTTCTTATCTTGTCTAAAACCACTGTAATGACCATTAGCGAATGCCACAATATAGCAATTGCTGTAATTAGGATCCTTCTGAATGCAATAAATTCACACATTAAAAAAAATGATTGCGTTTTCAGGCTTTTGTTAAAAATAAACTAGTAGTTTTTAATGAAATAATATTAATTTATCCATGTTATTAAAAAAAACTTTAAAAGGCACAAAAGGCACTAAAGTATATAAACAGAAGCCAACAAAAGAAAGATATTTAAGACTAACTAAAAATTGAATTTCAATAATCATGTAGCAAGCTTGAGCCCAAGGCTCTCAGAAATCCAATAAGAAGCTAAAGATTTTTTTAAAAAAAAGCACCGGGCAAGTGAATGTTCAGCTAACAATTGTGACTGTCCCAATTTTCACCAAAAGCAACTATCACAAACCAGTCCTGCCTTACAACTGGTCTTAGTGTACAGGCTCCTTATATTCGCATAATGTCCAAATGCATTTGATAGCTGAACTTTCTGAATGATAAGGAATTTTCTACAGTTCTCAGACCTAAACAAATAAAAGACACAAAAGAAAGGCATTCTTACCCTGTGACTTTCTAAGGCACCAACAGATTCGGGGGGGGGGGGGGGGGATTCATCTGAAGTAAACAATAGGACTTTAAACCTACCCATTAAGTTTCTGTTTTTAAAAAATAGTTTTTTTTTAAAACAAGAGTTTTGGGAGGAGTGATAGAATTTCATTTGGAGGTTGCTGTGATATGTATTTTAATTTGAAAAAAGAGACCAACTTGGGAATCAGCTGAAAACTATTAGAATTAATCTTTATAAACACTCAGTAAAAACGTCTACTTACAAGGTCCATTTTAAAAATCACCTTTCCTAGGCCAACAAAAACTAGAGAACGAGCTGAATAACAACTCACATTTACAACAGCAATAAAAATATAACTTCTAACAATACTCTAAACAGCGGGTGTGTGTGATTTATATAAAGACACAGCACTTGCTAAAGAGTATGAAATAAGCAGGGCACTACAGGAAGTGTGATGGCTAATATTGTCAACAGGGACTAGAATTAGCCCAGATTAGCAAAAAGCGTGTGTGCCTGCCTGTGAGGGATTACAGGGTTGGGGTAATCGAGGGGGGAAGACTCACTCTAAATGCAGGTGGAGCCATTCCATTGGGTGGGATCCTGGACCTGATGTAAAAAAGTTAGGTGATGTGGGCATGAGCATCACCACCTTCGGCTTCCTCACTGCAGACATGACATGGTCAGCTGCCTCAGGCTCCCTATGCTAGGACTTCTCTGAGATGATAAAACCTCCTTCCGAATATTCCTTCAGAATACTTTTTCTCTATGTAATAAGGAAAGCAATGCAATATGCTGAGGGGAAGGGTGGTGACTTGGTCACACTAAGAGGTCAATTCTTTGAGCTTTCACATTTTGTGTGATTTAAGCAAAATCTCAGAGGGATTTAATTTTCTTAAAATTGACAAAAAAAGTTTAAATTATCTGTCAAAAAACAAAAATATAAAGAAACAGAAAAGATAAAGAATGAAGTTATTGGTCAGAGTAGTCTAAGAGACTTCTAAAACAAGATAGGCTATTTCTGTTGCCTTTCATTGCTTTCTGAAACTTGAAAGAAAAACCCTGTTGCTGAAGACATGCATTTTGAACACGGGACTTGGAGGAATGCACCTAAACTGACCTAGAAGCCTCCTCCCTGGGGACTAGATATCTTAGTATCAGAACGTACTACGCAAGCTGCCAAGTAAAAGAAGCTACCAATAGTCCTACTCGGCTATAACGGCTATAATGTACAAGAATAACCCCATGTAAGATATCCCCAAGGGTGCTATAGTGGGTACTTATATCTTGGGGTTACCAATAGCCTTGTAATTTGGATTTATGGCTCATTTAATGGGAAGAAATGCATGTCTAATACTGAAACATAACCAATTACTCGATTCTGGGGAGGGTGTGGATTCTAAAGCAGAACTACTATTCCTACTTTGCTAAGTGAGCGTCATTTCTACTGTATCCTAAGTACCCAGCTTCATATTCACCCCTAATGAAAGAAGATTCACAGAAAACCACACCAAAGACTACCACAGAAAACCACAACAGGTCCAAATGCAGAGAATAACTAGCTGCGGAGTGCCCAACCACACCTGATATGTCTACCACATAACCCTTATACCTGTGGCTCAAGGAACAAGTTGGAGAGGAAGAGGAACAATTGTAAGAGCTAGAGGCCTCTGACATTTGCTGTGGGATAGTGTCTTCAGTATTGGGCAGGGAGCTGTACCCATGAAATTTCCACATACAGCCATGTAAACACAACAGTGTCATCATGTGTCTACAGGAATGGGGAAAGCTCACGAGGCCCAATCCTGGATACATAGCTACAGAAAACTAATAGCTGCTGAAAGAGCAAGATTTGGAGTGTTCCAGGGAGGAGCCCCCAATAGGTTATCAAATCCTCGGTTTTCAGATATAAATATATCTACATATGAGCAATGCTAAATGGGTTCAGTGGGTTTTATTTGTGCATATGCACATGTAACAATAATAATTAAAGAAGAAGAGGTTGTGGATTTGAAAGGAAGTTGGCGGGCAGAAGAGGAATTGGAGAAGGGATGGAGGGCACAAATGATGTAAATACAGTACTCGTGTGAAATTTTCAAAAAATGAATAAAAACACATTTTGAAGCTACAGTCATTAAACTCAGAGACAGCATTGAGACTCAATAGCCCAGAAACACACTCTAACATATAAAGCAGAGCTATCTAGCAGATAATGTTCTAATAGCAACATTTAATAAAATAAAAACAAAAAGTAAGGTTAACTTTAATGTCATTATATCATATGGCATTCATATATTATTACACCATATATTTACTATATATAAAATGTTGTCACCTCAATGCATCATAAGAATTGACAACTATTAATGAATAATTTACATTTATTTATTGCCATGTGTGGTGTATTTGAAATTCAGTATATAGTCTACATTTACAGCATATCTTAGCTTGGTCTAGGCATATTTCTGGTCAGGGACAATGTGGCTACTGCACAGGACAATGAAAGTATAGAGAAAATTAATATGTGGTCAAAGAAGAACCATGAACCCAGCAAATAGTATTAATGTACTTTTTCTTTGATTAAGGAACAGAAAAGTCAAATTTCAGCTTTTACCTATCTTAAATGATGAGTGATTTAAGCTTCCGTAAAAACCAAAGAGTTAAATGCTTTAAAACATCAGAACTGGAGAATATTTAAGTGGCTTTCCAATAATTCTATTATAAAAATAAAAGTTCCTCAACATTAAAAACAATATAAGAAGTCTTAGAACATTTGACCAACATGCCTGATTTTTTAAAATTCCAAAGCTTGCTTATGTTTGAAATCAAAGGACAGCCCATAAAAACAAATATTTGCCATCAATGGTAAATAAGGTTCTAATAGCTTTAAGAAAATATAAATCAAAGCCCTGATCCAATAAAAGCCCAAAAGACAAACAGACAAAGGAAAGGAACAGACAGTTTGGAAAAGAAAATAATAAAATATCAAGCAAACCAAGTGCAGGACAGGTCCACCTCATTGTAATCCCAGAAGTGTAAATCAATACGACTGTTCGGTGACCCTCTCTTTCCTCTCTCTAACACTGGTCTCCTCTCAATTCCACCCATTTTCTCTCATCTGTGACATGACTACTGTTGGCGACTCTGACTAGCAGATGCTGTAACATCGCATCACTGCCATGAGGAAGAAGCTAATGCATTAATAGACTCAGAGCTGACTCTATCAGGATGTCTGAATTATTTAGTGCTCAAAGACATAGAGAAACACATAGAGGCCAAAATAACTGCGGCATAACTACACGGGAGAGACCTTAGACATCTACAAATGAGAGGCGATGAAAAGGAAGCTTCCACACAAAAGGCAAGTTATGGCGGTTTTTCCAGCTCTTCCCAGTGATGCATCAAAGGTAAGCTCAGCTGCTCAGCTGCAATACCTAACAACAAACACAATAGCAAGAAAGATCACAAAAATTTTCTCTAACACCCATAGTTCCAGCGGTAAAAGTGTCAACTAAACTTGAAATTACCAAGCATAACGAACCAACTGAATTCTCAGACCAACCTACTTCACGCCCAGTCATATCTAAGCCTCAGAACAACTGTAGGTTTTGAGTATTACAAAGATGCTCATTTTACCAACAGGCACCGTGAGTTAAGTGACATTTCTTAAAGGGCACTGTTAGTGATAACATGGATGAACTACATATCTTGTTCATAACAAACATTCTGTGCTCATAAAGAGGCTAAAGTTTTATCTAATATTTAATAAAAACCGTGGTGGGTTTTTCCATTTTTTAAATTCTTGACAGGTTCATGCACTTACATAATGAAATTTAGCTATATTACCCCAATTTTTTTCATCATCCCTCATAATGAAATCCTTCCTTTTTCTAACAAGCCCCATCCTGTTGTCATGCCCTTTTGTTTATGGCCTGCTGGGTTTAACTGGAGTTCCTTGCACAAGCTTGAGTGGGAGTTTATTTACTGGAGCATAAGCAACTTCTCAGTGGCTACACCACTGAAGAAATGATAGCCCCTCTCATAGCAACCATGAACTGTCAATAGTCTCTTAAGGAGGGTCTTTCTTCCATTCATATGAAGTGTTGGGTACCCCAATCTTGTGCAGGTCTTATTCAGATAACCACAGATGCCATGAGTTTATTGGTGCAAAGGCTATATCATATCAAGACGATACCTTTTTGATGTACATCTCCCATTCTATGGATCTTACACTCTTTCTATGCCCTCTTCTGCCTTGTTTCCTGGGCCTTGGAAGGATGATATAGCTGTCCTATTTAGATCCTAGGGCCAAGCACATTGATTTCTAGAGGCCAAATCTCTCTCACAATTGTGTTTTAGTTAGAGTAACATTGGTGATATCCCATGTTTTACAGATATCAAGGTAGAAAGTGCATTAAAATGATAAGACTTGAAGAAAGCTTTACCATGCAAGTTTTTTTTTTTTTAATAGACATGTATAAGATTCTCTCTTCGAGGCTACAGTGGCTTATATAAATGGCTAAGTGTTTTTGATGAGAAACAAAACTCCATCATTGTCACTGGAATAATCTATGTGATTTCATTCCCTACTTTGCTCCAAGGAAAGAGGAACAGAGAAAATGAACTCATTAAAGAAGAGAATAGAATGTGGACTGACTTCCTCGTCAAATAGAAGGGTGTGAGAAACAGTGTTTTTATCCCAGTGGATTGGGGGGATGGGTGAAGGGGAAGAAAAGAAGGGCAGTGAGACATATTCCTGACTACACTCTGTAGACTTAAGTCATGGAGCAGAAATTACATTAGAAAACTCAAAACAAAAGGAACTGTGACCACATTCCTATTTGTCACCAAGATAGCAGGCTGCCTTGTAAAAGTTTATAGCCAGTACATCAGCCCAACCAACTGCTCAGTGAAAATGGTGGCTCCATGTATTTAAGAGAGGTGCTCTTGCCTATAAAGTCTTATACACTTTGTTTTGGAGAAAGGAATCTTCTAACCATGCAGCATGGGACTACACTGTAGTTACTTATTCTGGAGCCTAAAACGTCCAGTCCAAGGTGTAAGCAATAGTCCACAGCGGGCAAGCTGGTTCTAGAGCAGCTTTCCAGTCCCCAACCACAGATATGAAGATCAATCAGTTATACCTGGAAAACAAAGACAATCTCAGAACTCCTTGCTGTCGTCTGTCATTTCCAGGCTGAATGTTTTCACTTTTTAATTAGTCCTTTACTTTTCAGTAAATTACTGAAACTACTCTTTTTTTTTTTTTTACTTCTCTGGTAAATTCTAAGACCTGCTTTCTGAATAGCTTCATGTGAAGTTACCACAATTATCTCCAAAACATCATGATGTATGGTGCATGCTAAATGAAGACTTTCTTTTCCTAGAATCTTGCTTTTTTATTCTTTGTACTAGCATTCTCTCAGACCACAAGAAGAATCAATCATAGAACCCTATTTGGTTTCTCATCCTCCATGTCTAACCTGTCCCCAAACCTTATAGATTCAGCTTTTCCATAATCTCAGAGGATGTGTCACCTCTCATTTCTGTACATCATAGTGGTTAGTTAAAATCATACATGGAATGTAGAGCTGAACTGGTTAAAATCCTGACACAATTATTTCTTTAAAATATGACATTTCCCCTTTCTTTATCTCAGAGCTTCCACTAGTATAGTAGAAATAAATGATAATGGCACTCAAGGTTCAGGATTAGTAGGACTTCAATCATGTTGGTAAGGCACTTGGAGCAGTGATTTATCCATCTTAGACATAGCCAACTCAGGAAACTTTTCCAGGCCCAATACTACTCTGCTCTTCATCTACCAAGACCATCCCCAGAGTGAAAGAGATCCAAGGAAGGGGATAATGTTGTCAGCATCTCTGTTTTATATTTTAGACCCAATAACTGGGACCTCAATTATTTTTCCCCAATGACCTTACGTCATCTTCCAGGGCCTTCAAAGGTCTTGGAAGGCACTTTTGGTCTTATTAACATACTCATCTCTGGGCTATTAGGAACAGAAAGGAGAGAATATTTGGGCTCAGGGAATGAAGGAGATGAATAAAGTTGGATGTGACATTTGAAGTGAATACAAATGTGTGGAAAACTTTGTAAAGTATAAAGGTAGAGTCATAAATGGTGTATTAGTTACTTTTCTGTTACTATGATAAAATTACATGACCAGAGAAAGGAAATTTATGGACAAAAAGTGGGGCTGCAATCCATCATGACAGAAAAGGCCTGGCAGCAAGAATTAAAGGCTGACCTAGCAGTCAGGAAGGAGAGAGAGAGAGAGATGGAACCAGACTATAAAAGCTCAAAACCCACCCCAGTGACACTTCCACAAGAAAGATGCCATCCCATTCCCAAATTATAACCACTAACTGGAGCATAAGTACTCAAGTACATGAGTCTGTAGATTACGTTCCCACCCAAAACACCAGGAATGAAAAGAGAATAGAGGGTAAAAAGCACATCTGGTCTTTTATCCTGAAAAAAAAATTAAGCCAGGCCAACTGTATAATTTATGTCAAAAATCTATAAGGTATACTGTTAACCATTTACTTTTATGAACATTCTCACAATGGAAAGATATCAATGTAGTCCTAACTCACTCCTTGCACATTCAAATTCAAAAAGCTCTCTATAATTCTTGCTATGTGTGTTAGTCATGATTTATAAAGTTGTGATGTGTACTGATTTGGAGAATAAAGACTCACTGTTCCCAGAGGAAATAAGTTAGGTCCTGTGAGCCTCTGGTCTCAACATTTTCATCACTGATCAAAACATCATCTTGTTTTATTTATTTTAACCTAAATTTCACGTACTAACATTGAGTCAATAAGACTTGAACATGATATCCAGAAACATATTTTTTCCATAAAGCTAATTAAGGCCTTCTTTCATTCAAAAATACTTAATAGCATTTTAGGGAGCCACTTCAGACAGTGAAGCATAAAGCACAAAAATGAAAAAAAAAATACCAAATATACCACAAAAGGGACACTTCTAGTATAAAAAGGACAGAAGAGAGCAGGGTACCCTTCATTCTGCCTCAGCAGGGAGCATGAACATGAGCAGCTTAGCTTTTCATTGTCTGTGTTTACTGGAAAATAACTCTAGAACATCACTCCTTTTGGTGACACAAATAAATACAGTTTAACAAGTATGAGTCATCTTAAATATCAATTCTGGAATCTTTTCTTTGGGCTTTACCTTATCATGACCCAAGATTACAATTTATTAATGAAGATTCAAAAAGGAGAAAGAGAAGGATTCTTCTTCCATATTCAAGTCTTTGACTGACCAGTGAACCCTGAAGAAGCTTGAAGATCACAACTCCATCTTAACAGAAAATTAAAAGCTTATCTAAAAGTCAAAATCCTGCACAAATTCATCAGAGAAATGAGATCAAAAGGTGAATTATTGCCCCCAAATTTCAGAGAGCAACAGACAAATACAAAAAAATCAGACCACACCTGAGAATAAATCTTCTTTGGAACCATTACTGTAGTAGGAAGACCTAAACGGTCGGTCATTCTGGACAATCACTGGGAACAAGTCTGAGATGTCAAAACTTTCATGGGTCCTATTGTGGGTGTGGGGGAGCACTTGCAGCAGATGGTCATGCAATATCCTTATCTCATTTAAACAAATGAATCTAGATACTGGTCTTTACGTAAACAACTGAAAATAAGTCGCAGACCAAGAGATAAATACAAATTAACAAAACTAGAAGACAGCACAAGAAAAAACTTAGATATCTATCTCAATGGTTTAATGGGATTCTCACACAGAGGACAAAGTGACCTTGGTAGGAAGCAACTTTATTTGCTCTTGTTCTGGCTTAATGAATTCAGATTCAAAGGCGAAAACCTAAGTATGATAGGGCTTTCTCTTATATACATTATAGCTCCTTTGTCCTCCTTATATGCCAACATATATTTTCATTGAGTATTTTATCACTCTGGGTCTATCATACTGTGGTGATTTCAATGACAGTAGCTCCCAGTGGCTCATACATTTGAATGCTTAATCACCAGAGAGTAGAACTATTTGAAAGGATTAGAAGGATTAGGATTTGTGACTTTATTGGAAGAAATGCAGCATTGAGGGTGGGTTTTGAGGTTTCAAAAGCCCATTCCAGGTTTAGTCTCTCTCTCTCTCTCTCTCTCTCTCTCTCTCTCTCTCTCTCTCTCTCTCTCTCTGCAGGTCAGGATATCGAATTCTCAGATACTATGCCAGTGGCATGAGTGCTACTATACTTCTGCTATGCCCCCATCATTATAATGCATTAACTCTCTGAAATTATCAGAAAATCTACAATTAAATGCTTTCTTTTATGAGAGTTGCCTTGACTGTGGTAACTCTTCAAAGAAGTAGAACAGTGACTAAGATACCAAGGCTACAAGAATGTGCTAGGGCTGCTATGGCACTGAAGACTCAGGGATATGATAAATTTGCATGTGCATATTGATTAAATCACACTAATTATCTTTTTCTACGGGAGCTGTTACCAAAATGGCACAGTAGATACTAAAACCAGAGGAACATCCAAGAACATAAATGAGAAATAAGATAGATTCCTGTTTAAGTTAAGACTTCTGATTTGTGAAAGATGATGCCCAAAAGATGAGAATATAAGGTATACCTAGGGATTATATTTGCAAAAAGAAACATAAGAAGGAAGTCCATTATATAAAATGCACAAAAACTAAAAGTTAACAACTTAATTTAAAAATACGCCCAAAATAAGACAAAATGCAAATGGTTCAAACTAGTTGATTAGTAGCTGGGGGAGGTAGCACTCTTCTTTGAAGGTATGGCAACTTGTAGGTTGTCTATGATTCAGTGCATGGCCCTACACCCAAGAACATATAAGCAACACTCGGTTGTCTTAAGGGAAGAAAGAAGGAGAAAATGGGGTTTCTTTTAGTAGATGATTGAGTAAATAAATGGTGGATTCTCTATATAGTATGTAAGTATTCAACTGAAATATGTACTATTCAGACCAGATGCAATGGTGCAAACGTAAAATAACAGTTACCTTAGAAACGGAGGCAGGAGAATCACAGTTTCAAGACTAGACTAAGGAACACGCTCAAGATAGCAAGATCTTGTCAAAAGGATGAAGGAAAGGCAAGTAGAAAGAAATGAAATGGCTATGATTCCTAAAAAGCTTAGAAAAAGCTTAAATCTTACTAAAAAATAAACCAAATGGGAGAAAGGGTGCATTTCTAGAATATGATTACACAATATCCCGGAAAGAAAAACATGGAGACAGATAGCTGAGCACTGCCAGAGCTGAGAGGGTGAAGATGTGGAGGTGGAACATAGAAGACTTTGAGTGTAGCAAATGATTTCTTGTAATGATAGACATTCCATTATACATTTACCCATTACACATGTAACCATTATATGTTTACACATTATACATATATATTATACTCCAGCATTGACAGCAGGTGTTAACCCTAAGGCAAACCAAGGACTCTATGTGCCAATGTGTCAATGCAAGAGCTTCCATTGCAACTACTGTACCTCTCTGGTGGGCCATGTGGGCCTGTATATGTCTAAGATAAGAAGACAAATGACAAACTCTACATCTTCCTCTAGGTTTTGTTGTAAATACAAAACTCTTCTGAAAACTGTAAGTATTTAAAATGTTTAATGAGAAGAAGTAACTTCCTCTCTCAATGGTGACACAAGCCATATTTTAGTCCCTCAGGCAGTAATGCCTTAAAATGCAGTTTCATGTCTCCATGTTCACATCTGACACACCCACCTGTACTCTTAAAATCCCATGTGATGAGATTCTGTTTACTGTTCTAAGACATAGAAAATCAGAAGGGAAGTACAGACTCTGTGGCAGTCAATCCTTACTGGTACAACATTCCTTATTTCTGGTCCCACTTCAGTCACCAGACCCAGAGCTGTGAGCCTTATAAAGCACTTCAGACCCTTGACATGAACTAGAAGGACAAGTGTTGACCTTCACAGTGGGTTTTCAATCTCAATGATTGCTTTCTTCTTAAGAAAGGCCTCATATCCACAAGATCTGGGGCTTATTTAATAGTAAGTCAATATAAATAATATGCAACAGGAACTGAAGGAATAATCAAAAGGAAAAAATGCTAGAAATCTGCAAATGTCTTCACAGTTGCTATCAGACATAGTAGGTAGCCAGTTAACCCATCCCTGGGAGTAACTCACAACTAAGTATATTGTAAACAATAAGCATATACCATCTCTTAGTTTTGACAAATTGTTCTCACAGAGGTGGATAGTTCTAACTTCATAATTCCCAGCACTGTGGTGCAGTATTAGGCAACCAGCTGTCCCCAGCACATGGCGTCATCCAGACTCGAGATTGGTAGCAGAAATAGGTTGCAGTCTGGTCAAATGTTCAGTTTGACAAAAAGAGATTTATTTTGATATTTCTCCCACAAAAGATTTTTTTTTCCTAGAAATTGGACAAAACTGAAAAATCAGATTTATTTTGGCTCCTGGGGTCTTCCCACAGCTCCGTTCTTTTCCCCCAGCCATCCTCTTGGCCATTCTCTCCATTCTCTCTGGATATTCTGGGATACTATCCATAACTATCATTTTTACTCTGCCCTTTAGTGTGTTCCAAAAATATGGTTTCCTGACCTGCAACCATCTCACTTAAGTTTCCTTCATATATTTTCTTCATTTTAGCTTCTGCTTCTGTTTTCCCAAATGCCTCACACTCAGAATCTATTATTTATCCCTTCTCCTCGGGCTTCAGACATCTTAGAGCTTTGGGTCTTCAGGCCTCCATTACCATAGCTGTGCTGTTTCAGAGTTTGGTTGGCTGGTGTTTATCTCTTCATTGGCTGACCAAGATACTCCCCAACATGATACAGTTATGAAATCCACAAAAACTAGTAAAACAGATCGAGATCTACATTTAAATTGCTAAGAATGGAAACACCTTCCCCCCCCACCCCCTCCCCCGCCTCCCCAGCCAAAGAAGATTGGAGAACATTTTGTTCGACAGGTTTTATTTCAGATTGAAAGTGAAATCACAGATTTACAAACTAGTCTTTTTACATACTGAACCTTATTCTTCGTTAGAATTCTCAAAATGAGACTCAGAATATTGCATCATTTTTCTGTTATAATCTTTATTCACAGAGCTAAACTATGTAGTAAGTAATGTTCTCTTGGCAACCAAAAGAAAATGAGTAACATTATGATCTTTTTTGCTGTCTGCTGTTGTGATTAAACACTGATAAAAGCCAGCCTGAGGAAGAAAGGGTTAGTAGATCTTTTGGAGGTCACTGAGGGATGCTAAGGAAGGAACTGAAGCAAATCTGATAGATCTCTGAACGAGGCTCATTTTCATGGTTTTCTCAGATTGTGTGTGTGTGTGTGTGGTCTTTTCTGTTATTTAAAAGTGTTTCATTTTTCATATCAACCACAGTTCTCTGGCCCTCTCTTCCTCCTGCTCTCTCACACACACTGCACTCCCACTCACCACAATCCACTTCTCACAGAGGGTAAGGCCTCCCTCTCATGGGGAGTCAACAAAGGCTGGTATATCAGATTGAGGCAGGGCCAAGCCCCAGCCCCTGTATCAAGACTGAACAAGGTATCCTTCCACAGGAGGTGAGCTCCATCCAAAAAGTCAGTTCATGCACTAAGAGTAAATCCTAGCCTCACTGCCAGGGGCTCCACAAGCTGCCCAAACCATACAACTGTCCCCTACACTCAGAGGGTATAGTTCAGTCCCCTGCAGGTTCCCCAGCTATTAGTCCAAAGTCAGTGAGTTCTCAGTAGCTCAGGTCAGCTGTCTCTGTGGGTTTCCCCATCATGATCTTCACCCCTTTGCCTATAAGGATAATCAGATCGCCTTCTTATACAACCTGTCCAGGGGTGGCACCACTTACATGGGGCTGGACCCTCCCTTATCAACCATCAATTAAGAAAATATCTCACAGGCTAATCAGATGAGGCATTTCTTCAGTTGAGGTTTTCTAGTTACAAGTGACTCTAGATGACAAAAAAAAAAACAAAAAACAAAAAAAACAAAAAAAACCCAAAAAAACAAAAAAAAAAAAACCTCAACACATTACAAATTCTATTGTTTCAACAAAACAAATATTTCTCTCACTGTTTTCCAGTATAGCGCCTCCTCATGGAGCTAATATGCTTGATGTTTAATCTGAAAGTGTCATACACATGGGTTCATTTTATATTGCATGAATTCTATTTGGTATTATTAATAAAAACCTAGAGCCAGATATTGAGGAAAAGCTGAAATATCACAGAGACAGAGGAACAAGCCACAGCCAGTTCTCACCCAGCCAACTCCTCAAGCCCAAAAGGGTGGATCCTGTCTCCACCGATCCTCTGACTCAGTGGCCCTGAGTCCTTGGCTGAAAGGGAATGTGGTCCCAGGAGAAGGGCTGAACTCCTCCCTCACTTCCTCATTCAACTGGGATGTAGTGTGCTGGGATTAAAGGTGCGCATCATCTCTGCCTGGCTCTGTTTGCTCTTGAACTCAGAGATCCTGGATCTCTACCTCCCGAGTACTGGGATTAAAGGCTTGGGTCACCACTTCCTGACTTTCCTGGTTTGGCTCTGTCCTCTGACTTTCAGAGAAGCTTTATTAAATATACAACGAATGTATCATGGCAATTTCATGCAAGCTTTTCTATCCTGATGTGAACCATGAAAGACCTGCTCCTGTGATCCACTCCAAGGTAACAAAAGAAATGTCTCAGGGTATCATGGGATAAAAACATCTTTAATATGAGGGTAATTAAAAATAAATTTCTATCTAATTTGCTGATAAAATAAGGAAACTTACATGCCCTCTGATGGCACCTTTCTCTTTTACTTCTTTTTTTTTAAAATGGTCTCTGACTCTTTCTGTCTGCACACAGTTACAAATCTCCACACCATTACATTCTGTACATACATCTACAGATCTTTCTTTGTATACAAATGGCCATTCATCTCTCTATATATTTACATCTATTCTCACGTATCTACGTATCCTTCTTTTTACATGCATTACTCTTAAACATCTCCTTTTGTGTAGTTTCTTCTTCTTTGCTTCCACGTAGCTGCAATTCTCCACACAGCTATGACTCTTCTCCTCATATACACAACTCTCTCTGTATAATGCTTTACATTGTCCTTACACACTCTCATACAGCTCTGTGCACAGTCCTTATATGTAGCAGCATCTCTTTCTCACGGCTTTATCTCTCACACACGTACGTTTCTTCTCCACCATTCACTCACTCTATGCTCACTCACTCTCGTCCATCCATTCTCTCACAGATCTCTTGTCCTCTCTTTAGGCTTCTTCTTCTTCACCTCTCCCTCGGCACACACACTCACACTCTGCACAGCTTCACCCCCACATCGCTGCTGCTCTTATACACTCCCATTCATACACACTCCTTCCTCCTTCTCTTCCCCTCTACATTGCTGCTGCTTTTCCGTTAGCCAAACTCTGGGCGGCTATACATTTTCATTTTCAGGGCCCAACCCATTCTCATAACACATGAAGTCATACAGATTTTCTCAGGCTAATTAGCTCACAAAGACCAGTCAGTGAGTATACACTTGGCCTTGTATGTAACTTTTCCCCAGATGGAGAATGGCAATGGAATTCAGGACTTGACAATAACAGTAGCAGGTTGAACCTTGAGTGGTCAGGGTAGCTGCAGAAGTCTACCTTGGGCAGGGGGATCCCAAAACAGCCTAGCCTTGATTTAGTAATAAATAACATCTGGGAAGTAGTCTTTGTACATTTTCTGCAGGAGCAGTTTAATCTGTTTGAATTTGTTTTCAAGCCCAAAATTAGTGTCTTTGAGACTTAAAATACTATTACTTTCCTGAGTTAGTAAAAAGGAATATTCTGATACATTAGAATTATGTAGTTTAAAAAGAGATCAACTGTTACAATGTGGTTTTTTCTTGGTCCTGGGCTGTCAGAGGCCCGGACCCACAGACCTGCAGTCCCAGACCCCTTAGCCGCCTGCCGCTGCTCAGGCCCCAGAAATGACTCAGACGCTTATATTAACTTCATGCTGTTTGGCCTATGGTTCAGGCACATTGCTAGCTAGCTCTTTTATCTTAACTCAACCCATTTCCATTAATCTGTCTGCCACATGGCCCGTGGCTCACCTGTGTTCCTTACATGTTGATCCTTTGGGCTTTTGGCTCCTTCTCTCTGACTCCGCCCTTCTCCTCCTACCTACTCTGATGCCTTCTCCTACTTTTCCTATGGTGCCTATCATAGACCAAAACAGCTCCTTTATTTAAAGATTGCTATTCACAGAATACAGAAAGACATTCCCACATCAATCAACTTTCTGACAACCTACAACTTTAAGCATGCCCAAAGATGTAAAACACATTACCGATGGGCTAGGGAAGGAGCCCACAGCTGTTCTTAGGGAGGCACAGCAGTGGCACCTGAGGAAGTTACAGACAGAATACAACTGGTCATTAGCAGTCAATGACCCCTCGGCTTTGCCAGGTGGGGCTCCCATCAGGGAATTATGTGTCTGGTGAGTCAACTTATCAAACACTAGTTGTCACCGGCTGCATATTGCCATGGCCCTCAGCACTGCCCTCCAGCTTCTAAAGTTATAGCTCCCAAAAGCAAAGTAAGTTACACAGTTGAAGGGAAACCATGTCTAACATATCAGGTGCTATAGAAGAGGTTTGAGCTCAGGTCATCACACATGGGGGCAGGGTTGTTACTTGTAGGGCCACCTTGATGACCCTTCACTCTCCTCTTTTAAAAAATTTTTATTATTATTTTAAATATAGTATTATTTAGACTGATTACTGTGTGCTGTTTCTTTTTACTAAGTTAGTTAGTCTGTGAAATGTATGACTTTCTATATGTGCAAAAATCCTCTCAGTTGATATGAAAAAAATATCTGGGCTGTTTCCAGATGGGGTGTGTGTGTGTGTGTGTGTGTGTGTGTGTGTGTGTGTGTGTTGTATTAGTTTCTGGCCCGGACTTTCTGGCCTAGCCTCGTGGCCCAGACATGCAGACCCACCATCCCATTGTCCCACTGAAACACACAAACATTTATATTAATTGTACACCAATTGACCTATGGCCCAGGCATATAACCTGCTAACTCTTTATCCTTAAACTAACCCATGATTCTTATCCTGTTCTCGGTACCTTTTCTCAGAGCAGTATAGTTGTCCTCTGCATCTGCTGCCTTGTCTGGCGTTGTTCTCGGTACCTTTTCTCAGAGCAGTATAGTTGTCCTCTGCATCTGCTGCCTTGTCTGGCGTCTCTGTGTCATTTCTACTCTGTTCTTCCTGTTCCCAGAGTTTTCTTAGTCTGATAACCCCGCCTGTACTTCCTGTCTGCCTTTGGCCAATCAATATTTTTATTAAACTAGTAGGCAGGTCAATTATTTACAATGTAATATAATCCCTGTGTGTGTGTGTGTGTGTGTGTGTGTGTGTGTGTGTGTGTGTGTGTGTGTGTGTGTGTGTGTGTGTGATATGTGATATGTGGCACAAACACAGGTTGTGTGAATGTACAGGCTCTTGCATATATGAGTATAAGCATTACAGACTGGAATAGGATGTAGGTTGTCTTTTTCTAATGCTTTTTATATTACTATCTTTAGACAAGGTCACTTATTGGACCAGATGTTCATCATTTCTTTGCTAAATGGGCTGGCTCTGAAGATCTCTCTGTCTCTCTTCCCCAAGGCTGTGGTTAAAGGCACATGCAGCTATACATGGCTTTGAATATAAGCTGTGGGCATTAGATCTCAGGTCCTCATGCTTGCAGAGTAAGCACTCTTACCGTCGAGTCATTTCTAACTCTTCTAGGATGCTCTTCATGATAACAGACATCAAAGTTACTATGAGACTTCCCAATAAGCACCAATGTACAGCTTAATTGTACTTATCCAGTGAAGAACCAGCAATCCTCTATAGCCTCTTTCAGTTTCCAGCCTTCAGTGTCTAATGACACTGTGTACATATCTGCCCTCCTATCATGAGGCCAATTTCCTCCCTATTAATTAACCTCAATACTAATTAGGTTATTTGAGACCTACTTGTAGAGTTTACTGAAAATAACAACATTTCCATTATGTCAGCAATCAAAGCCAAACAAGATTGGGAAGATGCCAGTGATCAAAGCTCATGAGTGAGATTCAGGAACAAGCAGGGCTCTTTGACTTCAAAAGCTGCAAGGCAGTTTAGGCTGTCATTTGCTTACTTTTAAAGTCAACTTCAGAAGGGATTACCTAACGAATATGTTATAGAAGGAAGTTTCAGTCACGAGCCTATGTCTATTCACCTGGATTCTTTAATCCTCTTCCCCCCACTCCTTCGTCACCCTCAATTAGGGAACGAGTTGAATTATTTGATTGGCCAAATAAGATGACGATAACTGCTCCTCAGTTTTCCTGAGGACCTAGTCACAGTGGACAGCTATTGCAGATGCCTTCCCATGACAAAATGTTAGGTGGTATCATGTAATACCCAGGGTCAGTCTGTAGATCCTTCTTGGTGGAGAGTGAGGGCAGGATGAGAAGCAATTCCCTTTCAGATCCCCTCTCCTTGGACTCTTGCAGAAGATGCCACCAGCTATCTCTAAATATCAATGTTAGTGGGTTTGTTTGCTTGCCATTCTGCTCAGTTTCATAAACAGAAGTGATCTCAACTATAGTCCTTACTGGTCCTTATTGGGCAGAGAGATTTTCCCTACCTCTCTGCCTCCTCTTCCCTCTATGTGCCTGGACAACATTTAACACCACCACCCTTCACGACACACCAAAAAGCCAAAGTCTGATTCTATCAAATCTCCCTAGGGAACCAGTGAGTTTATTGGACATACTTACAAGGCACAGGAGGGAGGTTACTGACAGAAGCATCAGGGACCCCAAAGAACTGCACTGGAAAGTCTTCAACCAGCATGGATTATAGATGGAACTCCTCTCCGTAGTTTTTTCTCAGACCCATCTACTGGCACCTCTCTGAAGCTCTGAGGCCTCATGCAATTATGAAAAAATTACAGGCAAATGACTGGATAGAGTGACTGGATTTTCAGGGGAAGATTGAAAGACCTTCACACCATTCTTCTCTGAAGAAACGTTAACAGTTATCAAGTTCAGCTGCGATGACCTTTGGACACAGCTGCTAGTCTTATGAAGATCACGGTCACTTGGCTTAGAGGTCAATACCTTCTTTCACACTTCTAACATTTCCTGGAAGTGTTTCCTCCAGATTACTTCTCTTACCATTACCCAGCCACTGCCTCTGCTTGTTCAGCGCAGTGCAGCATACACAAGCCAGATGAACTGCCAGCAAGCTTGGAAATTTCAGATACAAATCACAGTGCACTGAAGGACCATAACACTTAGACTTTCACATTGTACGGTCAGCACAGCTCAGATTTAATTAAAGCACTCAATCGCACCATTACCATTTTTGGTGACAGTTCAGGTATAAATATATTAAGCACAATTCTTTCCAGGCGCTGCTTGTCAGCTCTCCCCTTAAATGCCCTTTTGTCTTTCCAGATTTCTTCCAAAGCCCTGAACTTTTAGCTTATAAATGATGAGTACCTGAACGCTACTACCTCCAGTGCTCAAGTTAAATTACTGTCTTTCACCTTTTTCTGGATTCCTCCAGAGTAATAAGTCTCTTCTGTTGGACTATAATTCCTCCCTTTTAACTTTAATCAAAACTGCATTGACATCTCCCCCTCGTCCCTCAAATCTGACTTCTTTCTATCTCCTCTCTCACTAGCACGGATAGAAGTTTTCTCCGATTGTATACATCACATCTGATGTTCTCCATGCTGGAACTACTGCTTGGTTCCCTATTTTCTTCCTCTATTTCTCTAGGTTTTTTCTTGTTTCTGTTGGAATTCCTTTCTCATTCATTCATTCAAAACTGTTGATTGGGTACCAACTACATTCCAGGGTCTATTCTGCAGGCTTGAGGTTCATGTGTGACTGGAATAGACAAAGGTCCCTCATTAGAAGGGCTTCTGCCTTGGCAGGCAAAGGTAAAAATCAAGAAGGAAGGACATGCTCTATATTAATGTTACTGGTTATAGTTAATATTTTAGAAAGTTTTGAGAGTCACCATACACTGGTTGGTTTTGTGTCTCAACTTGACACCAGCTAAAGTCATCGAAGAGGAAGGAGCCTTAGTCACAGAACTGCCAGCTGTAAGGCATTTTCTCAGCTAGTAACCAGCAGGGGAGGGTCCAGCCCACGGTGGGTGGTGCCATCCCTGGGCTGGTGGTCCTGGATTCTATAAGAAAGTAGGTTGAGCAGGAGAGGGGAAGCAAGCCAGTAAGCAGCTCTCTTCCGTGGCCTCTGCACCAGCTCCTACCTACAGATTCCAGTCTTGTTTGAGTTCCTGTTCTGACTTCTTCCAGTGATGGACTATAATCTTGAAGTGTATGCTGAATAAATCCCTTCCTCCATAACTTGCTTTTTGGTCGTGGTATTTCATCCCAGCAACAGAAACCCTAACTGAGACAAGCCACACGGTTGCTTAGCCTTTTGGGGAAGTGTTGAGCTTACTGAGGGAATTAACTAAGGAGACAACTTAAGAGAAAGAGCACTAAAGAAGAAAAACTCAACTTGGCAAATGTCTCAGACAGAAGGGTGCGTTCCCTGGAACACTCCCAACCACAGAGGTAACTACTGTGGCTAGAGAAGTGTGTCCCCCCAGAACAGGAGGGATTCATTGACCTTCTTCAACATTACCTTTCATCTTCTATGTGCCAAGTAGAATGTCGGCCACTCACAGTACAGTAACCTCCTTTTAAACCTAATATATGTATCCCTGCCTAGGCAGTTCCTATACCTTTTAAAAGTAGTTGTTGATCAGTAGGAATGTAAATTTATGGAGAATTGCATGTAATATATTCAAAAAGTTAAAAATAGAACTTCAGCATAATTGTTCATCCCCAACTTGTAAGTATATATTCAGAGGGGACAAAAACTAGTGTCTCAAAGAGGCATCTGCACTATGTTCCCTGTAGCCCAACAGAACCATCTATGGAAACAACCAGATAATCCATCAATGGGAGATGACTGGATCAATAAAACATAATAATGCACAAGGTAATTATTCGACCATTAAAAGAAAAAACTCCTGCCATTTTTGAGAACTCAGATAGACCTAGAAGACATTATGCTGAATGAAATAAGCCAGACACAGAGCAATAAATACTGCAGTCTCCTCCTTTAACATGTGGAATCCAAATATATGGAACAGGTTTTTGTTTTTTTGTTTTGGGGTTTTTTTGTTTGTTTTTGTTTTGTTTTTGTTTTTGTTTTTGTTTTTTGTGATTAGTAGAGTCTGTGAGGAGGAAAAACTTGGGATGTTAGGTCTCAAGAAGTGCATGTATCCAGAATTATGTTCAAGATGGATTACAGAAGGAGTCTGCCAGTTAGAAAAAAAAAAAAGCAGCATCCCTTGTGAATTTGTGAAATGGGTTTTCAGTCTGCCCAAAGGAGTCATTCCCCTTGGCCCTGGCAGAATAGGATGTATGGCTTTCCATTGACATATACCCAGGGAGACTATAGGCATATCAGAATCTATGCTAGCCTCCCACTCTTACAATACCTATTCACAAGTACCCATTATGCATTTCAAGGTCCACACTAGCATCCTGGATCTTCTCACCACCACCACCCACCCTAAACTCCCAGGCCTGGTCCAGCTCATGGGCTTTCTCCCCCCTAGCTATTTGTCTTCCTTATAAACCACACTTTCCATCACCACCATCCACTATCATCCCTTCATAGACTCTCTCTCTGTTCTGGACTCTTCCAGATGCCTCTAGATATTTTCTCTCTCTTATCCATAAGAAAAACCTTCTCTCTAATAGAAACTGCCAATTCAATAGTTTCTTCATTATAACACATTGCATACAGGTGAGGAGATGTTTGTCAGAAGGTCCAAAGATAAAGTACTAAGATGAATTAGTCCTGTGGGTCAAATGCACATAATCATGGTTGATAAATATGATACAACTGAAATTTTCTAGAATACTTTCTAGGAGAGTGTTTTTACTATAAAACCTAAGGCATCGCTGTATGAGATGCTGGATGTGTTGACTGATTTGATTATGGAAATTGTCTTGTAATATATAAATATGTCTAATCATATTACACTGTAGGTATGTAATTTTGTTGATTATACCTCAATACAGCTGGAATAAAGCTATACAAAAAAATGTATTTCTTCAGAAAAAAGAAAATCTTGACACAGACTAGTTTGGCTCATCCCTAAAGACAGGCACTATCTCCTTCAAGCTAAAACGCTCAGAATCCTGTGACTGTGGATTAGTCTTTTTTTTCTGAATGGAAGAAGCTATAGGGTCTATTGAACATCATGGGGAGAAGCAGATAGTGACATAAATACTAAAGAAGGAGCCTCATGAAGGAAATGAGTCAACTGCCAAGTAAATGGGCTGAGCAGGCACAGAGTCCCTTAGCTGAAGTGGCACAAACTCTTCTTTGTGCTTGTCCTCAATGCCACCTTCTAGCAGGCAGTGATGAGAAGGACAGTATGAGGAGGGGTGTTTCTTTTTCATTAGGGTGACCCTAGCTAAGACTCTTAGTAAAGAGGGGTATGGAGTTTGAGACAGCCATCTGTGGCCAGGGGAGGCTTCCAATGAAGTGACTGGACACCAACCCAGCCACTAACCCTTCAGCCTATAACTTGTCCTGCCTGAAAAATATGCTGGGTTAAGGGTAGTATGTAAATTGTGGGAGTGGCCAACCAACGATGGATCCAACTTGAGACCCAAGCAACAAGAGGAAGTCTATCCTTAACACTGCCTGGGTGTCCCAGAGACCTAGGATCGAATTTCAGGATTTTATTTTACTAACATCTGAGTCATTTCCATTGTATAAATGTATAGTATTTTCTTTATCTACTCATACACTGACAGACATATAGTCAGCTTCCAAATTTCTGGCTATTATAAATAGAGCAGCAATGAACATAGTTAAGCAAATGTCTATAGCAGGATATAAAGTTATTTGGGCTTATTCTCAAGAGTAGTAGAGCTGGCTCTGGAGATAGATCTATTTATTCCTAGCTTCCAGAGGAAACACCAGCTGAATATGCCAGACTGAACTGACCCACCTTGGGACTCTTTGCCCCCCTTGGGGAATAGATTGGGGAGATGGGACGAGGGGAGGCTGAGGGAGGGCTGGGAGGGACTGGGAGTGGAGAAGAGGGGGGAGCAGTGGTAGACATGGAAAAACATTTTTTAAATAAAAAAAGATAAAACACAAATGAATGAGAATCATTTAAAATGTCCAACATTCTTAGTCATCAGGGAAATGCAAGTATAAACTACTTTAAGATTTCATGTTACATATGGCCAAGATCAATAAACCAAATGGTAGTTCAGGCTGGCAAGGATGTAGAGTAAAGGGAACACTCATTCATTGCTAATGGGGGTGTATATTTGCATATGCACTATGAAAATCAATCTGGTGTTTCCTCTGGAGTTTAAGAGTTTAACATACATTGTCCTGTAGGTCAAAGACAGATGCTGCCCTGAACCCAGGAGCTCACAGTGTTCTTAGACCTTGTGACTGGATTTGCATCAATTCTGAAGCTGCTATGAGTTTTCCACTCCCAAGTCCACAATGGAATCTCCTGAAGAATTTCTGATAGCAGCTGACAAGGTTCCTAGCTTCCAAAATCTGACTTAATTGTTCTGGGAGGCATCCTGGATATCAGAATTTTTTTTTTTAATCTCCTCAGATGACGCCAATGTCCAATCAAGGTTTAATGTCACTTGTGATACATTAAATAGTAGACCCAAAGATGTTCCAGGCCAGTGTATCCACAAGAGCCCTTGCAAGAGGGAAGCAAGTGTCAAAAAAGGAGATGTGATATAAGGAAGAAAAGAATAGTGTGATTCAAGGAAGGGACCATAAACCAAGGCCCATGAGTGACCTCAAAAAATTATTTCTTTAAAAAAAGTGGATTCTCCCCTGAAACCTTATGAACTTTTAAACTGGAAAATAGTAGATTTTTTATTGTGCTGACACATGAAGCTTGCAGTAATTTTCTACAACAATGATAGTAAAACAGACAACAACCTACCACGTCATTGTTTCAACCAATGAACAATAAATCTGAATGGAAACCAAAGATTAACATTTCTCTCTCTCTTCTCTCTCTCTCTCTCTCCCCTCCCCATGTGTGCGTGTGCGTGTGTGTGTGTGTGTGTGTGTGTGTGTGTGTGTGTTTGTGTGTGTGTGTGTGTGTGTGTGTGTGTGTGTGTGTGTGTGTGTGTGTGTGTGGTTTAAGTTCCCCTGTGCAGTATAAAATGATGCATTTATTTAACTACACCTGCTTCCGGGTCCTGCTGGCTTGTGGCCAAGCAGCAGTTCTCCAAGCCTGGACCTGAGTGTGGGGAAGCAAGAACAGCTGTGGGGCAGGCCTGCAGCCCAAATCCACTAAAAAGAACTGTTTCTTAGGTCTTCTAGAGTGGAACTAGAATCAATATTCTTCAAGGCCTGACTCCAGTATTCACAGGATCTGACAAGGAGCAATGGCAGGCCTTGAACCCAGGTCAGCAAGGGACTAGTGAGATCCTTTAGTGAATCTAGTTTCTGTGTCCTCTGGGATTCACTTTAGCCTAAGCCCGCGAGGATGGTTTCTAGATTGCCCTGGAGATAGAATCTTCAGAGGTATTCCTGTAGCCTCAGTGCACAGGAACTGGCCTTGTACTTAGTGGACTAAAACCTCTGTTTGTAATAATAAGCCTGGTTCTTGATTGGGCCTGAACACTACACTTATGGAAGCCATCTTGAAGCTGGCAGCACCCTAAGCCCAGAGATACTGGGCCCTTACAAGTGCTAGTGTCAGTATGGAGGGGTTGAAGGTTTGAAGTCTAACGCAACCTTCTCTAACTAGAACCACATACTAATTTTTTTCTCTTCCTTCTTTAATTCTATTATGCAAGGTATGAATATTGACGTGTCATAGTTCAAAAATGAAACATCCGCCATAGTCTCTTGTGTCTGGTGATTGGAAATGATTGGTTCCTGAGGACTAAGACTAATGAATTGTTCCTCAATGGATTCATCAATGGCATGTTTGGGAAGTGGTGGAAACCAAGAGGGTGTGCCTTTTTTGGAGATGCCTAGGGTCACCAGGGGTCTGCCTAGACAGTGCACCTATCTCCTGCTTTTTCTTCTCTCTGGAACCTCACACCATGATGCTGTGCCTTTCCACCTGCTGGAAAGCAATAGAACCAGCAAAACATAGCCTAAAAGCTTCTGAAGCTGAGACAAAATAAATCTTTCCTTCATTTAAATTGTTGTTCTCAATGACAAATAGCTACAACACAGGGTGTAGCACTGCTTCATTCTTAATTGGACTAAGTTTTAAATTTCCTCAATTAATGAAGTACCTTCAGGAGTGTGAACACATATTAGATACACAGGACTACTTGTTAATTGAGGAAAGAAATTCATTGTAGTCATCTTTGGTGGGCTGCTTGCATTGCATGCTGGTAAAATCTGTAATGCATCACAGAGAATTGTGCTAATGGAATGATAATTTACCTGCCATGCTCAGTTCAGTTACTACAAAAAATAATATTACCTTAAATATGTGTTTTTGTGTGTTTATATAGCTGAAATAAGTACACTGCAATTTTTATTTAAAAAAAAATAAAGATGACAATGCCCTGCCCTGATGCTTTACCTAGTCAACAGTTTAAAATGTTTAGCAAAATCTGTCCTAAACTTTGATCATATTCTTTCTTCTCCTCCAACTCCTCTTAGATCTCTCCACCTAGCTACCCCCTCCACTTCATTCTCTCTTTTTCTTCATTTCTTTCTCAAAAATGAAAATCAAAACAAAACAAATCAATAAGAAAAAAGTACCAAACTGGAACAACATATGTGCATGCACACAAAAAATCCCCACAGAATTCCTCCAGTGTTGCCAACTACTCCTTGGCGTGGAGCCTGTTGTGGAGTGTGGTTGATATACCAAGTGTCACTCCATTGGAGAAAACCGATTTTCCTTTTGCTAGCACGTATCAGTTGCAAATAGCTTCCTGGTTAAGGATGGGACTTCCTATCTACTTCCCTTTCTTGGTTCTGGGATTTTGTCTGATTTGAAACTATGCAGGTCTATGGATACTGTTTCAGTCCCTGTGAGTTCATATGTATGTGTATCAGACCTATAGCATCTGGAAAATGCTGCTTCCCTGGAGTTATCCATCACCAAAATCTTTTCTTCTTTATAGATTCCTGACCCTTGAAAGGAAGAGTTTGATAAAGACATCCCATTTAGGACTGAGAGCTCTAAAGGGTCTTTGTGTTACTTACCATCTACTACAAGAAGCTTCTCTGAAGCTGCGCTGCATTGTGGGTATAGCAATATGTCATTAGGAGTCATTTTGTTGTACGGCCCTTTGGTCTCAGGCTCTTGGCCACTTGATGAGTGACATCTATGGGTTCCGCCTCATGCAGTTGGTCTTACATACAATAAAAAGTGGTTTGTTGCTCCCGTAACATTTGTATTACTATTCCACCAGCATGCTTCACAGGCAGGCCTCTGGTGTAGGTAACAGGACTCGTAGCTGGGTGATACTGATAGTTACTTACTGATAGTAAAGTATCTTGAAGCATCATGAATGATTGAAGTAAAAGTAAAAGTGAAGCTTCTGCTTGGGTACCAGCTTGATTCTTCCATATTTAATAACATAGTAAGTAGTGTCTTCAGCAATAGAGTCTACCATCAAGTTGTATAAAATAACCAATAGCCTTGGTTATAGCCTGTGAAGGTTGAGGGACCCCCTTTTGCCAATCATTCAACATGATATAACCCATTCTTGACACTGGAAGTTTTACATGGTGCCATAAAATTACTAGTTGGGGCATTGTCTCCCTCATTATATAGGATTTCATTTAAATTCCTTTATTGTGGTTATCTGAAGGCAGAAATTCTCTTAAAATACACCAATCCAAGATTAATGTTTATTAAAATATAAGCCAACGCTCACGATACAGGTAACAGCTTATATAGGCACCTGATAGACTGGACTGGATGATGGATGCCAAACCAGTCTCTCCAACAGTCAGGAATTAGGCAAAAGGGCTTTCCAAGATCCCAGCAGCCCCTTATGAATAGGATTGGCCACTCTCCCTTCAGGAGCCCGGGACTCTGGATAGGCGTCTTCGGACCTTATCAGCTGATACCTGAATCCCACCACAGTTATCTATATAAGGGGATCTTTTATAGTAGTAGGCTTTCATATGGCCTTTCAAAGGCCTTTAGTATTGGTTGTCTCTCCCATATCCCCTCTCTTACCCTGCCCTACTAGCTCCCCCATTTAATCCTCCTATCCTAATGTCTCCATTATCTTTTTATAACTATATTTTATTTCCCCTTCCTTGAAAGCTCTCCTTCACCCTGCAGGTACCTTATTAGCTACCTAAACTCTAGCTATTTTAAAAACACATATATAAACTTAAAAGCTAACATCCACGTATAAGTGGAAGCATCCTATTTGTTCTTTGGCATCTGGTCTACCTCACTCAGGATGATTGTTCATAGCTTTATCCACTTACCCCTGAAATTCATAATTTCATATTTATTAAAAAGCTGAATGGCATTACACTTTGTAAATGCACCACACTTTCACTATCCATTTATCAGTTGATAGATATCTAGGCTGTTTCCAATTTCTGGCTATTATGCATAGAGCTAGAATAAAGGCAGATGAATAAGTATCTCAGTAGTAGGTTCTAGACTCTTGTAGATACAAACGTTATTCAACATATAGAAATCAACTTATGCAACCTACCACATAGATGGAAGAACAAAAATTGCATGATTGTCTCATTAGATGCAGAAAAGGTCTTTGACAAAATCCAATACCCTATCATGTTTCTAGTAATACAAGAATCATAACTCAATACAATAAAGGAAATTTACAATTGGCATTTAGGCCAACATCAACCTAAATGGAGAGAAACTCAAAACACTTCCACTGAAATCAAAATCAAAACAAGGTGATCCACTCTCTCCATACCTACTCAGCACAATGCTTAAGTCTTAGTAGAGCAAAGGAAATAAGAGGGATTTGAATAGCAACGAAAGAAGTCAAAGTATTAGTATTTTCAAATGATATGTGATGTGGGAATGCTTTCTGTATGCTGTGAATATCAATCTTTAAATAAAGAAGCTGTTTTGGCCCATGACAGGCACCATAGAAAAAGTAGGAGGAGAAATCAGAGCATAGGTAGGAGAAGCAGAGTGGAGTCAGACAGACCGAACCCCAAAGAAGCAACATGTAAGGAACACAGGTGAGCCACGGGTCACGTGGCAGACAGATTAATGAAAATGGGTTGAGTTAAGATGTAAGAGCAAGCTAGCAATGTGCCTGAGCCATAGGCCAAACAGCATAAAATTAATATAAGCGTCTGAGTCATTTCTGGGGGACTAAGCAGTGGTGGGCAGCTAAGGAGTCTGGGGGCTGCAGGTCTGTGGATCTGGACCTCTGGCTGCCCCAGGACCGAGAAACCTAATTGCAATAGATATTATTTTATATATAAAAGCCTAAGTACTCCACAATAAAATTCCAAAAGCTGATAAGCACTTTCAGCAATGTAGCGGAATACAAAATTAGCATACAAAAATAAATATGCTTTCCTGTATACAAATGGCAAATACAGAGAAATAAATCAGGCATCTTTCACAATAGCCTCAAAAATTATATCCTGGGATAACTCTAACAAAGCAAGTGAAAGACTTGTACTTAAAAACATTAAGACATTGAAGAAAAAAGTTGAAGACACCAGAAAATGGAACAATCTACAATATTTATGGATCAATAGAATATTGTGAAAATGACCATCCCACCAAAAGCAATCTATAGGTTCAATGTAATATTCAGTAAAATTCCAATATAATTCTTCACAGAAATTGAAAAAAAATCTTCAACTTCATATGGAAACATACACATACTGGATAGCGACAAACCAACCTGAGTAATAATAGAACTACTGGAGATTTTACTATCCCAGATTTCAAGTTGTACTACAGAGCCATAGGGCAAAACAAAATAACAACAAAACCCACACTGGGGAATTTGGCATAAAAACAAACATGTTGACCAACGGAATAAATTGAAGACCCAGACATAATTCCACACACTGGGGGAAACACAGTATCTTCAACAAACAGTGCTGATCAGACTGGAGAGCTGCATGTAGAGAAGGAAAAATAGGTCCACACACCAAATACAACTCTTAATCAATCAAGGGCCTCTGGGTGGTGATAATGTATGCCTTTCATCTCAGCACTTGGGAGGCAGAGGCAGGAAGATCTCAGTAAGTTTGAGGCTAGCCTGGTCTACAAAGCAAGTTACAGGACAGCCAGGGCTGTTACACAGAGAAACCCTGTCTCGAAAAACCAATAATTAATTAACTAATTAATTAAGGAGCCCAATAATTAATTAAATAAGGAGCCAGATAGACTCAAACTGATAGCAAATAAAATAGGAATAATGTTGAAATCATTGACATAGGAAATGGCTTTCTGAATAGGATATGATAGAACCTCATAAAGCTAAAAAAGATTCTGTATAGTAAAGAACACCGTCATTCAGACAAAACAGAAGCCTACAGAATGGGAAAAGATATCTTTACCAATTACACTTCTGATGGAAGTTTAGTATCTAGAATACAAAAAACTTAAAAAAATAAAATCAAGAAAACAAATAACCCAATTCCAAAAGTGAAGTTTAAAACTGAGCAGAGTGTTCTCCAGTGACTAAACACAAATGGCTGAGAAACACTTTTTAAAGTGTTCAACATCCCAGCCACCAGGGAAATGCAAATTAAAACTACTTTGAGATTTCATCTTTCCCCAGTCACAATGGCCAGGATCAATAAAACAAATGACAGCACATGCTGGCAAGCATACAGGGAAAGGGGAACATTTATTCATCCCTGGTGGGGGTGCAAACTGGTACAGCCACTATGGAAATCAGTGCAATGGTTCCCTGGGAAGCTGGGGATCAGTGTACAGCCAGGTCCGGCCTATTCTACATTTTAATTTATGGGGTTAGATGAGTTCAGCACATAAACCAGAAAATGAAAGCTTATGGCCAGAGGGGCTACAGGACCTTGTCTAATTGATCCAATTTTATTTCCAAAGTTCAAACTGAAGTTTGAAAAAAAAAAAAAAAAAAAAAAAAGATTAAGAGTCCTGTCCAAGATTTAAGTACCAAAATCTACAAACCCATGTTCTCTAGCTCTCATTCAAGAACTAATTCCCAACCAGGTGACAGGTATACCAGAAGCCTAAGGTGGGGTGACAAGAAATATATTACAATGTGAATAATAGAAGAGGCCACTCCAAGTGTGGGGGCAATTGAACAACTATAAATACACATTCTAACAGTGCCTCAGGTGAGAAGAGTTTTTATTTTTAAAACTAGACACTAATTAACATCAATTATCTGCATGCACCTATTGATAAATGTGTGCAGAAAAGCTGGCACCAATTAATAAAAGGGGAAACCAACAAACACATAACATAGATAAGTGCTCCGGGCTCTGGCTCTGACCACTTTGAATTTCTTTCTTCCCTAGCGCTGTTTGGAAGGTAGTTAATTAAGCTCTTTAAACACAAACTAGAACCCAATAAAGAGGAAGGGCAAGATATAGAATGTCAACAATCCCTTACCTGCAGCCAGAAGCATTAACATGGCTTCCACACAAGAGCAGGTTTGTGACTGATGTCACTATTGTACTGTTTCTCAGCGACCCACCTGGGAGCTATTTAAACCTACTCCATTGGCAGGGACTTTATGCCATTTTATACCATGTATTTTATTTTCTCCTTCATCAGCTACTGAAGTAATGAATGGTTAGCTGTCCAAGGAGGAAGTGAGTAAGGACAGGGAATTCATACTCTGATTTTAGACTTTGGCTGCTTCTAACTTTGTCTCCCCCTGGTCATTTCACTTTTATGCACCAAACAAAGACGTTTTAAAGAATTTTCAAAACCTGATCCCTTAAGGGTTTTCATTCAAAATGAACCTTGCTTTAAACACGTCTTTGTGCATGCTCTGCAGGGCGGCTGGATGGTTTCCAACGCTGCCTCGGCAGAGAGACTCTGTTTTATTATTTTCTTCTTAACAATTTCCATCCCAAACATACTACAGAGGCAGCTGACACACAAAAATCTTCAGTGAGGTGCAGTTTGAAGGAGAATAGCCAGGAGCAGGACTTTGATTCTTTATCTCCCAACAACAGACAAACAGGCTGCCAAAAGTCACCCCAACCCCCAAGTCCAGCAGAACAAAAAGATTGGATTCAAAAGGCTGCTTGTGCTTCGAAATGAGTGTTTTCCTCACTGTTTGTTTTACTTCCCTTTTCAAGTCCAAGACTTCCGGCTACCTGCTTTGGCCATGACTGGACCGCCTAACCATCACTGTTCCAACAGAATGTGTTCATGGCCTCAGAAGTAGGGAGCACTGCGGTCAGTGAACACCATCACAGAATCAGAGTTTGGCTATGCTTGTTCAAACCCGAAGGCTGATGCATATGGGCTCCACAAAGACTCCAGCATCTCTCCTTCTATATTCCAAATGATTTTTAATATAATTTTAAGATATGACACTTCTTATTTCTGTAAGTCAAGAAATAGTAGAATCAGTGACAACACGTACGGGGATGAATCACCAATGTACTTTTTCATAAACATCTCTGTTTTGATAGAATTCACACACACACACACACACACACACACACACACACACCTTACAAGTAGGACCTTGCAAGTCCCTTGCCTACTGTAAGATTTAGTGCATATGAGCCACACACTATGTGATCATTTATGCTTTCTTTCTTGTCTCATAATGCTTATAAGGTTATCTCTCTTGTAGCATGCATCAGAATATCACTGTTTGCATGGACAATTGTTTTTTCATAAATCTGTTGGTGGATAATTAAGGAGACGCTTTAAAATTTTTATTTAATTTTATTTTATGTGCTTTGCTGTTTTGTCTGCACTCTGTGTGAGGGTGTTGGGTTCCCTAGAATTATAGTTACAGACAGTTGTGAGCTGCCATGTGAGTACTGGGAATTGAACCCAGGTCCTCTGGAAGAGCAGCCAGTGCTCTTAACTACTGAGACATCTCTCCAGCCCCAGGAGGTGTTTTTGTTGTTGTTGTTGTCAACATTTAATAAAATATTTCTGTGAACATTTGGAGTTTTTAGGATTATCTTTTATTATTTGAAAATTTCATACATGCATATAATATATTTGGATCAAATCTACTTCCCATTCCTTCCCCTCTGATTTTTTTCTCTATCCCACCATCCACCACTTTCCTTACAATTTCCTGCATTCCTGTTTTAAATCTGCTGGGTTTATTACATGATGCCTATATACACATGGGTGTAGGATCATCTATTAGAGAACAACAGCCTTATTTACTTTCCCTCCCCCAGCTGCTGTCAATTGCCAGTAAGTCCTCAGTTAGGGGTGAGGCTTCATGAGCTCCTTGGTACCCTGTGGTGTAATTTGGGATCATTACTTCTTATGCATGTAGTCTGTAGTATGAGGTTTCTGGCCTGGACTTTCAGGCCTAGCCTCAAGGTTTAGGCCCGCAGACCCACAGACCCACAGAGACAGATGCTTACAATAGTTTTAGGCTGATTGGCCTAAGGCCCAGACCTATAGCTTGCTAACTCTTTACCCTTAATCTAACCCATGACTCTTATCCTGTTCAGCCATGTGGCTCAGTACCTTTTCTCAGAGCAGCATAGTTGTCCTCTGTTTCTTCTGGCTTCTCTCTGGCATTCTGCTCTGTTCTGCCTGTTCCTAGAGTCTTCTTAGTCTGGTAGCCCCGCCCACACTTCCATCTGCCTTTTGCCAATCAGCACTTTTTATTAAACTCATAGGCTTGGACAATTATTTACAATGGAACAACATAATCCCCCTACAGTAGTCACAGGCACTGTGAGTTTGTATACACAAATGGACCTGACAT
Organism: Phyllotis vaccarum; assembly: GCA_033318265.1. Taxonomy (NCBI): domain Eukaryota; kingdom Metazoa; phylum Chordata; class Mammalia; order Rodentia; family Cricetidae; genus Phyllotis; species Phyllotis vaccarum. The sequence goes on along the minus strand of JARWLC010000009.1, from coordinate 38,299,494 downwards.
GGATGGAAAATCCTATTTTGCTGGAATCATCTACCACCTCTGGCTCTTACAGTCTTTCCTTCCTTCTTCCAGTATGATCCCTGAGCTCTGAGAGAAAGGTTATATACATGCCCTCGTAAATGCTAAGCACTTTACTGTTGTATTAGGTTTCTGGCCCAGACTTTCCAGCTTACCCTGGTAGCCCAGACTTTAGACCCACAGTTCCACTGAAACACACAGACACATACTTGTATTAATTGTATACTGATTGACCCGGGCCCAGGCATATAACTTGCTAGCTCATGCTCTTAATCTAACCCATGATTCTTATCCTGTTCAACCATGCAGCTCAGTACCTTTCTCAGAGCAGCATAGTTGTCCTCTGCATCTGCTTCTCTGGTGTGTCTGTGGCATCTTGGTGGCATATCTGTGGCATTTCTGCTCTGTTCTTCCTATTCCCCGAGTTTTCTTAGTCTGGTAGCCCCACTCATACTTCCCATCTGCCTTTGGCCAATCAGCATTTTTATTAAACTAGTAGGTGGGACAATTACAATGTAACAACATAATACCCCTACACTCTACAGCCCCTTATTCTCAGTACATTGACCAGTTATGAATCTCTGTTTATTCACCATCTACCACAAGAGGTTTCTCTGCTGGAGACTAAGAGATGAGTATAAAGGTAAGAACTTAAAATTCAATTTATCACTATGTCTAGTCAGCACAGTCATATTAGGAGGTTCTCCTTTAGGGCCTATAACCTACCAAGCCACAGGTTCTTGGCCCAGTTACTAGAAACATAGACATCAAGCAAGTATCCACCTAGAAGCTTCATCCCTATTGGCTCCCTTTCATATTGCTGAAAGGTACAATGTACACTACTGGGTGAGAAGCGTATTCCTAAAGTATATACACAAGAGTAGAAGTGCTGGATCATACAGGAGTCACCATGTTCAACCGTATGAAAAGCTGCCTCTTTTGTTTTCCAGTCAGCAGCATCTCTTTACATTTTCAATGGCAGTGTATAAAGGTTCTGACTTCTCTTTCTCCTTCTAAAGAGTTCTTGCTGCCTGTATTATTTCTTACACCCTTCCTAAGAGGATTATATAGTGCCTCACGGTGGTGGTGGTGGTTGTAATTAGCACTTCCTTTATGGCTAGTGATGCCATAATCTTTACAGATCTTTTCTTTCTGCGTTACTAAACTTTTACTTATGCATAGTCTCTTTGCTAAAATGCCTATTCATGTCTTTTGTCTGGTTCTTTTCAGTTGGATTAATGGTTTTGCAATGCATAACTGTGTGGTAATAGATGTTCATTGCAGATACAAGTCTTCTTATCAGACAAAAGATTTACAAAACTTTTCTCATGTCCTTTATCTACCATTTTACTTTCTTGATGTTATCTTCAAAACTACAAAAGGCTTTAATTTTTGATGATATTATAGGTGTATTTTTGCCTCTTCACCTCCACCATCATGGAAGTAAAAGTACCATAAGGCTCATGCCTGAGTATCTATATCTTTGTTAAGAATCACATTAATAATTGAAAAAATCATGGTTGAGAAGTATGACATAGTGGCATATGAACACTGCTTATACTAAGATATTTCACATCTCTGGAGTAAAGAGCTCCATCTCCCAAAAGCTGTCTGAAGTCTTCGGATTACTAAATTCCATGGGAAAGGAGTATAAATGCATATTTGCTCATTAAGAATTGAACCAAATAAACTTGCATTGCTAAAACTACTGCATTCAAAACCGTGGATATTGTTCCATTTCAAAATAAGAGGTGTCATTTGTAAAATGGATCCAAAATGCAATCAAAACTTCCTTTAAAATTTGTTTTGTAATGTTGCGTCTTGTAGAATTTTCTTTAACTTTAATCGGCTAAACGTGTTAAGTCAATATTAAACAAATAATTCTGATTCTCACAAGAAGGTTATAGATTTGAGTTATGTCAGTCAATAGTGCTATTGAGAGATTTTACAACAAAGGAGGAAAAAAGACTGAAATGGATTTAATGAGTCTTGGGTATGTGGTGAGCCGGGAATAGGTCATTATACTCAGAAGTTGTTTCTCTGTAAACAGATCAATTCTCATAGTCTTTGTGTTAAGGAGAATAAAGGCGAAGGTAGGTAGAACTATAACCATTTGTTCTGACACGTGACCAGAATACATCCTTTTTTTTCTCCCTGACATAACAGCCTTGGTCATATAAAAACACATAAATACCTAGGCATGAACATCCCAAACCTTGATGAATGAATTAAGCCTGCCAGGCTATAGAAATTACTGTTTGTTCACTGTATACACAGAAAACAGTCAACACAAGGCCGTTGTTAATTTTACACACACACACACACACACACACACACACACACACACACACACACACCGAGTTCTCCTCCTCTTGAAAACCCCAACCATTTTTCATGACATTGACCAAGATTTCCAAGAAACTAATTCTAAAATCATCAGGAAAATACCTTTAATTAGATTGGTGTTTTGGTTTCCAGGTCGGACTTTATAAAAATTCTCTCTCTCTCACTAAGAAAGAAATAATTGAAAGAGATAAATCAAAGGTATATGCTCAGTTTTATAACTCTACCTTTGTCTTCCAAAACAGTCTATAAGGAACTTCACTAGTCTAGGAAAACAAACCTTTATGAAATTATAAATGTGATACTGAAAAGTCTTCACTTTTCCAACAAAACCTTCATGATCTTCAGAAAATTATATCTTAACTTTTTGACTGTGTTCACAAGAAAATATCAGGGTTGTTGTAACAGCAAAAATTGCTACAGTATAGTAATAACACCCTAGGTTCCTACAAATCTGTCTAGCTTCAGGTGTATTTGAGAATAGTGTCTTTTCCATGAAGCTAACTCTTGGAACCAGAAATGATTCCACCTAGCATAAGACTAGGAAGCTTCAACACAGATTGTCCTAATCGTGTCATCCTAGGAACCCATTTCCACCTCACAGACTATAGGGACTGACCTCCAAGTACTCCTTGCCTGGAGGCAATAGTTGAGGTGTAACTATTTGGTAGACAATAGGTGAATATTGCTGAGGTCATTTTGCTCACTATGCAAACCAATTTTTCAAGATATTCAGATTATAGGTTATTTCTATTTCTATAACAGTCATCCAGAGGTAACAGATAATTGTGGCCTACAAGTTGCCCGCATACACACATACACACACACACATACACACACACACACACACACACACACACACACACACACACACGCACGCACGCACGCATGCACGCACTCACATGCACGCCATAATTGCTTTCTCCTGAGCAGAAATGGCCTCTTTTTCCAGAATCACTTCTTCTGGAAATGCTTACAAATTTTGGAAAGCACTAGGTCTTTCCCTAGGCCTGGTAGTGATGGATGGAGTTGCGATAGCTTTGAACTAGCTGTGGGATCTCCAGAGAAGCAAATCCTCCATGCATGTGCCTCTCCTCACTCCTCCTGGCTCAGTAAACTTTTCAGAGACACTGACTCAAATGCCTAGGGTTCAAGGCAACAAGGACAATTTTGTTACAAGCCATGTAACAAAAAACATAGGCAGTGAAGCTATATAAGAAGAGATGCAGGCAGATCCAAGTCTGAGTTCTGGCTCCACCATGATCTTGAGCAAATGCTGAAACCTCTAGGGCCATTTTCACCTTAAAAATAACACTACTTTCATAGGTTGCAATAATTATTGACAGAGATAAAAGGTGTAAAAGCTTGAAGAGCACAGGTCTGGTATGTGGAATCCACCTAGCCCATTGCTGTGATATGATGGTTAAGAATGGGAAAACTACAGAGACAACTGAACCAAGCTAGTGAGAACTCACAAACTTCAGACTGACAGCAGTGGGTCTGCATGGGACCAGATTTGACCCTCTGCATACAGGAGAAAGTTGTATAGGTTGGTCTGTTTGAGGAGCCCCTGACAGTGGGATCAGGTTCTATCCCTGATGCCTGAGCTGGCTTTTTGGAGCCCATTACCTATGGTGGGACACCTTGCTCAATCTTGATACAGAGGGAGAAGCTTGGTCTTGCTTCAACTGAATGTATCAGGCTTTGCCGACTTCCCTGGGAGGCCTTTCCCTTTCAGAGGAGGAAATGGGGGATGAATAGAGGGTAGTGGGGAAACAATGAGAGAGAGATCTGTGGTTAATATGAAAGATGAATAAAAATTTTCTAAAATAAAAAAAAAAAAATTAATGAATGGAGACTGGGGAGCTAGCTCCTTCAAGAAATGACTTGCCTTTCAAGTGTGAAGACTTCAGCTAAATCTTTACAATCCACAAGGAAAAGGCTGCCATTGTGGCATATATTTATTATCTCAAGGCTGGGGAAGTAGAGACAGGCTCACTGTTCAGCGAGTGTTCTGTGATAATAAAAGACCACACACACACACACACAAACCAGTGACTTTCTGCACAGCCACTGTATAAGTAAGTGTACTTTCCATTGACCCTCTTACAGAAAGAAGTGCAGCACTCCAAATTGTTCCGTTTCTAGAATCTTCTCTATCACAGGAAACTAAATACAAAGTACTAAATACAAAAGAGAAATGTATTTAGACATGAATAGGGGCAATGCACTGTGATTCAGGCCTTTCTGAGAAAGTCTTAATGAGTTAAAGGAGCATGTCTACTCAAATACTATTTTTTAATTCAGCAGGATACTGAATACTAAATACTAGATATAAGACATCCTACCTTAGTGCTACTGGGAAATCCAGAATAGAGAACTACACGTGCTTCTCGAGGAATTAGAACCTATTAAGAGTTATATATAGATAGTACACATATATGATCATGCCAGGGAAAAGCCAATCCCAGGGAACACATTCAAAGGGCACCCATGAAATTCTAGACCTTTCTTGGAACCTGGAACAGACTATTCAAGGGCTACACCTAGGGGAGATAGGCTAGGCTCACCAGCATGAAAACGAACAAAGGGAGATTAACATTAATTCTTATGTGTAGTGAGATTGGCAATCCTTGTTACTCAAATCTACCTCCACTGGATTTCCTTGCTGAATGTGCATGGATTGGCAGAGGCTGCATTTCTCTGTGCTTTCTCGGTCTAGTCGGTCTCCGAAAAGCTATAGCTATTTGCCTTTATAGGCTCTTGTTTGGATGGTTATTTGGTAGGCCTCCATTCAATACCCAACAGCTCTTTCCGAGAAAAACCAAGATGTCCACTCTTAACAAAAGAGGAATGCACAAACTTTGAAATGCTCAAGTACCTCAGGAAGCAAGAATAACAAAATCTTTGAGTGTCAAGGTCATCCAAGGGCATGGACAGGGTCTGCAGGACATATGGACAGTTGGACAAGTCATCCAGGCAATGAGCAAATCCTGACTGATGGTACCCCATGGAGCCTCAGGTCCTTCCTGTCAACTTGAAAAAAAAGTTGGCTCTTCTTTCTCCACCCCCTAGTGGGGTTACAAATGGCAGCTCCTATCTGGCCAGGAGACAGGCCTCAGCTAGCTACCAGATTAGAAGAAAAAGAGAGCAGCCCCCTCTAGCCTGCTGTGCACTTACAAAAGAGAGAGGCATTAGTTATGAGACCAGCATCTGGTGCTCTCTCATCACTCTCTTACACACCCAGACATATCCACCCAGAAAACTGCCAAAGACACAGCTGCTAGCGCTGTCAAGAAACGGAAGCATCTTCATTGGTTTTTCCATTCAGCCAGGGCTGCCCAACCAAGCCTCCTTTCCACCCTGACACCTTTTAAACACTGTGGCCAACAATGCATAAAAAAAGCACAAGTCAGCCCCCTGCTTCAAAGTTCCACCTCTCTGCCACTTTATGTTAATCTTCAGAAACCAATCCAGAATGGTATGGAAACACAGTGCACTTAATGATGTATTTGCTCCCTGTCTCCAGCTACTTCTCTGTCCATCTGGCCCAGTACAGAGGCCTTCATGCTGAATTTCTATCATATCAGGAGCTTCCCTCCTTCTCCTCTTCTCTATTTCCCTTTACCTCCCCCTCTTCCTCCATCTTTCTCCCTGTGCAGACTTTCCTTTAAATATAACACACTCTGCATATGTAACCTCTTATCCTTGCCCAGTAAGAATTGTTAGGACTTAGTCAAATATCATTTCCTCTTAGAAGCAGTTTTCATCATCTTTTACTCCTAAACAAGATGTGAGATAACCCTTGCCTGACTTCCCACAGCGGCCCATACTCCATAGATCATCTTACAGTGCACTGTATCATGCTTGTCATTTATTTTTTTCTGTTTACATTTTCACACCCTGCTGCTAATGGATACACTCACTATATATTGAGCTTCTTGGGAATAAGACTCCAGGCATACCCCTTAGCATACATATGTTTGACATGTAAATGCAGACTTTATAGAAACATATTGAGTCAATGGATGACAGCAAAGTTAATCACATTAAAATTAATAAAAAGAGGTATGAGGGGAAATATATGCAATATATAGTATGTACATGTGGAAAAGTTTGAAAAAAAACATAAGTTTCGGAAGAGAATGAAACAAAGACAGACAGATAGAAGGAAGACAGATGGAAGGAAGAAAGAAAAAGAAAGGAAGGAAGGAAGGAAGGAAGGAAGGAAGGAAGGAAGGAAGGAAGGAAGGAAGGAAGGAAGGAAGGAAGGAAGGAAGGAAGGAAGGAAAAAAGAAAAGAAAGCCCGAATAAATGGGAGTGCAAGATCTAGGGTATGACTCTGGTAGAGCACTGGCCTTGCGTGCATGAAGCCTAGGTACAAACCTAAACTAGAAAATAAATAAATAAAATAAAATACTGCCTTAAGGAACCTAAGAGAGACATCCAGGGATCCCCCTGGGAAGGGGAAATAGAGAAGATCTCCTGAGTAAATTAGGATCATATGGGGAAGCGAGCAAGGAGAGGTGGGAAGAGACCACGAGAGAAGGAGATGGTTGAATGGGAGGAGCAACAGAGAGGGAGAACAAAGAAATAGATATCTTGATTGAGGGAGCCACTGTGGGGTTAGAGAGAAACCTGGTGCTAGGGAAACATCCAAGAAACCCCAAGACGTCCCCAGCTGGAACTCTAAGCAATAGGGAAGAGGGTGCCTAGACAGGACTTCCCCATAACCAAATGGATAACCACCCTAATTGTCGTTATAGAACCTTCATCCAACAACTGATGGAGGCAGAAGCAGAGATCCATAGCTAAGCACCAGGTCGAGCTCCCGATCCAGCTGAAGAGAGGGAGGAAATTATATTACCCACAGAGACAGCTGACCTGAGCTATTGGGAGCTCACTAACTCTGAACTGACAGCCAAGGAACCTTCGTGGAAAGGAACTAAACCCTCTGAATATAGACGATAAACAGCGTGCCAAGTTTGTAGAGCCTCTTGTAGTAAAATCAGAGTTTATTCCTGATGCATGAACTGGTTTTCCGGAGCCATTCCCTGCAGAGGAACACCTAACTCAGTCTTGATACTGGGAGGAGAACCTACCTCAACTGGGAAGGCCAGACTGAACTGACCCACACTGGGACTCCTTGCTCTCCCTGGGAAATTGATGGGGGGAATGGGGTGGGCGAGGGAGGTTGAGGGAAGACAGGGAGGAGGGGAGAGAGAGGGAGTAATGGTAGGTATGGGAAAAGAAACTTAAATAAAATACAAAAGTATGCTGAAACACACACACAAAAGAAATATACACTAATGAAGCCCAAATGGCCACCGAGATATTTTGATAATTAAGTTTAATGTCACTAAAGTTATAAATCAATTATCACTGTTGAAAACAATGGTGAATTAGAAAAAAAATAAGTTAACATTTATAATATTTTTAAAGTTATAGACATGTTTGCCTAATACCTGAAATATATATAAATATATATATATATATTATTATGTACAAAACCTAGTAACTTATACATAGTTGCTCAGTTCCATGTGACCAGCCTATGGCAGTAGACATTCTAATGCAGAGAGAGAAATCTCACAGAACACCACCCACAGACAAAGAACTATAGGCAGTTAAGGATGCTGAAATTAGAAGAAATAGTTCTCCCGAGGATGAGTTCCTTGGTGGGTGCCAAGAGGTCAACTCTGAAATCATAAACATATGAAAACACTGAAAAAAATACTTCCTTAGAACTAAAGCAAACTTGGAACAAGACTATTTCTTATATATATATTCTAGCTCAACTTTTCTTTTATAGATACAAGAGTGGTAGTCCAGTGAAATTTAGGGACTGTGCAGCTGAAATTCAAATTCAAGCCTCAGTGAAAAAGAGACTCTCCCCACCCTCCAAGTTTCCCAGAAAAGGCTTTCGATTCTTCCCCTGGGACAGGCTCGTTAGGCTCTACCTTTCAATTAAACAAAAATTCAGCTGTACAACTATGGTGTCTTCTGCAGGGGAAGCTTCATTTTGAATCTGTTCGGGGGGGAGGGGGGAGTAGGGTCACGTGAAGTGCACTTGCTTTAAGGAGAGAGTGACATTCTTTCTTTCAAGTTCTTCTTGCTCTGTTTAAAAGGATAGAACAGGATAACTAGACTATCTTGTCACTGAATCTTCAAGACTCCTTTGTAGTTTAACTCAATAAAGATCAGCGAGAGAAACTTGGGCTGGCACTCTAACATTTTTGCTGATTGGCCAAGTGACCTGTGATCAGTATGCAATTCTACATCCTCTAAGACAATAAGTAGAAAATTTATAGCATCATACTTTCCTCCTTGAGAAAATACTTTAGCAATATATTAATAACCCTAATTGCTAAACCTGAGTAGAACTGAGCAGGTAAAACTTTGTAAATGGCCCCATGGAAGCTGTACACCAGTCCCTGGTCCTCCTTTCTTGCTTCAGTAGCTTGAAAGCAGAGGGAGATTGGAGACCTTGATACTAGCAGAGGATGGGCAAGCGGAGGTTCCGATGGTAAACTGGAAGCTGGAGCAGAGATTTCTCCCCAAATGAGTGATATCACAGTGCTTCTTTGGATTCATGGGAAAGCATGAAGCAACTGCTTTTCAAAAAGTCATTTAGATTCTCCTGAACTTCAGTGTTGACAAGAATGTAGCTAAAACATGCCATCAATTTAAAAAAATTAAAATGCAACTTTCCAAAATAATCTTCCTTTGGACTTCTCCTGCATTGAAAAGAATATGGCTCCTCCCTCGTGGGGCTCCCTGGACTCCACAGCAAGAGCCAGCAGCATAGTCTGTATCTCTGGGCTCAGTTCCAAGAAGACAAAGGCCTTTGCCTTTCATCTTCAATCACTGTTGGTTGCTCAGAAGGCAGCATCCCTCCAGGAGAGAATAATGTGGAACCCCCTAGATATGTCTTTCTCTGGAGTGTAGAAAAACAGAAACAACTTTGCCTCCAGGAACATCCCGAAAACACCAGATGTTCCCATGGGTAATGCTGAAGTCAAAAAATACTCTAGTTAGAGAGCCCTGAGTCAGCTAATCTGCTACATTAATCTGCCATGTGGAGGAAACAATAGAATTGGTGCTCTTTGAGAAAAACTGAAAGTAAACAAAACGTTTGATTGTTCACACTCTGCCCTGTAACAGAGGCACTAGTGAGGCAGAGAAAGCAATTACTCTACATCCTTCTCCTTTGCTGGAATTAACCATATTCATTCATATTATACTCTATACATTAAGTTCTTTCTCAAAGTAGTTTTTAAACTTAGAAAAATGGCATACACTTAAAATTTAAACTAGGATCCAGTTACAGATAATGTAAACAAAAGCACCTCTGGGGAAAATCTACTCACAGCTTCACTTAATTCCAAGATTTGGTTGAGGTACCTCTAAAAAGATCTATATTCTCTGCTTGCTGGTCTTCTCCAAGTCTGGTCCTGCAGTGAAGCACCTCCTACCACATGGCCCACTGTTGTGGTTTAGGTTTGAAATGCTACCTGCTCACGGTATTGAAGAAAGAAGTGCCTAGCTTGCTGAGATAATCATGATTGGTGATTGGAATTATCAGTTGCTCCGTTCCTTGCTGAATTCATAGCGTAATGACATTATTTGGGGATTATCTTTGTTTGCTTTCTATTGCTATGATGAAGCACAGATCAAAACCAACATACAAGTTATAGCCATAATCAAGGTAAGCAAGGCAGAAACTCAAGGTAGAAAGGTAGAGGAAGGAACTGAGCCAGGGACCATGCAGGTCTCACTGTCTTACTTCCCCTAGTTTGCTCAGTTACCATTCTTATACAAGCCAGGATCACTCATCCAGGGATGGTACTCCCCACAGTAGACTAAGGCCATTCTGATGGAGGCAGTTCTTCAGTTGAGATTCTCTCTTCCTAGGTGACAAAAACTAGCTGTTGCAGATGTTGGGGTGGGATAAGGGTCTATTTAAAGAAAGTAGGTCACCAGGAGCATGTCTTTGAAGGGTACCTTGTCCCTGGTTCCTTTCTCATATCCTTGTTCTGCCTCCAGCTACATCGAGGTCAGCAGCTCACTTCCACGATGCCCTCTCCTCTCAGTATATCAGGTCCACAGAATCAGCTGACCGCAGACTGAAAACTCTGAATTACAAACCAAACTAGATTTTCTCACCTTTAAATTGCTTCTATTGGGTATTTAGCACCATGACAAAAAGGCTAGCTAACAAGCCCTCAGTCCAAGGCCCTAATTAAGGAGGTTACACTGGTTTTGAGTCTGTGAATATGTTGTTTTATGGCATTTTGAAGTACTTCTTGGTAAATTATGTGTTATCTGGGAAGCTTTTACAAAAGAAAAACCAAGAACCATCAAAGTAAGCTGAATATTAAGCATCTCCAAAGAACTGGCACCTTCTCAATTAAAACACTGGCATGTCCTCTTATACCATACATGCTGGAAAACTCTTTGCCAGCTTAACACAAGCTAGGGTCTTTTGGAGAAGGCAACATCACGTGAGAAAATGGTCCAAACAGATTGGCCTTTGAGCAAGCCTGTGGTAGAGAGATGATTTTCTTGACAGATGATTAATGTACAGGGTCCAATTCACTGTGGGTGGTGCCAGCTCCGGGTAGATAGATCATCCTGAGTAAAATAAAGAAGAAAGAGAGAAGGTCAGTAGACAGCACTCCTCCCTGACCTCCGCATCAGTTTCTGCCTCCAGATTCCCGCCTTAGGTTCCTGACTTGATTCTCCTGAATGACAGAGTATCATCTGTACAATGAAATAAAGCCTTTCCTCCCAAGTTGCTCTTGGTCATTTTTTAAAAAATGAGAACAATGGAAACTCTAAGACAACAGGTAAATATTACATATTGACTCACAACTCCGTCCTTATTCTTTGAATAGAGAAGAAAACTTTGACAAAATGCTAGCAAGAGACTTTTAAAGTGAAGTCATTTATTTACATTTTTGTTCTTCAGAAACAGGAATAAATTCTTGTTCATCTTCAAAATTATGGGGGTTTTATAGTTATTTAAATGACTAGATGCTGAATGAATAAACTAATAAACAGTTAGCAGTGTGAATTGCTCAGTGGTGAGGGGTTCCTACTGCTCCTGTAGAAAACTGGAGTACATTTCCTAGAACCCATATTGAGTGGTTTTTAACCACCTGAGACTCCAAGAGTTCAATGCCTTCTTCTAGACTCTACAAGCATCTACACTCATGTGTAGATACATGCACACATATGCCCAAACATACATATCACATACACATAAATATATACTCTTAAATACATAATCACCAGTAACTCATAACTGATCAAAGCAGTAAGAGTAAATAAATGCTCAGCCATAAATAGGACATCAAGTATATTCTACAAATATCACATATTCAACCCATTAAATAAATGGTATCTTGGAGATAAACAGTATCCTATGAAGCAATGTTTATTATCCATCTCAGATTATTTGTAAACACGTATTTACAGTATGTAGAACATCTACAACAGCCCCTTAAAAGCTCAGGGAACATCACTCAAGAAAAGGCAGAAACAATGAAAGAGCCAAAAGAAATGGGGAGGTGTTGGGGCATACTGTCTTCTAGAAATGACTTGGTCATTGTACCCTTGACATCACAGCAACTTTGATTATCGGCACAAGGTCTGCACAAGATTGGTTCTATCAAAAGCCTATCATAAAATATGGAAGGGCTCACAGTATCCCACACCTCACTGAGGGTTTATATACAGTTAACTGTTGACAGAGAAGGAAGCGATGTCTTTTTTAGTGGCATAGCCACTGTTAAGGTGCCAATGTTCACTATCCTCCCTGAGCAAGTGTAATAAAACCCATTGAGCTGCCCCAAATTTTCATAGTAAAACTCCCTATATTCATAATTAATAAATGGCAGTAAATTTTTGCTTTTTTAATAAATGGTGTGGTGGTAGAGAACTTGTCTAGTATGTACAAGGCTTTGAGTTTTATCCCAAGAATTGGTGAGGGGGAAGGAAGGGAGAGAAAGCATGTGAAACTCTCTAAGATGGCCATTAGGATACTAGCATTTCCCATTTATGTGAACTGACTTATTCACTTCAGTTAGGAAGTGTTGCTCTGTGTAGTCCCTCTATATGGCAGGGATAGAGAGGGCATGGAGTAGCCACCTGTATACATAAGATATGTCCCAAGACCCCCAGTGAATTTCTGAAACTGCAGATTGTTCCAACCCTGTTTGTAATGTATTGGTTCCTATGCACTTTTCAGCATTACCACATAGTACAGAATTCATTGTCCTCAGATTTAATGCCCCAGTATCTCCTTTTTTCACTGTTCTGGTACAGAAGTGCCATTATTAAACTCAAAAGGTGGCTAGAATAGAAGCACTGTGATACCACAGCAGTCTCTCCAATAACCACAAAGCCTGCTGTGGTGGTTTGAAGGGGAATAGCCCCATAAGCTCATGTATTTGCATGCTTAGTCATCAGTTGATAGAATGTTTGGGACAGATTAGTAGGTGGCCTTGTTGGAGTAGATGTGTCCCTGTTGGGAGAGGTGTGTTGCTGGACTTTGAGGTTTCTAAAGCCCAGGCCTAGTGGCTCTCATTCTCCCTTCTTCCTGAGAATTAGGATGTTACCTCTTTCTTCTCTTCCAGAACTGCACCTTCCATGCATGCCCCTGTGCCCGCTGTTATGATAATAATGAACTAATCCTCTAAAACTGTAAGCCAACCCCTAATTAAATGCATCCTTTTATAAGAGTTGCCTTGGTCACCGTATCTCTTCACAGCAATAGAGCAGTGCCTAAGACAGCTGCTAAGTGACTAATGGCCAGGTAATATATGTAGTTTGGATATACTGGACAAGGGGCTGATTAATGCTCAGAGCAAGATGGAGTGGGATGCCACACAATTTAAAACACAAAATGTTTCTCTATATTTCCGTTTGTATCTTCAGAATTCAATTAGCCATTAGCCGTAACAGAAAACAAAACAACCAACACTAAGATCACTTTCCCTCATCTCAAATATATCTCATACAAGTTTCAAATGTTTCACCTGTTCTATCAAGTCAGACTTCAAACAATAAACCTACTGAGGTTAAATAAGGTGATCTAACATAGTTTTCTTCCTAGGCTGTAGAGATGGCTCAGCCATTAAAGTCTAGGCTCACAACAAAAATATTTTTCTTCTCATGATCAATGACACACAGTGTTTATTTTTATAACATAATTAAAATATCATTTCAAAAACTGTTACCCAAAGCCCCGTGAGGTGGTGCTTGACTTTGACCCCAGCAGCCATGAGGCAGAGGCCGGAGGATAACAAATTCAAAACATGACTCTACTATGCATCAAAACCTTGTTCCAAAACAAAACTGTAAAACTTTGAACACTGGGATGGTTTGAAAGAAAATGGCCCCAAACACAGTGGCACTATTATGAGGTATGGCCTTGGTGAAGTAGGTGTGGCTATGTTGGAGGAAGTGTGTCACTGTGGGACAGGCTTTGAGGTCTTTTTTCCTCAAACTTTGCTCAGTGTGACACTCAGACCACTTCCTGTTGCCTGAAAGATATAGGACACTCAGATACTTCTCCAGCACCATGTCTGGTCACACACTGCAATGTTTGACCATGATGATAATGGATTGAATCCCTGAACTGTAAGAGAGCCACCCCAACTAATAGTTTTTCTTCATAAAGCTGTCATGGTCATGAAGTCTCTTTGTAGCAATAGAAACCCTAACTAAGACAAACACTAAGTTATTCACAGATATTTGAGTGATCAGTGGTCTTTCTAACAGATCATCCATAAGAGTCCCTTCATACAGACAAGTCCTGGTAGAGTGTTTCTGATATTAGGCCCTGGAGAACAGAGAGAAACTGTCTGCTACATCCCTGTCTGGTTAGAGAAACATCTTGCTAACATTCACCAAAGGTCAGAAAGTCGACAAGTTAAACTGTCTTGATAGTTCTCATGCCAACTACCTACTGCTCTGCAGCTTCTTCAAGCCTCTCACCATCATCTCTCTTCTTTGGGTTCCTCATCTAGAGAGGGGATAATTAGACCTATTTTATATGACTGTTGAGACAGCTGAACACGGCAATATATAGACATGAAGAACCACAAAATTATGCTTCTATTGCTTTCATTATTGAAATAATAAATGACCTGTTTAAAATGAAAAGTATATGAGTTGAAATTTTACTTCAAGACAAATATTCTCATCAGAAGTAAAGCTATTTTTATTCTTTATAAAATACTCTTAAGTACATGCTTCTAAATTTCAAAGGCAGCCTGTTCAACGGGATTCATATACTTTACTTTTGCAATACACGAACTTCAGCCTAAATGGAGCTATAGGACTCCACTGATGGACAGTTTGTTGCGTAACATTTGTTTTCTAAAAGCAATGACATTTCACAAAAATACAACCCCTGGTTCCCTTAATTTCAACTTTTAAAGGCTGACAACGGTTCTTAACTCAGGCCCATTTCCTCATTCATGAAAAGGTTGTCGTGGAATAGCAAAGAAGCCCATTTGCAAGTTCACACGAGATCAGGCCTTGCCTTATGTCTCTTAGTTATCTACAGTCGAACTTGTTATAGAGTTATCATTTACTCTAAGGTCAAGGACTAAAGATCAGCAACAGCTACAACCTGCGGCACTTTCCTTCCATTATTTCCTGTTAGTAGCTCAATTTAAAAAAAGGATTTTAGTCTTATTTTGAATACCTATCCATGGTGAAGGGGAGCACTTGGTTTATGTGAGAGCATATGTCTCAGAAGCCAGAAAAGGATAACAGATCCCATGGGCCTGGTGTTACAGGGGTTATGAGCCTCTCGACACAGTTGTGGGAAACCAAACTTGATTCTTCTCCAAGAACAGGAAATTTTCCTTTAATTCATTGATTTATTTTACATCCCAGTTGCAGGCTTCACCACCACCACCTTTATTATCTCTTCCCAGTTTCTCTTCCCCTCCTACCTTAATCCCCTCTGTCCATTGCACGAATTCTGGTTGTGTGAAAGGAAGCTCAGAGCCAGATATCAGGGAAAAGCTGAGATATCAAAGAGAGGAAACACCACAGTCAAATTCACTCAGCTGTCTTCCAGCTTCCTCAGCCTTGCTCCTGTGGCTTCTACTGCATAATCTGTCTTCCTATGCCTGGCTAAATACCCTCTTCTTCCACTTGTTTCAGATCTAGGTTAAGATTAAAGGTGTGGGCCACTACTATTTGGTAGTTAGCCTTGAACTCACAGAAACACAGAAAGATCTCCTCTGTCTCTGGAGTTATGGGATTAAAGGCAAGGCACCACCACTACCTGCCTGGGAGCCTGGGGCTCCTTCTGTAAACCAAACTGGCCTCAAACTCATATCTGCTGGGACTAAAGGCATAGGTCACCACTCCTGGTCTTTCCCATGATGGGATTAAAGGTATAAATTACCACTCTCTGATCCTCCTGTATTGACTGTGGGTAGATCTCTTCTCTGATATTTCAGACTGGCTTTTATTAAATATGTAACATACCACCACATCTGTCTCCATCCAGGAAAGGACAGGTCTCCTATGAGTACCAATAAACATGACACATCACGTTGCAGTAAGACTAAGCACCTCCATGTGTATTAAGGCTGGGCAAAATTGGCTAGTATGAGAAGTAGGGTCCCCAAGCCAGTAAGAGTCAGTGACAGCCCCTGTTCTCACTGTTTGAAATCTCCAAATTGGGTCAAGCCACACAACTGTGACATATATGCAGAGTGCCTAGGTCAGTCTGCTAGTTGTCTGTTCAGTCTCTGTGAGCTCCTTGAGCCCAGGTTAGTTGATGGTATGTATGTGGGGGTATGTTTCAAATTTAATAAAAACCAGTCTGGAATATCAGAGAACAGAGCCATCTCTATCAATTTTTGTTTGTTTGTTTGTTGAGACAGAGTTTTCTGTATAATAGTCCTGGCTGTCTTGGAACTTGCTTTGAAGAACAGGTTGGCTTTGAACTCACAGAGATTCTCTTGCCTCTGCTTCCCAAGTGCTGGGACTAACAGTATGTGCCAGAGCTTCTATTGTTTGCTGTCTTTCTATGCCTGCCTTAAGTACCTTTTTCCTCAGTTGTCTCCCATCCAGGTAAAGATTAAAGGTGTAGCACCACCACTGACTGCCTAGGAGCATGGAACTCCCTCTGTAAACTAAGCTGACCTCAAATTCAGATTTGCTGGTGTTAAGGGTGTAGGTCACCACTCCCAGACATTCCCTGAGGTTAAAAGTGTAAGTTACCATTGCTTGATCCTCCTAGACTGACTGTAGGTAGATCCCTCTGATATCTCAGACTCTTTTTTTATTATTAAATTTGAAACATATACCCCACATATGAGCCTTCCCATGGTGTCTTTGACCCCTCTGGCTCCTACACTCCTTTCTCCTCTGCAGAATTCCTGAACTCTGCCTAAGTCTGACTGTGGGTCTCTGCACCTGCCTCCATCAGTTGCTGGATGATGCCTCTCTGGAGATAAGTGGGCCAGGCACCAATTTGGTTACAGGAGATAGCCAATTTAGGCTATGCACTATGGCTACCGGTCTAACCTGGGGACCTCCCCATAGATTCCTGGGAGATTATCCTGCACCAGGCTTCATCCTGATGCCAAAATGGCCCCCAGCAGTCGCCCTCAGCACTACTCTCCCCCTCCATGCACCCCCAAACAAATTGTCATGTTTCCATCCCGACGTATCCGCAGTCCAGCCAAGAAATGTCTTCTCTTTTCCCTGCCCAGAAAGATCTGGGTGTCCCCCCCCATGAACTCTCTTTGTTAACTAGTTTCTCTGGGTCTATGGAACAGCAAATATTCTTAACTCCAGCTCTCCAATAGCCAAATTGAAATCATAAAAAATTCAGGGCTATCACATTCTATCCCAGAGGTGGGGGGAGAGTCAGGGATTGATTAGTGGAGTTCACTCAAGATCAAATGCAGAATTGAATTTTGTTTATACCAGAATCAAGAACTCAGATGTCTGAAGGGATCACCTATACAGTAGAAATTAAACCAGAAGGTTAGGCACATAAAGCAGGGAAAGGTTGGATGCTGGCAAGGTAGAATTCGTGCTAAAAGTGAGCAGTGGCAAGACTTAGTTTACCTTTATCTCAGTCTAAGAAGACAAATCTAGAACTTTTAGTTTTTGAAGAAAAGCCAAGAATCATTTATAATTTTTTTTTCAGAATTACACCTATTACCATCAAGTTCTATTAAAAACAAAGATACTCTGTAGGCCAAATAAAAAACGCTGTGTGCCAAGTTCAGTCCACAGGCCGTCAGGTTGCAGCTTTTGACCTATAAATCCTCATTATGATCACCACATGGCCAGGGCTGGCAGAATCTCAGAAGTAGCCACTACAGTGAAGCATTTCTTTGTTACCCCCATAATTGGCTTTGTTCTTCTCCATTTCATATCCAACCAAGACCAATAAGAGAAGCTGGAAAGGAAATTTCAAATGAGAAAATTTGCCTGAACTAATTTTTGCCACAGAGAATTTTTTACTAATATTTCTTCTGATACTTTCTTTGACATGTCTGAGACTCCTTGACAGTAAACAACACGAGACAAAGAATACCAGACGTATGTCTTACTCAACTCAGCAGCTCTCCCTCCCCCATGCCAGCCAGCTGACCTTGACAAGGACAGTGGAAAGAGTCTGGCTCTCAAGCCCACTGACATTTGGGAAGCACAGGTGCAGCTCAAAGCCCTAGAAGGATTTGGCCAGGAATTCCTGTGACAAGCCCAGGCCCGAGGAGGAAAGTCCCCTGACAGTCTGGCCAGAAGTCTGAATCTGTCATTATCTGGCTGCTGTGGCCACAGAGCCTGTCTGTGACAAGTGCTGACACTGGATGCCTGAAAGGGGGCTCAGTCGAGCAGGCATTTGTCAGAAAAGTGCCCCAACTCATATTTCACAGGGTGATCAGAGGCAGTGAGACAAGACCCTAAAGTGGCCCATCCAGAGCTTTAGCAATGGCAGCCTTCACACAAGGACAGCTGGGCTGAAGCCAAAGAAGCTTTCTTTGGACACAACTGTTCCCATGCCTCCAGGGATGGTGAGGATGGAGCCAGCCAGGCTTTTACCCCACCTCCATAGCTCAGTGCATAGTCCTTCAACACCCCCTTGAGGATCTAAAAAGAATAATCACCAGGATTCTGGGCAAGGCTCACAGGAAGAGGTGATGGGAACCTGGGACCTGGTTTGAATCAGGCCTACAGGCCTAGATTCTCCCCTGCCAACCAGCACACACATACACACACACACACACAAACACACAAACACATACACACATAGACACCTGTGCCAGCTTTTTCTTAAACCCTGTGACTCAACCTATAAAAAAAAAGTGCTCTATTTTTCTTTCATATTATTGTTACACTACACTATGCACAATAATACTTGATTTGGCGGCCCATTCATCTATCTGGATGGAAAGGCAAAAGAAAAAGCAGAGGAAATCATCAAATTAAGCTTTGTCTCAGGAGTTTTACCCCCCCCCCCAATGAATTTTTTCCTTCACACATTTTAATTTTATTGGCATGGCAATCAAAGATGGGGATTATTGCCAAGCTTCTCATCCTGTATCTCAGATGCTCCCACTCCATCCTCCTGCCTTGTTGCTGAGCTGCCCTGTACTGTTAACTGACTTACTCCTTTGGGAAACATAGGACAGAGAGAGAGAGAGAGAGAGAGAGAGAGAGAGAGAGAGAGAGAGAGAGAGAGACAAAATCTCTCTCAAAGCAAACGAGACAAAGGAGGCAGGTACTTGTAACGCCACCAGCAGATCCACAGGAAGGTCACTCTGATTCAGGAATACTAGGAATAGCCGAATGCTGGAGCATAAGAGCCAAACTTGGTAACAGCAACAGTGTTAGGAATAATTGGAGACTTGGTGAGAAGAGGGTGGAGGAGGGGTAGGGAAGTAAACGGGCAGAGTAGAAAATGGGTGCAGAATAAATTATCTTTCAAAATTTCAATTCTAAGTAAATTGGGTAATCACTGATATCTATAGAATATTTAACATGTATTAAGCCTCTGTCTAAGCTTCTGTGGATACTTTACTGATGAGAAATGCAAGGTCCAAGAGCTTACCTTGTCCAACTAAGATAACATAGAATCAGAATTGCAAACAAAAGATAACACGGAGTCAGAAATACAAATAAGGCAAAAGCACCTTGAACATAGTACTAAAAATGTTTACTGATTACAGTTGCTAACGAGTAGTTACAAAATGACCCAATATTGAGTAAGAACTTTATTTGGTCTGATCATATAAACAGCACCCATCAGTTTTGACAATTTTCTTCTAACAGAAAAAACGAGCATATAGTTAAAGAAATTGACTTAAAATTTTGACACATGATCAATAATGCATGTAAAATTTTACAATATCACAATGATAAGAGCCTCTCAAAGTAGTGGTAACCATGTAGTAAAAGTGTATGGTCGGCAAACATCAGAAAAAGAGTTGATTTATATATCTTTGGGGGTCAACTTGGTAATAAATGTCAAAATCCTGAAAGTTTATATTATCGCTGGTACTTCTTAAATGTGGCTCTCAATTCTTTGATATTCCATCTATGGACTGATGGGCTCTGGTTTCCCTTTCTGAACATGGTGGGGTGGTTTGACATTAGAGTCATCTCAGTGACACTGCATGACCTCCAAAGTCCTTTATGACTTTTGCCTGTAATACAGGAATACTGACTCTCAGTGTTCTGATCCACCACACACAAAGCACAGTTGTACTGAATTCATCAGGCTGGAGGAGCTGCCTACAGAATAGCAACCACAGTCCATACCAAGCCCAGCAAGGAGTCAACCCAGCGAGGTTCCAACAGAGGGCCAACATTCTCTCCATGTCCTTTATCAACCAGTGGCATCTATGGTATAACATTACAGTACCTGTTTCAATGCTACTAAGTTTTGATTGGTTTGTTTTAAAGTAATAGATAACAGAAGCAAACTGTCATAATGCATTATTCTTCTGGAATATGATGTTCAGGGATAGCTCAGCAGATACAACCCTTGTTGTCAAGCTTAAAGACTTGAAATCAATCCCAAATACCTACATAGTAGAAAGAGAACTGACTCCTGGATTGTTATCTGACCTGTTATCTGTTGCTATCTGACCTCCACACATAGGCTGTGGCATGCATGGGCCCACCCCCCCCCCCACACACACACACATATAAATAAATGTAAATTTTTAATCTCTAAAGAATTTGTGTGCAAAGATAGGGTATCATTGTTCAAAATAGGAGAAAATGGAAATGTAAACTTGAACAATAAAGATGCTTTATCTTTCTGACATAATATAGCCATTTAACATCAGGATTTAGGGGAATGCATAATAACATAAAAGCCTTCATAATGTATTATTTAAATGGGGGTTTGAAAATAACAAATCATATGTTTACTTTTGTAGAAAGAAATTACATAAATTTGATAAAAATATTCTAAAGCTTAAATAGTAGCTATTTCTGCATTGTGATTTTATGGATGATATACTGTCTTCTTAATGACTTTCCATATCTGTAAATTTCATTAAGTAGCAGGCAAAGCACTGATTGTATATGAAAAGACCTCATTAAATCTATGTAACTTATAAGAATTCTTACTGAAGACTCAAGCTCAAATTCCAGAAAGTTCTATCTTAGTGTCTTTAGAAAGATATACCACCTCCCTAAATCTTAACTTCTTCTCTATAAAACCAAATAACAACAAGTAATTTCCATAAGATTAAACAGAGTTAAAGTAAACCGAATAAGGCCTGGTGTAGATCTATGTTGCTACAAGGTATTTGATAAATGCTTTCATTAAATTAAATGTTAAACATTTTGTTCAACTTTCCTAACAACCATACTGAGTGGTTGAACTAAATGCCTGTATCTCTCCAGTGAACGACAAAAAGTTATTTGGTCTTTTGTCTCTCCACTCATCAAAATGAGGGATTTGATAAAAGCACAAATCATCTCTTTCTACTAAATACAGATACAGATGATGGGCAAGCCTGAAGCTTTCCAGCTATGACAAGTAAATGGAAAAGAACTTACCTGAGGTAAAATGAGCAAATTGTTCACTAATGGATTTTTATCTTGGTGTAAAAGCCATTTCTGATATTAATTCTATCTGTCCCCACCATTACTCTGAAGAAAGTTTTACATGTAAAGTTTTCCAGTGAACTGAGAAGCACCCTTTCTGTCTTCCTGGCCCATCTCCTCATTTCCATCCTACACGCACATTCTTGATAAGAGCTTGAAAGTATTAAGAATCCCTCTGCCAGGCAGGCACTGTTGGACACTCATATTGACTCATCCCATAATCACCATAATGCACCAATGCAACTACTAGAATCACCCTTGTTGCTCATTATGTTGTTTCTCAAGTGAGAATCTGAGGCAGAAAATAGCTAAGTAACTTGCCCATGATTACTCGAGTACAGAGATAAACCCAGTCAAGCTTCATGGCTTTGTCATCTTTTGGTATGCTGTACCTTATCTCTCATTTACAGTGTTCTCTGCAATTAATACAATTACAGTATCCATTGTATATATCTTAGCATGGGAAGAATATCAGATGATGTTTCAACCTGTCAGCCTGACCTCAGTGGTGCTCTGGATTATACACAGAGGAAGAGTAAAGAAATAAAATAGAAGCATAAACTCTTCCACCTTGACCGTTATTTTAACCTCCCTCTACTGTCCCATGATACCCTCTTATGATCCATAGCTCCCTGGACATAGTATGTTAATGTTTCATCCTCTCTATACAGCCATACAACTGAGGAAATAAAAATTATCTACCTAAACGGATAGTCTCTATCTCATTTCTGCTTTCTAAGAGCATCTCTTGAGAAGAATCACACACACACACACACACACACACACACACACACACACACACACACACACACACACACACACACTGAAGGAATATAATTCATCTAACATGATGTAATCTGGGTCTAAAGTTAACAAATATTCAGCCTTTGAGACAAGTTGATAACTGATAAATAACATCCCCAACCTCCACCTAGACTTTCATTGAACTGAATTTGGAAACATAGTATCCAAAATATAGCATCTTCATTTTCCTGATATTGGAAAATGTGATCTATATTTGTAGGTCAATGGGCTTCACAAGCTTAAATTTTATGGTTAGATACACGCACTCAGTTCTAGGGCATGTTAACCTCTAAGAAAGGAGATCTTAGACTCTTTACGAGCATGCCCACCTCTAAAAGAAAAAGAGAGAATATAAACTCATAGTTATCTTTTCCTTTCAGCTCATAAATAAAAATAACTCATTTTTATTGCAAGTTACTTACATTCTTATCACACACTTACCTGCATAGCACACATACTGCAGTTGGCCCTCAATACCATGGCTTTCACATTCTTGGAACAAACTACTGTAGACCATGACTGTCTGAAAAAATACGGTTGTATATGTACTAAAAATGTGCAGACATTTTCTTGTGTTTATCCTCCCAAACACTTCAGTGTAAGAATTACTCAAATGACATTTATATTGTATTAGATATTATAAGCAGTCTAGAGATGATTAAAGTTTGCAAGAAGATGCACACACATTATGTGCCTACAGGCAGACTACAGGTGAGGGGTAGAGACAAATAGGAGAAAAATGGGAGGAAGCTATGCCATTTTACGTAAGTGACTTGAACATACAGATGTTATTTCCATATGTGGTCCTCCTTTACAGAGATCAGGGGATTGAAATATGTTGCATTCAATATAAACTATTTAAAATGTTTGGTTTAAAGTTTGTGCTATAAATCAAGATCTGAAGAAAAGTGTTTTAAATTTTCTACCACACTTAACTGTATTTTAAATAAGGCGCTGATGTAGGTTGTAAATGCCTTCAAAATACTGATTCTTACACTAACTGCCATTGCCTTCCTTAGAATGAAGTAGTCATTTATTTACAAAAGTTTTGTGAAGGAAGAAATAGAGAAAATCATCTTACTGCCTTTCTAACTCAGACTAGAATAGGGTCAGGTTTGGCTTACACATGCTCAGCATCGCAAGCATTTGCTTCTATCTCAGTTGGGGGAAGTGTATATAATCCTGTTCCTCTCACGGTAGCCACATAACGTAGCAGAAGCAGAGTAAGGGAGGAGAGACTGCCTTTGGGTGATGGCTTTAGAGAACTTCAGTCCATCATGGCGAGGAAAGTGAGGTGAAAACCACTCAGTTTATGGCAGTGGAAGTGTGTGATGGAGCCAGGAACCAGGGCCTGGGTGTGACCTTTGCCACTGTTTCCTTCCACGATTGTGGTGAAACATTCTGACTAAGAACAACTTGGAGAAAGAAGGCTTTATTGAGCTTTTATGTACATGTCACTGTCCTTCATCCAGGGAAGCCAAGGCGGAACCTGGAGGCAGGAAGTGATGCAGAAATCCTGAAGGAAGACAGCCTACTGGCTTGCTCCTCAGAGCTTGCTCAGACTGCTTTCTTATACCACCCAGTGGGCCTGGTACTCATTTGAAGAAAATGTCCCCAGACCTGCCTACAGGCCAATCTGATGGAGGCATTTTCTTAAGTGGGTTTTCTCTTTACAGATGATTCTCGCTTGAACGAAGCTGGTGAAAAAGCAGCCAGCATACACTTGAAAGGCCTTCCCCTACTGACCTGTTTCCAACAGCTAGGCCCCACCTCCTGAGGTTTTAAAGTTTCTTGAAAGAGTGTTACCAACTGGGGCACACTGTTCAAAGCATGAGTCTATAAAAGACATTTATGATTCAAGCTGTAACCAGAGGTAAGGAAAGCGTTTTCCATGAAAGAGCTACGAGGTGGTTCCAACATAAACAAACAAAAGCAGCAAGAACCAAAATACACCTAAAATAAACCCACATCCACGGTGTCAGCCACAATCACTAACATGTCATCCACAGAGAACAAACACACATTCTGGTTCTAGATTAGGACACTACACTTAGAGAGCAGGTATTGGATGGGTGGCTCTGAGAACTAGAAAGTAGGAGAAGCCTAGAGACTGGGTGACTAGTCTGGAAAGTTCTCCTCATTTCCTTTCCTTGTTACTTGGGACCACTGTGCTCCCTAATCCCACCATTAAACAAAGGGGGAAATGCCAGAGAGGCAGACTACAGGTGAGGGGTAGAGACAAATAGGAGAAAAATGGGAGGAAACATCTCTGCAGCCACTTCTGGCTAGGGTAGCCTATCTTCTCTGAGATACAGTCACTGACAAGCAAGGCCATAATAAGCCTACACTGACCAACCTAGCAGGTTACAAGTGAGTCAGACCTTAGTTTCAAGGCTATCTAGGGACAGAAACTATTCAGGAACCCCCAAAATTTAACTACTACTCTCATATATAATGGTCATTATACATTTAATCTATGGTGAACTCAGCTTTAGCACTTTGCATAGACCTTGTCATTTAATTTTCAATAAAATATTCTTGGAAACTGAGATACAATGAAACTAAGTGTATTAGAGTCCCAGGATACCAAGCTATCGCTCCATGATGAAGCCATCACCCCAGCAGTGAGGGCAGTGCTGCTGACAGACAGCCCTCAGCTCTGGCCATTTCAGGATACCTCAACTGCTCTGGTTCCTTCTCTATCCAGAGAAACTGCCCAGTGTGAAGGTCCTTCCATCTCCACTTTGGGTGAAGCTGAAAGGCCACTAACTCCAGAGCACTCCTCCACAGTCATTTCACTAGTTTTCTATTTATTTCTACTTTGGCTCCCCAACCCAGTCAGGTAATGGGCCGCAGACACTACCAAATCAATTGTCTGCACACTAATTCATCTTGGAAAATTCATCATGCAACTCTACGTACTTTGTTCAGAGCCCAAGAGCAATCATGATGCTTTAAGGCCAATCATGACAGTCGTCCAACCCAACTCCTGGATGTCCAGTGTGCTGTCTCTCACTGTTACTGATTCCTAATTCCTACCATGATCTGTACACTCCCTTCTATCTAAACCTCACTTTTCACCAAAAAAAAAAAAAAAAAAAAAAAAGATTCAAATGAAGATTTCCAAACACCCAACATGGAAAGGCGTGTATCCCTCTGCCTGTGGACAGCAGATCTCAAGTCAATAGCAACTCTTCTAACTCATCATTCTTCTTTTCCAAATTATTCAGAAGTCTAGTAGTGGTGTTGCACACCTTTAGGCCCAGAACTTGGGAAGCAGAGGCGGGATGATCTGTAGGCCAGCCTGGTCTATAGAACAAGTCCCAGGACAGCCAAGAAGCACAGAGAAACCCTACTCAAAACACTCCCCCAATAAGTATGAGACAGGAAGTAGTTAGAGTTTCCAGATGGCCATATGGAAGATTAGAAGTCTGTGGGGTCAGTTTTCTCATGCTGAAACGCTCACCATTATTGTTGCTGATGGTGTTCATATTGTTTACTCTTGTGTGAGTGGCTTTCCAACCAACTTACGCTTTGGAAGACGAGCTATTTTTTTTAAGGCCATTTTCTATAATATGCTAACCTGTGTACCCTTAGCCCTTTGCTTCACTCTGTTGACATCGTCCTTTTAAATAGTGAATCCGGTTTCTCTACCTCTTATGCCCCAAATTGTGTGTTTGTTTAGACGACTATGGATTCTTAAGAGAACGCCTGGTTTAGACTTCCTTTCTTTCATGTTTCTGTGCTGCGATTTTAGGTCCTCTTCTCCACTACATTTAATTTACAGTTTACAGTGTTTATGTCTAACCTAAGCTAACAAACTAGAGCGCCTGCTTCCTGGAACATTTTTCCCACACCTTGGTCCTCTGACCTACTGTTCTCAATGGACAAGGAAAGCTATTTCAAGAAACTTCGATCAAATAAAGGGAATTTTATGGCCTTTATAAAGGATATTCTTGGTCTCGGAGTATTTAGTCAGGTGTTCTCCATTCTCCAGAAGCTGCGATTTCAAGGTTTTTACCTCTTAGTAAGGGGGTTAGCAGGCTCCACAGCTTTTGAGCAGTCCCGCAGTAACCCATCCTTCCATCCCACTTCCCGGTATGTGGTAACCAGAATGATGACCATTGCAAACCCCATCACGGGCGCCAGATGCTCTGTGAAGCAGTGTTGTTCAGCCTTCACCTTGCCTCAGACGGGTCTGCCCATGTCAGAGGTGTAGCTTTGAGGCAGGCATGGCATTAAAAGAAAGGCAGAAACGCAGAAAAGAAGGAAGGGGATTAAGAGCTCAAAGGCTTTAAAGTCTTGATCTCACTGACACTGAAACAGCCTCCTCTTCCTCCTTCAGTCACTGATGATCACATTAACTCCAGATGAAAAGAAACTTGGTGTCTTTCCCCCCTTCATATTGGTGAAGTTTTTCTACAGGGAACCTGTAAAGAAAACTGTCTCTGTCTTAGTGCTCCTGGGCAAAACACTGAAGTACAATCCCACTGAAATCAAAGTGACAGCTAGAAAGCACCTATAATCACCAGCTCTGTGGGCTCTTTCAGGTCTTGAATAGGACTGTCAATTATTAAGGTGTCTTTGTGGATCAGGCAAGCAAAAATGGTTTCAAGGTCTAACTTAAATTTGGCAAAAGATGTGTAGATAGATAGATAGATAGATAGATAGATAGATAGATAGATAGATAGATAGATATGCAAATATATATTTGTATATAAGTAGGTATGTGTATATATATGAAAGTAATACTCAGTGGCAGATAGTAATGGAGTTTCTAGAAAAAGAAAATCAGCAAAGAAAGTATAAAATAATTATTTTTAAATGTATTAACTATGTTTAACATGGCCTCAGTTCTCATTTTTTAAAAATTCACCCAATATAAAGAGCGTGCCTAAAATTTAATCTACTAATTCTCTGATAAAGTGGGATTAAAACAGAAAACCACAGCCTCTTAAAAGTTTTAATGTAATAAAACCAACAAAGCCTACAAGTGCCGTAAGGGCGGTGGTCACCATCACCATCTCTTCATCTCCTTCACAGCAAAAATCACAACTAAGTTATTGAAATGAGCTGAGGATTGGGCCAAGAAATACTCAAATTCATCAACTTTCTTTGTGGGAGGTTGGATTGGGGTATGAAGGGACTCAACTTCTCCACATAGTATTGACTGTGCAACAGAGCTGATGATATACATATATACATATATACATACATACATACATACATACGCACATATATATATATACACTTGATCTTATGAGATAATGCTCTTGTACGCTGAAAATATTTTTCATTTGTATTGGTTTAATAAAATATTGATTGGCCAGTAGAGGCAGGAAATAGGAGGGGTATCCAGACTAGGAGAATTCTGGGAAAAAGGAAAGGCAGAGAAGCAGATGACAGCCAGATGCAGAAGAAGCAAGATGAGAATGGTACACTGAGGAAAACATAAAAAGAATCATGGATTAATTTAAGAGTAAGAGCTAAATAGTAATATTTTTATAAACTACTGGCTCAGCAGTTACTGTAATATTAAGCATCCATGTCAATTATTTGGGAATTGGCTGCCGGGTATTGGGTATTTGGGAGTTTTTGTTGGGACAGAATCTTCTGACTACATGATGTGGTCTTTTTTAACACCAAAGTGTATCTGATCACTCTAATTCATATATTTTACTTTTAATAACTCTCATGATATTCAAGTGGCATTGGATATTGGTAGACAAAAAGAAAGGCATAATGAAGTCCTTTGAGCCTATCACCTGGAGACCAGAGAGAATAATGAAAAAATGTTTAGACAAATAGAGTGAGCCTAAGGTTCTCTATCTTTATCCAAAACCATGTGTAATAAATATAAGTGTATGTGTATATGGATGTATACAGGAAAGAGGAAGTTTCTCTAAAGGGGTGACAAAACTCCCACTAAGAGCCATAGACTACCAAAAACCTCCAGTAATAAGCATGAGAAAGCACATTTCAAGTCTAGTCATTGGCCGAGAGTATCTAAAAGAACCTAAAGCAATGTAGGCTACTGCCCTTGCTCTTGATTGCCTCACCAACGTTAAAGGTAAGTCCTTATTTCTGAAGACACCACATGCGTCAGGCACAGTACTCAGAGGAATGGAGCTACATCTGACCCAAAGGCTCCTCCCAAGGACCAGTTTTCATAATACTGGAAGATGCTAGGCAAGTTGCCAAGGGAAGAAAGCACTGGATAGTTCTACCCAACTGTAATGCCTACAAGCCACAACAATACTCAGTGAGGCAAAATAAAGGTACTACTTACATCCTGGTGGTAATCAACAGCTTTCTAACGGGACTCAAAGCCCTCTCAACATAATGAATATTATGCCTGGTCCTGGAAACCTAGCCCAGCATAATTCCTAATTACATTTCAAGTACTTATTTTCATCTTTGTACCTCCAGATATGTGTTACTCATCGAAACAACTTCTCTTTACAATCAATTGAGACCATTACAGAAAGCCATAACTAGTCAAAATGGAGAAGTGACTGTAGAGTGCCCAGCCCCTACTGATACATGTACAGCACAACTCATATATCGAATGCTTAGAGAGTGGTACAGAAGAGATGGGAAAAAGAATTCTAAGATCCAGAGGACTAGGAAATCTGATGCAAAATTGTGTCTTCTAGATATAACAGGAAAGCTACACCCACAAAAATTTCAACCATATGGCTGCTCAAACAAGACTTGAACAATGACAGCACCAGTTGATATGCATATGCAGATGGGGCAATCTCATGGAGTCCACTGAGCAGTCTTCCCAAGAGCTGAGAACCCTAAATAGTTATCCAAAAGCAAGTAAACAGCCCTGAAAACCTATACTTACAAGAAATATTAAACGAATCCAGAAAGCTTCAGTTGTATAAATTGAAACCAATCGCCATATTTAACTAACCACTTGGTGAAGAATTCAAGACTCAATGCTGATACTTCTCCACATACTGAGGAAAATGCCATGAAGTAGGAGATTTTCTTAAGGGGAAGTGTCTCCTTCAGGTATAACCATATGCCTCTCCAAAGCAGGACTAGACCAAAGAGTACAGTATCCTTCCTGTAGACAAACTGGTAAGACTTGTCCAAGAGAGTTTGCATGAGCGAAGAACTCCATAAGTGTCTTTCTCAGCACATTGAGCTATATGCTGCCAAAGCCTCGCTGACCCAGAGGAAGGAAGAAGTAGGAGGCTGTCAAGCAGAGAACACTTGAAACTCTGTTTCCTGTACTTTGTTTCTTTCTTTTGTGAATCTCTGCATGTGTGGGCACTCATCCTTTACATGTGAATGCAACTCTGAGACAGTTTCCTTTCTACAGAGTTAGATAATGAATTCTCCTGTTGCAAAGTGACCCCAAGAGCCCAAGACATTGTGTCCTTCCAATTTCTGCCAACAAAAAAGAAATTGATAAATTGCTCTTTGCAAAACTTGGGGGTTTGGTCTCAGTTGTGTCTTTTGTGATAAGGACAAATAGGCTTGTAGGGTTTATCTCCTGTCCTTCCCTGTAACAGTGAGTACAGAACAGACTAGTGACAACCAGCAAACCACATTTCTTTCTATGATTCATTCACAATTACTCTAAAGGTGACAAAATACTGCATAAGGTAAAAGTCACACGATGTAAAAAAGATAGTGTTTTATGTTTAATATCACACCAAAAATGTATAAACATGGAGATGACTGCCTTGGTCAGGCCGTAGTTGGGCACATCAGTAGTCTGGCCATTCTGAAGGCAGAGGCAGGAGGATTACAAAGCCAGCCAGACTCACAAAGGCAGACCCTATCTCAAAATAAATTTTGTTAATCATTATTATTATTTAAAATGTAAATTGGTGGGAAAGCACTTGCCTGACCTGGACTTGAGTCTCAGCAACAAGCAACATAGATAGATAGATAGATAGATAGATAGATAGATAGATAGATAGATAGATAGATAGATAGATACTTAGACAGATAGATAGATAGATAGATAGACAGATAAATAGATATGTGCATTCATACATATACATACATAAATATATAAATATGTAAGTAAAAATAAACCAAAGAATATTCTAAGAGTATTCTTCCGTTGTTTTACTTGATAGTAATCTCTCCTGATTCCATATGATTAATAATTTTGCATTTTTACCATTTCTGTTCTATGAGAAGCTGACACAGACAATGTTTCTGTGTGAAGTTTCAGAGGAGAATGCTTCCCCCACAAGAATTCTGTCATCTCTTTTCCAAACTCAAATGACAAACCAAATTTGCACATTGTTGCCGTACACCCAAGTCTTTAACCTAAGTATAATGAAATCACATTAGGAGACATGCCTGTCCCAGCACCATGGCAACTAAACCAGTATTGCCAGGAATCCCAGCAATTTGTCCACCTTTCCTCAGTCCCAAACCATTTGAGCTTCACCTGCTCCCACATCAAATTATCTCATAATTGCCTTTCACATTAACGAGTTATATCAGCAGCATCAGTGGCACCAACTGGCTCCCAGACCTCAGGGATGTGGAACTGGCTCTTCTTTTTCCTCCCCTTGGATGCTCTCATCAGTATTTACAGAATTATTTAAGAGAAGGAAAAAAATCATTCTAAATCCAGAATTGTACTTAGGAGATCATATGGTGCCTTCTTCAATCTGAGGTGCTCCTCAAAACCACCAGACTTAAAAACTGCCAAGTTAACTTGCTGTTTATAAAATACACCTGAATGGCTTGTTTCTTTCTTGGGGAGAGTATCAAACTTATGTAATGGTCTTCATACATTATACTGAATATTTGTCAGTTATTTGGAAATTAAAAGCAACTTTCAAGCTTCCCCATATTGCCTGGGTGTGGCAGTAAACTTCTAAAGGAAACCAGTTCCTCAGCTGAGAAATGTTGTCTTTCTGTCACTTTCTGAAAAGAATTTCTAATTCTGTTTTACATTTGTTTGTGCCTTTTTGTGGCAGAGCTGCCAATAACACTAGTTGCCCCATCCTGTTGGGATGGAAGTATAATCCCTCCTTTATTCCTTTTTTTACACAAGTCTTGCTAGCAGCCCAGGCCACCCTTTGACCCTTAGTTCCTTCTGCCTTTGCCTCAAGCACACGCCCACACATGAAGCTTTAGTCTACTTCTTGTGATGAGAGCATTCAAGTTCATAGAACTAATGTTGCCAAAGGTCATGTGACTTTAAAGAGGTCAAAACGAGGGTTGCTGATCAAATGTGTACCCATTTACGAACCCCATTAATAGACCGTTTTATTATGGACCCATGAAGACTTCCTTAGTCAGTCATAGGGAGTGCACATCCATACATGTGAATTATTTGCTGCAAAATTTTAAATTACTCATTCAATATAAAAAGGTAGCCACACATTGATTTTCTAGCAATCTCTTATCATGAAATCAGATCAGACACTAACAGCTGTTGGCTTAGAAGTTGTCATGGTAGGAATCCACAGACAGCCACAGGTAATGCATGAAGTCTAAGTCAAAGGCTTTAAGCTTGCTTTTAATTTTGAAGCAAGTTGATATCTTTGGACCACAAAGGTAGGAGTCAAAACCATCAATCTGGTTGGTTTCTAGGTGTCATCAAACACAAGTCTTGTTTGGAAGAATAAATCTTTTGCTCAGACTATAAAACTTCCCAGCAAATAAATTGCTTTCATTTGGTTTTGTTTGGGTTTGAGATATAGCCTTGTTGTGTTGATCACGCTGATCTCAAACCTCCAAGCTCAGCTGGTCCTTTTGTGTCCGTCTCGGGAGGACGGTACACATATATACACTCAGGCCCAGCTCAATACCTCGGAGGTTGCTCATTTCCTTGGTTGGTTGGTTGTTTAATTGATGGATTTTTTTTTTATGTTTGTTTGGTTCGGCTTATTGGAGGATGCACGGTTTTTAATATTCAGTTTATTTTGTTTTAAAGTCATGGTATGGTTATGTGAGTCATTAGTCCACCCTCTTGGTTCTCTTGCCTCAGCCTTCCAAGTGCTGGGATTACTGATTTGCCACTATGCTCTTATATATAGCATACATCTTCTAAAGAAAAAAATTTATGGAACAGTTCATGCTTCAGAAAATAAATCATAAAACACAGAGAGAAGCAAAAACCAGAAGAAGAAATAGACTACAGATTTAGACTTAACAAATGTTTTAGACATTAAAATTATCAAGCTACTTGATAAAATAAATATAATCAATGTTTAAAGATAAAAACAAGATATCCATGGGCCACATAATGGTGTCTCTGGTGATATACAATTCAAATAAAATAATAATCCCACAAGATCATCAAATCTATTACCTGCTGAGCTCAAAACCACAAAATACTGTCCTAGCCCATGCATTACTAATGAGTTGAGAACTGAATCCTGAAATCTACTGTGCTTCCAGTTGTACAAAAAAATATAGTACATTACACAATATTTGATAATAGTAAGAAAATTATTTTTCTACTGGCTTATATATTTGTTATATGATTTTTGAAATCTTTAAAATTTTATTTGCATGAAGCCAGGCTGGCCTCAAGTTTTCTATGTAACTTTTCTATGTTCTTGAAATTTTGATCCTTCTCCCTCAATTTCCCAAGTGCAGAAATTGCAACATCCCCAGTCCTGATTGTATTTTATAATTGTAATATCTTCTTTATACATATAAAACACATAAATATACCTATAAAAAAGAGTTGGTCAGTTGGTGGACGTGGGCACCTTTAATTCCAGCACCCAGGAGGCAGAGGCAAGCAGATTTCTGAGTTCAGAGTCAGCCTGATCTACAAGCACGTTCCAAGACAGCCAGGGATACACAAAGAAATCTTGTCCCAAAAAACCCCCAAACTCCCAATCCCCCCTAAAAAAATCCTAAAAATTGACTGTAGAACAGTAAACCATGCTATGCCAGTAACACCATCATATATCTTGAATCATACACTTCTTGACTGTACAATTTTCTCTGGTACTTGATTTAATTTCTTGATGTTTTGCTCATCATGACCTTTAAGTATATGAAATATATGGCTAATGTTAGCAAAAACATATTCAACAGATGTTCTGTAAAAATACCATTTAAAATGACAACAAAACTCCCAGAAATAAATACAATAAAATAGGTAAACAGGTAAACATCTTATATAATAGCAAAGAAATTTTATTTTAAAAAAACTAGTAAAGATTTAAATAAAGATATAAAAAATTTACATAAAATACTTAACATTATAAAAAATAATTTTCTCGTAACATTATAAAAAATAACTTTTTCAAAGAGATCTTTTAAATTCTGATGAAAATTACACGCTACTTATAAAACTTAATAAGATAGATCTAAAACTGATGTAAAAAGCAACATCAAAAATAATCAAGATTTGAGCCCCACTCCAGAGTTTGAAAGGAAGTCCCTATTGCTAAAGACACGATACACTTCAGACACAGGGCTCCAAAGATTCAAGCCGAACTTGACCTGAAAGCCTCCCACCCAAGGACTGATATTTCATAGTGCCAGAAGATGCTGCCAAAGGAAAGACGCAATCAATAGTTCAAATTAGCTGTGGTGCATATGAACCACAGCAATGACCAGGTGTAATTGTGGCACTCATATCTTAACAGTTGCCAAAAGCTCTCTAGTCAGACTTAAGGTGAGCTCAACAGATAGAAAATTATGTCTGGTGCTAGAAACCTAGCCAACCAGCTGTGAATCATGAGCTCATAGATCTTAACAGAGAGGTACTGCTCCCCCTTTACTAGATCAGCATACTTCCTAACTGCATTCCAAATACTCATCTTCATGACCACAGGCAAGCATCTATATATACTATCACCTCTCATCAAAGAAGCTTCTCTATGCAGCAAGTGGAGACAGTAACGGAAAACCACACAATTGGTCAAAATACAGAGATTGTGGGGTGTCCAGCTCTAGTTGATATATTTATAACACAACTTCTGAAGCTAAGGCTCAGGAAAGATAAAAGAAGATGGACCAGAAAGAAGAGCCAGAGGACTCACAGGGAGTCTGTGATATTGTGTCTCTTAGACATGACAGGGAAGCTTTATCCGAGTTACCTCAACAGTTTGGCTGCCTAAACAGGAATCAGGCAATACCAACACGAATAAATTTGCTAAGAAGAGAATGGGGAAATAGAGAGTGCTATATAGCCCTAGACAAAGAACTAGCCATTGCTGAGAGAGGCAAAATTAGTCTTCCCCAGGATGAACCCCTTAACTGATTATTATTTACCAAGTGGGACTTGGCAGGTTATATTTATATATTCGTGTGTGTGTGTGTGTGTGTGTGTGTGTGTGTGTGTGTGTGTGTGTGTGTGTATAATCATCAAACAAAAAGAAGCCATGAATTTGAGAGGGAATAAGGAAAAGTTTGGGTAGGGTAGGAAGAAAAGGAGAGAGGAAGCTAATTATATTTTAATTAAAATAAAAATATAAGAAAAAGTAAATAAATATTAAAAGTAACCAAAAATTTTCTTTAAAAGATACCTTGTCAGATAGCAGTATTACAAAAAGAAGTATGATCTTGAGAGTAAAAATAAAAAACTTCTTTAAACTACAAGTCACAAAAGAAAAGATCAATGGATTTGGCTAACTTAAAATTAGTTTTTTAAGTTAACCAAATTTGGGGGCTTTTTGTTTCTGTTTTTTATAGAAAGTTAAGGTAAAATATACAAACTGAAAGAAAAATTGCAACACGGAGAACTGAGCAGCTATTCTTGTCTATGATATATAGAAAGCGCCTACACATGAACAAGGAAAACATAAAAATGTACCCAGGCATACATATTTTCAAACAGTTAGTTAAAGCCAGCTATAGCTAGTGGCTCATGCTGTGATCCATAATAATGATATTTGTAATGTGGACAACAGTACTTATAGCTTGTAGAGTGGAAGGCATACTGCAGATTTTTTCTTTCTTTTTCAGAAGGAGAGAGTGGTCAGCACAACCAGTGTGCAATAGATGAGAAGGGAAAATTACCTTTGTGATCATGCTATGTCCCCTGTCAGCAAACTATTAGACTGTAGAATGTCTAATCAATAAAGCACAGAAGTAGGAAATAACAACAGTAGCCCCATCAACTTGGAGGAATCTCAGAAAAATACAAGATTTAAATTAGATGTCAAGATGACTACCTGTAATATAAATTAGTCACATAGAAACTCAAAACTCTAAAACCCAAACAAAAATTCTTACATATTCAAATAAACTGAAAGAATAATAAGCCCCAAATTAAAAAGAAAGCAAGTGTAAAGGGGATAGATCCTTTGATCAGCCTTCAAAACTACTAGAAATATTCCATATTTATACTATACATATGGCATGCCATTTATACTCACCCACATGTTTGCTGCAGGGCCACATTCAATATTGCCTACATGAATCACAGTATCCCTTTGTTCCCATTCAGTAATCAAGGTACTTATCATAATGGAATTATGTTTTCTCATCTGCATCTAGGGATCCTCTAATATTGCTTAACAATATTGCAGAGCAATTTTATAATGTGAACGCCCCTAAAAACATATAATGAGTATGATTATATATGAGCACATATCTAACATTGCATGTATAGTGATGATGGTGGTGGTGGTGGTGATGATGATGATAATGATATGTTTCATCATCTGTAATGATTTGATATAGAACAGGACGGCTCTGGTAAGGAATGGAGTGATGGGTTAAAGAATGGGAACTGAGAAACTAAAGACCTAACATCTCAAAAGACAGCAGGTAAACTGAGTTCTAAACATGCAATGACTCGGGCATCATGAGAGGAAAAAAGAGCAAAGACGTTTATAATCCCAGCCACTCTGGGGAAAACTCCATAGGGAGCTAGATTTGGAGCATGGGAAGGATCTAGGCACTCTACAGAGCCTCTGTATAATAGATACCTATTGCACTTTAAGTCATTGGTTGTTGTGGAGTTGTGTGAAAACAGAAAATAGAAAAAAAAATATTGAAAGACTTTACATATTAAGGCTATAATCTGAATTATAAAGCCCACATAAAAAATTTAAGCTTGGAATAGTCTACATGGTGTTTAATTGGAATCACCCTGGAGACAAGTTTTTGGGCATGATGAGGAGGGATTATCTTAATGATGAGGTGGACAGATCCACCCTGACAGTAGGGGCACCATTACAGGGGCTGGATTACAAACAGAATATAGGGAGCCGAGCACTACAGTTCATCTCTTTTGCTTCCTGACTGTGGATGTGCTGGAACCAACCACTTCAGGCTTCTATTGCCATGCCTTTCCTACAATGAAGAATAGCATCCTCAAGTTGTGAGCCAATAGAAGCCCTGCCTTCCTTAAGTGGCTTTGTCAGAGCAAGGTGCAAAGTAACTAAGATTGTCACCAATGCTTATAATTCGGGTTTCTGATTTGAGTTGAAATCCAAAGACATGCAAACACAGGCAGGACCTACATTGCAGGCCTGGAAGGAAACCCTAATAGGCTTGGGTATGGTAGGTCTTTGTTGTTCACTGCAGTCTCAATGCTGGTGACCCTACTCAGGAATTGTTACACATCATCTAAGTTGGCACTTGACGTTGGTATTCTTTTTATCCATAAGAAGACAATAGCTAAAACCTTAAGTAGAAGGGGTGGACATCCTGAGATGAGTACATGGAAAGGGATGCAAGGTGACATTACACTCCAACAATAGGAGACGTTGGAAGGAACTCTAGCCAATTCCTCAAAATTATCTGATGATTTTAATCTTCTGGATAAATCTCATCACTTCTGAACTAATAAGAAAAAATATCGGATTGCATGAAAGTTCCATTCTGTAAAGCTCAATGACCCCTCTAAATTTTTCATGTTTTTGTTATATTTTCTGACCTTCCTGACGTCTGAACTGAGTCAGCTCTTTGGAGAGCAGTTGTGAGTAACCACAAGCTGGTGGCCAAGCTAAAAGAACATAAGATGCAAAGGGCACGGCCAGTCCAGTCTAGAATGCAGCCAGGAAGATTAGGAGGATCTGAAAGTCAACAGATTAGAGTTGCAAACAAAGCAGAGCTGTAGGGGGAGGCATACAGTTGTGTTTGTGAGTCCTAAATGCATAAAACACCCAGCACCCACTGTCCCCAGAAGAAGACTCAAATGGGTCCCTGAGGACTATCAAATCGGATAAGCCCCATGAGAATACACCTGAGACAAGAGAAGGAAAGGAAACACGGTCAGCAGGTGCATGCTATCAGGCTCTACTAATATGGAGTTTTCTTATATTGGACATCAGAAGAAGCCCAGTTATGGGTGACCTCGCTCCTAATAGAACAGTGATGAGCAGTTGTTAACATCCTAGACAAGACTCCCTTTTCTAAGAAGATCTCAGCTTTTCCCACTGGGGCCTCTAGTCACTTCAGTGTAATGACATAAAACAGAAGAGAATAAACTGCAATTCTTCAGGGCTCTAATTAGGTGATGGGAGAAGTGGCCACCTTCATGACTGAAGCAAGGAAGTATCAAAGCTTCCTGATTTAGAGAAATACCAGGTTCCCATGGTGCTTCTGCCGCACCCTCCTCTTATCAGAAGTTAAAAGCAGGATCCTTTCATATACGGTGGGATAAAGAAAGAAAAGGTGGAGAAAAGGATTGTCACCTGGTTGCCCATTCCCCCTGCATCCTTCATTTGGATGGATGTCCTTTAGGCACTGCAAGACAGAGGAACAGAGCTATAAAGAAACTTTTAATTCAGAGCCTTTTGCTGTTCAATAACCAAATGATCTCAGAGTCGTTCCAACCTCCTAACCTCGGTGTAAGCATCTATCAAATGAAAATAAGGAAACTGAGCCACAGAACTCCTGAGAGGTGAAGGATCCAATAGGACTCAGTAAAAAAAATGTTAGGGAGTGTAAGATGCTTTCCAGTGCAGAAGAGTAATGTGAATGGACAGACAGCTCCATAAACGTAATACACTTATGTCAGAATCACTCCAGCTGCTCAGCGAGAAAGCATACAACAGGCACCAAAAAGAATGGCAGCAACCATTGTCCCAGGGAGATCTGTAGCCATA
The DNA here is from genome assembly GCA_033318265.1 of Phyllotis vaccarum. NCBI lineage: Eukaryota > Metazoa > Chordata > Mammalia > Rodentia > Cricetidae > Phyllotis > Phyllotis vaccarum. The sequence goes on along the minus strand of JARWLC010000009.1, from coordinate 38,261,200 downwards.
GCACAGGCAACACTCAGACTCCGAGTCATCCATTTAAAGGAGCAGAAAACAATGTCGTGTCACCGAGGTGGCGGGCCATGGCCAGCACTATACATGTTCAGTGTTAGGAACTCAGAACAATAAAGGCCTTCTCTGGGCCCATCTCCTACCATGTAAGCCCCAGCACACACCTGCACATCTACTAACTGTCATGAGAAGTATTTCTAAAGTGAAGTATTAGTTCTAATGTTCTCAGTTAGATCTCCTGGGTTTTAAATAACGCTGCACCTTGAAGCTGGGTGTGAAATGAATAGTGATCACATATCCTGTCTGAACCCAATATGGAACTGTTTAGGAGTCTGTGCTTCTTGGAACTCACATTTGTAAAGGAACCTCTAGCCAGACTACACCCGAAAAGGAGTCAGTAGTCGAAAAGACAAAGGGATTTTATGAAGCTGCTTGGCAGTCTGATGCTGGCTTTGAAGGAAGGATGTGCTTTTGGCCGAGACTGAAAATGTTGATTGATTCTTATTCTTGGATTTTTGTTACATCTGGTAACTTAACTTTTAAATATTCTACTAACACTCAAAACACATAAAAGATCACACATAGAATTTATATTCTATGATGTGTGATATCAAAAAGGTCCCACCTCAATCTGTCAACTGAAACCCTCAAACCTCCTTTACTAATGGAAATAGAACAAAACTGATCTTACAATGCCTAAAGACATCATTCCTGAGAGAGGATAGAGGGTAGCTTGTAAAGCATGTAAAAATAGTTTTGTCTTGCTCACATTTCCCCTCTTTATCTATTCCAGGAGTAGAACAGATGAGAGGAGAAAATGTAAGTCAAAGGGAAGGCTATCCTTGGACATATTCAGACACTAGTGATGGATCAGTAAACAAGATACCTTTGGAAGAGAAACAACATCAGACAAATATTTGTTACCGTCATATATTAAGAAAAATAAATCAATTCTTAACTGGGACAAAGACCTAAACTCCAGCATTTTCTTATTTTAATAACACGAACTTAAAATCAGTCTAGAAATAGGTAACTCACCCAAGCATGATTTTCTAATTATTTGACTAAGTGTATAAACTACTTTCTAAAAGAGATCCTGATCTAGCTTGCACATTTCAGTGATTTGCAGGTCCATAAGACTGAGGCACACCCCCCATCTGAGTTCACTCCAACTGCTCTCCACCACGGGAAGCTTCTTTCCTGGGTGTGATTGCTGAAGTCCTCTGGATCACACACTCTGCTCTGAGTAGCTTCATCCTGTGACTCATCTCCGGTTCTGCCTTTCACCATGAAGCTCTGTCCCAGCCTCCTGGATAATACAGAGCTTCTGTGCAGCAGCAGAATCAGAACAGGGCAGGCAAAAGTCAAGCTGTGGGACCCAGAGGAGATTTATTAACCTCTGACCTTCCAGCTTCCTCAGCAGAAGCATCAGGGAGGCCAACTGGATAAACTCCAAAGACCATCCCAGTTCCAAATGCTTATGATTCTGAAGTTTGTGTGCTTCCCTCGAGAGGGGCACTCCCCTGCCCACCCACCCTCACCTTTGCCTTCTCCCAGTTTCTTCTGAGACATTGCTTTGCTTTCCCAGATTCTAAAGTATGTGTGGATCTTTTAAAAAGAATTAGAAACTGATATTCCTCCAACTTGTATCATTTTCTAAACAAAAAAAGATAGCATATCTGAGTCATTTTGAGTCCTGCTTCCCTAGAAGAGAATCAAAGTGGATGTCTTCACAGAGTGACATCCACTCAGACGTCTCTGCAGCTTCTCCGTGAGGCACGATCACATCGCATGATGTCCTGTATTGGAAAACAGCTAATTAACGACTCTCCAGATCCTTCCATTTTTGATTATTTTTACCCTAATAAGAAGCTGGTACTTGAGTATATTCTTAGAGGTGCTGTGAATGTGAAATGTCCCCAGTTGATTCATTCACATCTATGAGCACTTCTTTGACAATTGGTGGCAGTGTGTGGAGAGTTGTGGGACCCTTAGGAAGTGGAACTTGGTTGAGGAAGTAGATCACTGTCTCACTGGTGCAAAGTTGGAGGTTTTGTGGTGTCTCTCCTCCATCTTGAGTGCAGATAAAATGTGATCTCATTGTCTCCTGACTTCTTGCCTCACCTCGGGCTCCTGCTGCCCAAGCATTCCCTACCATAATGGACTCTACTCCTCTGTAACTGTAAGACAAAATAAACCCTTTCTCTGCTAAATTACTCTCGGTCATAGTATTTTATCACAGCCACAGAAAAGTAATTGACTCTGATGTCAAATATTTGTCACAACAAATAACTTTAAACAGGTTTTAGACATAGCAAAATGAGTGCTAGTCACTATTTGCAAAATGTTTTTTTCTTACAGAAGTTCTATGTACCAGGCTTTCTTTGGGGCCATCAAACAGTTTCCAAGTCAGAATGCAGAGACTTATTATTAGTTGTGAATGCTCAGCCTTATCTTAGCTCTTATTTTAATCCATTTCTCTTTATATATGTTTCGCCTCGGGGCTTCTTACCTTTGTTTCTGTATATCTCACTCACTGCCGTCTCCATGGCTGGCTGACTGGCAGCTGTCTGGCTCCTGGCACCCAGGGCCTGTCCCACTCCTTCTCTTCCTTCTTCTTTCTCTCCTCCTTCTTATCCGTTACCTAGTTTTCTCCTCCCACTTATTCTTTCTACTTGCCAGCCCCACCTATTCCTCTCCTGCCTAGCTATTGGCTGTTCAGCATTTTAATAGACCAATCAGGTGCTTTAGGCAGGCAAGGTTAAGTAAATGCAATACACCTTTACAAAATTGAACAAATGCAGCATAAACCAATGTAACACATCCACATATTTAGAATGAAGTATCTAGCTAGAATGGTTTCTGTGTCCTTCTCTGAAATGGCTGAAATTTTGCCTACCTAAAATAATATTCCACAGCCCATCTACCTCATTACTTAGAAGTAATGTGTTATTCCAGTGAAATTCATTTGTCTCTTTCCTCTTTTACAGATTTCCTCTTCACCTCAGATGAGAATCCTGGGACCTATAGCAGAGCATGGAGACAGACCCAGATACCCACAATATCACAGGATTCTGCTGTTTTACATCTGAATAACTTTCTCTCCAACTATAAAAATGTCAGTTTAGTTCAAATAATATTGATCCGTATGTCTTACTTCTAACCCTCCTAAATTAGTGATCATTGTGAACAAAGGATGAATCCAGAATAAAAGCAAGGTTCTTCATGACCAGACTCACTATATTGCCACATTGGGAATAAAGTCTTAAATTAGAAATTCATAAAAATAGGAAAGTCAATTTAAATCATGAATAGGTCACTGTGTGTGGTACAGAGCAGTTTAAAGTCTGTGTATTTGTAATGGGCCCTCATCATGCAGCAAGCAGTCATCCAATCCCCCTCTGCCACTCTGTCCCGGCTTCTTACCCTTTCTCCTCTCCTTCCTCTATGATCCCCCAGGATTTTGCCAAACTGATTCTTCTCCACCAGCCATCCAGGGTTTTTTCTGAGTGAAGCCCCTTTTCTATTAACTCTCTATGCTTTCCGAAGCAAAATCAATGTCAAGATAGCCTTCTTGTCTCTTTCAATTTTCAGTTCTATCCATTATACGTCTAGTCAAAGCCCAGACCCATCAGTATCCCTGATTGCAAAAGACCCTTTCTATTTAGGAGCTGGGAATGGGGAGAGGTGTGTATATCTACAAACAGGGAGGAACTCAGCATTCACTCCTACGTTTTCTACTCATGCACCTGTGTAGCTGACGCTTGACCCTAACTGAGGTCTCCTAACAAAATCCACTTGCGGTGGTTCCAGCTGCTGTTGCTGCTGTCCACAAAGAGCCAAAGGTTGGTAAACAGACTCAGCATTCCAGGTAAAGTGGTGACAGTCATAGAAGCTTCCTGAATTCTGGAATCCTCTTATCTAAACTCTCTAAGTCAGTTGACAAGAGGCAGCCTTCGATTCCTTGCCTCCAAGTCCTTTCAAACGTCTGCATTCTATATAAAATCTTTCCCGATTGAAATATTTAGCTAGAATCATTTCTGTGTCCTTCCCTGAAATATTAGGAAATTAGAGACAAACAGAGAATAAACTCAAAGACAAGAAGAGTAGAGAGTATTTTGCAGGTATCTGGAGTATGGAGAAAGAAAATGATAGCACAATAAAGTTGGCTTTCATCATCCTGAATGTGAAAATAAAAACCACAGTAGGAACTATTGCACAATAAGATGCCCAAGAGTTAAAATATAATAGATACTACAGATGAAGATGTTAGCAAATTAGAAACCTCATATACATGGAGTAATAGTGGGATGTCAAATGGGACAGCCACTTTGGAAACAGTTTGGCAGTTTCTCAACATATGAAGATGGTTTGAATGATAATAGCCTCCATAGGCTCCTATGTTTGAATATTTGGCCCCTAGTTGATGTAACAGTTTGGGAATGGTTAGGAGGTTTCTGGCCTGGACTTTTGGGCCTAGCCTCAAGGGTTAGACCCACAGTCCACAGAAACACACAGATGCTTACATTAAGTTTAGCCTGATTGGCCTAAGGCCCAGGCATATAACTTGCTAACTCTTTACCCTTAATCTAACCCATGACTCTTATCCTGTTCAGCCATGTGGCTCGGTACCTTTTCTCAGAGCAGCATAGTTGTCCATTGCTTCTCTGCCTTCTTTCTGTCATTCTGCTCTGTTCTTCTTGTTCCTAGAGTCTTCTTAGTCTGGTAGCCTCACCCACACTTCCTGTCTGCCTTTGGCCAATCAGTGCTTTTTATTAAACTCATAGGCGGGGACAAATGTGAGTCAACATGCCCAGCCCAAGATATCTTAAGCAGTTCTCACTAACCTGATGGCATACAACCCTGGCTCTCATGACAGAGAGGAAAAGTTAGCATGGAGCCTGGGAGTGAGTATGGGAACAATTTGAATCTATCATGAGGAAGCAGAAACTGACTCCTACAGCAGTGCTCTACTGAGTTGAGCATTCTAAAATTTAAACTTAGAAGTTTAGAAATTACATTAAAATCAAAATGGATCAGGGGACCAGATGTCGCAGACAGAATGACTAATCAAACAGTGCCTGCTCAATGGGAAGTAATTACTCTTAACATTAGCTTTACAGTGTTTAAACAACCACTTCATTATATTTTTTCTACACTGAATTAATTTTCTCAGCATTTCTGATGCATCATTACATCTGCCTTGCATTTAGATAATACATGGCTTTGCTATTCATTAAAAAGTCCCCTGTCTCTTTCATCACCTTAATAAATCTGATTTGACTTTATTTGCATAAAGTTTGATAAAGAGCAATTAGTTCTCTTGTGTATAGCATACCTTGGATGGAAGCATCTCATCTCTCACTTAAACTTGACGAAAACCAGTTATTCACACATACACACACACAAAGTAGATCCCCAAGTACAGCTACTAAAATAGTATGGAAACAAAAAGATTTGTTGTATGAATGTCACTATAGAATTACCTTTCAAGACTGGTGAGGAGTGGACACAGTAACTATGAAGCCATCTAAGGAACTTTGTCTCTTGTTCCTAAATATATAGCCCAAGGAATTATAGTACAGAACAAGTATCAAGAATAATAAACTCTGTCTTAGCCGGCACTTTCAATATTCATGTTTGCCCTCAACACACACAGACTGAGGACATTGTAGCTCCTGCTCGAGTAAATGGGCTGGAAAGTCATCTCTGGAGAAGATTAGCTAAGATAAAAAGTGGGATGGAGGTATCAAATATGCCAGGAAATAACTTACAGAAACTAAAACTCTGCTAACTTCTCTGGGGAACTTTTTTAAGCATTAAAAGCAAATGGATCTTGTTGGTGAAATGTTATTCGGTGACATTGATCCTGCCACTTGAACTTAGGGTTTTGATGATAGAAATGAAAATCGTTGAACAGGTGCCCTTGGATATAAGAAAGAGAGGGCATGAGTATAAAGCAGAGGAGAATGCTAACTGAGGTCAACTGACTGCACTGTTTGCAAGAAACAGGCTGGTATTTGGGGATGGATTGGCAAGAACAACCCTCATTTAACTCTCATGATAGAGTGGAGCACTGGATGCTCCCTTGTGAGTTAGAAACTGGCTATCAAGAGTCTGCACTGCTATTCATCTCTCTAAACACAAGCCACCACTTTTTGCTTTTTGCCATCGGAAAAAAATGCCATGCATTATGAAACTTACTAAATCCAAGTTCAGAGCCTTGCATTCCAAAGCCATGAAATTTTACCTCCTACACATTTCTCTCCTTTGTTCTCTCCCCCTCTTCTACTTCCTCTGTCCTGGGGACCATAGTGGGGTCCTGGTCTATAGCTCACTTCTGAGTACCGTAATACCCACTCTACTTCATCCAATCCTCACTGGACAGCTTGTTATTCATAAACTAATGGCAGGAGTCTTTGCCCCTGTCTCTGCCAGGCATATGGCCACTGAGGATAAGGGAATCAAAGGCAACATGTAGGTTCTTAAAAATAAGAACTTTGTATAGAAAGAAGATTGGTTTGAAAACTAGCCAACTAAATAACTAATTATGAACCCTTAAAGTTGGGAAGAGTCTAAGAATCCCAGGGATGTTATGATAATGCTTTCCTTCATTTCAGGATAGAAGACTGAGGTATGCTATCCATTTGCTATGGTTGATTGCTGCTTTAGTCCCAAGACTCTAGCTGCTGTGTGATTAAGGGCTCTACTTCATATGAGTTATTTTCTTAACTCTCTTCTCCCTACTAGAATGATTTTATTTGTTTTTGTTGTTATTGTTTAAAAAAACAAAAGCAAAACAAAACCTTTTCTTTGTCCCAGCATGCTAGTGTTGCAGATGCTACATTTGTCCTTGAGCAAACCTTTCATTTCAGCATAATTGATCTCATCTACCTGTGAAGAGGAAATTAGCAAAGACCTAGAAGTGACAGACTGATGGTACAATGAATGTTAATTCTCTTTCAGGAAAGCCAACCCTCCAAAAATACCTGCAATCAGAAACCTTTCCCTGAGCCTCTTACCTGCATGTAGCCATATTTCCAGTATAGTTTCTGATAATGAGGATCACCAACTTAATTCCTTTATCTGACTTTCACTTTTTCCTTTTGATTTTGAGTTTTACTCTATTGTAAACATATATTTTCAATAATAATAATAGTAATAATAAGTGGTAATAGTGACTACTAACCAAAAACTTTATTTAGAATATTAGGAGCCAAGGATCCTACTCAGTGGTGGAATATTCACCTAGAATGTGCAAGGTCCTGGGTGTGACCTTCATACTATACATTAATAAATACATCAATTAAATAATTTAATTGATTTTACTTTAAAATCATATATTATTTTAGTCAGATAGTAAGTAAAACTCCATTGGGCTACCATTTAGCATTAGGAACTTCAAATGTTCCAGGCAAGAGATCTTCAAGCATGATTCTACAATCAACAGCAACAATATCCCTTGAAAACTTAAATTATGACTCTATCCTAGACCCAATGAATGAAAAATCCTGGAAAATGGGCCCCAGAAATCTGTTTTAAATTGATGATGTAATCCAAAGGGTTATGAAATAAGTCAAAATTTGAGAACCTCTGTTTTGGACTAAGCCCATTCCAAATCCTATTGGCCATCAAGGAGTTTCTAATTAGATGTTGTTTACTGAGGGGAAGGGGTGGCTCCAATTGGAGATTCACACCTGCATGCAGTGATTAGCATAGAGTACCAGAGCTTATGGAAGAGACTGAGAGCAAAGTACCCAGTGGTACTGATGCCTGATGAAGTAACAATAGGCTCATTAAAGAAACAACCAGGGGGTGGAAAGATGGCTCAATGGTTAAGAGCACCAGCTGCTCCTCTACAGGTCCTGAGTTCAATTCCAAACAACCACATGGTGACTCACAACTATCTACAGAGGGATCTAATGCCCTCTTCTGGCATAAAGTCAATAGAGCACTCATACATATATAAAATAACCAAAGAAACATCCAAACAGAACAGGAAGGCCAGCAATGTAAGCCAGCCTGAGCAACAGACCTGGAATTAATGAGATGTATGTGGCCTGTATCAGTCTGACTATGTGAGATTCACTGGGCCCCTGGGGTTGTGTGGACAGGAGCAGAAGGATCCTATCTTTAAGGAAAGCCAGGGGCCATGTGGAGGGTAGCAGTGATAAGCAGCAGTGAGGCCAGCTTCCAGGGGCCACAGAAACAACAGCAGCAGACAAGGGAATAGAGAGAAAGCTCACATGAGGAGCTCTTCAAGAATGTATAGAAGAGAAAAGTAGGAAATGATAACGGAAAATTAAAAATTAAACTAAATCTAGAAGACGGAGCTACTCGTTAGCCAAGTCACTGGAAGCTCATTGATTCTGATAGTTCTCCTTCACACATGGCATCCTTCCTGACTGGTAGGTGAAGCTCAGAAATAGCAAGGATTTATATTAGTGCATACAGATCCAGAAGAAAAAGAAAATCTCCCAGCGTTTTCCACTCCAGAGATTTATATTATTTTCCCTAAGCAAAACGGCTTTGGCAGGCAGAGAGACCATGGAGGTCTTTACATAATATCTAATTATCCCCTGACAATGCCATTCCAGCCATAGGAACTACCTAAAAACTTGGTCCTCTTCCTCTCCTAAGCCACAATATCACCTGACATTGATCATTATCCAGGGTCTCTGTCTTAGTTATGGTTTCTATTGCTGTGAAGAGACACCGTGACCCAGAAACACTTACAAAAGGAAACATTTAATTGAAGATAGTTTATGGTTTCAGGGATTTAGTCCATATTGTCGTTGTGAGACGTGGCAGCATGGAATCAGACATGGTACTGGAGAAGGAGCCGAAAGCTCTACATCTTGACACACTTCCTCCATCAAGGCCAGACTTACTCCAATGAGGCCACACTTTCTAACGTCGCCACTCCCTATTGGCCAAGCATTCAAACACATGAGTTTATGGGGGCCATACTTACTCAAACAACCTAATATTAATACAGTCCTAATACCCTCTAATCCTTCCAGGTGATCTGTTCTGCCACTGTCCATACCCACTCTGTATGTCTTCACCAAATGTTCTCACTTTCTATTGCTCTCCAAGCCCCTAAGTCCTCAACTGAACCCTGTGGGATGCACAGTTACTTACCTGTAAACTCTTTATACTCACCCATCTGCAATGCGGTGACACCTCAAGGACACTGCTTCAGCTAAGGCCTTCTCAAACAGTGGTTTGTCTCTTCAAGGCCCCTTTATCTATGGGTTGAAATATTTGATGACTATCTACTTATTGCTGCAAATATTTTGGCCTCTTCCTTTTCTCTGTTCCTCTGAAGTCCATGACCCATAACATTATCACCAGATATCAGTGCTATGCTCTACTGAGTACCATTATGGTCATTTCTCTCCATTCAGAAAGACCACAACATTTATTTGTGGCGTTCTGACAGATGTTCTCCTTCATCATCCTTGACAATCCCAGTACCCCTATAAAATCTGGGGTCCGCAGCATTTATCTGTAAACCTAGCCCTGGAAGAGCAGAGACAAACACATCCCCAGAGCTTGCTGAATAGCCCATGAGCACTAGGTTCAATAAGAGACTTTGTCTCAATAACAATAATAATAATATGGAAAACTATAGAAAAAATATCTAAGGCAAGCTCTGGCCTCCACACAAGCATCCTCCTCCATCCTTGCACACCCACACATATAGCACCCATGCACACGGAAGAAGAAGACATGAGAAAGAGAGCATGCTGGTACTGAGGGCAGCTTTAGCAGATTGCCAGAACACTGCTAAGAGTTTCTCTCACTGGTTCTCAAAGGACCTGAAGTCCTGAGGCTGAACTCCAGAGAACATGGTCCTGATAAGAGTCTGTTGACTGTGGCCACGGTCCTCTCTCTGTTTTTCAGGTTATCTGGCCTGACTCTCTCCTTCTGCCTACTTCCAAGGACTTCCCATAATTCCTTCATTCCTCCAGTTCCAGGTTTAGAGGACACTCTGTTCCTTCAACATCCAAGCTGATACCCTAGAGGCCAGAAGGAAAGCCACAGCTAAGACCCACAATGACGGGGAAGCTGTCTGATTGGGAAAGAAAGACAGGAATGGGGGACACATGTGTGTAGAAAAGACTAAGAATTATCTGTGAATCTGTCTGTGAGCCTCCAAAAGGACAGCACCCAGGAAAAATAAAGAAAGCAAGAATGGTGAGTCAGGTCTGGGTCACTTTGCTCAGTCCCAAGTCGTCAATAAATACGTGTTGATTGGTTAAATAAAACAAGTTTGGGTTCTGGCTAGATAGTTTTCAATATTTACATTGTAGTATTTATATCACAATCCCCTGACTGAACGTTTACACTTTTTAATGTGAATTCTGAAATCTCGGCTATAGTTTTAGAAGACTATACCAGATGAACAACAACAATTTTTCTCCTGGCCTTCAATCTAACCCCCATTCTCCTAGAATTATGGGAGAAGAGCTCTTACAGTGTGGTGAGAACATCCAGGAGCATAATTGATTTCCCCTAGAATAGAGAGACACTGCCACAAAGCTAGTGAGATAAACCACTATGCCTAGAAAAAAAATCCATGTTTCAAATACTGAAAAACATAAATAAATAAAAATAAAGGATTTCTGGACCCCAGTGCTTCCTTCTTGGAGTTGAAGCATTTGGTCAATACCTCAGCAGCTGAGCTTAAAGTAGAATGCCTAAACATCGTCAAAAAAAGCAGTTAGGTTTCAACACTATAGATGTAGATTTTTAAGCTGAGGCAGGAATGTGAAAGTCCCAGAACAGATGGGGCTGTGTAGCAAGAACCTTTCTCAAACAAAGAGAGAAGAGGGGAGGAAGAGATAGGAGAGAGATGGGGAGAGGAAACAGGAGAGAGGAGAGAATGGAAGAGAAAAGGGGAGCCGTGGGGAAAAAAGAAGGGGAATACTTTACGATTGTGGTACTTGATTAAATGTTTTATGTATTTTTTTACCTTGGCTAAAGAAGTTTAAATTCATAGGAAGGTCAAGATAACATTGTCGATCATGAAATCTGTTCTAGGAATAGGGTTCTTACTGGAGAGAAAGAGGGAGGAAGGGGTGGTGAGAAAGAAAAGGAGAAAGAAAGGGGGGAATAAAGAGAGTGAAGGGGGGAGAGGGAGCGGGAGAGGAGGAAGGGAAGAAGAGGGGCGGGGGAAGTACTTGGGGAAACTTCATAATGTGATGACTGAAAAGATTTTCCAGCCATTTTCATTTCCCTCACCCTCTGTCTTTTCTAACAATCTTACTGACAGCTAAGTCTCCTAACAAACAATTCACTCATTTACAATGGACAACTAAATGGTTTTAGCATACACGCAGTTGTACGATTTCACTACAGCCACTTTTGAAACACTTCCATTACATCCAAAAGGAATTCAGCACACATAGGCAGTTACTCCCTTGACATTTCTTAAGCATGCAGGCATCTTTAATGAGATAAAGATGAATGTCAAATAAAACAAAGATGTCAGCTTCCAACTAGATAGCTACCTGCCACCTGCTGATGGCTGTGTTGAAATCTCCTCCTCCTAGGTATAAGACAAGGAATAAGTGGCTCTACACGAGCCAAAACTGAAGCCTCATCCTCAAAGCATCCAGAATAACGTTTAATTATTGGATTGAACTAGAAATGGGTAGCTCAAAATGGTGTTATCATATCCAAGTCCCCCCTTGACCTCGGTGTTATGTGTTCTATAACATAGCATGTTCTAGCTGGTCAAATCCGGTTTGATCTAGAAAGTCTTAGATTACTAACAACTCAGTAAAGGAATACAAACCCTTAACCATCTATTACTACTCTATCAATTTATAATACCACTTGGCAAATGCACCTTGCTCAGCCACACTAATTCTCTCCATCTTTCAGCACCCAGAAGTCTCTGTAGTTCATGACAAGGATTCTTTTGCTGTTGACCCATTTTGTCCACAAAATTTCCTAAAGAATGTGAAATTTGGATTATATTAACTGTTGGTAAATCAAATCTTTGACAGTGTACCTGGGCATCCCCAGGAATTAGCAACAGGTTTATCTGGTCCTCACTGGTCTGAATGGAAAAGAATGCTGGGGACACATCACAATTTTTTATTTCTTCCTGGATTTTAAAATCACAGTGATACATCCCTTTCCTGTGTTCTATGACACCATGGCATGTCAATGGCACTTTATAAGCTTTCTGAACTCCAATTCACAATGAGGCTCTGATGAGAGCATTTTTCCCCACTTGGATGAGTAAAATCTAGGCTTCCATAGTTCAAGTGTGTATATCAAGCCCCAAGGCACTTACTTGCATGCACCTAATAAAAGTCACAAGTTCCCAGATCAAAAAATAAAGCCCATTCATAGAAATTGAAGTGTCTTGCCAATGGGATCATTGCCATAGTTATTAATGAAACCTGGCAAAGATATGGGTAGAAAAAATAGCTCTCGATCCCTAATAGATGAGTCTTTCCTCACAAAACTGATGAACTTCAAGTACCTTCACTACTGGGCTCATAAAGGAGAAAGGATGGGAGATTTGATGGAAAATAACTGCCTCAAAACTTGTTTTAATTGATTTTTAAAATCCTGAAGCCCTGAAGTATTTGAAAAACCCATTTTTCCCACTAAGATCATATCCAAAAAATAAGATCCTATATAATTAGTCGGAGCTATCATCTATCTGAGCCAGGGTTTAGTTGTGGTAACATTTTAATCTCAAAACAAGTTTCTACCTTCATATTTTCTTTGTAATTTCTAAAAGACTATGTACTTCAATATAAATATGTAGTTTAAAATGAAAAAGCAGCATTTTGGGGCCAAGTAGAAACCTGGTGCCAGGGAAACTCTCACGAATCTATAAGAAGACCCAGCTAGCAATTATAGCAGATAGGTAGCCAAAACTGGCCATCTCCTGTAATCAGATTGGTAATTACCCCAATTGTTATCAGAATACCTTCATCCAGTGACTGATGGAAATGGATGCACAGATCCACTGCCAAACACTGGGCCAACCTGGGGAATCATGTTGAAGAGAGGAAGAAAGGATTGCACAAGCCAAAAGGTCAAAGTAATCACAAGGGAACCCACAGAAACAACTAACCTGGGCTCCTAGGAGTTCACAGACTCTGGACTGACAGCTAGGGACCTTGCATGGGACCAACCTAGGCCCTCTATACATGTGACAGTTGTGTAGTTTGGTCCATAGTGATGGGAGAAGGGCCTGTCCCTGCTGACTTTTAGAAACCTATTCTTACTGAATCACCTTGCCCAGCCTTAATAATTTTGGGAGCAGGCAAAACCACTTGACCTAAGTACTGCCATTTTGACTTCAGACTCCATTTTACCTGTAGGGTGAAACAAAGTTCAGGTACCCAAACCCTAGGGGAGCTGGGAACCTTCCAATAGCTGACCAACCTCCTCCTTAAATCATAGAAATTGTCATTGTGCATATTTAATTCTCTGGAAACATTATGGTTGCCCTTAACAACCGAAAGAACAAATAAATCGGATTGGTTGGGCAGAAAAGTTTGCATTGTATGTCAATTGACAATGGTGAAACACTAAAGGAAGCCCTAATCTCTAAATCCTAATTGGTGAAAACTGTAGCTGTGACTTGACAACAAATGTTGGTGATTTTTGTGCTTCAATACTTGTTTCAACTGACGTTCAGTGTCACAGTTCAGCTCCTGAGTTAATTCTGAGGTCCTGACCCATCATCACCCCCTCCCCCCTTCTTTTGTGCTGCTCTGCATTAAATCTTGCCTTGAGGTGACCTCTTGTGTCTTAGGTTGATTTGGAACCTCAGACCACAGAGATGAGGTTAGTCCTGCCTCAACTTGATAGGCCATGCGGTGTTGACACCCGTGGGAGGACTGCCCCTTTATAAACAGAAATAGAGGTGGAGTGGATGGGGTGGAGGGAAAGATGGGGGGAGAAAATGGGAGGGGAGGAGAAGGGGAAACTGCAGTCAGGATGTAAATAAGTTAATACATTTAATTAATAAGAATAAAGTAAAAGCAGGCATGGGTTATGTGTCTATAATCTCAGGATTCCTTCCTGAAGCAAGAATATTGAAAGTTCAAGACCATCTTCGGCTCCATAGTGAGACTATGTTTCCAAAATAAAAGCAAAACTTATATAACTAAATAAAAATATTGAAATGCACATATGGGAGCAGGAAGAAAATTATAGTAACTGTTCAAAAGGGCTGGGTGTGGGGCTTATATTCCTCCTATTTCAAATCATCCATGTTTCCAAGTCTTTTTCCAGGTCCAAAAATGAGAATTTATTGCCCGGATAAGGACAAAACAACTTCTGGAAAGCAATTCAGCTTGCAATAGACAATGGGATTTTCCTTCTTGCTTTTGAGATTGTAAGAATATACCCGAGGTGCGCTTATATTTATATATGAATTACTTTTTGGAAATTTTCATATTGTGGAGTCACACTTAACATGGTAAAGTATACAAATGAATCAGAATGTGATAGACATCTGAAAAAAATATTCCCTGGGTAGACAAACACTATAAGCATGACTTAAATATCATATATTTATATTTAATACAACATCTCAGTAAAATGTGCTTTAGGAACCAAACTGTTTCTCTGCTTTATCATGAGAAACCACTGGCTAACTTTGGTATTTGGAAAACAATGGTATTTCTGCCATCAATTTCCATGCCCTTTAAGAGACAACATGGCAGTCACTCATGGAGTTTCTGAATGTCTCCTTTGTGTACCATCCATATAGCCTAAACTTCAAGTTTAAGATAATTTGTGGTTCAGAGTTGATATCACCCTTACAACAATTTTACAACTCAGCATTGCCATTTTATAATATACATGTCCAATCCATTCATATAAGTCAAATTTCTCTGATTTATTTTTTAACTTATTTTAACATAATGGTTTATGTTAGACATAATGTTAACTAAAATCAAAATAGGAAACTAAGTAGTTTTGGCTACTAATACATAATAAAACTCTTTAAAACTCTATATTTCGTGTGTGTACTAGCTGGTGAAAATAGAGATATTAGCAGTTCCAGTGTTAGGAGAAACTGGAAGAATGAAACCAACTACTGAAGTTTCAGGACACAAACACAAATGATCAAAAAGGCTTCAGACTCTGAGGATGATGACAACTCATTTCATTTTCAGTAGTTTGAAACATTGCTTATATTGTGATCAGTTGTACACTCGAATAACTTTTTCAAGTATTGGGTCTTTTGATTTTCCAGCCAACAAAGTCCTATTTTTCTTCCCACAAACAAAGTACCAAGAACCATAAATTAGATCCTGAATTCCCTTCCTTGGTTCCTAGTTTAAAACTTTTTCCTTGGGTAAGACCTAACACATTTCATCCCTCAGACCTGCCCAGTTCAGTCTTCACTGACTAGATAAAGGGGAGTTCTTAAGCTTCTGTGGTCTAACACCCACGGTAACCTTCTGGGAAAGAATCCAATCTGGGATTTTTGGGAATCGTGATTCCTGGAAGGGGCAGCCCTGTGTCTCCACCATGTCAGCAAAGGGAGGCTCCCAGCAGCAGTTTAATATATTTACACAAGATGAATCGTTCAAAAGGAAAGTGTTGGCTCATGATCAAAGCACAATCACAACTAAAGATCCACAGTCTTGGAGTTTCAAAACAAGCCATGCTTAAGAAATCAAAAAGACAATCATGAGAGAGAGGTATTCATGGGAGAACAGTACATTGCAAAGTGTCAGGGGGTGAATGGGCCAGAGGAAGCAAAAATTCAACACACACAGTAGAAAGAAACAGGAAGAGCCACTGCATGACTCCTGATCTGGGCTCAGCAAGTGGAGGGAGGCACTTGGGCACAGGCTGATAATCTAAGTTCAACCCCCAGATCACATCAAGTGGCAGGGCAGACATAACTCTGCAAGAGCTGTCCTCTGACATCTGTACCTCTTTATTCTACTCTTAATTCTCCTCTCCCTCTCTCTCCACTCCTTCCTCCCACCTCCTTCCTTCTGTCTCTCTCGCCCTCTAATTCCCAGCTGCAAACCTGTGTTGAGAACATAGGGACTCTATGCTGAGGAAAGGTCAGCATGGTCCAGGAAGGATCAACTAGGAGAGACTAAGAACTCAACATACAAACCTAGGTCATGGACACCAAATAGCTTTGATTATTCACATGTGCTTAGTTCTAAAACTTCTGTCTTTTCAAATGCACAGGAATAAACGATGCCTATCTGTCAGGGAAAGAGGATGCACACAGGATACTATAAAAGAGGAAAAGAAACAAGTACCCTTGGGTACTGAAATGCATCTTCTTAGGTAGATGAGTGATCTGGCTTTGAGCTCCAGGCATCTCTAGAGCTGAAAAGGATCCAGGCCTTCCAAGCTCACCTTTGCATCCTGTCACCTTTTCTATCCTGATGCCTCATCCTCTAATCTGCTTTTCTGAGGCCCTTGGTACCAGGATCTCCAGTACCTGTATGCCAGGCCTTCCGTTCCCTTTCCTCTCCCTGTGCCTTCCATTCCTTCCTTTCCTCCCCTCCTCTGAGCTTGCTTGTCATTACTATCATTTCATAAGTACTGACTTGTACAAGTTATTTAATAAGAAAAGGAAGAGACTATAGAATGGACAGATTAAGTGTCTTAAAGGATAATTTATAATTATAGCATGTGTTATATATAACATATTGAAATGTGACTTGTGTATAATTTTTAAGCTACTAAATTAGAATACACATCTCCACTCGCCATCCAGGGAGCACACATTGCCTTTATTCATTCCGGCAATGCTCTGGGAAATGCCCTAGGAAGTGGCAACAGCCATCTACAACCCAGAGACCACGTGCAAATCACACTGGTCACAGACCATCCTCCCAGAGCGCTGACCAGAGCCAATCAAACAGCTTTCTTTGTTCTATTTCTTCTGTTGTCTTGAGGCTTAGGAATCTGTCTGCATTTTTTTCTATGTGTTTGTGTTTAAGATTTGACTCTTTCACATACATAGCTGAGATTCATTTTGACATTTGACATGGAGAGGCAAGAAACTAACTGACTTTCCCTAATACCGTTTAAGAACTAATTATAAGATTCTTATTTTTAAGCTTTTTTTGTGATGTCATATTAATACACCTATAAAGAATGTGTCTCAGTCAGGGTTTCTATTGTGAGCAAAGGGAAGGACAGGGCTAATTCAGCTAACAGTTAGTTCCACATCATAGCATTTCATGATGGAAAATTGGAGCAGAAATCTGGAGGCAGAAGCTGATACAGAGGTCATGGAGGAGTGTTGCTACTTGATTGCTCCTTGTGGCTTGCCCAGCCTTCTTTGTGATGGCACCCAGGACCACAAGTCCAGGGACAGCACCATCCCCAGTGAGCTGGGGCATCTCACATCGTCATCAATAAAGAAAATGTGCCACAGGCTTTCCTACAGGCAACCTAACAGGGGTACGTTCTTAAAGGAGATTTCCTCTTCCAAAATGATTCTAGCTTATGTTACGTTGACATTAAACTATCCAACACAGGCTTGCGTTTAAATATTCCCTTTCTCTATAATAACTTAATAACAATGAGACATTCACAGATGGGGACAGGGAGACAGTTTCTTCTGGGACTAACATCTCACGGTTAATAGAATCTATCACTACGCCTAGCAAGATGAATAAAGAATAGTATCCCCATGGGAGTTGTGATTGTTCTCAATAACACCAGGCAGCTTGCCAAAAACTGAATCCAGAACCCTACCGTTTGATAACTGGGTTTTGTGGTCTCATAAAGAACTCAATCCAGGTGTCTGCGCTGCTGGCCAGCCTGGAGGATTTCACTCCACAGTAATGTTGTTCTTTGAAGGAGACACGGTTGATCCCTGTGTTTGCATTGTTCTGTTTCTCTGAAATCTGCAGCTTAATGGAGACAAATCAAATTCTGACAGGGGAAGTTGTGCTCAGCTACAGCATGGGACTAATTTCAGTTAGTCGGCCGCGAGTCATCTGTCAAGGTCCCCCCACTAAGACGCTTACCGTCTGGGTCTGCCAAAATGCAACAGGATGTCTAAGGACCAAGATTATAAAACCATGCTACCCACCCGAAGAAGTTAGTCCTCAGAGAAAAACAAAATGAGTGTCAAAAGGAAAAGAGAGCTTCCGAGTAGATAAGGATTAAATGAACTCACCAAGATAGCTTTTCTGTTCTTACTAGAAACACCACTGCTCCCTGGCAGAAAGACCAGGCAGAAAAATAGTCTTTGACTTTTAACAGATTCCCGCGGGTAGATGAAACACAAGTTAGCAAGCAGACAGTGATGGCAGTAACTGTGCAGAAAGAATGGCAAATCATTGCCGTTTCAAAGTGTGAGGTTTCTCTTGGTTTTTGTTTTGTTTTGTTTTATTAGGTACCAGCTGTAAGTGTAAACAAAACCATCCCCAAATTGTTCATATCAAGATCTGTAAATTGTTTTGCCAATTACAACTTTGAATCCTTCAGTCTTTCTTGATCTCAGTCCCCTTCCATACTCTGAATTAATTAAACTTCCTTTCCACGCTTCATATGGAGGAGTAAATAATTCCGAAGTATATTTGTGTCACATTTCTATGTATATGAAAGAAGGAGACTTTAGGATTTTAACCAGTTAATGCAGGCTAATGGTTAGGGGATATCACCTCAAGTAATATAGATTGTGTGGGTAAATTGTCAACTGCTCTTCTGGCATGTTGAAAGCAGACCCTGAGTATGATGAGGCCTTCTGTGACTCAAGCATGTTTGTGTCAAGTGTCCACATAAACTCCCTGTCCTGGGTCAGGCTGACACCACCCCAAGAAGGGTAGAAAACAGTAAACAGCTAAGGGGACTAAAGCACTGTGCCCTTAACTTTGTGATAGCACCCAGGATCACATCACTGTTGAAGAGCTACAAGAAGATAGCTCCACACAAACATCACTGTTGTTCATCTCATGATAGAAAAATGCCTACAATGGACATAAAGAAGCTCACCATTTGTCCATGTTGAGAAAGTAAATTGGGAGCTCTAAGGGGCTGACTCAACATCTCCAGTTATTTTCGGCTGGATATCTGTAAGTCCCTGATTTGATGGTATTGGTTCTCTCAGTCAGGCTACTCTATCATCTCTACTGATATTAGAAATTCTAGATTCGTTAATGCTTTGTTATCTATTTGCTGCTTCTTTCTATCTCCTGTTTGTTATTTGTTCTTTACTGTTGCTTGCTATTTACTTAATAAACCCATTCATCTGAAACTGCAAGCATGGCTATTGTAAGTGATTCTCCAGATCTTTCAGAATGCCATAATGTGAACAATAATACCAACAGTTTAAATAAAAAACAATCTCTTATTAGAGAGAGGTGCTATGTAAACTCCAAACTTACAAAATAGATAAATTTGTAGTTATTCATCCTGCAAGTTTGGAAGGGATAGGAATCTCCCTGCTACTTTCTTTAACATAAACATTCCTCTTGGAATATTGCAAACATATTTATATTTACAAAATATCAAGTGACAAATAACTAACCCTTTCAGCTGCTATTCAGGGTGAGGCAACCTTCTCATGTGTTCATCTTCAAATCACATCACTTGGATTATGGAGTGTTAAACATCTGAGACATGCTTTCAAAAGGATGACTACCAGTTTTGGGGGCAGGACTGGGGAAACTCTAGATCAGCTGAGCATCTACAACAGAGAGAAAATGTAGCTTGAGGAAGCATCTCAACTGTCTTTGGATAGCTAGTAAAAAGAAAGGTTGTCTTCTCTAGAAACCTGTTTAAGTCTACAGTCTAGTATTTCAGAGAAGACTGCCAGTAGGCAGCACCAGGACAAGACCAACTCAAAACCCTAATTCACATAAGCAGAAATAACTCAAGACTGAAGGTCAGCAATGCTGGTGAAGTGGGCAGAGAAAAAAACCAATCGATTCTGCCATGGACAAATGCATCGTTCTTGGGGGATTCAAAGACAGTATCCTAATGGAAAGCAATGCCTTAACTCAACAGAATATGTTTACATTAATGGTGTTGTAGGCTCACTGATCCAAAAGAGAATCTAATAACCTCATTATTATTTTTCATATTGAATAAGTCCTCTGAGGCCAGAGGAGGATGCAGAATTCATGAGGTAGAGGTGATATTAAGAGAAGTCTGTCTTTCTGGATTTCGCATAGAGGTGGAGAGGGTACTGCTTGGCATAGCAGTTTACCTTGCTGCAATTGTAATGTGACCACAAGGCTAATTATAGTAAATCATAATACATGGTATGAATAGTTTTCAGATCAAATCGTGAAAGACATAATAGTCAACATCTCTATTTAACAAGAAAGATAGAAGAAGAAGATAGAGCCTGCTCCTGTGAAGGTACTGACTTGGGGGATACAGAAGTGAGCAACAGGAAAACGCATTGTATCTGGAGCTGGGGGACTCCAAAGAAACAAAGCATACACATCTGGCTCTTAGAACCCTGAATGTAGTCAACTCAGTTGACTTTCCACTTTCCAAATACAGCATTTAGATTTAAAGCTGAATCCATTATTCATAAAGTACATTGTTAATGTGGTCTCTTATTTCAGGCCCTCCTGAAAGGTTCATCCTCTTTAGCATCTGAGTGACATAGGACAAAGACCATAGGTTTTCATTCTCTTTTCAGACTGGGAATGGAGGATTTGTGTATTTAAAAATCAGGGGTATAAAATAAGCACCCTAGAATACAGGGTGTGATTTTTTTTCCCCAATCAATATTCAGTTTTACAACCAAGGAGCCATGAAGAGGGAACAAACCATGGAAAAACAAACATTTTACAGTTATTGAGATGACACAAGTTCCTGGCTATATGGATTTAAAAAAAAAAAAAACCAATTTTAAGGACAAACAAGTTAAAGTTAGTTCAAACATTGAGACATGATATTAAAACATATATATATGGTAACAAAGCAAAGGAGCACATTAGGACTTGAATACCTAAAGCAATTATTTTAAACAATGGAGGAAGCTGTGTTCTAAGAGCTGTCTGCACGCGCCACCACTGTATTAACATAGACTGTGTTAACTCCCTAGAAGAAGGTGCTATGGTGTATACTTGTTGGCATCCAGGGAAGCACCTACAGGCATATAGGTATACTGCCTACTAAAATCACAGAATCCATGCCTATTAAATGGAACATATGATACAGATATACAGATTCTGTAGTTCTTGTTCACACTGGACATAAAAGTAGGTAACCTAACCACAGTATGAAATTTGTAAAAAAAAAAAAAAAAAAAAAAAAAAAAAAAAAAAAAAAAAAAAAAAGAAAGGAAAAATTTAAATCCAATCCTCATACAAGCCTCAGTTTGAAGGAGTTTCATTTCATCATACCATTTGTCATTTATATGCATAAAGATAAGCAACAAAACATGTTTTTATATGTTAGATTTTTAGATGAGTTATCTAAACAGCACCACCAGCTGGGGACATGCTCAAAACTATGGAAAACATTTTTCATTCAAACTACTGCAATTAGTTTTTAAACAAATTGCTATTTTTCTGTTGGTAAAAAATGTCGTAGCTGGCTCAATGTCAGTCTCTACATTCTTTAATCTGAATAAGCAGTAACAATTTTGTCCTGAGCATATGGTCTTAATCATTGAGATGGAGATCCCTTTCACTGCAGCCATTTTAAACACCCATAGAGCTAACAGAATCCTGCAGTCTACAAAGCTATCCACTCAACCTTTTAAATCAACAAGGGAACCCCAAGTTGGTGATTTTTACTACAACTGACAAAGACATAAAGGGGTGTCTCATCATTGCCTCTCTGTTTTTCCTGTCAGGTGGCGCCACTGACCAATTCCTGTCTTGTGACAGCTTCTTCCTCCAGTACCTGTCAGCAGACTCCTCTGTCTTGTTCTGAAGTTCATGTTTCCCAGTCTCTTTTGAGAACTTCACCGCCTCTACCAGTCATCCAAGCATAAAAGTGTGTGTGTGGGGGGGGTCTCTGTGGTACTATCTCAGTAGCCTAGGGACCTTCCTACTCCTGTCTCCTCAACCCTCCTCTTCATGGAAGTGCCCAGGACTTATTTTTTTTTATTCAAATGCCTGTTAGGAAAGTCAATTTGCATTCATTCCAACAATTGTTAAGAATGTGTTACATAATTTGTGGGTTTTATTTCTAAGAGTTTTCAACCTTGTTAATCAATGTCCCAGAACTACTCCTCAATACTGTGGGATCTTAATGCTTAATCATGGCTCTTAAATAAATATCCCATAAAAACATTCTCTGGGAGAGATAATGAAACCAAGCTATTGGGAACTCACAAACTTTAGACTGACAGCTGTGGAGCCTGCATGGGACTGGACTAGGCCCTCTGCATACCGGAGACAGTTGTGTAGTGTGGTCTATTTGAGGGGCCTCTGACAGTGGGATTAAGGTCTATCCCTGGTGCATGAGCTGGCTTTTTAGAGCCCATTACCTACATTGGGACACTTGCACAGCCTTGATGCAGGGGGTAGGGGCTTGGGCCTGCCTCAACTGAATGTACCAGGCTTTGCTGACTCCCCTTACTCTTTCCAAGGAGGGTATGGGAAATGAGTCAGGGGTGAAGGCTGGGGTAAAGGGGAAGTAGGGATGAGGAGGATCTGCGATCAGTATCTAAAGTGAATTTTTAAAAGTCATAAATAAAAATAGATATTCTTTAAGAGAACCTGAACAGTACAATAAAATAAACTTCAGCAGAACCTTTTGTTAAGTTAATTCAAAGTATTTTGTTTCAGGAATGTTCATTATTCTACTTCAATTTCTCTAAAGAAAAGTACATAGTAAAATTATTTTTTAGGAGTGAAGTAAGCTCTATGATAGAAGAAAATATTATTACATGTGCTTCTGTGCAGGTATGTGGGATATGGGTATGCAGTGTAAGTATATGTGTGTATGTGTGAGTATATGTATAGATGTAAGTGTGAACTATGCGTATGTATGTGTACGTGTGCACACGTGTGTTAGAGTATATGTGCATATGTGTGCACTATGCGCATGTATGTGTGTATATGTGTGTGTTATATATACAAATCAGTAAGAAAGAAGTAAGGGATGAATTAGTATCATAAAACAATAAAGAAATGTAGTAGCATAATATCCCCGTTTCATTTCATACATGAAACAGAGAAGCGGTGGACTTGTGTCCAGGGTTGGACAGTCACTGAGATCACCTGCCTTCTTACCCAGTAAGGCACAGTTTCTAAAATGTTCTAATCAGATAAAGATCAAAACGGCAAGAAGGCCCTTGAGAACTGGAGACCTCGTCAGAAGGTCATCTATCCTCTCAACACCCGCCACCCCCAGCATGTCCTCCCCTGCACACGAGCAGGATGAAAAGAACAGGTGTGAGGAAGCAAAGTCCACACCTTCTCTCTGATGAGCTCAGAAGGACTCAAACCAACTCTGTATAGACAGCCGCAGAGATGAAGCAAAGCTTTAATCCAAGATCTTGAAGCTCCAGAGTCATAAAATCACCACAGGACGAAAAAGGAGTGAGCTTTAAATCACATTTGCTAATATAAGCCTCGGTGTGAAATGTATTAAAATTAGAAAAAGTGATGACAGATTAAAGGTTAACAGAAAATATATCAAACTATTTCATTAGAAAATTTCTCTACTTAAATATAGTGATGACATTTTTCCACATAACTAATGCTCAACTTTTCCTAAAGATGAATATGTGAATAAATCATATGTGTATATGTAATTGCATATGTGTATGTATGTTTGTGTATGTGTGTGTGTTCGCTAACAGATATGAGAAAGACAAAGACACACACAGAATAGCACTTTCAAATTAAAAATCAGGCTTTAAAAATATTTATTTATTTTACTTGTATGTATGTGTACACCTGTGTGAACTCATATGTGACATATGTGTGCGGGTTTCTGTTTGGGTCATAAAAAAAACCATTGGATCCTCTGGAACTGAGGTTACAAGCTGTTATGAATGCCATAATGTAAGTGCTGAGAACTGAACCTAGGTCCTCTGCAAAAGTGATAAGCACTTTTAGCTGCTGAGCTATCTTTCCAGCCCTGAAAGTTTCACTTCTATAGAAGTGGCAAAGTGGATTTGTTTTGAAGGATGTGGAAGTTTTTAGTAAAGAAAATAGTTCAGCCTTTGTTATAATGATATATAGAGATTCTTATGTCTATACACTTATTAATTATAGGTATAAATATCTGTAACCATATCCAACCAATAGTTACTTGCTAACCATATATATAAATATGCATAACTAAATTCAATTATAAATGTACATACAAAATAAGAAAAAAGTAAATGTTCGGATTCTGGTTGAACTCATACTATGATTTCTCAATAGAGAACAGCACAAGATAAAAGAACCACTGAATTTCTCTTTGACTAAATAGTTACATTACATCCAAAATTCCAGAGTTTACTTCGCCCTCAGTACAGCCAGCCTGAATCCTATCACTTATACTCCATATAAGTTAAACTCAGCATCTTCTCCTAGAACAGCACTGGCCCCAGCCAGTGGATAACATATCCTTTGACAGCTAGTTATTTTATTAAACTCTGCATGTGGAAAGCATACTTTTACAGCAGTGCTTGGATTCAACCTGCAATGCTCAATCTCCTTGGCATTCTTCACTAGCCTGCAGACAAAACTGTCCAAGTCAAACTCACTTCCCCTAATGACACGCTTCCAAACCCAAGAGGCTTCTCATCTCCATCCAGCCTTGCTTGTACCTCTCTCTATCTTAGAATCTTCTCAGCAATAGTTAGATTAAACATCTTCTCATCTCTCCCTTTTTCTTGGTCTTCTGCTCTACCTTCCATATTCTGATATGACCAAGGTTCTTTAAATCTTGCCCTAAACTCTCACAATTTTTAATACACTTACTCTTTTTCTGCCATCAACCCATACATTTAATTAACACTTATAGGATCTTTCATCAAACAAAAATCAGACCATCACCTTCACAAATTGAAAATAGAAATGACCCCCAAAAAATTCACTACCAGAATACAATGAAATTAAACTAGAAGTAAGTAATAGAAGGACAACTGGAAGATCCCAAAATGCTTGGCATTAAACCACACTGCTAAATAGCACATGAGTTAATGAAATCTTGAGAAAAGTTTAAGTGTATTTTATATGAAATAAAAAAAGGAAATATCTTTTATCATGTTAGTAGGATGCAAAAAATATACCAATTATTTATGGCCCTCTAAGTAACAAGTGACTTAGGACATAGTGACATAATGATAAGATGTTGTCAGTGAATAAAAACATCACCTAGGAGCAGAGGAAGTGAGTTACCTTCCTCCCAGAGGGCCAACCAAGCCAGCTAGGACAGGCCCCAGGTCCTGGGAAACAGGGCACAAAATGTGCCCCCTAACCCGTCTCAGCCCCAGCTGCAAACAAGTAGCAGAACTCCTGTGTGCAAGTCTGACTATCTACACCCCTCATCGGTCCCGCTACTTCATAAGCCTCAAACCATATCCCAAAACCTCTCTTCAACCTCAGCAGCTTCCTGAGAAACAGTCTCCGGAGAACCCCAGCAGAAGAGCTCCAGCTGCAGCTCCATCCTAAGACACAGCCTCTGGAGAGCCCCATCACAAGAGCTGCTCCCCGGGACATTGCCTCGGGAGAGCCCCATCACAAAAAGTGGTTTCTTGAGACAAAGATTCTGGAGAGCTTCTTCAGAAAAGCTACAACTGCAGATCTCAGTTTCTCCCTGAGATACATATTCCACTGCCTGTGAGTACTCCAAGAGCTCCAATTGCACCAAGAGCACCTAGTAGACCAAAAACAGCTAACTGAAACAAAGAAAATACTTGTACTGATCAGTGGAAGAAATGAGTAGACACCAGTACAGAATTTAATTCAACAACATGAAGAACAATATGGCACCACTAGAACCTAGTAGTTCTACAACAAGACCTAAATATTCCAATGTAGGAGCAGAGGAAAGCAACCTTAAGATACCTTTTTAAAGATGATAGAAGCCTTTAAAACGGAAATTAGAGAAGAAATTAAAGACTCCCTTAAGGAAATAGAGAAAAAGACAAGCAAAAAGTTGGAAGAAAACAATAAATTTCTTTTTTAAAAAAGGACTAGATAATGAAGAAAAAGCAATCACACAGACAGTGTCAGACTTAAAAGCTGAAATAGAAGCTACAAAGAAGACACGAGCTGAGAGAATGCTGGAAATGGAAAATCTGTAAACAGGAACCACAGATGCAGCATAACCAACAGAATGCAAGAGATGAAAGAGAGAATCTCTGGTGTAGAAGATACAATAGAGGAAATAGATTTGTCAGTCAAAGAAAATTAAAAAAACAAAAAACATAACTCAAAAAATTCAGGAAATTTGGACACCATGAAAAGACCAAACCTTAGAATAATAGAAATAGAAGAAGGAAAAGAAAACCAACTCACAGGTACAAAAAAATATATATTTAACAAAATTATAGAAGAAAACATTCCCAACCTAAAGAAGGAAATGCCTATGAAGATACAAGAAGCTTACAGAACACCAAATAAATTAGACCCCCCAAAAGTCTGCTCACTACATAATAATCAAAACACTAAACATACAGAATAAAGAAGAATTTTAAGAGCTACAAAAGAAAAAGGCCAAGTAATTTATAAAGGAAGACACATCAGAATAATACCTGACAATGAAAGCTAGATGGTCCCGGACAGATGTTATAAGGACACTAAGAGACCACAGTTGCCAACCCAGACTACTATGCCCAGCAAAACTCTCAGTCACCATAGACGGAGTAAAGAAGATATTCCATGACAAAACTAGATTCAAACAATATGTATCCACATATTCAGCCCTCCAGAAAGCACTAGAAGGAAAATTCCAACCTAAAAAAGCTAGAAAGACCTATGAAGCCACAAACAATAGAAAATACTACAGAGGTAAACTCCAAAGAAGAAAAACACACACCTACCACTAACAATAACAGGTATTAACAATCACTAGTCATTAATATACCTTACTATAAATGGACTCAATTCACCTATAAAAAGACACAGGCTAACATAATGGATACAAATATAGAATCCATCCCTCTACTTCATACAAAAAACACACTTTAACTTCATAGACAGACATTGCCTCAGAGTAAAGGATTAGGAAAGACTTTCCAACCCTAATAACTAAAAAAATAGGTTTCAAACTAATTCAATCAAAAGATATCAGGAAGGACATTACTTATTCATCTCAGAAAAAATTCAAGAAGAAATATCAATCCTGAACATTTATGCCCCCAATAAAAGGGCACCCACATATGTAAAAGAAACATTACTAAAGCTTAAACCGTACATCAAACCCCACACACTAATAGTGGGAGACTTCAATACCCCACTCTCACCAATAAATAGGTCTTCTAGACAGAAACTGAACAGAGAAATAAGGGTGCTAACATATTATGACTCATATGGACTTAACAGATATATAGAGAACATTCTACCCAAATACCTAAGAATACCTTCTTAGCACCCCATGGAACTTTCTCTAAAATTGACCACATTTCAGTCATAAACAAATATGAATAGATACAAAATAATTATAATAATCCCTGTATCTTATCAGATCACAAAGTTAGAATTCAACAACCATACAAACCACAGAAAGCCTACAAACTCATCTGAACCACATCTGGGTCAAGGAAGAAGTAAAGAAAGAAATTAAAGATTTCCTAGAATTAAATGAAAATGAATTCACAACATACCCAAACTTAGGGGACACAGTGAAAGCAGTGCTCAGAGGAAAGTTGGTGCCTACATAAAATAAATGGAGAAATCTCACACATGAGACTTAACAGCACAGCTGAAAGCTCTAGAACAATTGGAAACAAATTCACCCAGAAGGAATAGACGGCAGGAAATAATCAAACTCAGGGCTGAAATCAATACAATAGAAACAAAGAGAACAATACAAAGAATCAATGAATCAAAGAGTTGGTTCTTTGGGAAAGTCAACAAGATAGACAAACTCTTGTCCAAACTAACGAAAAAGCAGAGAGAGTATTCAAGTTAACAGAATCAGAAATGAAAATGGGGACATAACAACAGATGCCCAGGAAATGCAGAGAATTATCAGATCATACTTTAAAAATCTATACTCCAATAAAATAGAAAACCAAAAAAATGGACAGCTTTCTTGACAGGTACCACTTACCAAAATTAAATCAAGATCAGATAAATGACCTAAATATACCAATAACCCCTAAGGAAATAGAAGCAGTTATTAAAAGTCTCCCAAACAAACAAACAAACAAATAAAAAGCCCAGGGCCAGATGGCTTCAGTGCTGAATTCTACCAGAATTTCAAAGAACTAATACCAATACTCCTCAAACTGTTCCATACAGACAGTAGAAACTAAAGGAACATTGCCAAACTCTTTTTATGAGGCAACAAAGAAAAGGAATTGCAGACAAATCTCCCTCATAAATATTGATGCAAAAATACTCAATAAAATACAAGCAAATTGAATTCAAGAACATATCAAAAAATATCATCCACCATGACCAAGTAGGCTTCATCCCAGAGATGTAGAGATTGTTCAACATATGAAAAATTGTCAGTGTCGTCCATCATATAAATAACCTGAAAGAAAAATCACATGATCATCTCATTAGTTGCTTAAAAAAAAAAAAAAAGCCTTTGACAAAATCCAAAACTTCTTCAAGATAAAAGTCCTGGAGAGATCAGGAATACAGAGAAAATACCTAAACATAATAAAGGCAATATAAACAGGAAGAAGTCAAACTATCATTATTTGCAGATGATATGATTGTATACATAAGTGACCCCAAAAATTCTACCAGGGAACTCCTACAGCTGATAAAAATGTAGCAAGATACATGATTAACTCAAAAAAAAAAAAAAAAAATCAATAGCCATCCTATACACAAATGATAAAAGAGCTGAAAAAATCAGGGAAACATCAATCTTTACAATAGCTGAAAACAATAAATATCTTGGCATAACTCTAGCCAAAAAAGTGACAGACCTGTGTGACAAGAACTTTAAGTCACTGAAGAAAGAAATTGAATAAGATACCAGAAAATGGAAAGATCTACACATGTTCCTGGATAGTAGGATCAGCATAGTAAAATTGACAATCTTTCCAAAAGTCATCTACAGATTCAATGCAGTCCCCTTCAAAATCCCAACACAGTTCTTCACAGATTTTGAAAGAACAATACTCAAGTCCATATGGAAGAACAAAAAAAAAAAAAAAAAAGAACAGGATTACCAAAACAATCCTGCTCAATAATAGAACTTCAGGAGGTATCACCATCCCTGACTTCAAGCTATACTATAGAGCTACAGCATTAAAAGCAGCTTGATACTGTAATAAAAACAAACTTGTGGATCGATGGAATCGAATTGAAGACCTGGACATTAACCCACACACCGATGAACACCTGATTTTTGACAAAGAGGTCAAAAATATTCAATGGTAAAAAAGATAGCATCTTCAACAAATAGTGTTTGCATAATGGGATAGTGGTCTGTAGAAGAATGCAAATAGATCCATATTTGCAAAACTCAAATCCACATGGTTCACAGACCTCAACATAAACCCAGTGACACTAAACTTGATAGAAAAGAAAGTGCGGAATACCCTTGAACACATTGGGACAGGCAACAACAATTAATAAATGGGACCTCCTGAAACTGAGAAGCTTCTGTAAGGCAAAGGACACAGTCAATAAGACAAAACAACAGCCTACAGATTGGGAAAGATCTTCACCAATCCTACATCTAACAGAGGACTGGTCTCTAAAATACAGAGAGAACTCAAGAAACTAGAAGTCAAAAGAACCAGAGTTGAATTTTTAAAATGGGGTTCAGAGCTAAAGAAGGAATTCTCAACAGAACTACAAATGGCTGAAAGGTACTTAAAAATTGCTCAACATCATTAGCCATCAGAGATACAAATTAAAACAACTCTGAGATACCATCTTACACCTGTCAGAATGGCTAAGATCAGATAAACAGATGACAGCCCATGCTGGAGGGGATGTGGCACAAAGAGACACTTCTCCATTGTTGGTGGGAGTGTAAACTTGTACAGCCACTTTGGAAATCAGTATAGTACTTCCTCAGAAAACTGGGAATCAATCTACCCAATGATCCAGCAATACCACTATTGGGCATATGCCCAAAGGATGCATATTCTTACCCCAAGGGCATTATCTCAGCTATGTTCATAGCAGCATTATCCATAATAGCCAAAATCTGGAAACAACCTAGATGTCCCTCAACTAAATAATGGATTTAAAAGATGTGGTGCATTTATACAACTCAGCAGTTAAAAAGAATGACATCCTGAAATTTGCAGGATGGATCTGAAGAGTATCATCCTGAGTGAGGTAACACAGACCCAGAAAGACAGACATAGTATTCACTCACTCATAAGTGGATTTTAGACATAAAGCAAAGGATAATGAGGCTACAATCCATAATCTCCAAGAAGCTAGGTAACAGGAGGAACTTAAGAAAGATATGCATGGACACACCACCCACCCCCAAGAAGGGGAAATAGAGACGATCTCCTGAGTAAATTGGGATCATTTGGGGGAGCAAGCAAAGAAAGGTGGGAAAAGATCATGAGAGAAGGAGATGGTTAAGTGGGAGGAGCAACAGAGAAGGAGAACAAAGAGGTGGCCATCTTGATAGAGGAGCCACTGTGGGGTTAGAGAGAAACCTCGTGCTAGGGAAACATCCAAGAACCCACAAGATGTCCCCAGCTGCGACTCCATGCAATAGTGGAGAGGGTGCCTAAACAGGACTTCCCCTATATCAAATGAATGACCACCCTAATTGTCATTATAGAACCTTCATCCAGCAATGGATGAAGGCAGAAGGAGAGATTCGCAGCTAAGCACCGACCGGGTTGAGCTGAAGAGAGGGAGGAGAGATTATATGAGCAAAGGGATCAGGACCATGAGGAGGAGACCCACAGAGATGGCTGACCTGAGCTATTGGGAGCTCACTGACTCTGAAATGATGGCTGAGGAACCTTCATGGAAAGGGAGATGAAACTTGAAAGAGTGGGCAGTTCATGGAGCCTTTTACAGTTGGACCCAATTTATTCCTGGTACATGAACTGACTTCTCAGAGCCCATTCCCTACAGAGAACACCTAATTGAGCCTGGATACTGGGGGGAGGGACTCAGACCTACCTCAACTGGACATGTCAGACTGAACTGACCCACCTTGGGATCCTTGTCCTCCCTGGGAATCGATGGAGAGATGGGGGAGGGGGAGTAAGGACAAGGTGAATGGGAGGGAGGGGAGGGGGGTATGGGAAAAACCTTTTTAAATAAAAAATTTTACTCAAAATAATCAACCAGTAAGGTCTTAACTGAAGCATAACATTTAGAAACATGAAAGTCAATGCTAGAAGAAATAGCTACAAAATTTGCCAGTGGCAGGCATGAGAAATACTTGGGTATGAAGGAATGTGGAAGCAAAGGAACTAGGTCATAAATATAGATGAATTTAGTCTTACCTATAACCCTTCAGCTTTATAAACTACAAATAATTATAAATGTATTTAAACATATAGAAATGGACAGTATATGAAAAGTGTTACCAGAGAAATCAAATGCAAAATAATATTCCATAATTTTCCTTAAGAAAACTATTCAGAATAAAACACTGAATAATACCCACTGTGAAAAAAAACAGTATTGGAATGTCTTAAAAATTAGTTTGTTGTATCTGGTAAAAAATTTAAACACATTTTGCATACATATTCTAAAAACATCAATTCATTTTCAAAATTTATCCTACAGATAACTCAGTAAGTGTTCAGGAGCATGTGCATCCTTAAAACATGAAAAATGCTTGTGTGTGTATTGGGGAGGGGTTGCTGCCCATGCACAACACACATGAATGTGACAACCACAAGTCAGCCTCTGGAGCCAGCCACCTTCTTTTTATATTGTCCAGGAGCTCACCAATTTGACTAGGCTGGCTACCCGAAATATCCATTTGTATGTACCTCTCAGCACAGAAATTACAGTTACACTATCACATGCTACCTTTGTTCTAGGGATCTAACACCAAGTCTCATGCTTGTGCAGCATGCACTTTACTGTGGCACTGTGGCATAGCAAAAATTCCTCCATCTTGTCTCAACTGGAGTTTAACCAGAAGCACATATACACACATACATACCACACACATCACGCGTGCGCGCACACACACACACCCCCACACACATACACACCCTTTTCTATACCTGCCATGAAAAGTCCCATGGGAAAGTACTCAGCCTTGTTCTAGAAACTGGGGGTTGAAATTCTCCAGCTAACTCCATGCTTTTGGCTTCTATTAAACTTATTTCTGGAATCTCCTGCAATTGTCAACCAGGTTATAGTTTTTATGCATTCTTTGCCTTTAAAAGCTCCCTGTAAAGTACATTAAAGACTTCTTTGTGAGAAGTTTCTCTCCAAGCAGTCACCTGCTTAATACAGACTTTCAATCCAGACTATGCTCGTATAGAGTGGTCTTCACGCCTCTACATCTCAGTAATACCAAATGAACCATTTCCCAAGCCCTGAAATAATGTTCTTTTATGAAAATATACAATGTAGATTACAATGTACCTATACAAGTAGATATTGATCTATATTGTATTGACAATGGAAGTGTCCAAAATATAACTTTGAATAAAAGCATAAATTCTAGAATCATATTTGTTAAAAAGTCATACAGTAATAGAAAATCAATGCATGGGATAGATTTTTTTTTCAATTACATGGCAAATAACTTTGATTCTCATCACTGCCTTCAAAACAAAGCTCCCCTGGCATACCAGGATGATCCATTAAGAAACATCTTTAACTTTCTAGTCATTTCAGTTGTAAGAACAAATCTAATTGTGTTAATTACAACTAAATTTTAGATATTGCAAAAATCCAATAAATTCCTATTTAATCCTTTATTTGCAGGTGCAACTTAAAAATATCCAATCTTTTCTAATATTGAACATAGACTTGGCCTGGAAGATGTTCAGATACTATTGGCTATCATTACAGCATACTCTTGTTCTCTCTCTGTCTCCCGTGTCTCTCTCTCTCTCTCTCTCTCTCTCTCTCTCTCTCTCTCTCTCTCTCTCTCTCTCTCTCTCTCTCTCTCTCTCTCTCCCTCCCTCCCTCCCTCCCTCCCTCCCTCCCTCCCTCCCTCCCTCCCCTCTCCCCCTCCCCCCTCTACCCCCTCTCTCCCTCCCCTACCCTCCTCTCCCCCCCACTTCCTCCATCCCTCCCCTATCCATCCTTTGTCCTTTCTCCTGTTTCTCAATACCACCCCTGCAGTCAGCGCAACAGGAAGGGAGCCTCAGGAGAAAGGACCACTGCATCCCTCCTGTATAGCCGACTGGCCTCTTGATTCTTCCTCCAGCCTTCATTGGTCCACTCACCTCACAGCTTCTCACTCAGTGGACTCCTCTCCTCAGAAGGCAGTGGTATGAGGCAGAGCTTCATCCAGGGAACTCAAGCCTTTCTTGTCCCTTTATTCTTTTGCTCCATAGGCTTCATAACTCCGTGGACACGTCACTGCTCTACAGCCTCTCAGCTACCCTCATGTCTGCCACCCCTCCTCTCAAGACTAATGTTTTCAGTTATCCAAGTAATGGCGTTCACTATGACCTCTAGGACCTCAACAGTTGTTTTGGATCCCTCCCTCCACTGCCCTCTCCTGACTCTTCCTTCCCTCCAATAACTTCCTTTTGCTTGCACGTCACACATATTGCACTTTGAACTGAGGGCCATGAAGTTTCTTCTGGTTAATTTACTCTCTCTCCACTCCTAGTCAAAGATACAGAGGATGGGTTTCAAAGTCTAAAAGCTCCTGGCATAGCTTCAGCACCATAGCCTCCACTGAGTCCTTCTTTAGCAAACATTCCAAGTATCTCTAAATGACTTTCTTGGTGTCCATGCCATCTACTCTGGGGTAAAACGACATTATCAAAGAGGGAGAAAAAAACTTACTTCATTAAAGTCTCTTGAATGCCATGATTTCTATTTGCATACCTAGAGTGGGAAAGAGGAACATAGCTGCCTCTTAGCAAGTCTTTGGGTGTGTGTGTGTGTGTGTGTGTGTGTGTGTGTGTGTGTGTGTGTGTGTGTCTGGAAGATGTGTAGTATTTCATGATCTATTATCCTCATCTTTCCAGCCTCAGTCAAATCACTGAGTCTTCACACCGAAAAGAAAAACACATATTCATAACAAGCTCCAGATGGCCAAGGTCATGTGAGCTTAGGCAGCCAGGAGAAAAGATTTTGCAAGTAAAGTGTTCCAAAAATATCTCTACTTTGTCCTATGACATCTAATTCTCCACTTTTTCAGGCGTCTCCCCTTACCTACCCTCCAAAACTAACACTAAGAATGTACGTGACCCATCTCAACAGGATCCACCAGACAACTCTCATTCCATGGAGACATTTAACATTAATAAACAATATCATCACTCTTATCCTAGTAGATAAAATTGTTCTCAAATGCTTCAGAAATTTGCCATAACAGGAAAGATTTCAACGTCCAGTGGAAAAGAATGTCTCCCTCAGACACTGTCACTAACGGCTCAAGTTCACCACAGCTCTTGACGTGAGGAAAACAGGTCATTCATCTGCTATATTTCATGTCCTTGCCTCTTAGTACTGCTGCTCTCTGTAGAAACTGCAAAATTCTTCAGACCAAATGTCTATTCCTCAAACCTGCTACTGTGGGTAGGGTTTTCGGTAAAACAGGAAGGTACTATTTGGCAGCCAGTTTCAAGAATTCTCTATATAAGCTCACATAGGGACGGTCTCCAACAGTGCATTCTCTTATTTCTCCAAGAAATGTTTACTTCTTCCCCAGCCTTTGTGCAACCAGGGGATACAAAAGTGTCCTTTATCTCTGGGTCTTCTGGTCTCCGATTAAACCACTCCCTTAGCATAGTATAGGCAGTAATGCATTGTGCTCCTCATCTGTTTATTAATAGAAAGTGAGCTCCAAGGAGGGCAGGCATTTAATATCTCCAACTATTCCCACTAACCTGTAACAGGACCTGGTACCAAACGCCAGTTTAATAAGTATTTACTGCATTTATTAAGCAATTAGTCTTTGGCTATAAAAGTTCATTCTGAATAGTCTGACACTTAGGTTACAATAAGATGTACATCACGAGCTGAGAAACTCCTCACCGGCTTTAGTTGTTCGGAGGAAAACAAACATTCCATCCTGCACTAATATTGTGAGATACTCCTTGAGAGTTGAAAAACTTAACATTTCTTCACATTC
Source organism: Phyllotis vaccarum (assembly GCA_033318265.1). Taxonomy (NCBI): domain Eukaryota; kingdom Metazoa; phylum Chordata; class Mammalia; order Rodentia; family Cricetidae; genus Phyllotis; species Phyllotis vaccarum. The sequence goes on along the minus strand of JARWLC010000009.1, from coordinate 38,225,896 downwards.
CAAATCAACCCAAATCTGGTGGAGTGCCCAATATAAAACTGTTTTCAAAGAAATCCAGTAAAAGTCACCTTTCTTTGATTTCTACACCTCCCATCTTTCAAACAAAAACACAGGGCTATGGGGCTAAGAAAAATGAGACTGAGCTTTATATTGTTTTAATCACCGATAGTCAGTTAATGCCTCCCCCATTTTTCCCTCTCTATATCCCATGTTCAGCCACAGGGACTTTCATAGATGCTCCCAAGATGCCAGTCTCCAATGTCTGGCCTATATGGGTACTCAGGGCATCTTCTCTTGAGATTCAGAAAAGCATTGCTTTCCTGCTAATTGGGTCCCTAGAACTACCTGAAATGTTGGACTTAGATTCCTCTCCCAGGAATCCCACAGTACTATAATTTGGATGAGAGCTATCTACTGGAGACTTGAATGTAAAAAGCTTAGTCCTGAATGTACTATTAAGAGCTGGAGCTTTTGTAGATCAGCTGGTTCATGAGGATTCTGAGCTAACTGATGAAATGATCCTTTGACAGATTCATAATTGAGTGGATTTGTCAGAGAGTATAAACTATGGAGTGTGTGGCAGGATTAAAGGAAGATGACTACAGGAACCGCCCTTAGAGATATTCTTGCTTTAGAGATATCCTTGCTCATCTCTCTCCTCCTTCCTCTCTCCCGCCTTCCTAGTGACCATTAAATTAGCAACTTCTCTCTATGAACTTTCACCATGATATTTCTCCCATGACCCAGCTGACCATGGCCTGAAACCCTTCAAAAGTTGAGATTAAACAAATCTTTTCTCCCCCAATTACATTTTTCAAATATTTTTTCACAAAAACTTAAAGTAACTAACATGTCCAGAATTTCTTTTATTTCCCTACTAGGTCCTCTGGATTCAAGAAATAGGAAGGAGAAGAAGGGGCAAAAGTTATTTATATCTTCACTAACTTTCCTTTATATGATACACAATTGCCTATCCTAGTATTTGAAGAGACCCCAGACATTTGGCAGAAATAACTTATCTCTTTTCTGAAAGGAAAAAAGAAAAGAAAGAAACTCCACGTTTTAGGACATTTTCTATAATGGAATGTAGGATATTAGCTAGAACTGAGTTTAGCTAACTTATGACATAGATCATAAAGCTGTGACCTAAAAACAACTCTTAAACTTCAGCTCTGGTGCATCACAAACCTTAGGAGGGCATTTCACAGGTCATCTGCCTGTGTTGTGGCTAGAGAAATGGCTTTTTAAATTACCTAAGGATGATGGCATCTTCCATTATGGTTCATTGGCTAGTACAGTCACACAGACAGACTACCTACAAGGGAACAGCAAAACTGTAGCCCTTAATATAGGTGCCCAGCTTAGATACTGGGAAAGGCAATAGACAGTGAATATCGTAAGCACTGAGCATTTGCTTAATTCATGATAAATCAGTAAGAGTGAAGATTAAAAAACAGTGAAACTCGGAGTTCTCTGTATAGGAGACTAGAGCAATGACTCAGCAGTTAAGAGAACTTATTGCTTTTACAAAGGACCCTGATTTGATGCCAAGCATCCCCATGGCAACTCCCAACAATCCATAACTCCATTCCAGGGAACCTCACTCTGACTTCCTCTTCTGACCTCTTGAGGCACCAGACAGTGGTACAAATACATACATGCATGCAAAATATTCTGATGTGGGAATGTCTTTCTGTATGCTGTGAATCTCAATCTTTAAATAAAGGAGCTGTTTTGGCCCATGACAGGCACCATAGAAAAGGTAGGCAGAGAAATCAGAATAGGTAGGAAAGGAAGGGCAGAGTCAGGAGCAGATAGAGCAAGCTGCCCAAGGAGCAACATGTAAGGAACACAGGTGAGCCACGGGCCACATGGCAGACAGATTAATAGAAATGGGTTGATTTAAGATGTAAGAGCTAGCTAGCAATGTGCCTGAGCCATAGGCCAAACAGCATAAAGTTAATATAAGCGTTTGAGTCATTTCTAGGGGCCTGAGAAGCAGCAGCGGGTGGCTAAGGGGTCTGGCGCACAGGTCTGTGGGTCTGGGCCTCTGGCTACCTGGGACCAAGAAACCCCATTGCAACAATACTCATAGATATAAAAATAATAAATAAATCTTAACGCTTTAATTTAGAGCGAGGGAAAGAGAGAGAAAGAGGGAGATATGCCTCTATAAGCCACCAAGTTGCATTAAAATGTTAGTAAATAATTCAGTGTCCTAAGGTTAAGACCTACCTCAAATTTTAACTGTTATTGTACTCACTTTGGATCAAGGATAAAAACAAAAATAATTCCTCTGCAATGGTTCTCACAATTCTTTTGTCATCTGATTTGGTTTTAAATACATAACATTCATCAAGTGGAATGTAAAGAAAGTGAACTCTAGAACCAGACTTAATTTCAGTTCTGTGAAGGTCAGACATGAGGCACTGAAGTATTGATGTAACTGATATTATTTTGTTCCTGCCTTAGTTACTTTTCTATTGCTGTGAAAGAATCTATGACCAAGGCAACTTAGAGAAGAAAGCATTTAATTTGGGTTTGGTTACAGTTTCAGAGCTGAGTCCATGATCCTCATGTCAGGAAGCATGGTGGTATAGTCAGATAGGGATGCCACTAGAGCAGAAGCTGAGAGCTTACATCTCATCTGAAACTTGGAAGGAGTGAAAACACACTGGGAATGATGTGGGCCTTTGAAACCTCAAAGTTCATCCCCACAGACACACCTTCTAACCCTTCCTAAGATAGTTCCACCAACGAGGGACCAAACAGTCAAATACATGGGCCTAGGTGGATCATTCCCATCAAACGACCATAGTCCCCACCTCTTCTCCCACCCAATAATACAGTTGAAGAGTTTCTGTTATCGGTTTGTATCTCCAAGATTCTTCCTTTTAGCCAGCACATAACTTCACTTCAATGAGTGGAAATGGCAGTTAATGTAAACAAATATAAGAATCGAAGTGAAGAGAGACAATATGGAGTGTTAAACATTTTAAAACTGTGATGTTACAGAAAAGAACACTGCAACAAAAGCATGCCTAAGTTCTACCACCATCCTCTCTATTTATTGCAAATGTCTCCTGTTTCGTCATGCCAAAGTGGATGTTATTATTTTATCCCTGCACTCCTTGTTCAGGTTTTAGTATTCATTATCAAGTGTTATGCACAATATTCTGTTTGTATGCCTCTAAGAACTACCCAGGAAGTACACCAGATCAAGGTGAGAGACTGTCAAAACAAAAGGACAGGGAACAGAGAGCTGAGGTGAAGAGTCAAGGCTCTGGATAACCCAACAGTAGGACTCCCTACAGCAGTAAACACAAAGGCCAGCAGCAACCATGAACCACTCAGGGAAGGCCCTTCTGTGGCAGCTGTGAGATGCTCCACCTTGAATCAGGACCTCTCACCCACTCACATCTGCTTTCTGCAACTGCCATGATCTTAACGAGGAACAAAGCTGTGCTTAGCCAGCCTGAAAGACCACAAATCCTCACAAAATAAGCTTTCTGCATCGAAGGCACCTTCCAAACACATTTAAACATACCAGTCACACATACCCTGTCAGAAACTCACTAAATGTCTTCTGTAAAAATCATTATAGTTAGAATCGAAATTCAGATGCTATCACACAGCCAGGTAGAGGGCAATTGTCACTTCAGGGCAGCAAATTATGGAGATAATAGACTATGTTTCTTGACCTACCAAGGAAACTGGTCAAGTTTAGGTAAGATTCCTCAGGAAAACATTTGATCTGCATTTGAATAACTGAATGTATCAAATAAAAAATGGAAAGGAAGAGCTTTTTAGACCATGGAAACAGTATTGCCGGGACCCTATGGTAGAAAGGGCAAAGGTGATTCATCGGAGAAACAGAGGGGCACAAAGAACAGAGCAGAAGATGGTGTGGGTTTCTCTAGTCTTCAACACAGAGACAAGCTCTGCCTCATTCACTGGTTTAAAAAACAACTGTACGGATATGTGTTTTACATAGGCCTTAAGGCCACCACATCACCAAGCAGACCCAGAGTGACATGATTTGAGGGGTTCCTGGGAACTGAGATGGAGAAGGCAACAAGCACAAACTTCAGGAAGTCAGGCTGTAAAATTCAAAAATGCAAGGGTTCAAGATCAAAGAGGGCTCTTTCCTTTTCTTTTGATGTTTGATCAGCATGTATTAATTATATATAATGAGTTTATTATGACATCTTCATGTGCGGACATAAGGTATTTTTATTTATATTCACATAGCCTTTACCCTCTCTTGTCACCCTCTTCCGTAACCCTGTTAAAGACGCTCTTTCAAGAATCAAGAAGTACAAATAAAAGAGAGGCTGAGTAAGCAAAGGAGAAAGGGTCCTGTATTTCCAGCTTTCCTAAGACAGAAAGTGAAATATAGCTTGCAGGGAAGAACTGCTTTGAGCAAGGAAAACCAGCTTTTCTGCTCCAGCAACAAGGAAGAGAAGGGAGGCACCATGTGTAGAGGTTCCTTTGTGATGTTGGTAAACAATCTTGGTTTCTCAATTCGTGGCTTCCAATTTGTCTTTTTTAAAAAAAGTTTATTTTCTGAGATTCAGGACTAGTGAGTAAAGACAGCTATAAAACTTTAGAGAAAGCAGAGAAAATTTTAAGTAACTGTAGAGAGAGAGAGAATGGGAACCAGGAAACAGCAGCCCCCAATGCTTCATGTCCTGAAGTATTAGGTATAATTCTGATGTGATGGCCCAAGAAGCTTCCTTTGGCCAACAACCATCTATGTTTCACCATAAACACAAAGTAGATGCTTAACATGATGTCATAGCTTGTGTATTCTCAGACCCAAGGATAGCTGTACCACTCCTAACTTGCTACACTATCTGTTGAGAACTCCACAAGGTTTTATATTATTTAAATCCATGTTTTGAAATACACAGCTAACACTGCAGTCAACGTTTAACAAAATGGTACTTTTGACTAGAAGCATATCCTGAATGTACCATCTCAATTTACTTATAGTTTCTCTTTTCTCCATCTTATTACCAGTTATCTTTTTTTTTTTTCTAGGCACGATGGATACTCCTGGTTGCCACCTAAACACACCTGGGAACAGGAAGTTTCAACTGAGGAACTGCCTCCATCAGACTGGCCTGTGGACAGGTCTGTGGGGACATTTTCTTGATTACTAATGGATGTAGGAGAATCCAGTCCACTGTGGGTGGTGCTATATTCCTTGAAGCAGGTCAGTAAGCAACATTCTCCCATGGTCTCGGCTTCAGTTCATGATTCCAGATTCCTGCTTGAGTTCTTGGCTTTAATGATAGACTGTGACCTGGAGTGTAAGTCAAATAAACCTTTCTTCCCTCAGGTGGCTTTCAGTTATGGTGTTTATCACAGCAATAGAGAGCAAACTAGAATACAAGGTTATATATTTTAGCTTCTTTAAGTTGATTTTGTGGCAAGACATTAAAAGCAATAAAAAAATATTGTTTATTTGTGAGTTACATTATTTTAAATATTAGTATAAACATAGATATGTATATTTGCACATTAAAATTGATGTAGATATGGAAACAAATAAAAACACTGGCTGAGTCTCGAATATGAGAGATAGACAACAAAGTTCCACTTTTTATTTGGAAGAGGAAAGGACTATGAGATGGAGTCCAAGGAAATCTGGTGAGATGGTAATTGGAGAAGACAGTTATTTCTTACAACCGTACATTGTTGCTACACAAAAATGAAGAGGAATATTTTAACTTATAGTCTCAAAACAACTATTTTGGGGCCAGCAAGATGGCTATCCTTAAGTTGTCTTTTAACCTTTTAACCACCACACATGTACACACACAAGTGAACATACACATTAATTAATGTAATAAAAATAACGACTTTAAAGAAAAGTACTTTAACCTTGATGATTATGCTACAACAGCTAATCTTTTTCGTGTACTTGAAAATAGACAATATCAGCGGTTTCCTGACTGAGATCTTTCTAGACTGTGGATATAGCACCCTCACACAGGAAGTATTATGAACCCTGGCTTCAGTCCAGCAACCCGAAAGTAAATAAATAAATGATTAAAAGCAAACCAATTTGGATGAGGGCTTGTTAAACTGTTTTCTCTTTACAACCTCTTTTTGTCCAAGAAATTTTTAGATGACCTTCCTCCCGTCCCCCCCCCATTGGTGTATGAAAAGGTATACAAATCAAACATTTACTGATACCAAGTCAGAAGGAATTTAATTTTTCAAATAATTATTTTCTATATATAATTTTTCCATTTACTAAAAATGAAAACAATTTGCAAGCTAATGAAATAGGTATGCTTATTTTTGCATAAAGAATTAAACTTGGCTGAATATTGATATTGCCAAATATACAGCAACCTCAGTGTCTTTCAGAGTTGACTGATATTTTGATTTTATAATTGTCAACGATTTGCATAAATACATAGCACAAAATGGAAGAAGTACATTTAGAGACATTTCAGGAATGCTAAAAAAAATTCTGTCCTGATCCTAAAATAAAATTCACTTAAAAATCTTAAGAAACTCTAGCCAATAACTCAAAATCAAATTTTAAAACCAAACATCACAGCTCAATGTAATCCAAAAATATATTTGGATTTTTAGATACTGAGAAATGACAGGAGAAAAATATTGAGTCTCTCTTTCTATAATTAAACCATTAGAAAAGCAGAACACATTGCACAATAAAAACACTTCTATTCATAACAGAATCAGAGCCAAAGTGTCTCAGGCATTGTTTCTTCAAGTTGCAAAGAGCAATGAATTGTCCAGTGCAAAGCGTTCAGGTACTTACACAGTGCACAGTGTTCAGAACCAAGACTCCAGTGAAAGCCAAAGAGACAATGTGGGGGCAATCACTGACAGAGGCAACTCAGATCTGTCGCATTTGATTTTGAATTAACATTTGACCGTTGTCCATTCAGAAACTTTTTACTGTTATCAATTCTTAAGACCCCACATTAAGTTATAAGATAAAATACATGGTCATGACCACCAAGTTCAAGAAGTTGGACTCTACATTGGAATAAAGAAAGCATAATGGCTAAGACTATACATTTAGAGAGATTCCACCTTTCTCTGCCTGCTTGAGCTGGGTAAGGCCCTTATCATTGGATGTCTTAGATTATCATAAGAACTCAGTGAGTTAATATAGAGAACATCCCTAGAATAGAACTGGATTTCAGCTAGTGCAGGGCAAATGTTCACTGGTGATGATGTTACTGTCCATAACATCATCCTATGCTCGTCACAGTATAATAAAAGATGTCAACACTATCTACTGAGACTTCCCTCAATACCCCTAGAAGCTTAGCATATTGTTGGCACCATAGTTCTAGTGATAATGAGGGACATTAATGATTTTGGTCTTTTGGCTTTAAGATGCCTTGTCATTATCAGGCAAAAGGAAGTACAACAGTCCCTCTGTTCTCATATCAAATTCACGTGAGGAAGAGTCATGTTGTAGAATATTACTTTAAGGTGTGTTACTTTTGTCTATTATGTTGAACATTATTTAATGTGTAAAGATGTGTTGCTTTTGTTTATGCTACATTTGTTTAACTCGGTGAAGCTGTGTTACTTGCCTGTCTAAAGCACCCAATGGTCTAATAAAGAGATGGATGGTCAATAGTGAAGCAGGAAACAGAAACAGGTAAGGCTGGCAGGCAGAGAGTATAAATAGAAGGAGAGATCTGGGAGGAGGAGGATTGAAGAGCCAGCCACCCAGCTGTGGAGTAAAAGTGAAAAAAAAGAAGAAAAGGAAAAAGCCCCCCCCCCACCCCGAGCAAAAGACGGGCAGGATAATTTAAAGTTAAGAAAAGCAGGCAAGTAACAAGCCAAGCTAAGGTCAAACATTTATAAGCAATAATAAGACTCTAGCATTTGAGGGCTCAGAAGTAGGCCTCACAGAGAGTAAAATATAAACAACTGGCCTACTAGGAAACCCTCAAGAAAAGTATGAGGGAACCGCCATTCCATTGCCTTATTATTTCATAGTCTCACTACCAGTCACAAAAAGGAACAAATCTCAACTAAGGCTTCTCTGTCTTACAGCTGAAGTCTCCTCTCTGAATCATAATCAAGTTCTCAAGAACATTCAGACCAACTTCCATATGCCACAGTGTTCCCCAGAAATGCCTTCCCGGTATTTTGGGAGCAACTAATGTGTCTTCATTTATTCTGGATATGTTGGAAGTGTATAAAATTTAAAAGCAAAGAATGGGCAGAAAAAAGAATGGCATAAGACAACCAATACTCCTCTGCTCTCAGGCCTGCCACTCAATTGAGGGATTTTACAAGTTTTTAAAGTTTCTGAATCCTAGATCCTTAACTGTAAAAAATGAGGCACCAAAGAAATCTTGTTTATACTTGTCCAAGGGTACAGTGTCTGATTGATCTCATTCTAGTGACCTTAGGCGTATAAATCATTTTCTGCTTTGTCACTCACACTATCCTGGAAATCCAGACCCAGATACCACAACTATTTTCCTTTATTTCTCACGGAATCTAGATATCACAGCACTGTTCATTGATAAAGTTCCTGTATTGTTGGTAGTTTGGTTTCTGATAGCAATTTTCTTAATAGCTTCCAACATAATTTCCAGACAGTTAATTTTTTAGTGTTTGTTTTTATCATGTGTACTTTTTAATTTGAACAACATATCAACTCTGAAACACATATTAACACATTTTGCTAACATTTAGTTAACCTTGGAAGGCTAAGCTTCTTTTAAATGTGTCAAGCATTTTGGTTCCAAATTTGATAAGCCAAAAATGATAATAGTTTAATATTAATTAAATTGTGGGGAATGCGACAAACTTAATTATTTGTCAGACTTCATTTTATAAACTGCAAGATCTAATATTTGTGTTGTTCTTGCTGTAGAAGAAAAATTTCTTACATGTCCATCACTGAACTCATAGCATGGACTTGTAAAACTATAAAAAAAAAAACAGTAAGAAGAAAGAATAATAAATTTATTAAACGTATTTTGTGTGACATGAGAGGTTTTAGAAGTGAAGATTGAAGGAAACAGAAAAACTTATATATTTTAAATGCAGAGGTCTGGAGAAGATGATGGATGTGAAGAAGTATGGACAAGGGTGATATCACTAAAGCAGAGGGAACTTAACAGGTCCTTTTAATCAGATTGTCCTGTTCTCCATGAATACAGTGTATAGGACAGGTACCTAATAATAAAGGTCTTATGATTTGCTTCAGAGACAGGCCAATAATTTTCATGACCTGACAAGTAAAAGGGTGCTAAAAAAATATCTCTGCTTATGAGGCTTTCTTCAGTGTCAAAGTGCAGTATTTTGAGGGAAAGTATATCCAGGACTCTGACAGTAAACATTTACAGATTCAAAAATTTAAAAATATCCTAACAGTTTTAATATTCTAAAATTGGAGAAGGAAAAGCCAAGAAAAGTTATTATGATTAAGCATATAATTCTGATTCTCTAAGTTACATGTCATAAATTATTAATATGTCATAATTATACACATATAATTGCTTGCTTCTTAGTATTGTTTTAATAAAAACAACAAGTGGAATTGGCTGTCAGAGGACTAACCAACTGCTCTCAGGTTAGCTCGAAAGCCCACTTCATTTTTGTGGAAGCATGATTTGTTCTTCTGTATGGCTGAACGGTACGCCATTGTGTACATATACTATACATTTCTGCATAAAAATAAAATACCTAGGAATAAAAAAATAAAATAAAAATACCTAGGAATTTTCCACAATTTGGCCATTATAAAGGTTGCCCTAATAAACATGGATATATAGGTATGTCTACATGAAGTTGATTTTTGATTCCTTTCTCAATCTAGGACTGAAAGAGACAGTTCTATTTTTAGATCTGGGGGAACCTCGGTAGTGACTTCCATGGAAGTGTAAACATCTACCTTCCTATTTCTAATTACAAATAAGAAGTATGTTGAGATTAAGACTCTATATACTTTCTATTTGTAATCTCCTGATGATGAAAAAATGTTGAATATTTTTTCATTTGAAAAATATGTTCTGTTCATTTGCCCATTTTTATTAATTTATTTGTCTTTTGGTGAGTTTTCTACTTCTTCAAAACTTCTGAACATTAATCCCTTGACAAATTAGAATATCGCCTTCCATTCTATAGGTTGTCTCTCCATCCTAGCAATGCTTCCTTTTGCTATTAAAAATGTCTTTCAATATCATATAGTATCTCATGTGTCAATTCCTGATACTATTTCCTGAATATAAAATCTAAGGCCTCATATGTTTTGTTGAAATTCGGTGGCTGTGGTTGTGTGGGTAAATCTTTGAGTTTTGCAATGTATTTCTTCAGTCTGCACATCTGTCTTTATGCCATCACCATGCTGTATTCTTACTGTGACTCTGTAGAATAACAATTTACTGGCTTCTGTCCCATGTCTCAATTGCTTTCTTATACAGCTCAGTACCACCTGATCAGGAACGGCACTCCCATCATGGTCTCAGCCCTCCCTATATCAACCATTAATCAAAACACAGATCCACAGGCTTGTCTACAGGACAATGGACTGGAAGCATTTTATTATTTAGGTTCTGCATTCCCAGATGACCTGAGTTTATGTCAAAAAAACTAATCGGCACAATTAGATTTCTTAAGTTTGTTTTTTTTTTTTTTTTTTTTTTTTTTTGGTGTTTGGGGGTTGTGTTAATGTCTGTGGCCTGTATAACCACGGAAGACCATGTATATGTCCATGGTCTAGGCTGAAGCCTGAACCTATGTTGATGTCTGTGCACTGAACTAACACCAGGCACCATATCTATGTGAGTGGCCTGCTCTATCATCTGAGCCCACATTGATGTCCATGTCTCAGCTGCCTCTGACGGCCTTGTCTGGGCTGCGGTCTGACTGCAGCTGGGTCCATGTTCTTGGTTATGCTGTTACCAAAACCCATGTAGAACCCTGTGACTAATGTTCCTGTTGACAGAGAAGAAAAAGGAGGTTATTTTACTGCGACATCAATGACTCCAGACACGTAGTTGAGAGGGAGGGACTCCTCCCTTGGAACAGCATGCTCTAACTCCTCACGACAGTTTGATAGCTAGTCACTGATGCCCTAAGAAAGCTGAGTCTCAACAAGTTTGCACACCAGGTACTACAGGATCCAGGATTTCCACAAAGGTCTATGTCCAAATCCTTTATTTTGCAAAAATCAAGGAAACTCAGAGCCAGATCTCTAGGAAAGGCTAAGATATCAGAGAGGAAACACCACAGTCAAATCTCATCCAGCTGTCTTCGAGCTCCCTCAGCCTCATTCCTCCTGACTTCTTCTGCCTGCTCTTTCTATGCCTACCTTAAATACCTTCTTTTCTGAATTAAGTAAGGCATGGTACCACCACTGCCTTCCTGGGAGCCTGGAACTCCTTCTGAAAACTAAGATGACCTCAAACTCAGATTTGATGGGATTAAGGGCGTAGGTCACCACTCCCGAATATTCCTGTGCTGGGATTAAAGCTGTGAGTTACCACTGTCTGATCCTCCTAGACTGACTGTGAGTAGATCCCTCTGATATCTCAGACTGTTTTTATTAAATTTGAACATATCCCTACACCTTTCCTTTACTCAGTAAGTTGGACTTCCCTTGGAAGTTGAGTCATGTCTGTGCCCCTTACCAAACTTAACCATTAGCGAGGTTTGGATACTTCAATGCCAATGAATTCTACCTTTTGTGTATGTCCTTGACAGACTTGACAGACTGTGCACCCCCTCTCCTGAGGAAAACTTTGTTAAGCCCTCCCCGAACCCTTACTTCCTTCCATCTGGATCCTTGGAACCATTCTGAGGCCTGACTTACCTGATGTTTATCAAAAATTCTCTGGGCCAAAAGGCAATTTGCACAGGCTACTTTTTCATGTTAAGAAGGGTTAAAGTGGATGGGCATGGTGGCTCATGCCTTTAGTCCCAGCACTCAAAAGGCAGAGATTACATGTATGTCTTCCAGGCTAGCCAGGACTATATAATGAAATTCTGTCTCAAAAAAAAAAAAAAAAATGTTTTCCCCTTTTGGTTTTGGCCTTGCCATGTTTTTCTAGTAAAGTCAACTTTAACTTGAGTAATCTGAAAATTATTCCTCTTATACATAAATTTTCAAATCGCAATGGTGATAGGACAAGCTCATCATCAGGAATATTAAATCAAATTTTGTTTGCACAGCAGTTAGCTCAATGCCCCCTAAACAGTAAATACTCAAAATACTAGCTACTGGCTAATCCACTTGCACAGTAATAATCATAATAATAACTGGATTTGCCCAGGATAAGACTTTGTTAGCATCCTCACTATAAAAATGTTGCCTTTGGTTTCTGATAATCAAATATGCTTCCTTGCCTTTAGGGTGCTAATCGCATGAAGTATTAGTGAAGTCTGATATGAAGATTTCTTCTTGGCTAGAGTGTTCCAATTTTAGAGAGTATGGATCCCATCCATGTATGCTTAAAGGGACTTATTTTTCAGGAATCATTAATGGAACTTGAGTGGTAGATAATAAACATGTGGCTAACATAATGGGCTGGCCATACAAGTAACTGACAGAAAGAGTCTAACCAGGTGATTTTTCTATTATAATATTACAGGAAAGACCTGCTCACCTGAAATTCTTCTGTAAGACATAGTTGTCACTGAAGATGGTTCTGGAAAAAACAAAACTACACTTAACCATCTTTCATTACATTAAGAGATTTGACTAGATTTCTCTAAGAAACATGGTTAGCAGTGATGTCACCAATTCTATGTTTGATTTTAGGACAGGAAGTGAATGAAGAACAATGCACACCATTTTCTGCCATACCTTCTCCTGCTCTTCTGTCTTCTACTGAATTGATTTCGATATTCTGGGCTGTGGTACATGGTACAGACACAAAACGACAGGGGCTTATGTCCTTGTATAACCACAGAAAACACAATGGTATATAAAACTTGGTCGCTAATTCAGTGTACCACCTTTTACCCCAAGAAAAGCAAAGGTTTAAATGAAAAGGTGGCAGGACATCATGGAGGGTACAACAAGGCACACGTGAAGATTGGTGATGGTAACAGAGGCAGGCAGTACTCACTGCAGTGTATGCATCCAGTCATTTCCACAAGCATAATATAATAGCTTTCTCCTGTGTTTCCATCTACTGAATACAGATGCAATTCTATATGTGTTTGAGTATCTAGTGCAGAATGGCTGAAAGGAAACTGAAAAATGAGTAAATCATGCTCTCAGCCTTCCAGGGGTTTCTGGCTCAAGGGAATCGATGCAATGAAAGCAATTAGATTTAGATGATGGGAAAGTTCTGGAGATGGATAGTAGTGAAGCCTGCCTATACAAATATGGGTAACCACAGTGAACTACAATACTTAAAGGGTTGAA